>CM068373.1:306985182-308185182 GCA_034769895.1 Magicicada septendecula | reverse complement strand
GCCGCATTAATCAAAACACTTCTGTATTTCTCAGGTATACTTTCAGCGAGAGTTGTCACTGCTGAAACTATGCACTCCTTCACAATTTCTCCACTTGTAAATGGCATCCCATGCTGAACAAGTTTATGAGACACAGATACAGACACTTCGGTTGAAAGTTTGTTAACAGAACTATTAACATTAAATGAAAAAGACTTCTGTTGACGCTGAAGTTGTGATTTTAACTCTTTGATTTTATGTATCCTTGCATCTGATCCCGTGGGATATTGATCAGAAAACGCACTATGATGAGTTTCATAATGTCTGACAATTTGCTTTTCTGAAACCCGATAAAGGTGCATGACACAAAACGCAAATAACTCCGGTATTCTCGTCATTAGTGACCACCAAAAATTCTGTCTCCCAGTTACCTTGAAAAGAATACAGTTTCTTTCTTTTTGCTTCGCTACTTTTGTTGGAATCTTGGGTTGATGAAGAAGGTAACTTAGGTATTGATTCTTCACTACGTTTTCGTATTACAAATTTATCCATGTCTCTTTCGTAAGAACGTTCACAACACACTTCGAGGCGAAAGGAAAATTTCAAACTGACAATAATTACGCGTATTTCACAAATAACAGAACAGCAATACTACAACCAAAATACGGCATAAAACTGGTGTACACCGCTACACTACTACAAATGTCGCTTGTGTAAGTGGAAATGTCCACGCAGAAACATTCATTGGCAAATTTCGAAATTTCTATTTAAAATCTGAAAATTGATTGGTTGAGCTAAGTGTAAAATGCTACGTGACTATTTCTGTGAGAACGTGCTTAAAGCTGCCAAGTTTAGGGATTTCAGAGGCAATAAAATTAAAATATTTTGAATAACCGCTTCTTTTGAGGGTACTATTACGTGTTTAACAGCCCATTTACAAGATGAGACAACCTGGTGCCTATAGTAATAAACCCCTCGTAGGCTGTCTCTGCCTTTTAAAGCTGCAAACAATAGAGTCGGTATCGGCTTGTAAACTACGGACAATTCCGGAAACCATTGCAAGTAGTGCTCTTAGAAGTAACAAAGGTTTCCAAACAGTTGTTATACTCAGTTGTTGGTGGACAACAGCTGTACGGCCGGCTATATAGTTCATAATTGAAAATTAGGGGTCACTGTTGCTCGCGAGCACTTTTTTATACATCCATGATGAGCGCCATTTTTAGTTACGCGAGCACTACAGTGCTCGCGAGCACCAGGTTGAGAACGCCTGCCGTACACAAAGAGAGGAAATTACTCTCTCTCTCTCTCTCTCTCTCTCTATCAACTGAACTGTAATACCTGCAAGGAGATAAAAACTGCAAAGGATCCCGTGGTTTATTTTAATGAAAAATTACACACTAAATAAACACATCCAGATATAAAGATATATGTTACAAATGGCTTCCATCGCGGGGCTTAATTAGGTAAAATTATCGAAGAATATAATAAGACGTAACACACACAGAAGGAGAAAAACACAGATAATTTGTTTGTTACAATATTTATTTATATTAAAACATCACATTAATAATTATTTATGTACTGATCTATGTCGTGACAAATAGGCTGCCCGAGAAAATGTTTTTTACAAACATCACACTAGAATTTCTTGGCAGAATGTACCAATTTATGTTGTGACAAATAACTGGAATGAGTAAATGATTTTGTACACACATCGCACTTGTATTTCTTAATGCCAGTATGTATCAACATGTGTTGTGATAAAGAGTAGGCAATAGTAAATGTTTTTTTACAAACAATGCAATGGAACTTCTTCAACCCAGAATGCATTAATTTATGTTGTGCCAAATTTCCTGATTGAGTAAAGGATTTTGTACAAACATTGCACTGGTACTTCTTAATGCCTGAATGTATGAACTTGTGTCGTGTCAAAGAGGGGGAATCAGTAAATGACTTTGAACAAACACTGCACTGGAACTTCTTAATGCCAGAATGTCTTAACTTATGTTGTTACAAATTGCTACTATCAAAAAATGTGTTTGTACAAACATCGCACTGGAACTTCTTAATGACAGAATGTATTACCTTGTGTCGTGACAAATACCTGGCCAAAAGAAATGTTTTTTTACAAACATCGCACTGGTACTTCTTGTCAGTATGTAATAGCTTATGCTGTGACAAAGTCTGTGCTCTAGCAAATGTTTTAGGACAAACATCGCACTGGTAGTTCTTAAGGCCAGAGTGTACTAATTTATGTTGCAACAAATTTGCGGCACGAATAAATGATTTTGTACAAACGTCGCACTGGAACTTATTAATCCAACAATCCCACAACTTATGTCGTGACAAGAAGCTTGCATGAGTAAATGTTCTTGTACAAACATCGCACTGATAATTATTGTTTTTGTGAACTGGTGTGGAATGCGTTAGCAATGCTGGTGGAGGCGAGAAAACAGATTGATTCTGAATTGAATTTCTTGCATATAGTTCACACTCCTGAGTAGAACCCATGTCTTCACAGATATTCTTATTCATGGATGTAAGTAAATATGACTGAAACAAACAAGTACACAACATTAATAATAAATCATTAGCTATTACTGCGTCCAAACAGTAAAAATTGACCTTAAAACCTTGTTCATACTGTGAACCTGCTTTCAGCTTCCAAAAATTAACTTTACCTATATCATTATGTGCAATTGTTTTCATTACTATTCATTATAAGAATAGTGAACTTTGAAAATTGTCTTTAATGTGGCATCCATCGCAATGTGTCCTCCATACGTGGAGGCTAGTTAACAATTCCCTTCTTTGGCCAACATCTTGTTTCTTAGTCACTAAAGTGTTTTAAGATTTTTGTCAGAAGTCAGAATGGAGGTGAAATGAATGTATAAAGAATATCAATAGTTGAATCAATATGCCACCAGGTGCATTCTGATCACTGAGTATATAAGAACAATGAATATTTGTTTTCGTGCTTTCGCTTATAAGACTAGGCTTTAATTACACCTAACTTTCAATGGTACATGAACATTAACAGAAAAGTTTATAAAAAAACTGCTACTTACCCTCCAAATTCAAGTTGGAGAGAACTTAAAAGCACCACCACACTGATGAAGTCACTAACAATACGAGGTGTGATTGGAAAGTTTTAAGACAGGTGTCGCCACTGCTCTATAGGAGGGGCTAGGTTTGCCCGTGGGTGTGGAAGGGGAAGCTTGTTTTTTCGTTGAAACATTGTGAAACGATCACCGCGACATGTTTATTCAGTAGAGAGTGGCATCCTGGTGAGTGAGGGCGTGTGATCGGGTCTTGGCGGATTTTTGATTTTGCAAAATGGATGAAAAAACGGAACGAGTTTGTGTCAAATATTGTTTTAAAACCGAGAAATCAGCTTCGGAGATTTATGAACTCTTAGAAACAGCTTTCGGGGATAAATGTCTGAGCCGGTCAAATGTTTTTATCTGGTTCAACAGATTCAAAGATGGCCGCGAATTAGTCGAAGGTGACACCCGGTCCGGTCGGCCTTCCACTTCAAAAACCAATGAAAACATTGTGAAAGTTCGCGATTTAGTGCGCTCTGACCGTAGACTTACAATTAGGGAGATATCTAATAAACTGAATTTAAGTTTCTACGTGGTTCAGTCAATTTTATGTGAAGATTTGAACATGTATCGAGTGTCTGCAAAATTCATTCCGAAATTGTTGTCAGACCAGCAGAAACAATACCAACTTGAAGTGTCCCAAGAATTGTTTAATTGGGCCGAAACTAACCCAGATTTGTAAAATAGGGTAACTACAGGCGACGAAACATGGGTTTATGGGTATGACCCAGAAACAAAGACACAATCATCGCAGTGGAAGGGTCTAAATTCGCCACGACTTAAATAGCACGACAAAGTCGGTCGGATGTGAAGATAATGTTGGTGGTTTTTTTCAATTCTACGGGTATCGTGCATCACGAATTTGCCCCTAGGGGGTAGACAATCAACCAGGAATACTATAAAAGTGTCCTACAGCGTTTGCGCAAAAATTTGCGGAAGAAAAGGCCTGCACTCTGGCGAGACAAGAATTGGGCCCTCCACCACGACAACGCACCAGCTCATCGTGCGTTCTCGATCACGGAATGTTTGGCCAAATTCAAAATTTCTGTGCTTCCGCAACCCCCCTATTTCCCTGATATAGTCCCTGCTGACTTCTGTTTCCTAAATTGAAAATTTCTCTGAAAGGAGACCGATTTGACTCAATTGAAGACATCCAGGCAAATACAGAGAGGGGGTTCTTAAAACCCTCAAGATTTTGTCCAGGAATGCTTCAAAAAGTGGAAACACCGTTGGAGTCGGTGTGTTCAGTCAGGAGGGGACTACTTTGAAGGAGATCCATCACAATAGCCTGTATGTACTGCCATTTTGAAATTACAAGCCCAGTCTTAAAACTTTCCAATCACACCTCGTTATAAATTTCCTTTTTTTTTTAATAATATTCACCATTAGAACATATTGGCTTTAGCATGGGACTTTTTTAATGTTCTAATGCCCCCCTTTTTGTGTAGGATGGTTGTACACATTTTGGATATATTGTCTCATTGGTTTACGGCAATCGTCAGTGTATATACTATCCTGATTACGAATGACAAACACATCCAATAACGGGCACGGTATTATAATAACTCACATGTAAACTTAATCAAAAAAGTTACGTTACTCAGATACTCTACACCTGCTATTAGTAAATATGTCCACATTTACAGTGTTGAATCTCCCTCCAGCCGTCCCTTCACAGTGTCTAAAGTATCACCAATAGGGAAGCTTGGAAAGAGATTGACTACGTCACACCTGTTAGTGAATAAATCTATGACAGGCATACGTTTGTATTTTACTTACAACGTTAACTTGCACCAGAAGGCAACCACAGATTGTTTAGTGGCCAAAACGTGTGATAAATTATACAAATGGGTACTGTCCAACCTAACCATTCTGTTAATTTTCATGTAACATGGAAAGTTTGGTTCAAAAATCGTACAAATAATCATTTTAATTTTAAATATCTTGTTGATTCATCTTCTTCGTTCACTTTTTTCAAATATTATTATATATAAAAAACTTTCACAAATGAACTTACTTTGGTTATCACTTTCACAAACGTTTCAATGTGCTGTGCCTCTTCCTCAGTGTGAGTAAATACTGAATGTCATTGTTACAGAATAACAATTATGGACTATAGGTGTGTGTGGTAGGAATTGATGGTGGGAGGGAATTGGCGCTGAGGTTCAAATTGTGTGTTTGGATCAACGTAACAAATAGTGTATGTGATCTGTAATGTAATTGTTCATTTAATATGTTGTTTGGTTGTAGTGCGTGATATCTGTATATTTCAAATTGTTCAGCTGTGTTTAATTTTTAATATAAAAATATTAATGTACACTATTTGATACATCGATCCAAACACACAATTTGAACCTCAGCGCCAATTACCTCCCACCATCAATCCCCCCCACACACACCTATAGTCCATAATTGTTATTCTGTAACAACGACATTCAGTATTTACTCACACTGAGGAAGAGGCACAGCACCTTGAAACGTTTGCGAAAGTGATAACCAAAGTAAGTTCATTTGTGAAAGTTTTTTATATATAATATTTTAATTTTATTTTAAAATTAGGAACTTAAAAGGTTTGTATATTAAATTTGCACATGCTTCATGTAATTTTAACATCCTAACTACTTAAAGGCTCAGACACAACCCAAGGGATATCCAAGGTCTCAGAAGAAAAGTACCATATGTAAGTTATAAAGCCAACACTCATTGAATGTACAATGAAATCTTTGCTAAATGAAAGGTTACGTTTTTCACAGTTTTATGTATTATAATGGAGGCTAATGATTTTTCTAATATTATTAATAATTTAATTATTAAACATAAGAAAGGAATGGTGTCTATTAACAATAAACATTGTAACATTACATAATCAGTACTCAATACTGATAAAAATAAAGAAGTATTTGTAAAATAATAATAATAAAAAGTCAGTAGTTACCCCTTCCAAAATTCAGAAGTGAGGGATTAAGTATCATGCTATGAAAACATTTGTACCATAAAACACTTTAGCAATTAAAAAACAATATACTAAGTGTTATCATAAAAGTGCGGTGTGTAAAAAGTGCAACATAGTATGATATGTGTAAATTTTAAAAACCGAAAAAGTCATCAATCACAAATAGTGAAGATGCTGGACTATAGTAATAAACTATAAGTTTAGTAATAAGTTGTTGTAGTTTTGTTTTGTTAGGCCACAAAGGCAATATCAACGTAATTAAAATATTATTTTTGTTTATGTTTGAAGGATCCAGGGTTATATAAGAAATTAATAATTGCTAATTAAAATAAAGTAAAGAGATGGTGGAAAATAAAAATAATGCCTAGAGTAATAATACATTTACAGAAGTATAAGTCAGAAATAAACCAAGTTAAAAACCACTAAATTATAAAATACAACTATCTAAGTTTATGTAAAGATGTGAAGAAAAACATTATATAAATTAAATGTAATTATAGTTGAACATTATAAAGGAGTATTTTTCCTAAAAGAAGGGAAGAAATAATAATAATTAATACTAGCCTATTTACTGAAACTGTACCTAGGTTAGCCAATAGAAACTCATCAATTTCTTGGTTACTAAGAGTAACATAATCA
Source organism: Magicicada septendecula (assembly GCA_034769895.1). Taxonomy (NCBI): domain Eukaryota; kingdom Metazoa; phylum Arthropoda; class Insecta; order Hemiptera; family Cicadidae; genus Magicicada; species Magicicada septendecula. Next base: position 308,178,507 of record CM068373.1, on the reverse strand, counting down.
ACAAGAATGGTTAATTGTTAAATTGGATTTCGAATGAGTAGATGACCAAAAATAATGTCCAACAAATTTTAAAAATTAAGTAACTACAATTCGGAAAAAACACCATAATAAATTAATGAAACGATTCAGCACAAGCCACTACATCTGAGACATCCGTTGAACCACAATATTTAATGCAAGAAAATCGAAGCACATTGAAAATTCATACCACCATCTGATGGCCTGAAAATTTTGAACTATCACGACTTGGGTGAGGTCGCCTACCTTAATAAACTAAAAAATCACACATCACCAACAAGTAACGAACACTAGAAACAGTAAAACATCTTTCAATTTATAAGAAAACTTAGTGTGAACATTATAAACTTTATTTTATTTAACCAAAAACAGTAAAAATGTGTGTTCATTAGGAACTCTACTGCAGCCATCTTTATTTTTTTTCGCTTTCTGTATGAATACGTAACCCGCGCTCTGGCATTTAAAAACGAACTTGTTGAATCAGACTTTAAGAAAACAAATATTAATTATTGTAAAGTATGATACTAATAACTAAGAATTTCTGACTTCCTTATAGCTCAAAGAATCCCCAAATAACCCTGAGATACATAATTTATTAATTTTAATAGTAACTGTAATTGAATATATCTGTTGTGTTATATGAAAAAACTTATATTGAAAAATGTTGTGATTTCGAAAATAATCGATTTGTAAACTGATGATTTGGAGGTAATAATTTCCAGAAAAATAAACCAAATTCAATCAATAAATACCTATCTTTCAGGTAATTGACTTTGTATTATTTCTTGTAGATAGCAGCTTTGTTACAGGAAAAAGGTTAATAGCGTAGAAGAGTAAGAAAGTTAGCTCCGACATCAGAACGTATGAAATACGCCGGACAACATAATCTTTCAATTGGTTAGCAAACTAGAGATATTAAAGATAAGTAGAGAATTAAGTTTTGTGTTATGTTGCAATGTTATGTCAAATCTTGGACAACATTTTTTCTGTAGAATCTAGTATTCAAAATTTCTGTAAGAATGGGATGAGAGTTTCACTGTCAGCACTGTGTTGACCAAAAAGAGACTGTAAAAACAAACATAACAAAACATAGAATGTGAGAAGCTTGTATAGTCAGATCTATACAAGAGTTAATGACGGAACTAGTAAAATATAAAATCCACATAGTGGGTCTGCAGGAGATTAGATGAAAGGGGAAAGAGATGATGGACCTGAAGGAGTATACTCTATTTAATAACAGAAATAATAAACTGGGCACTGGTTTCTTGGCCAGTAACAGAGTGAAACACATGGTAATGGATTTCAGAGCAGTGAATTAGAGAATGTGCTAAGACCACGAGGCAGGTTTTTTAACATAACATTCATTTAATTGTCATGCACCAACGGAAGAGAAGGAGGTAATAGTTAAAGATGCTTTTTATGCAAACTTTGAAATAATATATGAAACTGCATGTAGACTACATTAAAGTAATTTTGGGAGATTTCAATGCAAGGATTGGAAAAGAAACAGGATACAGAGCAACAGTTTGTAGAAATAGTAAGCATGGAATAAGCAGTGAAAATGGAAGACTAATAAATTTTGCAATGGAAAAATATGACAGTTGCTAGTACACGATTTCCACACAAAGATATACATAAGGTGATCTGGATAACCCTGTATGGGAATGCTTTAACCAGATTGACCACATTCTTATTGAAAAGAAACACGCATCAAGCATTATTGATGCGAGGAGTTACGTGGAGCAAATTGCGTCTTTGATCATTTAATGGTCAGAAGAAAATTAAGGCAAAGAATAGAGAGAACAGGAAGAAAAAAAGTAAGGAAAAACGTAGGGTCTAAGTTAAAAAGGGAAGAGATCGAAAATAATTATAAACAGATTAACAACGCTTCTAAAAAAAACCCAAATGGATACACAAGAGAAATGGGAAAATATACTGATGTGTATAGATGCGGTGGCAAAAGAAGCCATAGGTAAGAAGGAAGTACTAGCAAAGCGTAATAGTTGGTATGATGAAGAATGCAGAAAAACGTATGAGGAAAGAAATAAGGTAACAAAGATGCTCCAGAGAAGAAAAAGGGAAACAGTAGAAGAATACTAAATAAGAGAAGATGCGGGCAAAACATATATAGAAGAAAGAAAAGATTATTTGAAAATCAGAAGATAGGGTAAATAGAGCACGAATATAGTAAACAGGACGTAAGCGCCTTCTTCTTTAGGAAAGTAAGGGAACATAAAGAAGGATTTAAAGCCAGAACAAATATGTGTAAGAATAGGAAAGGTGAATTAGTAGTGGATGAGAAAGGAATAGTAGATAGATGGAGAGGTTGAAGAAGACATCCAGTATTATGGTCCATATCTGGACATACTGCCACCTTCGAGAGAAGATGTTGAAGAACAAAAAACCATCAGGAGAAGATGAAGTAACAGCAGAACTGGTCAACAGCAGAGGAGAAGAATTGATAAACAAGACACATAAGCTATTTAAAGATATATGGATGCAAGAAGAAATGCCAACTGAATGGACGCATGTAGTGATATGCCCCATATACAAGAAAAAGGGAGATAACCTAAACTGTAACAACTACAGAGGAATATCATTGCTACGTGTAGTTTAGAAAATTTTAGCTGCGATTACAGCAGAGAGAATTACGCCACATGCAGAGGAGATTTTAGGAGAGTACCAATCAGGCTTTAGAAGCGGAAGATCCACTATAGACCATATTCACCATACGAATGAGTTTGGAAAATGCTATGAATCAAATATTTATGTGCACCAACTGTACATTGATTATAAACAGGCGTATGATAGTTTAAAAAGAAAATATTTATTACAGACAATGGAGGACTTTGGAATACCCAGAAAGTTGATTAATCCCACAAAAATGTCAATATCACAAACAATAAATAGGGTGAGGAAACAGGGAGTTCTATCAAAACAGTTTAAAGTGAAAGGGGGCTAAGATAGGGTGATCTGCTTTCCTCAGTGCTACTCAATCTAGTACTGCAGAGATGTGTAAGAAAGATAGAAATAAACCCTGGAGGAAATATATTGTTACATTACAGAACAGTCCATGTGTTTCTCAAATATTACAGAGGATTCCGGCTATAATGTGTGCGTACGTGATTTCAACATGCATTCGCGAGACTTTTCTAGACACCTCCAGCTGCGCGGACTGTGTCAAGGCTACAATCAATTACGTTATAGTGTAGAGCTAATGCGTAGTATGTGGGTTGTTCTGGATTTCGGCAGGGTATAAATACAAGTACTCAGTGATGCTCAGTCAGTTTGAGTTGCGATTTATTGGAATGTGGTTCATAGTATTATAGTTCAGAGTTATTGTCGGGCAATTACTCTGTACATTTAAGTGACGATTTACACAGTGCGGTTTGAAGTATTGTGGTGAAGTATAGTGTTTTATAATTGTGCTGGACAATTGTAAGTTTTATATTAGTTGACATTTCATTGCGTGTGAACAATTTTTATTTGATTTTTTGTAAGAGACTATCTTGTTGGTTACAGACTATTTAATTGTGATAATTAAACCTGGAGATTAGTGACTTCATTGGTATCTTATATTTGGTTAAGACTACTACTAAAGAAAGGGAATGAAGAAAAGCCATTAGAGAAGCAGGATGTAGTTTTCACTCGACAGGGAAGCCAACATATTGGCCAACCAACAGAAACAAGACACCACACTTACTAGACTTCCTTATCTCGAGAAATATTTCACCAAATTTTATGGAAGTAGAAGAAACTTTTGATTTAGATTCTAATCATTCGGCTGTTATCTTAATGCTGAGCAAGAGAATAATTCAAAAAGAAGCTAGACCAATGCTCATTAATAAAACTACAGACTGGGAAAGCTTTAGAACAGATTTACAAAAAAAAAAAAAATTTAAATATTAATTTAAAAACAACTGAACAATTAGACATAGAAGCTGAAAATTTTACCAGACTATTACAAAGAGCCACATTCAACAACACTAAAGAGATAACGCAAATCAAAGAGGGTATTAATTACCCAGCTCAAATACGAAATCTAGTCAGGGAAAAGAGGTCAGCAAGATGAAAGTGGCAATGATCACGACACCCAGCTGATAAGACTGTCCTTAACTATAAAACACAGAAATTAAAAAGAGAAATCTGTTAAGTTAAAAAATGAATCTATGGAATTATATTTATGAAACTTAACAGCCGATGACAAAACTGATTATTCATTGGGGAAAGCCACAAAACGAATCAAAAGGCCAATCATGCCAATTCCTCCAATAAGAAAAGGTCAAGAAGACTGGGCAAGAGAGAATAAACAGAAAGCAGATTTATTCACTGAATATCTAGAGGAACTTTTTACACCAAACTATATGCAGAATAATAACAACCTTGAAGAAATTGATAATATTACAACAGAAGAAATTACTCCTGCACTCCAAAAGAAGTAGCAGAAGAAATAAAATTAAATCTGAATCCTAAGAATGCACCGGGCTTTGATTTAATTACTGGTAAAATTTTGAAGCAATTACGATAAAAAGGAATTGTTATGCTAACATACCTTTTTAATGCAGCTCTTAGACTAAACCATTACCTGCCAGCTGGAAGGTAGCAGAAGTTATCATGATTCCTAAGCCAGGAAAAACACCTCATGAAGTGAAATCTTATAGACCGATTTCACTTTTGCCAGTAATTTCAAAAGTATTTGAAAACCGCCTTCTTAAGGGATTAAAACCAATTGTACAGAATACCTAACTAAATCCTGACAATCAATTTGGTTTTAGACAAAAGCATTCAACAATAGACCAGGTGCACTGAATTATAGATGTAATTGAGAAAACCTTAGAAGAAAAACAAATTTGTTCTGCATTATTCCTTGATGTTGCACAAGCCTTTGACAAGGTATGGCATGAAGGATTAATTTAAAAGTTAAATAAAATATGTTACCTAGACAATATGTAGAAATCCTTACCTCATACATAGCTAATAGATTGTTTAGAGTTAAACAAGAAGAAGCATATTCAGACCTAAAAGACGTGCAGGCGGGAGTATCACAGGGCAGTGTTCTTGGACCTGTCTTGTATATATTATTTACCAGTGACATACCAAACTTAGAACAAGCAAAATTGGCTACTTTTGCTGATGATACAGCTTTGCTTACAACAGGGCAAGATGAGGTTATTTCAACCCAATTATTGCAGAAAGCTAGCAATACTATATATGAATGGACCAATAAATGGAAAATTAAACTTAAAGAAGCCAAGTCGGCACACATTAATTTCACCAATAAAAGATTGAATAATCTTTTTAATCTTTTGTATGTATCATTGGTCATACATGGAATGGTAGCTCCTTATGAAAACAAAGCCAAATACCTGGGTATGATCTTGGATACCAAACGGAGATGGAAAGAGCACGTAAAAAAGAAAAAAGACGAACTTAACATAAAATTCCGACAAAATAAATGGCTCATAGGAAAACATTTCGTGTTTTTATACAGTAAAACTCTGATCTATAATCAGATAATTCGACCCGCCTAGCTGTAAAGAATTCAACTCTGGTGGTGCGTGAAAGATAGTAACATCAGTATAATACAAACATTCCAAAACAAAGTTTTGAGGACCATGGTGAATGCACCATGGTATGTTAGAAACACCGATATCCACAGAGATATAGGTATTCGAACAATTGAAGAAGAGATTAAAAGGTTTGCGAAAAAGCATGAAGAAAGGCTTCACCTCCACGAAAATGCAGAAGTTCTTCAGCTGCTGGACAATCAACACGTGTTCCGAAGACTGAAGAGAACAAAGCCATTTGAACTTGTGTAGTGTTTTGTGTTATAAAAGCAGAGCATTGTGCGCAGGTGAGAGTGTTTAGTTAAGAACACCAGAACCAACTAAAGGATGTCATTGGACTTAATTTGGCTGATATGTATTTAGTATTAAGAGGTATTAGATACGTTGATTGTTGGTCTTACAGACCAATTTTAACATGTTAAATTCAATTAAAAAAAATAGTTAAAATTCTTTTTAATATTCCATATGTACTTTTGTGATTTTTTTTCAAAATTTTGATCCCCGCAAATTTTTGCCTCCCACACACCTACAGTTTTGGAGATCAATGTGAAAAGTAATAGGGTTCTGTAGGGTTAAAGTATGGATACGCAGGCCAAATTTTCAAAAATCAGTTGCTGCATTGAAAAGTTATCGTGAGACATACCCTACACAGACAGATAGAATGACAAATGTCAAAAAAGGTCGAATAAAAACTAAAAACAATTATTGATGATTGAATTATTGATATAACAATACAATGTATTCAAATTGTTGGTAAGAATCATCAAACCACCCATTGTCCATGAGGGAGAAAGATGTAGAAGTCTACACACACGTTTAGTTTGTATAGAAAATTCAATGTTACAGTATAAACTACCAACAGAAATTGAATCATCAATCCCTATCAAGTAGCACTCAACTTATTGGGTGACAGCACCAATGCAAGACACCTTAGGTGTCTATCTCTATGTTTCAGGACTGTATCTAGTATACAACTATAAAATGTTATATTTCAAAAGTACGTTCTTAATACAGCCTTTAATAGAGCACTGCTGCTCCATGAATCTTACTTGTTTCACCTACTTATATATGGAAGACTGTATATTAAAAAAACTTTACCTCTTGTGTATTCTCTCCTTTTTCCACTTCTTCTAAAACAATTTCATCCTTTACAATGGTATTGATGTCTTCCAAAAAATGCTGTAACAAAATAAAAATAACTTATAAACAATTAGTTGCACCAATCTATTTTTTGATTTAAATAAGGAATATAGACACTGTAGCATAACATTTTATTTGTATGTTAATTACATCTGTGCTTCTTTTAAACTATAAAACTTAGTATACCCAAGTCAAACAAGCGCCAGAATACTAAGGTATATAGTTTAAACTAAACAAGATGGCTCCTAAACGTCGACATGCTTGGTTTCTGTGTAAAGGAATATTTCAATTCTCCACTTATACTGTAGAGGTCAGCATGTAATGGAACAAAATAAAGAAAAATATTTCTGTTTGTAATACGTATACGTATTTGATGAGGGAAGCCATTTATGTTGTTTACCTACAGGCTGTTTTCATGAGATAATTGAGTGTTGTTATATTTTTGTTTATTGAAAATAGATTCAAGGAATTATCTTACAGAAGAAGAAATTAACGGAATCATAAAAATTCTGGCTCCGACATTGATTCATCAAATTCATATGCGGAAATTAGTGATAATTTTTGTGGTGATGATAGTGATGATCTGAGGTTTAATTTTTTATTAAGTTTTCTCGACTGATAATATTGATACCAATCAATTGAATGGACTGATAATACTGATACTGATAATCTAAATGAGTAGATTAATATTCACTGAATATATTTATTGGAAATAAAATGTGGAATGTAAATAATAAATTGGCTTTAATATTTGACGGTACATACATCCGTCATGGGAGGAGTACTAACAAAGCACATATGAGAAAATCTTATTCAGGGCAAAAACAACTACCATTATGCAAACCATTCACTATTTGTACGACTAATGGCTACATAGTTGATATCCCTGCTCCATTTTATGCCACGAAAAATGACGCTACCATAATGGAAATTCTTTCATCAGACCCAGATGGCTTAATAACAATTTTCAAAAAAGAGACAGAGGTCTTTTGACAGAGGTTGCCTTTGTTGACAGAGGTTTTCGTGAGATGAAAACTCGAATGGAAGCTATAGGTTACGAAGTTCATATGCCAGCTCTTAATGGGAAACAGTCTCAATTATCAACAGAGGAATCCAATTAATCATGACTGGTAACTAAACTGCGTTGGGTAGTCGAAGCACTTCATGGGGTAATTGGCAAAAAATATAAACTTTTACTTCACCAACTAGACAATAAGTTATTACCAAGCGTACGATTATTTTGTCAAATTGTGTGTTTTTTAAATAATACATTTGGAAAATGTTTGAGATCTGGTAAAGGAATATCAGACATTATAGTTGAAAAATTGTTACATCCAAAATATGCAATAAATACTCTAGCGCAGGAAGTAGAAGATGGTAGATGGGGAAGAAGAAAGTCAGTGTTCTCTGAATTTTCATCAACTCTGATATCTTACATTTTCTAGAAATCAGTGAAGAAGAATTAAAAATATTTTTCACTGGTTCCTACCAACTAGCACAAGGAATTTCATATCTTGGTGAAATAATGGAAGATGATAACTGTACAAAACTGCAGTATTTAAATATTAGTGAAAAAATAATAAAATTTCATGTCAGATCGCGTCATATTAATAAAAAAATGTATAAATGTTAATATATAGAATATGAGCCGAATTACAATAACAGAAGGTAGCATAGAAACTATAATAAGAGATATATGTGACTGTGTAAATGGGGTCAGGACCACAGGCTGCTATTCCCACGTTGCACCCATCATTTATTACCTTTCTCATGCTAGATATTTAGCAAAGATAGTGAGACCAGGAGAAATTCTGACCAACATTTTTACGTCGGAAGATACTGATCCGGTCATCGAGGAAGATAGCGATTAAGACTAAAAATTTAAATTAATGTATTTCAATGATTAATGTAAATTTAAAAATATTAATAAATATAACTTAGGCCTACTTTTACTTAGTTTTTGCATTTTAATAATCTTGAAACTAAGGTAGCTATAAGTTCACAAAGAAAGGCCGATGACAACAGTGTACGGGATTACGGTTTTTGTGCAAAATACCGGAATTCTGGGCACGGGGCTAGAGCTTAATTAACCGGAATTCAAGTTTACAGGGAAATTTCATTAATCAGAGACATGTTTTAAGAAATACCGTACCAGCCCCAGTAAATCTTAGTACCACAACCACCTCACAGTACCAGAAAATCAAAATTCCACACACCCCCAGACGATAATGGCCTAAAATAGCTAAAAATCATTTTTTCGATTTTTTACCCACCTTGTACCATTTAAAAAAATCTGAAAAAAATTTAAGGTAGTACGTTTTGCATAATATAAGCTCTGAAAGAAGTGTGGTAGTATCAACTCTTTTGCGGCTCAAGTAATTAAGGCTTAAGAAAATATTTGGGCCAAAAAGTCACTTTTTTGGTTGTAAGAAATTGAAAAAAATCAAGGTTATTTGTCTTCAAACCATCTAGCTACAATTAAAATTTCGGCCCAATCCGAGATAAAGGTACCGAGAAAAATAATGTTTTAAGGGTTGTGAGGGGTAAGGACACCCTAGAGGGATAAAAGTTTAGTAAAAGGTGTTTTTCGTGATAAAAATTAAGACACCAAAATTTCAGGCTATGTTCTCAGAGCGGATTTTGGGTATCTTAACCGGCTAGAGCCTTTCTGTACACTATATGCTATAATATAAAATTTTTTGTCTTTATTGTAACATGGAAACCAATAGTATTTTTAAAGATGAGCAGTATGTTAAAGTTCATCGTCAAATTATAATTACAAAGAAAAAGCAATTGGACAATACACATAAGATGATGTTTGAGTTATACAATAAACATTTTGTTATTATGACTTCACATTGTGTTTCTTATTTGTCATCTCACCCTGACCTAACCTGTGCTTATGGACTCGTCTAAACAGATCTGGGCCTGGTATTTTTGTGCAAGGGCTGGTAGAAATATTTTAGTGTTCCGGTTGTTAAATACTTTGGGGGAGGGGCAGTGATACGGTTTCCACATTCCGCCTGTCAAAATGTGGTGGCGACCTAGGGTTTATATATTTTGGGGTTGTAATACTAATAAAGGTAAAAAGAAATTCTTTCAAAACACCCAAATAAAACACTGAATAAAAATCACAATAAAATGAAAAAATTAGACCTCCCCATGGTCATGGCAGATGCACATGTGAGCCACTGCCCTCAAGTCCACACAACCCATACTTACACTAAGGCGGGCGTCCTATGTGGACAACAAAAAATTGCACGCAAGTGCGATTTCTTCTCAACATCTCCCACGGGGAAAAAGTTGTGTCCTACGTAGGCACTCTCTCCTTGCAATGATGTTAGCTCAGTTGCTACCATGCTCTCCACCAAGAAACCACATAACCTGTTGCTATGTGTTGTCTTTCTCCTGAAAATCCTCTGCGTGTCTGGTTCCCTCTTCTTCCTCAATGTTTGCACCCAATGGCTTTTCCGTATCTTCAGGAAAGTTTGACTCTGTCTCCCTCGGTGTCACATCTTTTTTAAAAATGGCATGGCATGGACATAGGACCATTTGTCAGGATATACGGGAGTAGAATCCGCTGAAGCACCAGAAAAGGGTTTGGGTATCTTCTTGTACTGCTTATTGAATTGGTCCCTTAAATTTCTCCATTTTTCTTTGACCGATACTTCTGTAAGGAACAAACGATACATTGTCAGAACATAACTGCACGCACGCACGCACGCACGCACGCACACACACACACACACACACACACACACACACACACACACACACACACACACACACACACACACACACACACACACACACACACACACACACACACACAGGATCTCAACTCTTTGCCAGGTTCTCGTAAACAAACGCCATCCATTCATAAAATTGCGTTAATTTGTGACGGTTTACTTGCTCTTAGACAATGTTGTAAGATATTTATGTCATACTATATACCATGGCCCCCACATCCTGAAGCGGGCCCCCAGGCCAGGATCTTTGGCGGGCCCCCCTACCTACCGCTAAGTTTAAGGGCAGCGTAATGTTCTACAGGATTTAGGATAAAATAAGTCAGTTTAAATGATGACACAAAAGTAATATTTATATTTATTTAAAAAACTATATGGATTTACATAATAAAAACTTAAAATAATATAAAAAATTATCTCAAAGTATATTTTATAGCTTTTGTCGATGCAAATTTTTCAATAACTTCAGTAAAATCAACTTGCTTAGCTAAATCATTTTCGATGCACAATATTGCTAGATGATTAAGTCGCTCTTGACTAGTTGTGCTTCTTTGCCATGTTTTCAATGAATTTGCCAGTCTGCTGAACGATCTTTCAGCTGAAGAAACAGTAACTGGTACTGTACAAAACAGTTTAATGGCGAGACAGACATTGGCAAATATACCTTGCAGTTTTTTGTCGTAAATTGCGTTCAGAAGTCTAATTGGGGTTCTTTCAGTACCGAAAACTGTCTTGTGAATACTTTTAAGGTGAAGGATTTCGTGCAGAAAGTCTTCTGACAAATCTTTCTCATATGTATTTACAAGTTTTGCTGCTTTTGCGGTAAGTTGACCATCGTCTAAGTTCTGGAAGCTCAAAATGGGTGAGAATAATTCACATATGGTATCTGCTGCTTCAAATCGTGTCATTAAATCATTGATAATAAAATCCAATACTGGGTAAACTACGGAAATTCTGAAATCTTGTTCAGGTTCTATAGAAATTTTTCGGTTTTCGGGAAATTGAGGTTGCACTCCTACTGCTTCAGCAACTACTTTTGCTTCTTGAACAACACTTTCCCACGAGTCACGTAAGTGCTGCATCTCTTGCACTAAGTCTCTTATAAGTGCGGTCTCGACATCAAGAGATATTCCTTTACTTTGTATCACAACGTTCTTGTTGTCAATACTTGCTAATATTTTGTGCCAAAACACTGTCATTAGCAGACCTTTATAAGATCTGAAATATTTTTTTAGGCCTTTAGTTGTGTTCAGTGCTGAAGGAGTTAATCCTGTAGCCATCTCTCCAAGAATGACATCTAACACAGCAAGTATGCCGGGATAATGTTTAACAATTGGGCGCACAGCTCGAATTCTTTCACTCCACCTTGTTTCTGAAAGACTTTGAAGAGATAATGTTACGTGTTTTTTCAATACTTCCCAGCGTGCAGGACTGTGAGCGAACAAAGAGTAGAAGTTTTCTATATTCCCGAAAAACGTTATAACATCTGGGTTGAGCTTTGCAGCGTTGACTCCTACGCGATTCAATGAATGTGCTCCGCAGGGAGAGAACAAGGCACATTTGTTCTTTTCTAAGATGCGGGACTTAACGCCGTTTATTTCGCCACGCATATTTGCGCCATTATCGTAGCCTTGCGAACGGCAATCGTGGAGAGGTATATTGTTTTTTTCCAGAGTTGCAAGTATTTCTTCAGTTATTTTTTCTCCAGTTTTTCCAGTAAAATTCATGAACTCAATGAAACGTTCATTCACTTCGAATTCGTTTGAGTCTTGGTTTTGGGATATGTATCTGAGAATTAGGACGTTTTGTTCACTGTGAGAAATATCTGGTGTTGCATCTGCTATTATTCCGTAGAAAATTGCGTCTCTTCTTTGGTCAAGAATGGTTTGGAGAACTTTGTCTGCACAAAGGCCAATAAACTCATTTTGAGAATACCACGACAAATAATGTGCATGTCCTTTCATACTTTTACCTTCCACCTGATTTTGTTGAACTTTGGCGAGACGTTGTCGTGTCACTTCATCGTACTTTCCAATCAACTCTAAAATTCCTAAAAAATTCCCATTATAAACATCTCCAATCTTTGTGTTCTCTCCTTGAAAATCTAAACCTCTAGATGATAAAAATAACGCTACGTCTACAATCCGTTGCAGAAGTGCTCTCCACTTAGCTGTCTCACATTGCATTTGCAGTTGTAAGTTTTTATTGATTCCATGTCCTTTTAATGACTACAAAAGGAATTTCCAAGCCAAATATTGTTTCCTATGTTCAGCACTATTATCGTGAGGAGGCAAAATATCATACAATTTTTTCCAAGGTTTATTTCTAGGCGAAAATCCATCTTTGGCTAAACTGCTTAAGTTTTTGTTACTTGGGTCGCAAAAAATACGACATGGTAGACAGTAAAGAGTTTCTTTTGATGCACTCCATGTTAACCATTCTCGTGGAAAATGTTCTCTTGTTCTTTTATCTTTCGTTTTCGTATAGAGCAAAGAATCTTGAAATTCTCTACCATTAACATCTCTTGGCAATTCCTTATAAAGCTTTTGGAATTCTTGAAAGCTGATAGTTTGTACTATCTCTTGTCGCAGGTTATTTGAGATTACTCGGGGCCAAGTACCAGGGTCTTCGTATTTTACATCAGAGTTTTCGATAGGGTCTGCAACTGAAGCATCGACTGTATCATGTTCTTTCACAGTCGCTCCCTCCTTAGGTTTTTCACTTGTGATTTTTTCTTTAGTTGCAACAGGTTCACATGTAACAGTCGCTTCTCCTTCGACTGGTTTTTGAGCTCGTGAATCCATTTGATACTGATTTTCTGTTTGGACTTCAATGTCACAACTATCATCATCACCACCTTCACTACGATCAGTACCGGGAGCTACGTTCTTTTCGTTTTCGGTTCTGAAAAATTTGGTTATGGATTGACGACCTCGCGATGCTTTCGACTCTCTCTCAGATTTAAGTCTCCTCTTCTGAGCGCCAGACTGATGTTTGTAATTTGAATCAGACATAGGCGTTTTATTTATTTCATAATCTGAAAGAAAAAATCATAATTAAGTTTGTTACAGAGAAAAAAACGCCCACGGTAATAATTTTACTTCCGTCATCCCTTTAGTAATAACTGACGTGAAATAAATAAATATCGGGAAGACCGAGCTTCGCTCGGTAAAGGGGGGACTGAATGGAACTGATGACGTCGTAAAGAGTCACAACACTTCAATCGGGAACTGCGGTGGTTCCAGCTCGATTCGGCTCCCACACCAAATGCTCCTATCGTTTCAAATAGATTTAACTCCAATTAAAAACACGCACTACGTTTAAAGCCAATAACCCAATACAGTCGCGTCTGCTACACGTCATACCTCTAACGCGGCCACGTGACTTCCATCATATAGTGCACGAAAAGTATATAAAACTGATTGTTACGTTATTAAATCATTATTATTGCATATGACGTTGTACCGTATACGCAAAAACAAAAAACACAACGGTATAAATAAAAATGAAGCGCTGCTGAACTGATTATATTATATTCATAATATAATACATAATATTCACAATATTATGCATGATATATTGTAGTGTTTAGGCCTACATATAAATCTGTATATTTATTTATAAAAATACATGTATATTACACACACGCGCGCGCGCGCGCCCTGTGTAACCTCAGGTTAAAGACCTATAAAGACCCTACGGTTTAGGCGATTTTTGTGGATGGATAAAAGGAATGTGCGATTTTAGGAAAGAAGTATTAAATAATTCTGATTCCAATAACAGAAACCGTCGATAAACGCAAACGGCGTAGTATCGATATGTTTATATATGAAAATCAAAATAAAAAAATAAATAATTAATAATAAATAATGTTTTTTTAAATCTATATATTTATAAATAAAAATGTCAAAACCGAGCAAAGCTCGGTCACCCTGATATTTAATGTGTTAAAGGAGTAGTACGTGAATGAGCAGTTTTGTAGGTTACGGTGTAATTAATTCAGTGGCGGCTTGCTCATAGGGCTCTCGGGCGCAGCCGAGAAAGTAGCAATTAAAAAAGTTCCTATACGCATCAAAACAATAATACAATCGGAAAACATTTAACGTTTAAAGTCCGGAGTTGACGTCAATCGCAAATCATCTCAGCCAGCGCCAGCGGCCAGCAGTGTATCGTATTGGCACTCCTTGTTTATAAAAATACATACAAGAAACTGAATGAGTGTGTGTATCTGTGTGTGCGCGTGCGCGTGCGTGTGTGTTTGTGTAGAGATAGTTATGACCTTATGAAAGAGCCCCTCCCATGTTCATAACGACGAGCCGCCACTGATTAAAACGGTAACTGATAAGAAGTTATGCGTTACAATGGAGTTCTAGGAATTTGCGTTAATGTTGTTGTGTTTGTCCGCTCATTATCGTGTGTTTGTTATGTTATCGCTTGCTTACTCACCACTACACTCCACACACTCACATTACGTAAGGTTTAGGCCTTAGGCGATTTTTGCGGAAGATGAGACCTAGCCCAATCGATTTGTAGTACCCAAATACCCTTAAGTACCAAATTTCGAGAAAATCGTTATAGCCGTTTCCGAGAAAAAATTCCGTTACATAGATAGATACATACGTTAGTTGCTCGCTTAATAGTATAAGATTTTGTTGTCATGGTGATTAGGAAGAAACATGCGTCCGATACCCGTATTTTTCTCACCCATTAAGATAACTTTTCTCGTATTTTTTTCAGACAAAACGCGTATAATTTATTATTATAAGAAGACTGAACATTAAATATCAACGTTTTTAAAAATGGTAAGTGTATAATAGGCAAATTATTAAGTAAATTACATCGTTAGATTCGAACTTCCCATAAAAACCTATAAAACTTCAAGCAAATTTCGCGAAAAAAGCAACTAGTACATATTAAAGAATACCTAACATTCTATAAATAGAGCAATTTTAAACAAAATTGTTAGGGACGTTTTTGAGAAAATCGTGAAAAATTAAAAATCGCAAGACTAAAGTGGCACTTCCGGTTACCCGATTTTAGGATGGACGAAAAAATGTACGCGGTTTCAAGAAAAAAATTAAGTAAACATACCTGTAAAAACATTTGGCGCGCCGGCGAACAAAACAAAAAAGTAATACACTAACCACGTGGCAGATCACTTTCAAACTGAACATAAACATTCAGCAGAGCTTATCCCACAGATATTCACATACCGTTAACATTCGTAAGTAAACACGCATTGTATAGGCAAACATCAGCTGTTTTTGTTACTTTTCAAGGCTTCCAGAGAGGGCAGCATTTCTAATCACAAAGCATTTCTAACGATGTCATACCATACGGACAATGTTGTCGAATACCGCAGCAAACGGAGACGTTTTTTAAACGATGTGGACTATAGGCAAATTGCTCAGCGAACGGAGACAAATTTATTCGACTACAGTCGAATTACGCGGCGAAAGGGTTAATTAATTCTTCCACTGACAATAATGAAATTAAAGCGTATTCATGTCCACGCGGGTGAAGCCGCGGGAAAAAGCTAGTATTTTATAAAGAAGTCGCTTTTTGTCTTCTGTTCATCTCACTCAGCTATCCGACCCACTACGCCGGGCCCTCCTAATCCCGGGCCCCCAGGCTAGAGCCCCGTCAGCCCCCCCTTGTGGGGGCCATGCTATATACCTTTTTTCAGGTATCTGGCCACTGGAACTCAATTTAGACAACTAGCTTATTCTTTCGCATCTCCAAGTCAGCAGTAAGCTCTATAGTCATCCACGTGTGGAAATCACTGTGGAAGTGCCTACAAGAAGTATTTATACATACTGCACAGGATTAAAAAAAAGCTGCATCTGAGTTTTATGAGAAATGGAACGTCCCAAACTGTGTAGGGGCATTGGACGGCAAACACATACGTATCAAGTGCCCCTCCAAATCAAACATAATGTATAGAAATTACACAGGTTTCTACTCTATCAACCTTCTTTCGGCGACTGACGCTAATTACGAATGTTTTTGTTGACGTCGGTGGGTATGGGAAAGACAGTGATGATGGAAATTTCATTGTATCAAAGCTGAACAAATATCTTGAGTCAGACTCTGCTGAACTTCCCACTGGATCACTTCTCCATAACTCCAGCATAAAACCACCATACGTTTTCAACATGATGAAGGGTTTCCTCTGAGGCCTTACTTCATGAGACCTTTTCCAAGAAGACAGCTCGTTACCAGGAGGCGAGAAAGATGTTTTTAATTATAGGCTAGCAAGGGCATGAATGGTAGTAGAATGTTCATACGGTAGCATCAACTACAAATTTCATATTTTTGTCAGTGCCAATTGAAACACATGTATCCAACACTGTCAAGGCAATCACACTCCTGCACAACATAATCAGAGAACAAGACGGAATTAGCGAGGAGGAGGCACAATCCTTCAGTAGCATGGAAAGATCTGAATCAATGGTATGTCCTTCAAAACAAAACAACAGCTCTTCAAGGAAAGCAAAATCTGTAAGGAAGCTATTCTCCTCATATTTTGTACGACCTGAAAGTACAATACTATGTGCCGCACCAAGGTCTAATGTAATGCTCAGTTCGGATTTCAACAGTCCACATCAATGTGAAGTGACGATTTGTGGTATACAGTAGATCAGGAACCATATATTATTATGTACTGTGTAACGTGGACAAATGTAAAGGACTACAGGCGGTAACAAAAGTCTAACATAACAATTGTATTCAAGTTAGTACTTTTAAGTAAATACATATTTATGAATATTTTTTTTATACTCACAAATTTTATTATTAACTACCACGAACCTAGTTTTCTTAGTTTTCAACATTCTTTTATACTGGTAAACATTGCGTATAAAATTAAACTCCCACAAAATAGTGAAATAAAATCACATTCGTTAGACCTATATACATAACCTTCTCTATAGATAGAAGAAAATAAACATTAATGTAAATATCACTAATGCAGCTAATAATTGAATGCATGAGAAGAAGAAGGAAAACATTCCAGTGATCATCATTTTTAGAAAACGATAAAAAACTGATATGTGGCTAAATGAGTTGTGGAAAATATAAATTTGTGAAAAAACTTACAATTATAAAGTTACTCAATAAAACTATGATTAAAGGTCCCAAGTTACAATATTAGCATAATTTGAACAAATAAACCATTATATGATAGTAAAGTTTGTGGGATCTTTTCCTTTTTGATCTCAGTTCCAACTGATATCAGATAACATTTAACAAAAATTGTAACTGAATATTTTATTTACTTCTTACTGTTGTTCACACTATTACTTAGATTCACAGTAATCTTTTTGTTTTGCATATTAGAAAATAACAAAGAAATATATACAAAAACTACAAATAGCCAGTGTCCTCCTATTCTCAGTTAGTAACACTTTTAATCACTTTGAATATGATTGTAAAAATAAACAAAAATGTAATGAGTAAAAGTAATCAGTGTTTTCCTTTTCCAATATTAATAGCACTTTAACACTTAGTAGTTCGCCATTATCTTCTTGTATATTTGATGTAGGCTATGACATAATTATTCTATATAATTCTTTATGTTCATCTAGTATATACTGCAGTATTTTAGCCACATCTTCTATCTCCTTGTTATTTATAGGAACTTTCCTATCATAAACATTGCTAACAGGAAGTAAAATATTTACTTATGCCCCCTCCTCTTGTAAAGCTTGAACACTTCATTGTGAGTACTATCAGTAAACTCGCATGCTAGCACAAGTCCTTTTTGTTCTTCCTTGTAGATGAAATATCGATATTTGCTTACATTGAACATACCTCTACTCTGAAGGCTTTTAGTACTTCTTTTATAAAATTTAGGCCAGTACTCTTTAAAATTTAATATTTGTTCAATTTCCACTGATCTTACTTTAAATAATGGCTCTGTTGTTTTATAACTTCATATCATTTCATCATACTGAAGTGCTGTGTAAATCTGATCATACCGATGAATAACTCTTTTTACAACTGCAAAGTTCTGGTTACAAAGAAGAAAGCTATGAACGCGGATTGGAAAGTAGTGGTGCATTATTTGAAACCACCTTTTATAGTTACACCACCCATAAATACATTTGTTGTTCATTTTTTGGTCTACCATTGTACCCTGCATTAACAATATTTTCTCTGTTATCAGAAGTAAAATTCCCAGTACATATCTTTCTCCACTCACATTTAGGTCCAGTAATCTTTTAATCTATTGCTCCACAAACCTCCCTTCAGCAGTAACACACTCATCTCCTTTAAGCCTATCTAATTTTATGAGTTCTTTTATATTAACAAATCCTGTTCTTTTCTTTACAGGGCTTTCATACTCAGATTCACAACTGGTGTTAAAATTTAAACTGATTTTTAAAGTAAATTAACACATAAAAATCTATTAAAAAAAACCTTATTACTGACCAATCACAAAGAGTAAAATAATAAATAATAAAATAAACAACAGCAGCACGCTTTGAAGTAATGTACAGTACACTAACTACACATTGAGAGTAAGAAGGAACACATTCCAAGAATGTTTTCCTTCTTGCTATAACACATATTTTCATCCTGTTGATAACTACATTAAAAATAAAAAAATGTTTCCTTTATATACACCAACAGATGTATTTTTAGTGTTTAAACAAAATGGCTATCTCAGTTAAATTTGGACAAAATGTAGAATCTTTTCCTTCTTCTTCTCACCGATTCAATTTTAGTTAATGAAAAGCAGAAGAAATTAAAAACAAAAAACAAAAAAAAACATCACAATCACAAATATTGCTTTCTTTTTTTATTAATAAAACAGAAATGTGTTTATCTACAATGATATACAATGAATTTACTTTAATTAGTTTTTAAAACATTTTTAGATGCATTTCAAAAGCAACAAGTAATTAATTGTATACTTACTTGACATTTTCAAAGTATCTGGAATATTTTTCCAAAGTATGTCACTCATCAGCCGGTCTGGTACTGTGGATGATGTACATTCCATAAGCTAGGATGTTTTTCCACTTCTGATATTAACATTTCCACAGACACGATGATGCATTCACACCTATGTCTCTGGTCTAACTGAAGGTCGCACGCACTACACTGTGGGCAATCACAAACAGGTTTGTGTTTAGCAGCCCACACGCATGACACTGCGACCACCGCACATGACTGTGCGTTGTCTACATAGGGCACACCCATACGCTTGTATTTGTTTGAAATCTTTCGTTGCAAAAAAATCGCACGATCGCAGTTGTGTGCGAATTTTTTGTGGTCTACGTAGGACGCCGCCTAACAAATGGAAATGACAAGTTGAGCAGCCAGAAGGTAAGACCCCCATCGAAGTACACAACAGGCAGTAGTGTGGAATGGAAAAATGAGTTTTTTAATTTGACAATATAATAGTACACAAAAGTTTCCTATTGTCACCATAATGATGATATTAAAATATTAAGACATTTGGAATATGTTTTGAGGTGCAGTAAGAGTGATAAAATTTAATATTTTTTGTAATTTTTCAGTATTTTGGGGTATATTTATTAGGTCTTGGTTTACAACTTATAAATAGGCAAAAAAATGTACTAAACATCTTGGTAATATATCTTATTCATTATCTAAACATAGTATAATGATTTCTTATTCATTATACCCCAACTAAAATAAATACACATATTCACGACCTTAACAGTTTTACAAAAAATTCATATTTCATGTGGTTCCTGTTTTATCGATTATAATTCTATGGAAAAAACCACAGCTAAAGTTAAAGTTACTACTAACTCTTTATTGCTAAAAGGAAAAAGCAAAGAATTACAGAGACAACAAGATTTTCTTCAGCAACAATTACAAGATCAAAAAAATACTGTAAAATATACTGATAGTGATGATGGAAAATAAGCAACTTTTCAGAAAATGACTCAAATCTCCCTAAAGCTTTAATGTAAAAAAGTGATGTGGCAAGATGGCAAATGCATATCAAATTAACATGTAGCTTCAGTATGTGATCACACAGGTATTTCTGACAGAGCTGCAGCAGCAATAGTTAGTGCAACTTTGCAGGACTTATATGTAATTACTAATGAAGACCAAAGATGGAACAAAAATTACAAGAGAACGATCAACGAATCGCAAAAAAGACACAGAAAAATGTCAATGTGATAAAACTGAAAACAAAGGATTGTTTTTTGATTGCCGAAGAGATAAAAAAATTGTACAAGAGAAAAAGGAGCTAAATACTACAAAAACAAAAGAGCATTACAGAAGAACACAATTCACTACTGGAGGAGCCTGAATCAAATTTTTTAGGCCATGTAACTCCTGCCATTGGAACCGGAAAAGATATTATGAACAGTAATGTGCCTTTATTCTAAGTAACCCAAATAACAAACACCTGCTTAATATTACTGCAATGGTCTGTGATGGGACTGCAGTAAATACAGAAGTGACCACACTATTACAAAATGAGCTGGGAAGGGCACTTCAATGGTTGATTTGCTTGTTTCATGTAAATGAATTGCCTTTACTCCATCTTTTTTGTTTTTTTTTAGACGGCAACACAAAAGGCCCAAATAAATGTAAGGGAAACATAGGAAAATAATCTATCTCCTGGTCTAGAAATCAAACAAGATCTAAGTTCAGATCAAAAGTATTTGTTGGAAATATCTAAACCAGTTCTTGTGGAAACTACTCCTGATTTAGAAAATAAATCCCCAGGAAAAATAGCCCATTACGATGGGTTAAATTAGCCAATTGTATACTTCAAAGGTATAGCAACACAAAAACCCAAAGAAAATCTTTGTGTTATGGCAGAATACATCGCCAAGGTCTATGTGCCTGTTTGGTTAATTTAAAGTCTTCTTGCAAATATGGCTCCAAACATTTATAGTGTATGATCAAGTACTCCCATCATAAAGTACTCCAATAAAGCTCTTTAAAGGTAACTGATTCAATCATTCAACGAAATTTTTGTGGCACTGGAAAATTTGCTACTTGGAATGATCTCTGATGAGCAAAGACATGTGAGAGAACTTGGTTTGCTTCGACTTCTCAAAGCAAAGCAAGAACAGAAAGTGTAGGAGGTGTAAGAAAGTTCATAATTCCCAGTATAAACTTTGATGCTGAGGACTACATAGATATGATAAACTGTGAAGTTGCAGTAAGTGAGCCTCCTATGACACAGTATGTATCTGAAGATGATTTGATGAAGTTTATACAGGAAACAGCAAAAGCTGAAAACTAACTTCCCGCTATTGACTTTCCCCGTTTTTTTGTGCCACACCCAAGCTGTTGAAAGAGTTGTAAAACTAGTAACAGTATCTTCTTTATGGCCAGTCTAAAGAGATTGGTTCATAAAAGCTAAAATAGAGTCTCACAAATGTTTGCCAAAATTTGAAACAAAAAATTTTAAGTTTTCTAAAAAGTGAATGTAAGACTTTACAATGATAATGAACATTTTGGTGCAATCTTATATCTTATACTTTTGAAAACTTAATAATCATGTATTTGATTCAGTATTTTTAATAAAATGTAATGTTGTTTTTGCAATAAAAAATGTGTTTCACTGTAGTAGGTAGCTCTTATTTCAAACCACATAAATGTTATGAGGATAAATAAAATCCTGAGAAATGTGATTTTAAACATAAAACATGAATATTGTAACGTTACATATCGTCACCATATTTTTGAACCCAATTTTAAACATAATATAACCATTAGCTGACACATGAACCACCAAATATAAGTAATTGTGTACCAAATATTACATTCGGTTCAAGAACTACTAAAACAACAAACAATGAATAATATAGTAATGAAAACAAAACAAAGAAGAAAATATATTAAATGTGATTAACGCAATGACCCAATAGATTAGGTAAGTGAGTAAGCAAAAAACAGGGATAATAAACATGAAAATAAGTAAAAGGGCATTATGAAAAAACCCAAATAAAAAGATACACCAAGGAAGAGATAAAAGATCTCCAACTCTATGCCGAAATGAGTACAACTGTGAGATAAATAAAATGAAATAAGAGAACTCCAGAGTGAAGGACAGTTGATAACATAAAACAATTGACAGACTATTTTAGATGACGACCATGACTATAACTCTGATTTAAAATGAAAATACTATCAATGATGATCAGGAGAGTGAAATTAAAACTTATACTAGTATGATATAATAAAATATTAGAGATAACAACAAGATTGTATCTTATCTACTATTTATGTAATTAATATAAAACGAGGGATATCAGAAAAAACTGATAATCGCCAGCAAAATTGTAAACAGAATATAAAAGAAACTGAAAAATAACTACCAAAACAATAAATAGTAGTTAATACTATTAGTACATTAGAATAATTGAGGGAAATGTATAGAACCAAACCACCACATAAACCCATTGTTGTAAACCAGAGTAGAGGACCCACATAACCTAACTCAATAAGTATTTTCACTTATAATGACAAGAATCAATAATAAAAATGGTATAAAACTATATTCTATTATACTGTACTGGAACTAGATATTATAAGGGCAATACTAGTACCAAGATTAGTTACCAAAGGATGACGTGTTGTGTTTAATATAAATCAACATACTGAAATGGACAGCACAGAATTTACCCACTAAAAACCTTAGAAGTACTAATAAAAAAGAGAAAGAAATTGATATCAGTGTAAACAATGATATGCAATATAACTAATGTGGTGTAAAACAATGATAATTATCACTGAATTAAGTCATAATAATGTAAATAAAATATACTTGTCAGACAGCACTAGATGCAAGAAGTATTACTGAATTACCAGCAAATGTGAATATCCTGATGTAAACCAAAACATTGTAAAACTTTGTAGTAACTATAACGATCATTTATGTCAAAGATAATGACTTAAAAACAACTGTACAAGTTATAATGAAGATAATTAATGTAACACCTAATAGTGCAGAACTATAGGTGATTCAATAAAATAACAGCGTAATGACAAAAACTGAGATGACCAGAAGTTGTAATGGTCATCTGAGAGTAATTGTGACATAATAGAAATTGTTCAGAGTCAACTATTAAGATATAATAAGTGAATGTAGTTGGTAGTGCTATAGGCCTACTGAAGCCTAGGCATAACTTATATGTTTTGTGAATAATTATAAGTAAATACTGGGTAAGGAACACAATAAAGGACTTGGAAAGCATCATCTCTATGAGGTATGATAACCATGTGTTAAGTTAAGTTAAATAGTACGTAAGTTTGTTAAAAATTGTATCAATTGTAAGTGCAAAAAACTATGTTTGTTAATAATGAACGAAAGTATTTCATGTGATAAGTGCAAAAAACTATGTTTATTAATAATGGACGAAAGTATTTCATGTGAGAACTCTAAATAACGAGCCAGACAATCGCTATATCATGGTAAGGCTAGATTAGCAATCACAAGTAACGTAAGAGTTTTATATCAGTTGGAATGTATTTGCATTATTTTAGACAAAATGTTTGGCGTAACGTTTTTAATCTCCACCCCAAAAATCCAAGCGTTCTGTACAATTAAATAATTTAGAAAAGGGGGAGTATGCACACTCGAAGGAATGTCATCAATTTCTCCACCAATCAAAAGAGTTAAATCGAGATTTGGTCAGGTAACGCAGATGGGAACAGCGAAAACCGACGCCAGATTTGAACACACTTTTGCATTGTCGACGAAGCAAGACAGACGATCGCTCCGTATGCCAAAAAGTCGAGAGTTAACCTAAAATCAGTGCGGGCATCGAAAGTACACATTGGTCAATCTAACCTAAATTTTTTAAAGTGTTTTAAAAAATGTTAATTAATTATGCAATGAAGTTTAGTGATGGCATAACAGTGAAACAACGATTGCAAGGTGTACAATAAGTTGCAATAGCAAGAAATAAAGGGAGTATAGTGACAATTAATCATACTTAGAGAAATTATAAACTTATACGATAAAATTTATCGAATATAATGAATAAGATGATTTAATATAAACATTAAAGAGGCTTTGGACCCTATTACATCAATGAATTTGTTTATTGTTAAAAAGATTTAATGACAGTTAACTATACTTAAGGGAGTTGTCAACTCACCTGACAAAATTTATCAAATATAATGAATAAGACGATTTAATATGAACACTAAAAGGGATTTGAACCATATTACGTCAGTTAATTTGTTTATTGTAAAGAAGAGTTAATGACAACTAATTATACTTAGAAGAGTTATTGACTTACCCGATACAAGTTATCGAATCTAAGGAATAAGATGATTTGTTATGAACACTAAAAGGGTTTATAACCTTAGTACATTTGTATTTTTGTGTATTGTTAAAAAGATTTAGTCTCAATTCAAAGTTAACTGGGTACTATTTAGATACGCCAGATTTAACATAAAATGTTGACGCCAGTCACCTTTTGAATTTTTCTGTTATTAGTTGAAATTTTATTTATTAATGTAAACACTCTCCTACTACGCAATTATTATAGGAGTGTAAATCTTCTAGTTACGTATTTTGCAGGCTAAAAGAACCTATATTTTTAATAAAACAACTTAACCAAAAACTCTCAATGTTACGGTTAATATAACCAGAATAACCACCCTGAGAAAGAGATTTTATAAAGCTAATTATTATTGTACAATGAACGATCATCAATTTAATTGTTACCTAAAATTATTTAATGAGTATTATGGATGAATAAACCGTATTTTAACCAGATAAAAGAGTTAACAAAATTATTTCTTTAGACAATACGAATACAGGTTAGGGGAACAGCTTATAATTAAATTTATAAACCGTTAAACAAAATCACGACGACCAACACAATTAACAGGTGCCAAAGGTGAAGTCAAACCAAACAATTCAAAACAAACAAAAATAATTGAATAATAATAATTCAATAATAAATACCGCAATTAAATACCACGGGTAACCAGGGTTAGTTACAATATTAAAGTCTTGGAGTGCCTATGAAAATTGCCTTTGAGGAAAAACGATTTGCAGTGCATATACGATACCAAAACATAGTTTAAGGCAGCTATGAAAACCAAAAATTAAAACATATATATTTTTAATAATTTTATTATTTTCATGATTTTTCAGACAAAATATGAATTTTTAACCTTTTTGCAGCACCTCCAAACATTCATTGTAGGTAAATGAAACTTTGCAGTCTATTTTAAAATACCAAAAGACAACTTTTGGTAGCCATTAGAAAGTTCTATTTAAAAAAAATAATAAATTTGACCCTAATGGGCAGGGGTTGACCTGAAAACACAGTGAAGTGATTAAGACAACTAAGTGCCTTATGCACACAGATAAAATCCAATAACAACTGGATAAGTGATCTTGAGTTAAAAATAAAAAGTATCTCCTTATCGATGATGAGTATACCTAATTAGTAGTACAGACTGATGAACCTTAGGCAGTAAAATTGGACAATGAGTAAGCTTATCACTAATATTTTAACACCGATATCTTATTAATCTAAACTCATCAACAAAAGGTGCAAGCTGTTAACCAAAAAATAAGCATAACGGGTCACAGTGAATTGCTAGCAGCCATTAAATAAAATTCGTGGTTTTAGTGAAGAAACATAATCTGCACTCCGGCGGATAACCTCGGAACTGCATACTACAAATTATTATAAGTTAATTAATGTAAAGCTTGGTATTTAACAATATTCATTTCTGACCGTCTCATAGTACAAAGAACTCAAAAATAACCCTGGGAAATTAATAAATTATTTCTTTATTGTTTTTTTGAAATAAAAAATAAAAATATTTGTTATACATTCTAGGTTTAAAAAATAAGATCGAACTAATGTTGTGTTGTCAGTAAGAATCGATTATAGCTTTCTGTTTGGGAGAAGATAAAACAAAAACTTACTAAATAAATACAATGAATACTTTGTTATTTGAATAAAAATGTGTATTATTTTCAGTAGAGGGTAGTTGTATGCAGATTGTCTGGAAACAGAGAAGAGAAAGGACAACCAGAAAATATTACATACCATTGGTGTTAATTTAACCTCCAATGTGTTTGTAAATGTCACAATCAGCTGGTCTCATGAGCTGAGAAATTTAAATAAATTAATTGTATGCCAAGAGGATAATTCTTCTTGCACTCTCTCTCCTAACTACGGTCAAACAACTTCATTGAATTCACCCAAATAAAATCTAAGGGAAATATCTGCAAAATCACACACACTCGATTTCCTTTTTTTTTAAACTTTGAACATAAATTATAACGAATTCTGTGACTCTCATTAAAGCGAGATTTTCGAAGAGCATAAATAGACGAAAAGAAACCTTTTTAGGAAACGTCTATCAGACTCCGAGAGATTAACCGCGAGACGTTACAAGTTTGGCGAACCCAACAGTGGGTCTAATAAAACATTATTTCATTAAACAATTACAGTGACGATCGCAAGAGTGACGATAAGATCAAACGATACTATCAGATTACCCGCGAGACGTTACAATATATATTATAACGGTTCATATAGTCGACCTATCAGATTGTTACATAAAAGTGACAAACTGTGCTAGTCTAGCGGCGTAAGCAATAGAGAGAGGGAATAATCACAGCCATCTCTGTCTAACCTCGCCACTGCTACTACTGACGCGTGCACAGACATGAAATTTTATTCAATTAATTTTATGTATTTAAACTGCAATATCTTCAAATCTAATAAATATACGGCAATTCTGAAACCTGCATAGTGTTCAGCAATTGAAGCTCTATAAGTAGCCAAAATATCAACTAATATAATTAACATTTAAAGAAGTTATATCGAAGAAGAACGCCAAGAGATATAACTAGAGAATTAGGCTAGGGTACGAATTAGGTGTTTTCACACACATACAGAGAGAGACCAAAGCAATAATATTCTGTGGTCAGATCTTTGAAAACACGTTTGCAAGTACCTGTAATCAAACGATTTGCAAACAGCGGAAGTATGAAATTAGCCAGAAATTCTCTACCAACTTGTTAAGGAGAGTTTGACCGACCTGTTCGATATTGTTTCAAATGGAAAACACATGATTTATTTGGAACAACCAATCACAACCCTGTATTAAGAGTAGACGCTAACTCAGAATGGAGGAATTGATCACTCTTCGTTCGGGCATTAAATAAGCAAGACGTGTGTTAAATACGATCTCAATTGCACAAACAACGCAAAGTATTTATTTAAATAAACAGGTCGCGAAGTGGTCCGCAGTAGTAGAGGAACTAGTAAAGTTCAATAAATAATCTCGCTGCGTAATAAATAATTAATTAACAGTGAAGTGACCTGTGAACCAGAGAAGCTGCAGCATCTGTAATTGTCCAGGATCATCAGTCAGCGTTATTGGTCAACATCATTTCTTCTGAGCCGGACCATCAAAAGGAGTATCTCTACTGATTACTATCTACGGTCGAAGCATCAATCAGATAAGAAATATATTAATTGATCAATGAACATAAAATAACAAAATAAATAATTAAATCAATAAACATTTTTAAAAGACACTATATAAATTCAAATTTTGTATTTAATTATTAAGATTAGATATAAAGTAATATAGGAGTGTGGAATGGAGAGTGAGGTGTAGTATTGAACGTGCAAATTATTGCTGACCTGTTCTTTAGCACTGGTTTGGGTGATATATAAATCCCTAAATCAACCAGATAAGAGCAACTGGTCGTTTGGACGTTTTAATCCTTCACTTTTCAAGCACACTCATTAACCAATAAGATTTAGGTTAGCAATAAGTCATTAAATTAACTTTTAAAGAAATTAATTTAATAACAAAGTCATTAATTAAACAAATTTCAACAATATTTAAGAGTTATTTGTAACGATTCCCCTTAAATATTCCACTCACTGAACGAATCCTGAGATAGTGTGTCTCTGTGCTCTGAACTAAGCTGAATCCATGTCATTTGTATCTAGGATTTGTTCTGGCGCCCAGGTAAAGTAAAAAGTCACGGGTAATAAGATTTGTTCTATCATTACATACAGAAAATAGATAGACAAAAGGTCTTTATATAATTTGGCGCCGCAACTAATGGGCTCGATTAAACTGATATTAACCCAAGTGACTAGTTTGAATTGTAATAATACATAATTTGAAACGATGTGGAGAATATAAGGTTACAAATAACTTAAAAAAAAAAAAAAAAAGGCTAAATCACAAGCAGTAGATATGGCAGCAATTGAGCAGATGTTCAAGCAGTTGACCACTAAAATGGATGAAAATAATAGTAAAATTGAAAATACAAGTAGTCAATTAAATAGTAAAATTGATAGTACAAATAGTCAACATTCTAATCAATTATCTAGTGAAATAAAAGATACAAATAATAAAATTAAAGAAAGTAATAAATAATGAATAAATGAGGTTAATAATAAAATAGAGCAAACTAATAAATACTTATCTAGCGAAATGAAACAAATAAACGAAAATTTAACTAGCCAAATAGAACAAAGTAGTAAAGAAGCTACATTTAAAACAGGTGAAGAAATAGCTAATTTAGCTAGTAAAATAGATAGTAGTAATAGCAAAATGGATGAGAGTAATCTTAAGTTTGATAAGCATACCGAAGAGGTTAAAGCTACAATAGAGGAATTTAAGAAACAAGTAAATACTAATTTTCGCCGACAAGACGAAAAACTAAATAAATTTAGAATCGAATTTCATGAACGGTTAGAACAGAAAGTAACCCTTATTAACCAACAATTCAGCGAAGTAACTGCTGAGTTAAAAACCCAAACGCTTCTAAATAAAGAAGAAATCCAGAGTACTAGGGTAGAGTGCACCCAACTGGGTGAAAATATTAAGGAGGTTAAGAAACAAGTAGAGAGTAAGGCTGACCGAGACGAAGTACATCAAACGGTAGAACAGCAATTACAGGTAATGCGGGAAGATCTGAC
Organism: Magicicada septendecula; assembly: GCA_034769895.1. NCBI lineage: Eukaryota > Metazoa > Arthropoda > Insecta > Hemiptera > Cicadidae > Magicicada > Magicicada septendecula. The sequence continues at coordinate 308,149,101 of CM068373.1, read as the reverse complement.
TAAGGCATTGAAGTCACAGCAAACCAAAGTCGTGAGGTGTGGCAGCTATAAGGAAGAACCGGAAAACCTTGTATTCTCAGGAAACCCACATGAGAATCCTATGGAGTTTCTACGGCTGTTTGAGGCTTATGTAACTCGCGTAAACCCACTGATGGACGACGAGGACAAGAAGGACATGTTAAGCCGATTCCTCAAGAATTGGGCAGGTACGTGGTGGAAAGTCATCTCGGACCGAGTCCATACCTACGCCGACTTCAGAGAGAAATTCCTTGCTCAATACTGGAACGTACAGATTCAAAGAAGGGTGCGTGATCATCTGGAATTTGGTAATTATCACCCGTCCATGAATATGACAACCACCAACTATGTGGTAAACGTAATGGCACAAGTAAAGCATTTAACACCACCAATAGAGGAGAGAGACCTAGTGTACAAGCTAGCGCGTCATTGCTCGGAACGCACTAGAGTAGCAACCACTACTAGAGGAGTGGATACCCTAGAAAAGTTTATAATGGTCGTGGATGAATGTCAAGACCTAGAGAGGGACCTGAAGCGAGTAAATAATTAGCTGAGTAACCACGCTAGAGGCGATCATCAGGAAAGAACCAACTTTATACCCAACGAGGAGAAGAGACAATGAGCGCCCAAAAGGAAACAGGTTTACCCCATATCCGGGTAACAAACCCCAATATCGGCAGGAATTGGAAGAGAAGGGTAGAAGTAGGAGCGTTGAAATCCGACCAAGTAAAGGGTTTAAGGTATGTAACAGCCATATCATCAACCGAGCCACAACCGTCTTCTAGTAAAACGGATACGGGAAACGGGAAGCCACTGCAGGTAGAAAAGAAACAAAACTAAATCTACCATAACCTGCAGTGAAACAACCCATTAATACAGTTGAAAGGAAATTAACAAATAATATAAATCAAGTGAACGATAGGGAGTTCTTGTTAAAAGAAGAGCAAGAAGCGGGTAGAAGCCATTATCCTGAATGTCCGGAAATAATTTGTGAAATCAGTAATCTACTAGTAAGAGCGTTAACAGACACCAGCAGTGAGGTAACCTGTGTCAGCTCAAAGTTTGTTGAAGATAATAGTCAGTTGCGTAATTGTCCCAGACTACCCGTACAAAATTGTAATGTACAGGGGCCAAAATGCAAAAGATAACTGAACAAATTTATTTACCTATCAATATAAATGGTACCCAAACCCAAATTGTAGCTCTTATAGTCCCGAAACTCGTTCATAACTGTATTATTGGGGTAGATATGTTACTTGAATGGAAGACAGAAATAAATTTCAAAAGAAATACCATCACGATGGAAATAGATACCAAGAAAATCAGTGTACACATTAAAGAATTTAAGCATTGGAAGTCGGTAAGTGTCATAAAAGGGTATGGAGAGAAACCGGTAGTTGACGTTAAGAGTGACCAGCACTGTATTGAAGATACTCCAGAAATCAACATCGGGACTGAGTTGAACAACAAGCAACAGAACCAAATTCAGCAACTCGTCTATGAGTATAGGGATGTTTTTAGAACAGAGCCTGGAAGAGCTAAGTTCATGAACATCAGTTAATAGTTACTGAAAACGCATCATTTGTGCAAAGGACTTATCCAATCCATTTACACTATAGAGAAGAAGTGGAAAAGGAGGTCCAACAGATGTTAGCGAATGGAGTTATTGAGAGGGCAAGTAGTCCCTATATTAACCCTTTAGTGGTTGTCACCAAGCCGAACGGGAGTATCCGCTTATGCATTGATGCCAGGAAATTAAATTCTTTATTAATACCTGATTACGAGTGCGCACGGAGTGTGGAAGAATTGTTCCAAAAATGTAATGGAGTTAAGTACATGACCAAACTGGACTTAACATCCGGATTTTGGCAAATTCCAATCCCCAAATATGATAGACAGTATACGGCATATTTGTATAAAAACAAGTGCTACCAATTTAAAGTTGTACCTTTCGGCCTGAGCACCAGATTAGCTGCAATGGTAAGGTGTTTAAACAGTACCTTAGGTAATGAGGTAGAGAAGTATACACTAGTGTTCGTAGATGATATTCTATGTGTGTCACAAACATTCGAGGAGCACTTACAACATTTAAGAAATATTTTTGCAAAATTTAGATCAGCAAACATGACGCTGAATCTACGGAAATCAGAGTTTGGTAAGGAGGAAATTAAGTTTTTAGGTCACCGAATCTCAGTGGAAGGAATAACCACGGACCCAGAGAAGGTAAAAGCCATACACGAATTTCCAACTCCAAAGAACTGCAAGCAGCTAAAGTCATTTCTAGGTTTAGCTAACTACTATCAGAGGTTTACAAGTAAATACGCGGAAAGTACTGTTCCATTGTTGAAGTTGTTAAACAAAGGGATTAAATGGAGGTGGACAAGGGACCACGATGAAGCGCTACAACAAGTGAAAAGTCTTCTTATAAATACTGTTATATTACATCATCCGAGGGTAGGAGAAAGATTTTATTTACAGACTGACGCCAGCAATATTGCTATAGGAGCACACTTATATCAGATAGATGAGAAGGGCCAAAAAGCGGTATTAGGATTTGTAAGTCGCACACTTAAAGGGGCGGAATTAATTTATTTTACGACAGAAAAAGAGCTATTAGCGATAGTGCACAGCCTGTCAAAGTTTAGAAGTTATATTCTGGGTGCTAAACTTACTATAATCACCGACAATAAGGCGTTAGTATTTTTATTAAAGTGTAAATTGCTAGGTGCTCGTCTGACTCGCTGGATCTTGGCTATACAAGAGTACCAGTTTGAAATACAATATTGTAAAGCGAAAGACAACTTGGTAGTAGATGTACTTAGTAGAAATCCACCATCAGAGAACAACACGGATACAGTTAACATTAAAAGTAGTAGCACTGATATAGGTATTTAAAGCATGTAGCAAAACCTGAAGTAGTTAGACGACTTAAGGAAATAGGGACCCATCAACAAGAAGACCCTAGGATTAGTGTAGCTTGGAGAAGTGCGGTTACCAACACCAAACCAGGATTTTCCATATATGACGGTAAGCTATATAAGCTATGTTCCCATAGGTGGAAATTATTATTACCAAGCTGTATGATGGAGGAACTTATTTGGGAATGCCACTTGTCGTTGGGCCACGCTGGATTTAAGAAATGCCATCGAGCCTTAACAGAAAGCTTCATTGGAAAGGGGTTGGCAAAACGCATGAAAAGATTATTGTCTACTTGTGACCTGTACCAGAAGTGTAAACACCCGAACTTATCTACCAGAGTAGAGATGCAAACAATCCAAGCAAAGGAGAAAGGAGAGTTATTAGCTATAGATTATTACGGGCCTCTACCAAAAGCAAAAGGAGGGGTGAAGCACATTCTAGTAACAGTAGATTTCTTTTCTAAATTTGTCAAACTATACCCAGTCCAAAGAACCACGACAAAAGCAACCCTTAGAGCGCTAACAAAGTTCTACATCCCACAGTATGGTAAACCTAGAAAAATATTGTCCGACCAAGGAAAACAGTTCACCCATAACCTATGGAGAGAAACCTTGGAGGAACTCAATATAAAACCAATTCTTACATCAATACGTCACCCTCAAGCGAATTTAGCTGAGCGAATAAATAGAGAATTAGGTAGATATTTCAGGATATTGTGCCATCAAAACCATTCTGCATGGGTAGGTTGTTTGAGTTTTATTTCTGTGTGTATTAATAATACATGTAATGAAACAACGGGGTACACACGTTCAGAATTATTTCTCAACAAAGAACCAGTACACGTATGGACCAAAACCATAAAAAGTCCACCCAACTACAATCTACCCATTCCATATGAGGTAAAAACCAGCATAGCAGGAGAAAGAATACAGAGAGAAGGCCAAAAGAGGATAGAACGATATAATCGCACCCACAAGTTGGTAAGGTTTGTGGAAGGAGAGGAAGTCCTAGTGAAAGCGAATCCTGTATCCTCTGCCATAGATAATACCACGGCCAAGTTCTTCCCGATATTCAAGGGACCTTATAGAATAGAAGAGCAGGTTGCAAGGTACACATACATATTAAAAAACGTTGGAAAAAACAAAATTATAGGAAAGTACCATGGGGATAGTTTGAGGAAATATAGACAAAATATAGAGCAATAAGGAAACAATGGTTTGAGCCAATGAGGTATGTGAATCAAACGTGATCAAATAAAATTTTATAAATGTCTTTGAATAAATGTCAGTATTGTGGTTTTGATTATTGACGTCAATTAAGTCAAAATTGTGATTAAAGTATTAATGTTCATATGAATATCTAATATGTGTATGCCATGTTAGGTTAAGTAACATATTGTAATAATTAGTTATAAGGTAGAAGTAAGCAAAATTGTATAAGTGAAAATTTTATTCGACAAAAATCAAACGTGCAAATTTAAAAAAAAGTGCGAAATTTTATATTTGCAAATTTTAATTAGTGTAAAAGAATACAAGAAGAGAAAAAAAGTTAATGTATTTCTTAAATACTGTAATAAATTTTTTTTTAAACCGAGTGGGGTACATATAACGATTCATATAGTCGACCTATCAGATCGTTATATGAAAGTGTCAAACTGTGCTAGTCTAGCGGCGTAAGCAAGAGAGAGAGAGAGAATAATCACAGCCATCTCTGTCTAACCTCGCCACTACTACTACTGACGCGTGCACAGACATGAAATTTTATTCAATTAATTTTATTTATTAAAACTGCAATATCTTCAAATCTAATAAATATACGGCAATTCTAAAACCTGCATAGTGTTCAGCAATTAAAGCTCTATAAGTAGCCAAAATATCAACTAATATAATTAACATTTAAAGAAGTTATACCGAAGAAGAACGCCAAGAGATATAACTAGAGAATTACGCTAGGTACGAATTAGGTGTTTTCACACACATAGAGAGAAAGACCAAAGCAATAATATTCTGTGGTCAGATCTTTGAAAACACGTTTGCAAGTATCTGTAATCAAACGATTTGCAAACAGCGGAAGTATGAAATTAGCCAGAAATTCTCTACCAACTTGTTAAGGAGAGTTTGACCGACCTGTTCGATATTGTTTCAAATGGAAAACACATGATTTATTTGGAACAACCAATCACAACCCTGTATTAAGAGTAGACGCTAACTCAAAATGAGGTAATAGATCACTCTTCGTTCGGGCATTAAATAAGCAAGACGTGTGTTAAATACGACCTCAATTGCACAAACAACGCAAAGTATTTATTTAAATAAACAGTTCGCGAAGTGGTCCGCAGTAGTAGAGGAACTAGTAAAGTTCAATAAATAATCTCTCTGCGTAATAAATAATTAATTAATTAAATAATTAATTAATAAATAATTAATTAACAGTGAAGTGACCTGTGCACCAGAGTAGCTACAGCATCTGTAATTGTCCAGGATCATCAGTCAACATTATTGGTCAACATCATTTCTTCTGAGCCGAACCATCAAAAAGAGTATCCCTACTGATTACTATCTATGATCGACGCATCAATCAGATAAGAAATATATTAATTGATCAATGAACATAAAATAACAAAATAAATAATTAAATCAATAAATATTTTTAAAAGACACTATATAAATTCAAATTTTGTATTTAATTATTAAGATTAGATATAAAGTAATATAGGAGTGTAGAATGGAGAGTGAGGTGTAGTATTGAACGTGCAAATTATTGCAGACCTGTTCTTTAGCACTGATTTGGGTGATATATAAATCCCTAAATCAACCAGATAAGAGCAATTGGTCGTTTGGACGTTTTAATCTTCACCTTTCAAGCACACTCATTAACCAATAATATTTAAGTTAGCAATAAGTCATTAAATTAACTTTTAAAGAAATTAATTTAATAACAAAGTCATTAATTAAACAAATTTCAACATTATTTAAGAGTTATTTGTAACGATTCCCCTTAAATATTCCACTCACTGAACGAATCCTGAGATAGTGTGTCTCTGTGCTTTGAGCTAAGCTGAATCCATGTCATTTGTATCTGGGACTTGTTCTGGCGCCCAGGTAAAGTAAAAAGTCACAGGTAAGTAAGATTAGTTCTATCATTATATACAGAAAATAGATAGATAGACAAAAGGTCTTGTGTATATATATATATATATATATATATATATATATATATATATAGTAACGTCACAGAACGTTCCATAAAGGAAATAATTTGCATAGCAATGTAACCTCTCGATGCTTTTAGTATTTATTTTATTTCTTTTTAAATTTCTATCTCCTTGCTTGCTGGTTTTGAAAGAGAGGTTACAAGTTATTTAGAACTAGGCAAGAGCCTAGAGAAGCTAAAATTGGGCTGGGTCCAGTATGATGGGACTTGCAAATGAAACACTGAACTTAAGATAACAACGACGATTTATTATTCTCTGGTAGTACAACACCTGAGCCCCAAAAAGGCTAGATAACTAAGTCTTTTTTCATTGTTGAGTGTAATTTCCTTAATGTGTGCCTTGCCAAAAGTTGAGCAAGGAATAATGACTATTAACGATACCAAGCATTGAATAAGTATAAGATCTGAAGGATCAGTAAATATTACTTCATGAAATGTTACATGATGTCAATAATACAATTGTAAGGTGGCACACAATCTCGACCCGCAAATAATCACATATTATAACTAAACGTAAATATATATAAACATATACACCTGCAGGATTAATTTAACAATGTAACAATTATAAGAACAACACATACATATAATTAACATCAACCACATTTGCATATAAATAACACATCACATGTTCACCCTGGTTATCAGCGCAAATAATAATCTTGTTCAACACCCATAACCCCCTTTTTCTGACCAAGTGTCCGGCCCACCTTACTGATAAATTAATAGGTGACTAAAACCCCCTCCCCAAAACTTCAATTTAAAAATCCCAGGAGTGGGGCAGACATGCCCCCCCAGTTTTAACAAGATAAGTTTTAACTGAATGTTCTCTGTAAACCACGCGGCCAGCGCACAAATTCCAAGCCGATATTTAATTATCAAATTAAATCCCATCAATTACTATAATGAAAGGTAGCATCACAAGGTTAACATGGATGTCCGGTTGCCTAACTGCATTTTATGTTTCTTTTTACATTCAAAACAGAATCTAGAAAAATAGTGGAACTTGACCACCCTGAGTATTCATAACAGACATTGATTAATCTTGTGTGTTCTTATGGTTAACTAACTGTTATAGTGAGCAATTACAATTATCGTTACAAAGATTTTTTTTTTTGGTAAATACAAACTGTGACAATGGTAATTTTAAAGTGTGCAAATTAGCTAAACAGTGGTACAGAATTTGTAATACGGAATCTAAGTCATAAAAGTATTAAGTCAGCTCACAGTGTTACAAAACTTGACTACCGGCAGGGTCAGGCATCGGACGGGATCTAGCAAGATCTGACACAGACAGACTTGCAGTGGACGTCTCCAACGGGAGTCGCCCACGGTTAAACCACCCCCCAGATATGCATGAATAATAACACCGCGTCCAGACGGAGGAAAATCGCTAACATAAATATCCCAACATGCTTAAAACAGAAATAGAATGAGATTCAACTCTATCCACCGAACTCCCCTCGACCCGGGCGGTGCGTGACCCCGGCCGATTTTCACTCTCAGAACGAGATATACATGATAGTAATAGAGGAGGCGTAAGCCTTACAAAATGCAATTAAAATATTCCACCCATTGTCCGGAAATAACTGTCCACACTGGAACGTTTCATGAAAGTCTCACCGAGTACTTCGGCCACAAAATTTAGGTTAAAAATGGTTAAATTTCACCTGGTTTGAAGGGTGTATGTTGAGGGCTCAGTAGTGTGTGTCCAGTCCATCCCTCCGGCTGACATAGCTGACGAAGGTTTTAGAATTACATCGTCGGAGGCAGTTGTTCGGCCATCCTTCCAGAGCGGGGCAGATTCCCGGCTACCTCGGAAACCCTGCACAATTATATCTGGGATTACTCATAAGTTCATGAAACACACACTACCACATTTACCCACTGACATAGCATGGACTGTCCGGTTTATAAACTCGAAAAATAGCCTAAGTCAAGAATCCCAATGAATGTGGTAATTCACTTCAAAAAATAACTCCATTGAATATGTTAATATAGAATATTTCTAAATATAGTCACTCCATAATAATGATAATTTTAATTAACCTTTATGCAAAAGTTTTCATGACGCACTTACAGGAATTGGCAACTTTTAACAAGTCCGTGACATACACAGATATCAGAAAATTACTGACTTACACCCCATCTTAGTTTAGTTAATTTAGTAGAGGCATTACTGGATTAATATAAAACATAATTATATCCTTAACGTTACAACCAATTAACCAGGGTTGAGATAAAGCATACATAAAACAAATTATAACCTGAAACTCGCCATGCGCTAAGGATTCACAGCAATATATATCTCAACGCATCCACTTTAATATTAAATAAAACCAATTTGTTTTTATAAATAATTAAAATACATATTTTAATGGACTTACCGGAGGTCACGTAGCTTTCTACTTATTCATAGAAGAAGCTGGGAGACGAAAACTGTTCAATCTACTCTGCCAGCCGGGGACCAGAATGTGCGGCGCTGATAGCTAAAGTCGAACTGAATAAACCGGCTGTTGAAAAAACCGTACGTGCATAGATAGGGCGCGCGCGAGTCGGGCGGACAAGGGGCAACAGCATGACAAAGTCCAACTGACCGTACCAAAGGACAACTTCTGTCTCGTCGACAAATACGTAAATACTTTAATTAATCACAATATAGACATCGGAACATCGCCGCGTTTTCCAAAACGCGGCACACCCCCACCCCAAAAGGGCAACCCGGTTGCCTCACCTTCAAACTCGGGAAGGTACCCTGCAGTGTACTCCCATTAAAACTCCGGTGGACATCGTGGGTGAGTTGGCCAGGGAGACTCGCTCCCAGGAAGACCACCAATCCCCATGCGACCCTCTCCGCCGTGCCAAACCCCACGGGACCGCCCCAACACGTCACCCTCTCCGGTGACCACCAATTACTCCCACCGGTCCCACTCACATGCTTGTCCTAGGACCAAACAAGGCATCTCCCACCTTGGCATGTGAGCGACCGTACTACCTCTCGTCCCTCTCTCGGACCGACCAGCCACATGCACCCACAAGGCATCTCCAACCTTGCCATATGGCTGGCCCACTTCCCTACACAAGGGCGGACGGCCCCGCTTAGCCAGACAGAGAGGACCGCACCTAGGGCACACGAACATTAATCCAATCTCAACTCAACAAATACACCATAACTCGAGGGGGTTTTACTTCTCTACAGCACCGTCTACACAACTTTCTCTCGCAACAAAAAATAACACCAAGAAAACCGGGGAATGCGGCATGGCTTGGACCCTATAATGAACAACATCAACCTCAACAACTATTAACAATCAGCAACAGCACACCATCACTCCATCTAACCTTTAACACAGGGGAAACTGACGATCTCGAGGACCACAAGCTAAGTCTCTCTCTAACTCCGTTTGATAGATTTTTTTTTTTTTTTTTTTTTTTTTTTACTAAGGGGAGTGGTAGGAAAATTGGGAAGATGAAATGGGGCAAGGATCATTAAAGGGCAATAGCTAGGACTGAGGGTAAGGACCTGGCTACCTCCGGAAATAAGGAAGAATGGAGGAAACCAAGGCTCGCGTGGGCAGGGGCGCAACCCTGAAATAGATGAACACCACTGGGAATGTGGGGAACATCTACCCGCTACCCGTTAACCTCTACTTCTTACCTTTCTATGACGTACCTCGGGTGCCCGTTCCTTTCGGACACCAATCTCTAAGAAATTATTTCGTGTTGAGCTATACTGGCTGATTTCCTCCGAATCAGAATCAAGGCAACTTACCTCACTACTTTCCCTCCGCCTTGGATTATGCTTGCCGTCTAACTCCTCTGCTACAATTTCTTCCTTTTCTACAATTTCCCCTTCTTCGTCCACATAATCCAAATCAACATCATGACACTGCACCTCCTCAGCATCTTCCAGTTGCTCCTCTGATCCGTCTTCAACCGCATCTTCCCTCAGCTCCTCACCAATTTCTGCATGACACTCATCGCCAGCCGCTTCACAAACTTCTTCTCTAACCTCTTCTCTGATCTCGTTTTCCCCAACACATTTATCATCAACATCATCGCCATCACTTCCACTACCACTATCTGAACACTGCACATCCTCATCCTCCTCTAGTTGCTCACCTGGTCCACCTGAAACGTCTTCCCGTTCCTCGGAATCCTCAACACTACTTACAGAAGGCGTCTGCACATCCTCACACACTACATCACTCTCACTCACAAACTCTACAATGCTGCCCCCAAATTCCTCCTCAACTTCTACCTCACTTGCGGCATGGACATCCCCTTGTCCATCCACAACCTCAGAAACACTCGCAGCCCGGACATCCCTGTGTCCATCTGCAACTTCAGACTCTACAGTCTCCCTAACCCCTACAACTATACTCACCTGCGCAGCATCTGCAGACCGCTCTTCTGACTCTTCTGTCGATTCCACTCCTTGACCACCTTCAGCAACCACAACGTCCTCAACATCTTCCACCCTGGAATCCAGCTGTCCAGGTTCATGTGCAATGACTAAATTAATTTCGACTGGCGATGGTGATGTTACAGGCTCTGGATCCCTCACGAACCGAGATGTAAATACCGGAACAAATTCTGCGGCCTCTGGATTCAACCATGACGTCCTCTTTGAGTCCGGTAATTCAGTATTAACTGACGCGCTCTTATCCTCTTGTATTGTTCCCACAAAGTCATTCCGCTCTTCTACTTCTGCTTCCTTTTCTTCATCTACTACTCTCTTGGGCACTTGTACTTCCTCTGGAACCTTTAAAGTTTCCTTTTTCTCCGAATAGGGATAACGCCTTGGTACAGGCTCCCTACTTGCCGCTGTCTGTTCCCTAACATAATTTCTTTTTCCCCTGTTAATTTCATGTTTCCTTGTTTTCTGTGCTGTAGCTGTTGTTACCGTCTTCACACTTGCCACCCCCTTGTAGCCTCCATCACTTCCGGAATATTCAGGCTTTCTAAGCGTCTCTTGGGTTTTCCTCCAACCTCCATGTTTGTCCCTTTTGGCTCTTCCTGATGAACCACTGGAGGATTGGACATCTGTGGCATCTCTTCCTCGGGACTCGTCAGCCGCCTGGACCGTCCTTGAAAACACACACAGCTGTTCAAGATCCGCAAAACCACGTGGACGGTCCGCGAATGCCAAACGAGATCTCTCTTGGGGAGTCAGTCCTTGCAGAATTGCTTGGATAACTTCTGTCTCGGGCAACCCCAATCTCAACACCCGGGCAGCTTTCCGTATATCGCGCACGAAATCTCCTAACGACTCTCCGTAGGCCTGTGGGCGATAGAATCTTTCCAACTCAAGCTTGAAGCGTCGTCGAGTGGGTATGAAGAGGTTCAACACCTCCCCATGGAAAGCATCAACACTGTCACCCCGACGCAGGGCCTTGGTGACCAGACCAGCCAACGTACTCCGGCAATACGGGTATATAAGATACAAGACCTCCCCATCGGACACCCCTGGGAAATCAGCCACCTGCAGGACCAGGTCCAAGAAAACCAACAGCTGGTCCTCATCAAATCCATCCACCACCGGAAATTTCTGGAGAACGCCTATAAGAGGGTGGGGCAACTCCTGATAGCATACCGCCGCCAGAATTGCACAATGCAAAACAAACAATCATAAAACAAATTCCCACTAAACACCTAACACAAACATAACCAACAAAAACATATTGACAAAAATCGGAAAAACTCAAGTACTGTCCTTCCTTTGAGTAGACCCCCGGGCTCCTAGCGCTGCGAAAACCTGCCCCGCTCCAGAACTAACTCTCCGTCAGTCGCCAGACTCAAGAAGAAACAACATCAGACACTAACACCAACATACAATCCACACCACCTAACACTAACCACAATATACGACATTTCGACTACAACATTGTCACCATTACAATCGGACGATACCGACTTCCAGTCGGGCCATACCGCATCCCACTAACCGCACGCGCAATTACTTTCAAAAATTAAATACGGGAACCCATCCCCCACGCGCTCTCCGGCAATGTCCAATTTCAAAACAACAACCCAACTACAACACGTGCCCGTGGCGGCCTCAGGTTTACAATTCAAAACATTTAACAATAATTCATAAAAAAAACATATATACTTCTACATTTCATGTCAACTATTAAGTGCCATTTTATTTGCCAGACTATCTCCAAAGTTTGCAAGCCCCATCACACCAACGGACCCAAGGGTTCAACCCTAGAATGAACCACGCTCTGAGCTACCATTTGTAACCTCTCGATGCTTTTAGTATTTATTTTATTTCTTTTTAAATTTCTATCTCCTTGCTTGCTGGTTTTGAAAGAGAGGTTACAAGTTATTTAGAACTAGGCAAGAGCCTAGAGAAGCTAAAATTGGGCTGGGTCCAGTATGATGGGACTTGCAAATGAAACACTGAACTTAAGATAACAACGACGATTTATTATTCTCTGGTAGTACAACACCTGAGCCCCAAAAAGGCTAGATAACTAAGTCTTTTTTCATTGTTGAGTGTAATTTCCTTAATGCGTGCCTTGCCAAAAGTTGAGCAAGGAATAATGACTATTAACGATACCAAGTATTGAATAAGTATAAGATCTGAAGGATCAGTAAATATTACTTCATGAAATGTTACATGATGTCAATAATACAATTGTAAGGTGGCACACAATCTCGACCCGCAAATAATCACATATTATAACTAAACGTAAATATATATAAACATATACACCTGCAGGATTAATTTAACAATGTAACAATTATAAGAACAACACATACATATAATTAACATCAACCACATTTGCATATAAATAACACATCACATGTTCACCCTGGTTATCAGCGCAAATAATAATCTTGTTCAACACCCATAACCCCCTTTTTCTGACCAAGTGTCCGGCCCACCTTACTGATAAATTAATAGGTGACTAAAACCCCCTCCCCAAAACTTCAATTTAAAAATCCCAGGAGTGGAGCAGACATGCCCCCCCAGTTTTAACAAGATAAGTTTTAACTGAATGTTCTCTGTAAACCACGCGGCCAGCGCACAAATCCCAAGCCGATATTTAATTATCAAATTAAATCCCATCAATTACTATAATGAAAGGTAGCATCACAAGGTTAACATGGATGTCCGGTTGCCTAACTGCATTTTATGTTTCTTTTTACATTCAAAACAGAATCTAGAAAAATAGTGGAACTTGACCACCCTGAGTATTCATAACAGACATTGATTAATCTTGTGTGTTCTTATGGTTAACTAACTGTTATAGTGAGCAATTACAATTATCGTTACAAAGATTTTTTTTTTTATGGTAAATACAAACTGTGACAATGGTAATTTTAAAGTGTGCAAATTAGCTAAACAGTGGTACAGAATTTGTAATACGGAATCTAAGTCATAAAAGTATTAAGTCAGCTCACAGTGTTACAAAACTTGACTACCGGCAGGGTCAGGCATCGGACGGGATCTAGCAAGATCTGACACAGACAGACTTGCAGTGGACGTCTCCAACGGGAGTCGCCCACGGTTAAAACCACCCCCCAGATATGCATGAATAATAACACCGCGTCCAGACGGAGGAAAATCGCTAACATAAATATCCCAACATGCTTAAAACAGAAATAGAATGAGATTCAACTCTATCCACCGAACTCCCCTCGACCCGGGCGGTGCGTGACCCCGGCCGATTTTCACTCTCAGAACGAGATATACATGATAGTAATAGAGGAGGCGTAAGCCTTACAAAATGCAATTAAAATATTCCACCCATTGTCCGGAAATAACTGTCCACACTGGAACGTTTCATGAAAGTCTCACCGAGTACTTCGGCCACAAAATTTAGGTTAAAAATGGTTAAATTTCACCTGGTTTGAAGGGTGTATGTTGAGGGCTCAGTAGTGTGTGTCCAGTCCATCCCTCCGGCTGACATAGCTGACGAAGGTTTTAGAATTACATCGTCGGAGGCAGTTGTTCGGCCATCCTTCCAGAGCGGGGCAGATTCCCGGCTACCTCGGAAACCCTGCACAATTATATCTGGGATTACTCATAAGTTCATGAAACACACACTACCACATTTACCCACTGACATAGCATGGACTGTCCGGTTTATAAACTCGAAAAATAGCCTAAGTCAAGAATCCCAATGAATGTGGTAATTCACTTCAAAAAATAACTCCATTGAATATGTTAATATAGAATATTTCTAAATATAGTCACTCCATAATAATGATAATTTTAATTAACCTTTATGCAAAAGTTTTCATGACGCACTTACAGGAATTGGCAACTTTTAACAAGTCCGTGACATACACAGATATCAGAAAATTACTGACTTACACCCCATCTTAGTTTAGTTAATTTAGTAGAGGCATTACTGGATTAATATAAAACATAACTATATCCTTAACGTTACAACCAATTAACCAGGGTTGAGATAAAGCATACATAAAACAAATTATAACCTGAAACTCGCCATGCGCTAAGGATTCACAGCAATATATATCTCAACGCATCCACTTTAATATTAAATAAAACCAATTTGTTTTTATAAATAATTAAAATACATATTTTAATGGACTTACCGGAGGTCACGTAGCTTTCTACTTATTCATAGAAGAAGCTGGGAGACGAAAACTGTTCAATCTACTCTGCCAGCCGGGGACCAGAATGTGCGGCGCTGATAGCTAAAGTCGAACTGAATAAACCGGCTGTTGAAAAAACCGTACGTGCATAGATAGGGCGCGCGCGAGTCGGGCGGACAAGGGGCAACAGCATGACAAAGTCCAACTGACCGTACCAAAGGACAACTTCTGTCTCGTCGACAAATACGTAAATACTTTAATTAATCACAATATAGACATCGGAACATCGCCGCGTTTTCCAAAACGCGGCACAGCAATTTATCATAAGAGGAAAGTGAGGTGAACAGTATCGAACCCAAGTAGTCCCAAAAAAATTTTGTAATATTGTCTAATAATTAATTCTACTAACATGAAAAACGACCAGACTATGACTAAGACTCAAACCCCATATATATTATTCAAGTGAAGAACAGTGTAAAACCCATAATCTACTATAAAAGAGACAAATAATATCAGAAACAACCGAAATGAAGTCATTAATTATTAAGTTTTGTAACTCTGAATAGGGTATAAAGAACAATTTATTGTGAATTAATGGACATGATCCATTATTATATTATGTAATGTAAATAAAATAAATGTATTAAATGATTTGAATACATTATTAGAAAGGATCTAAGATAAAATAAAAAATATAGAAATGTTATGATAAAAAAATATTAAGGTGTTGGATTTGAGACCAATCACTCAGATTTCATGTAAAAATTAATTATTATCAAATTGAGATAAAGCTATATGTAATTGTCAAGTAGACAAAGATGAACAATTTATCTTAAATAACGAAAGCTGTCAAATGAATAAAAGTCAGTTAAAATAGCCAAAAACTGTATTAACTAAAAACATGTAGTAGGCATATAATATTGTGATATTTATGGATTTAGTGTTGACAAAATGCAACCAAATTGCATTAGAAAGTTGAAATATAATATAAAGCGACTATACTAATATATTTTACTAACTTTAACACTGTAATAGTCGAGTTAGCAAACTATTTACCTATACCATGTATGGCTAAGGCCAAGCAACCATTACAAGAAATAGTCATATTTGACTAAATGTTTACAAAATATTAACAAAAATAAAAGAAAAGGGTACAATACTTTAGTGTACCATGAAAACAAACAGACTCAGTTGAAAATAAGATCAATTATTAAAGAATTTGACTTATAAGAGTGAGATTTGTCACACAAAGAAAAAGGACAACTTAGGCAAACCAATATGATGCTAAGTAATCCTACAATAAAAATAATATGTATCAGGATAAACCAGGTATCACAAAAGACAGACAATATAATAAACCCTCAGTGTATACTAGAAAAATCCCATATATATTAAAGAAAAAAGACTAATTATTGTATTTTAACAGTGACAACAACGTAGGCCATAGGCATGGACCATATAAAATTGAACTTATTTGTATATTATATATGTTAAACTTTATTTATTTTGTTATGGTAATATATGGTAATATTATGTGTTAATGTTGTAGAAGAAACCAAACAGCTTCACAACAATTTTTTTTGTTCAAAAATTGAATTTGTATGGAAACATTCCAAGGTAAGAGTTGTATATTGTGTTATTTATTATAGTTAATTTATTTAAAAACCAATCGTAATTAGTATCATTAGATTCAGTTGAAAGCAGAGAATCCAAATGTAGTAATGGCATGCAAATTGTGAGTACTGATGTAAAATTGTTTGACAAATACCAGAATAAATTTTGTAATATCCTTAGTGTGAAGAATAAGAAATTTTGTTCTAAAAGCTTCGACGGAAGTTAAATTTGTCCCATGGTGTTCTATTTCATTATTCTCGAACGTTCTAGAAGGAATTTTTACACAAATATACCGGAAGTTCATGTCAAAAAGCTAAAACAATGAGCCTTACAGAGTATAAAAGGAAGACCAAATTCGACCGAAAAACACTTCATGCTTGGAATCCAGAACAGACGCATCACCCACGACACTGATCACCGCAACCGAGGCGAAACCGAAGGCGAGAAGTCGACACAAGAACGAAGAAAGGCTTTTCCCGTACATTGACAAAACGACTGACTTAACCTCTACAAAAGTATACGCCAACGTGTTGCTGAAATAGAGCAGCAACACGGCACATTTAATAGAACACACGCAGCCAGAATATCAGCGGCCCAGGAGGGACCAAAATTTTAATAGAGAATCAATTCTGCTGTATTCGCTAAGACAAACTGACTTGACAAAACTCCCCATAACGTAACATACACAAAGCCTTTCCATCAACTGCAAGGGAATCAGCGCTGTGGCGGCTAATTTGAGAAACAACGCGCGCAGCTGATCGACGGCGGCGGGGTTCAAGCGTAAATCTACTGCCAAACTGTTTTACAAAAGTGCGGGAGTTGTAAAAAAAATCGCATTTTGACTTAAAATAAATTCAGTGCGCAAGAAACGTCGACACGAAGAGGCGAGATTGAAAACTACCCGAGAGAAGTGTCCAGTGCGAGAATAATTACCCATCGGAACGTGAGTTGTCAAAGTTAAAGTCATTTTTACCTGGTTACATTTGTCACACAGTTGTACTACACATGCCACACACACCTTCAAATCACTTAATTTTTGTAAAGCATCTTATTGATTTGTCTTGGTAGTTCAAAGGAGTCACGCCCTGAGAGTAAAGATTTTTCACATATTAAACTCATGGTTTTCAAATGAGTAAAAATAAAATGTTTGTTAGCCGAAACTTGATTGGAGAAAAAACTTGTCAATAATAATAATAACTTATAATTTTTTTTGTAACTCTGGAATTTTATAATTTTTTCACGATTTGTTA
This sequence comes from Magicicada septendecula, assembly GCA_034769895.1. Lineage (NCBI taxonomy): Eukaryota > Metazoa > Arthropoda > Insecta > Hemiptera > Cicadidae > Magicicada > Magicicada septendecula. The sequence goes on along the minus strand of CM068373.1, from coordinate 308,131,510 downwards.
AGAATCATTAAACATACTTTATTTTTTTTCAAACCCAAACTGTTTTGTTCACATTTTTTCATAGAATTAAACTATCTGCTAAGAATTCAAAATTTTAATGTTAATAATAATACAATTTTTCTTGGAACAAAAGATTCCAAGTGGCGCCCACAAACACATAGTAGATTAAGTTGTGTTACAGGACTACATCACCGCAGAGGATCCAGTCATCAGTAAGTAACAAAAAGTGCGCGGAGGTAACGCCCGACATATTACAACACACATTTTTCTTTTTGTTATAAATTGGCAGCCCAACTAGTGAGACTTGAAAAAACGGAACCAGCCCGGCAACTACCAACAGATCAAAATGCCGCAACCAAAGGGAGAAAAGGTGAAGAAAAATGTGGAACCCGAATTAAGTGTGGAAGACAGAGAGGCAGTACAAGTCGAGGAAACGGAATTAGAACCGCCCACACTAGAATTGGAAAGACCAATACAAACGGCAGATGAACTAGAGGAACAAACGGGAGAAGAGCCCATACAAATGGTAGAACAAACAGAGAATCCCGAACCGGAAAAAAAAACAGGGAGCGTTGACATGAATGCAATAATGGTGATGCTCCAAGGAATGAAGGAAAATATGAACAAAAATATAGAATCCCTGAATAAAAACAGACAGGAAGATAAGGAGGAAATAAAAGGAAGTATAGAATCCCTGAAGGAGGAGAATAATAAAAACAGACGGGAAGATAAGGAGGAAATAATAGAATCCCTGAATAAAAACAGATTGGAAGATAAGGAGAAATTAGACAAAAAGATAGAATCTTTAGGGGAGTATATAACCGAGAAAATTAATGACAATGGGAAAAAACTAGAGCTATTTCAGGAGGAGAATAAAAAATGTATAGTCCCTGAAAAAAGAGATTAGCATAAATTATGAAACAGTAAACAAAAGGATCGATGATAGTAAAATCGACAGTGACAGGAAGGTCGAAAACATGGAGAAACATTTGGAAAGATTACAGGAAGGAAATAATACCCGTTTTGAAAATATAGAGGAACAAACAGTAGAGACCAAACAAGATGTTAGAACTCTCGAAAACAAGGTAAGGCAGAACCAAGACGCAATCATGCAGGAGGTGGGAGAAGTCCAGAAAGACGTTAGCGAAGGATACAGAGAACATATGACATAGCTAACAGGCTGGACGAGCAAATAAAAACTAACAGAAATAACATACAAGAGATAGATCAGAGAGAGAAAAACCTGCAGGAAAGATTAAAAGCGCTGAGGGACACACCTATATTAAATTCTCATACGTGTCACAGTGAGAACAGGGAAGTAATCAACTTCCAAAACTATCGTCGAAACCCGATGGAATTTTTAGAGAGAATGGAAGAGTTTATTGAAAGAAATAGAGAAACAAGATGGGACAGAATAAGGGAGATGCTAGACGAGACGTTTCGAAACACTAGGGATAACTGGTGGATAGCGGTACGACCCGAAATCACGAATTTAGCCGAGTTTAAACGCCAATTCAAAGAGAAGTATTGGTCGGAAACTGCGCAAAACGGTACGAATGGACATATTCTACGGCAAATACGACGCGTCCAATGGACAGTCCCCGACGTCTTATTTCCTAGGAAAGATATGTTTGGCACGGAAGTTGATACCGCCGATCCCGGAAGAATGTTTGGTGAGACAGTTAGCTGGACATTACAGTTATGGAATCAAAGATGCCCAATTGTACCAACAGCTCAGCAAAATAACCGATTTAGCTAAATTATTAGAAAATTGTGAATCCGCTGGAAGGTTCCAGGATTACCAACCCCCCAATCGTAAAGTAGAATATAATAGCAACAATAACGGACCAAACCGGAATGGAGGTGGAAACGGTAACAACTTTAACACAAATAACCAGAACAATAATACCCCACCAAATGACCGAAATAATAACACTCAGGGTCCAAATAACCGCAACTATCCGGGACCAAACAGAAATGATTACCCCGAAAATAATTACGGTAGGAACTACCATCAGGGAAATAGTTATCGCGGAAATAACTATAGGGGAAATAATTATGGTAATCGTAATAATTATCGTAACGGGGGTAACCAAGGAGGAGGTGATAGGAGAAATCAAGAATATAGGCCCCAGGTAAACTATTCAATGGCCAATAACTGACGGCCATATCCACCCAATTTACCTACTTACATGTATTACCCACAACAGATGCAAGGTAACCAGGTAATACAACGAATAGCCAACCTATTAGTGGTAATCCCGAGATCAGGCAGGAACCACAGACAGGCCAGCAACGCAATGTTCCGGGAGACCGGGCCAATGAGACAGTGGCTCATTTAAACTAAACGCGGCAGTGAAAAAGGAGAACCGCCTTTCATTGAACCAATATTATGGGGTGACTAGATACAAACATAGACAGGACAAAGACGGGACTATGACACTAAGAACGAATAATTATCTTAGGGATATTAGAGAGGAATTATTAGAAGAGAGTGACAATATCGTTAAAAATCATAACAAAGGGAATAATGGTATAGTACAAATCAAGGCAATTATCAATGGCATAGAAGCAATATTACTCATTGACACGGGGTCAAACGTATCGCTTATCGATAGTGTAGAGTTAGAGAGGATCAAACAAAACAGTAATTTACCCATACCCACTCTGCCTATAAATAACATTATTCTAGTCGGAGCGACGGGGAGGCAGAACAAATCGATAAAGAAACAGGTGTCATTAGAGATGACTAGTAATGTGGTAACGTTGCCAATAAGGTTATTAGTGGCGAATAATTTACCCATGAGTATCCTAATAGGCTGCGATATACTTAGGCCATATAATGCAATAATAGATTTAGAAGGTAAGATGATAACTTTAAAAACGAACGAGGGAATTTGGACCAATAATTTAGTTGATGTCCAAGGAGATGGTACAGACAACACACCTTATCAAGCGATAGTGAACCATTATTATTGCTCCGATCGACCATTAAACATGCCTTTATATCAGGAGGAAAACCCAGAGTTGTGGTTAGAAAAATTAGAAGAAATACGGGATTTCCAAAAGACGAAAGCAAGGGGTCTGATCAGCGAAACACAGGCGGAACAATTAATTACGGTATATAACAATTACAAACACATATTCTCAAACGCTCCAGGTAAAGCCAGAGATTATCAATGCACGATAAAATTCAAAACACCGGTGGAATTTAACAGAAAATCGTACCCGATCGCCTACTCGCTAAAGAACGAAGTTAGGGAGGAATTGAACAGGATGGTAGAAGACGACATAATCGAGTATGGTCATTCGCCCTTTACCAGCCCAATCATAGCTGTGCCGAAAAAAAATGGACAGGTACGTATATGTCTCGATGCTAGGGAGATTAACAAGATGATTGTTAACGACCGCACATCCCCTGGGGAGGTAGAAGAGATATTGAAAAAGTTTCACGGGACAAAGTATATAAGTTCATGGGATACAGTATGCGGCTACTGGCAGGTAGAACTCCACCCTGATAGTAGGAAATATATGGCGTTCATATTCGAGGGCAGAAACTATCAGTTTAAGCGATTACCCTTTGGTTTAATAAATTCTGTGGCGGTATTTGTAAAGATAATGGACAGAATATTGGGGCAGGAAGTGCTGAAGTTTACGACAGTATATGTCGACGATTTACTGGTAACTTCAGCGAATTGGGATGACCATTGTAATAGGGTTGAACAGGTGTTAGAGAAACTATCAGAGAATAATATCACCCTCAAATTAACAAGTCCCAATTCATTGCAAATGAGGTGAAATTTTTAGGCTTTAATCTAACCGAACAAGGGATTACTCCATCCAAAGAGAAAGTAGAGGCTATGCAGAAGTTCCCCACCCCAAAAAACAGGAAACAGCTTCAGTCATTTTTAGGAATCTGTAACTATTACAGGAAGTTTCGGTCCAATTATTCAGAACTAACTGCCAGGTTCCAAAAGCAGTTATCAGCTAAAGACAAATGGACTTGGGGACCAGAGCAAGATGGAGTGCTCAATCTCATAAAGGAAAAATTTTTAGAAGCAGTAATGTTGCATCATCCCGACTTTACAAAACCATTTTTTCTAAATTGCGATGCCAGTAACGTAAGTTTAGGTGCAGCCCTATATCAGGAAGATCAGGATGGTAACCATTTAGTAATTAGCTTCGCTAGCCGCGTGCTGAACAGTTGCGAACGAAACTACAATACTACCGAAAAAGAATTGTTGAGTGTAGTTTTCGCATGCGGTAAATTTCGGACGTATATATTAGGGTACCCCATCACGGTTAGAAGTGACCACAAATCTATATCATTTTTAAAGCATTGTAAGCTGAACCACGGAAGGCTGACGAGATGGGTTTTGGCCCTGCAAGAATATAATATCACGTGGGAATATATACCCGGCAAACAGAACGTAGCAGCCGACGTCCTATCCCGCATCAATATACAAGACCAAACCTTTGACGGCGAAAAGGAACAATTAGCAAAAGTATACCATATTATTAAGAGTAGGGAAGATTTAAAAAATATTTTAAACAATAAAAAGTCACAACAGGAGGCCGATCCAAAATTAGGAGATATTAGAAAAAGGGTACAGGAAGGCGAGGAGGTCATAAATAGATATTACTGTATACACAACGACACTTTGTTTATAAGGAATACCCCGCACCAGGAGAATTGGAAGTTAGTAATTCCACCAGCGATAGAGAGACCACTAATAATCGACTATCACGATAGGTACGGACATATGGGTGCCCTCAAAGTAAGGAAGGCATTGGAAGAGCAAACATACATCAAAGGGATGAATAAAAAGGTGCAACTGGCGATACAGTCATGCGATATTTGTCAGAAAGTAAAGTGTGATAACGAGAGAAAGGTTATGATACCCATAACATCCACCGAAAAATTGGAAAAGGTATTTCTCGATATCTGTGGACCATTTCCACGCAGCGGTGGGAGACACAGATATAAATTTATCGTAATCATCTTTGACCATTTTAGCAAATATACCAAGCTATATCCAATAACTAGGGCTACGACCAGGAAAATAATAGACATGATAATAGAACGGTATATAATGGAGGTAGGCAGACCGTATTCTATAATTACAGACCACGGTACCCAGTTTAGGGGAAAACTTTGGAAAGAAAACCTTGGAGAACACGGGATAAAAACGTATAAGACATCCGTATATCACCCGAATACTAACCCAGCCGAGAGAGTGTTGAGGGAAGTAGGACGGTTGCTGAGAACATACTGCCATAACGAACAGAAAAGATGGCATGAATACGTAGCATCAACCGAGGATTTCCTCAATTTCTCATATCACAATACCATCGAGGTGTCACCATACACAGTTATGTTCGAAAGACCCCCACCACGAGAGATAAAAGAGATTATTAATTTTCCCGACGAACCCGAATACCAATTTGAAAGAACCAAATTTTATAACAAGGTGTTAGAAAAAACGGAACAGCAGCGGAAAAAATATGTCAAATCCCAGCCCAAGGCCATTAAATATAAGGTAGGAGAAAATGTGTTAGTCAAAAATAGAGAATTGCCCAGTGCTATACAAGGCATAACGAGAAAATTGTTACTTTTATATACAGGACCTTTCACGATCACAAAAGACAATGAAAACAATACATACGAGGTAACCGACACTGTTAGTAACAAAGTAAAAGGTACGTATAACCAAACGTCATTGAAAAGGTACCATGATTAAAAAAAACACAAGTCAAATACAGAATCAGTGAGTAAGTACCATGAATAAAAACCCAAGTCAAATACAGCGTCATTGAGAAGGTACCATGACAAAAAACATGTCAACGTGAATTTTCCAACTTACCCATAATTAAAAAGGGGATAGAGATTATTAAATAAATATAAATATTATTATATACATAAATAAAGAGAGATTATTAATAAATATTACGAGAAGGACACCTTACACCAAAGGCAAAAAGATATATATAAGATATAGATTTATTTCCTATAGCCAAGTCAACGTATATTTACCAACTTACCCGTACTCAGAGGAGGAGAAAAGGGAAAGAAGGAAAGGACATAATTAGTTAAATGAATTATTAAACAATCAAATAACAATTGATATTACTAAGGGGGAGAAAAGGAGGAGAAATACTGTCATATAATTGGTACTAAAAGGAAATGATAAAAAAAAAAGGGGAATCAGTGCGTTACATAAGGAGTTAATGATGAATATAAATATAGCTATTAACATTGAATGATTTTAAAAGATAATTTTACCTGTGGAGAACGATATATTAATATAATTGTGAAATAATCAGAAGAGTTTAAGAAAGGGAATTTATGTGTAGGAGCCTATGATCTTTGAATATTATATTATTTTTTTTAATTATTATTATTATTTGTTGCGAAGGTGCCATTATTATTTTTCTGGACAGGGATGTGTTGCCTCTGATTTCAGTAGTTATAGATAGGGAAGGGCGGAGAATGTATGCCATAGCGAGCCACTCTGACTTCCAACCCACTATAAAAGTTAGGGAATTGTTAGGGAATTATATCAAAGATTAAATAATTAACATCAAGGTAAAAAGGAAAGGAATAGGTGATACGACAAAGAACGAAATAGGAATATTGAGTTGGATTAATATATTAAAGGAGTAGTACAGGAATTTAATTATAAGATAAAAGGATGAAATATAAAGGAGCTAATAAAAGGTTAATATAGAAATGATAATTTCATCAAAACCAAAGATATGTTTTTCCAAAATTATCAATTTTAACGGAAAGGCATATGTAACGTCACAGAACGTTCCATAAAGGAAATCATTTGCATAGCAATTTATCATAAGAGGAAAGTGAGGTGAACAGTATCGAACCCAAGTAGTCCCAAACAAATTTTGTAATATTGTCTAATAATTAATAAATATCACTAAAGTATTGACGACTCGGAACACTAAGTTTTTTATAAGTAAAAACGTAAAGTTTTACCTTACAGCCTAAACCGGCTTTCACCTTTAGAAGGCTTCATCAGAGGCTGCCATAGGTAGCGTTGTCCGTCTTGTTGTTGGCGACGGGATAGTTATTCGAAAGATTGAAGCTGTGTGTGTGTGGTGAGATGTGTTCGAATAATGCGTGCGATTTGAATTGTGTCTGTTCGTTTAGGATGTCGTTTTTATTTGTTTTTGTGTGTTTGTATATTTCTAATTGTTCTAGAGTGTCTAGTTTTCGGCCTTTTGTGTGTACGTGTAGAATGAAACATTGTCGATGTTTTTATATGTGTGGTTTGCTTCAATGAGGTGGTTTGCAAAGGTAGATTCTGTAGTGGTGTGGAGTGCTTTTGTGTGTTCAATGTATCTCTGTTTGAAGCTACGTCCTGTCTGGCCTATGTAGAATTTATTGCAATCTGAGCAATTTAGCTTGTATACACCAGGTAGATCGAATTTGTTTTGTGCTTTGGGCATGCGTTTTGATAGTGTGTGTTCTGTTTTGTTGGTAGTTTTGTAAGCGATTCTGTATCCTGCTTTTTTGAATTTGTGGGCGATTTTTTCAGTTTGTTTGTTGATGTATGTTAGTGTTATGAATTTGTTGTTTTCTGTCTTTGACTGTTGTTTGTTTTGTGTTTTGTGTAGGAGTTTACTGACTATTGTTCTGTCATAACCGTTAGATTCTGCTAAATATTTTATCGTGTTTAGTTCGTCTTTGTAGTCTATTTCATCTAAGGGGATGTTGTTAAGTCTATGTATCATGGTTCTAAAAGCAGCGAGTTTGTGTTGTATTGGGTGGTTGGAGGTGTTGTGTATTAGTGTGTCAGTTGTAGTTGGTTTTCTGTATATACTGAATTTGTGCCTGTGTTCTAGTTTTGTGATGGAGAGGTCTAAGAAGTTTATGGTATTGTTGTGTTCGTATTCGGCAGTGAAGGTTATGTTTTTATGTATTTTGTTTATGTGCGTTAGGAACTGTTCGCATTGTCTTTTGTTTCCCCTGTATAGTATTAGAATGTCATCAACGTATCTGTGCCAATATAGTATTTTATGTGAGTGTCTGTCATTGTTTGTGAGTATTTTTGTTTTTTCTAAGTGTTGGAGGAAGACTTCTGCTAGAATGCTGGATATGGGGAAGCCCATGGGTAGGCCATCGTTCTGTGTGTAGTATTTATTGTTATAAGTAAAGTAGTTTTGTTTTGTGATAATGTTCAGAGTTTATGTTATTTCATTGATAAGTTCGTCTGGTGTGTTGTTCTGTTTGAGTTTGTTTTGTAGGATGGTGATTGTTTCAGAGATTGGGATGTTTGTGTACAGGTTTTTAATGTCAAAGGAGGCTAATGTGGCATTATGGGGGATGTGTATGTCTTTTATTTTTGTTACTAGGTCAGTGTTGTTTTTTACTGCAATTTTGTTGTCTATTTGTGTGTGTTGTCTAATAATTTTGTCTAGATATTTTGCCAGTTTGTGTGCAGGGGCATTACGGTAGTTGATAATGGGACGGATCGGAATTTCTTCTTTATGGATTTTGGGAAGCGCTTGGAGTGTAGGTGCTGATGGTCTGATTTGTTTCATGTAGGGCTTTTGTTTATGTGTCATAATGTGTTTGGCTTTGTTGACTATTTGTTTGACTGAGTTTTGGTATCTGTCGGTGGGGTCGTGTTTTAGTTCTGTGATGTTGTTCTGTTCCATGAAGTTTTGTACTTTTTTGTGTAGTTTGTCTGTGGGGATAATTACAGTCGTGTTGCCTTTGTCAGCTTTTACAAATGCGATGTTGTGTTTGTGTGCCTTTTCCCTCAGTTTGATGGCTGTGTGTATTTCTGAGTTGTGGTTGTTGTTGTCTGGTGTCACTGCCGAATACGAACACAACAATACCATAAACGTCTTAGACCTCTCCATCACAAAACTAGAACACAGGCACAAATTCAGTATATACAGAAAACCAACTACAACTGACACACTAATACACAACACCTCCAACCACCCAATACAACACAAACTAGCTGCTTTTAGAACCATGATACATAGACTTAACAACATCCCCTTAGATGAAATAGACTACAAAGACGAACTAAACACGATAAAATATTTAGCAGAATCTAACGGTTATGACAGAACAATAGTCAGTAAACTCCTACACAAAACACAAAACAAACAACAGTCAAAGACAGAAAACAACAAATTCATAACACTAACATACATCAACAAACAAACTGAAAAAATCGCCCACAAATTCAAAAAAGCAGGATACAGAATCGCTTACAAAACTACCAACAAAACAGAACACACACTATCAAAACGCATGCCCAAAGCACAAAACAAATTCGATCTACCTGGTGTATACAAGCTAAATTGCTCAGATTGCAATAAATTCTACATAGGCCAGACAGGACGTAGCTTCAAACAGAGATACATTGAACACACAAAAGCACTCCACACCACTACAGAATCTACCTTTGCAAACCACCTCATTGAAGCAAACCACACATATAAAAACATCGACAATGTTTCATTCTACACGTACACACAAAAGGCCGAAAACTAGACACTCTAGAACAATTAGAAATATACAAACACACAAAAACAAATAAAAACGACATCCTAAACGAACAGACACAATTAAAATCGCACGCATTATTCGAACACATCTCACCACACACACACAGCTTCAATCTTTCGAATAACTATCCCGTCGCCAACAACAAGACGGACAACGCTACCTATGGCAGCCTCTGATGAAGCCTTCTAAAGGTGAAAGCCGGTTTAGGCTGTAAGGTAAAACTTTACGTTTTTACTTATAAAAAACTTAGTGTTCCGAGTCGTCAATACTTTAGTGATATTTAGTTAAGTAACGGACACGTCATGGACAACGAAATCCAAGAAATAATTAATACTACTAACATGAAAAACGACCAGACTATGACTAAGACTCAAACCCCATATATATTATTCAAGTGAAGAACAGTGTAAAACCCATAATCTACTATAAGAGAGACAACTAATATCAGAAACAACCGAAATGAAGTCATTAATTAGTAAGTTTTGTAACTCTGAATAGGGTATAAAGAACAATTTATTGTGAATTAATGGACATGATCCATTAATATATTATGTAATGTAAATAAAATAAATGTATTAAATGATTTGAATACATTATTAGAAAGGATCTAAGATAAAATAAAAAATATAGAAATGTTATGATAAAAAAATATTAAGGTGTTGGATTTGAGACCAATCACTCAGATTTCATGTAAAAATTAATTATTATCAAATTGAGATAAAAACTATATGTAATTGTCAAGTAGACAAAGATGAACAATTTATCTTAAATAACGAAAGCTGTCAAATGAATAAAAGTCAGTTAAAATAGCCAAAAACTGTATTAACTAAAAACATGTAGTAGGCATATAATATTGTGATATTTATGGATTTAGTGTTGACAAAATGCAACCAAATTGCATTAGAAAGTTGAAATATAATATAAAGCGACTATACTAATATATTTGACAACTTTAACACTGTAATAGTCGAGTTAGCAAACTATTTACCTATACCATGTATAGCTAAGGCCAAGCGACCATTACAAGAAATAGTCATATTTGACTAAATGTTTACAAAATATTAACAAAAATAAAAGAAAAGGGTACAATACTTTAGTGTACCATGAAAACAAACAGACTCAGTTGAAAATAAGATCAATTATTAAAGAATTTGACTTATAAGAGTGAGATTTGTCACACAAAGAAAAAGGACAACTTAGGCAAACCAATATGATGCTAAGTAATCCTACAATAAAAATAATATGTATCAGGATAAACCAGGTATCACAAAAGACAGACAATATAATAAACCCTCAGTGTATACTAGAAAAATCCCATATATATTAAAGAAAAAAGACTAATTATTGTATTTTAACAGTGACAAAAACGTAGGCCATAGGCATGGACCATATAAAATTGAACTTATTTGTATATTATATATGTTAAACTTTATTTATTTTGTTATAGAAAGTTGGTAATATTATGTGTTAATGTTGTAGAAGAAACCAAACAGCTTCACAACAATTTTTTTTGTTCAAAAATTGAATTTGTATGGAAACATTCCAAGGTAAGAGTTGTATATTGTGTTATTTATTATAGTTAATTTATTTAAAAACCAATCGTAATTAGTATCATTAGATTCAGTTGAAAGCAGAGAATCCAAATGTAGTAATGGCATGCAAATTGTGAGTACTGATGTAAAATTGTTTGACAAATACCAGAATAAATTTTGTAATATCCTTAGTGTGAAGAATAAGAAATTTTGTTCTAAAAGCTTCGACGGAAGTTAAATTTGTCCCATGGTGTTCTATTTCATTTTTCTCGAACGTTCTAGAAGGAATTTTTACACAAATATACCGGAAGTTCATGTCAAAAAGCTAAAACAACGAGCCTTACAGAGTATAAAAGGAAGACCAAATTCGACCGAAAAACACTTCATGCTTAGAATCCAGAACAGACGCATCACCCACGACACTGATCACCGCAACCGAGGCGAAACCGAAGGCGAGAAGTCGACACAAGAACGGAGAAAGGCTTTTCCCGTACATTGACAAAACGACTGACTTAACCTCTACAAGAGTATACGCTAATGTGTTGCTGAAATAGAGCAGCAACACGGCACATTTAATAGAACACACGCAGCCAGAATATCAGCGGCCCAGGAGGGACCAAAATTTTAATAGAGAATCAATTCTGCTGTATTCGCTAAGACAAACTGACTTGACAAAAACTCCCCATAACGTAACATACACAAAGCCTTTCCATCAACTGCAAGGGAATCAGCGCTGTGGCGGCTAATTTGAGAAACAACGCGCGCAGCTGATCGACGGCGGCGGGGTTCAAGCGTAAATCTACTGCCAAACTGTTTTACGAAAGTGCGGAAGTAGTAAAGAAAATCGCATTTTGACTTAAAATAAATTCAGCGCACAAGAAACGTCGACACGAAGAGGCGAGATTGAAAACTACCCGAGAGAAGTGTCCAGTACGAGAATAATTACCCATCGGAACGTGAGTTGTCAAAGTTAAAGTCATTTTTACCTGGTTACATTTGTCACACAGTTGTACTACACATGCCACACACACCTTCAAATCACTTAATTTTTGTAAAGCATCTTATTGATCTGTCTTGGTAGTTCAAAGGAGTCACGTCCTGAGAGTAAAGATTTTTCACATATTAAACTCATGGTTTTCAACTGAGTAAAAATAAAATGTTTGTTAGCCGATACTTGATTGGAGAAAAAACTTGTCAATAATAATAATAACTTATAATTTTTTTTGTAACTCTGGAATTTTATAATTTTTTCACGAATGTTTGTCCTTCAGACGATTTGTTAAGAATCATTAAACATACTTTATTTTTTTTTCAAACCCAAACTCTCTTGTTCACATTTTTTCATAGAATTAAACTATCTGCTAAGAATTCAAAATTTTAATTTTAATAATAATAAAATTTTTCTTGGAACAAAAGATTCCAAGTGGCGCCCACAAACACATAGTAGATTAAGTTGTGTTACAGGACTACATCACCGCAGAGGATCCAGTCATCAGTAAGTAACAAAAAGTGCGCGGAGGTAACGCCCGACATATTACAACACACAACACAACACACATTTTTCTTTTTGTTATAATATATATATATATATTGTAATATAATTACAAATTTTAAAATAAAAATAAAAATAAAAATATATATAGATATATGTTATGTGTGGATTTGCCCTGACTGTAAGCCCCACTGTTTAGGCTAGTCAATTTGTAATGTTATTTCAAATATAATAATAATAAATAAAATATAAAGATATAGATAATCAGAATTGTGTATGTTGTCTGGATCTCGGTATTGAATTCGCCGATGATACAGCTCCACTTTGGATTCACCAAATACAAAGAATAGATTTAATATAAATATGTTATAACTAGGTGTGATTGATTGATAAATAACAAATAAATCAAACTTTATAAATTGTGAAAATATTTTTTCTTTTTTCTTGTATTGAGTTTTGATTTAATTATTTAATTTAATTAATTAATAGTTAATTAATTAATTGAGTGTGTAATTTCCTTATATATCTATTCTCTCACTGTAAATTATTTTTTTGTTTAAAAAAAATAATAATAACATTAATTATAGAAATAAAAACAATTCTGGTAACTGAGTAATGATTTGCGTTTATTAACATTCAAAATTATGCGCCAGTCAAACTGCGCATGACCAAGGCATTGGCTATTATTTGCTCCAGTCGGTAGCGAAAAAATCAACAAATATATTTTTTACAAGGTTAAATTTGTGGTTCTTTTAACGAGTCGAAATGGTCAGAGGGCAAGGAACAAGATACATTCTTAACAGGTATTCTTAAAATAAATGGTAATAGCTGAAATAGAACAAAATTATTATTGCAATTGTCAATTAGAAAAAAATGAATTTCGAACCAAGTCGATGAAATGACGTCACTCCCTTCAAGCTGGCAGTGCACTCGTGCTGGTGAGAAATTAAGTATGGCCGCCGTCTCCTCGATTTTAACTGCGATGCTGTTGGAATTGGCTGAGCTTCTCCCGCAGAAATAAAATGATATTCCCTTCTCTGCGAGGTGGTGTTGGTCCAGGAATATAGTGTAGAATGTCCTCTCGTCTTCTGCGATGTCGTTTTCGTGATGGATTTCTTGTGTTGTGTCCGGTGTTCAAATATGTGTATTGGTGTTATGTGAATTCGGTTCAAAATTGTTCAAAATGGCTGTTGATTTCTTGTGTTGAGTTTTATGGTGTTATTACTGTGTTTTGGAAATTTGTGAAGTGTTAGAAATTGATAGTTAAGGTTATTTTCACTTTTTAGATCATCTCCGTTACACGCCGCATAACCACACTTGGTTTTATACAAATTATTCTGTTTTCAGTACTCTGCTAACACATTTCCAACTATTCGGTTTCACGAATAACAATAGACTAATAGACGCAACGTCGTCGTTTTAGGGTAATTTGTGCTATGTCTTTTTCTTCTTTATATTGTTTAACTATAAAAATATCTGTCTAAGACTTGGTTCACCATCTAAATATACATAATAAGTTTTCTTATTTTTTACTGTATTTCAAATATTTCTTAATTTTACATAAATCTAACTATTCAGTAATATTGATTAGTTAATTTTACATCTTTTGATATATAGCTGGGTTTGTTTCAAGCTCATTTAAGCCAAAAAATTACAATTTTATATAATGATTGTATGCCTCATATTTTGTACAAATTCGGTATTTTAATGGTTTTTATTTGTTTTTTCTTATAATATTTCCATGGAATATACTTAATAACTCCGTGATTATTTTTTTGTTAATAATTTGGTTGTTAAAACATTTCAATATTGATTAATTTACTGTTTAGTCTGATTTGATTACCATTATAGGCCTATTATTATCTGTTTCCAAAAGAAGTTAATTTCCTTTCCTTTGTCATTCTATTTGCTATTAACTGTATCTTTATTAATTATATTTTCAATTTCTGTATTGTATATATTGAATTCTATTCCTATTACATAGATTGATACTCTGATAGATAATTTTTTGGTTTATATGCCAGTCTGTGTTTACTAAAATGGTGTCTTAGCTGGTCTGTTTGTACATTATATATGGTTTACTGTTTTGAATAAAATTATTACATTTTTATGTCCTACTTGCCTCTCTGACTTACACAATGGAAAATTAAATGACATGATTTTAAAATACAATAGAATATCTTGTATCTACTAAACTTTCTTTATAATAATAACATCATTGAACCATAACATAAACATCTTATGCCTAATTTTCTCTATACTTAGAATTATAATGAGAACATATTATTATCAGTCTTTGGCTGTCCTTTGTTTTTATGTTTCATTTTATCACAACCTTATTCTATTAAAATATCTTATTCCTAGTAACAATTTCAGTTATTCACTGTCTCTTTGAATTACTCTAACTATTTTGATAATACATTAATATAAAAACATCTTATAACTACTGACACTTTCAGTGATTAACTGTCTCTTGTGTTACCTATACCTAAATTGTTCATACAATAAAATAAAAACATCTTATAACTACTGACACTTTCAGTGATTATCTGTCTCTTGTGTTACCTATACCTAAATTGTTCATACAATAAAATAAAAACATCTTATAACTACTGACACTTTCAGTTATTGACTGTCTTTCGTGTTCCCTATACTTAATTTGTTCGTACAATAAAATGAAAACATCTTATACCTATCATATTGTTATTATGCCTAAACACTAAAACACTTTTATTATCTAAATTACACTCAGTCATTAGACTGTCTCTTTAGTTTTTATCCAGTATTTCCTACACTAATGGTAGTCTGTTTTAATATATTTTTTATATCACACTTTATTATAAGGTGTCCTTTATTTTGGCTACACTAATAGTAGTCTGTTTTAATAGTTTTTTGACATATTATTCTTACAACTAGTATACAATTTGGTTTTCTGGGATTGTATCTTGTAACTTGTTCTGGGTCTACATATATCAGTTTTAATTTTGTTCCATGGTATGTATTACATGACTATCATTTTTTGGAATATCTCTTCCTGGTTCTGGTCTCTTTGTGGGAATCTTGACATATTTTGTCCCTCTTCTTCGATATTACGTTAGTAGTTTCTGGTCTTGTGGTTTCTCTGCATCTTGACCTTATTATTATTCCCTTATTAATATGGTTTCATCCTTTTATTTCCTTTTTTATGGTCCTTCCCTTTTTACTGCTTCCCCAATCTACTGGGTATACTGCTGGTTTAACTGGTTTTTACATAGTAAGTTATTTTAATCAATGGTTTTCTTTGTTATTTTTTAATTTTTATTAACATTTTATTGACTTAATATACAGTTTCTAGTGTAATCCTTAAAACAATTTATTCTTCTCACTCACTATGGAACTTTTTCCTTTATTTATGTTGCATTAAGTCAAATGTTTAGCGTGATAATTTTGTTATGTTACAATATATATATATATATATATATGTATATTGCGACGTATCAAAACAAACCTTTATTTTCAACAATCCCAATGACGTCATGCAATGATGACGTCATACAGCGTGACGGTAAATAAAAAATGTTATAGAAAGTTTCAAACGATGTCCAGCTTTAAGACATTATCATGTCAAAAAACCCACTCATATTTTTAAAAGTTAATAACTTCTCCATTAAATGGCTACTGAATGAACTTTGGTTTTGGAAGTCTACAAAACATTTTACTTGTTTATTCTTCAGCCCGATAAAAATCATATAATAAATGATTTAATATTTATAAAGAATTTACCTCAAGATATTTGTAAAATTATGAAATAATAATATAATACTAAATAATAATAATAAAATATAAGATAATATTTATAAAAATATCTTGAGGTAAATTCATTATAAATATTAAATGTATTATGTACATCAAGAAACGGACTGTAGCAGAAAGTGATTGAATAAATGATTTGAATAATAATATAGGTCTACTGAACATGACATTGTTTCCTTGATTTCATTTGCAGTAACTGTACGCAATCCACTTTCTATATCCAATTAACTACAATTTAATTTTTCTGTATATTGAATCAATGTGAAAACCGTATCACAAATGCACAGTTTAGAGCAATCATCACACATTTACTTATTCACATGCCTAAATATCCATCTACTGAAGACCTGTTGCAATCTACCCTACAAGTGCCACTAACAGAAACTTGTTAAAATCTTTAAATGTGCCAATGTTTAAACGTAAAAAACTTGTTAGAGTCACTACGTTTAAATGTTACTGTATTCTTACTGTCATTTACCTATAGTTATTCAAACTGTATTTTTTGAAAGCAGAAGTCAAATTACGATGTATAAAGTCATATTAATAAACCCCTTTTTAGCATATGAGTAGTTATATCGTAGTTAATACTCACATCATTAAACAACAAAAATTGTGACAGGAATACTAAATAATTCATCTTGCTACTGAGAGGATTGATGTAAGGTATTACATCCATGCATTATGCTTAAAAGTGATAACCACACACACACACACACACACACACACGCACACACACACACACACACACACACACACACACACACACACACACACACACACACACACACACACACACACACACAGGTGCAGTAAACATGTCATCTTATTTTACTCTCTACAAGTAAATCTTTTTTACAGTGTTGCTTGGAATGCCACGTGACTGAAGCAACTTTTACAAAATTTTATGATTTCCAATGCGATTTTATAAAAATTGATGGCGATTCGTTAAGCTTATCTTAATATGCAGTTACGCCATCAACGTAGTGTTGTCAGGTTATGTTTGATCAGTTGCAGGTCACGCAATCTACAACAATGTTACATTACCTTTAAATTTGTTCTGTAAGTTGTGTAACAGTATTTAACTAAGCCATTACTTTTAATACCGTATCTAATATCCTCTTATAATGGTTGAATCCTAATACATAAAAGTAGTATATTTAGAGCTACCACGACACTGAGGCGTTGTGTTCTGTTAAAAGCTACTGTGAAAATTTGGAAATGAATCAATTATTAATTCTGACATTAAAAAGGGGACTTTGGTAATATTTTTACTGCCACCGAAGATACTTTCAGGTAAAGTCGAGTAATTTTTCTAATCTTATGAGATAACTTCATAAACACACAACAAAGAACCACAATAAACTTCAATTTTTCAGTGTGTCTATCTTACTAATTACGTTAACCCTAATTCTACTTCATTTGACTATTGCCGTTATTTCCACCTTAACCTAAAATCCAGTTTACCTTTAAATAAATAAATCCAGTTTACCTTCCACCTTTTGAAGTACACTACGGCCGCTATAAATTAGATTTACTAATAGCCTATAAACTATTCAGTACCAGTACACCGTTACAGAAAATATACCTTTAAAAAGCCTGTTAACAGTAGTAGGGGAACAGAGTACGAATATATATAGAGGGGAAAGCCAATGTTAAAATTTTGACTGAAGTTTCTAGCGCTCGTGGTGGCTGGGCTGTCAACTAAGTGGAGCTAAATGATAATGCAGTATGGTCACGTGACTCCAGTATACTGTATTATCTCTGCTGCATAGGCGGGAAATCTAAAAAATGCTGCTACGCTTTATTTGAAATTACTCTTAAATGTTTACATTTTCATCAGACATATTTTCATGTCATTGTAATTACAGAAAAATGTTAAAAAAATAATAATTACAATGTTTAAAGGTAGACATGTAAAATGTCTAAAAACTGAAAACACTTTAATCAAAATTTAGTAAGCAAATGCATAAAGTGAAATAAACAATTAGAAAACTTACATTTATAAACCATTAATTGTACTGGTTACATCAACAAAGTAATTAGGTTTTTACAATGTTTAAGTACATGTGGCATCACAAAACATTCTGTGTATAAAACGTTCATAAAAATTTATCTTTTAATAAACACTTGTTTACAAATAATTGAAAATGTCTTTACTGTGCTTTAATGAAAATACACTTCGATTGCCTTTGGTTTCAAGGATATTAATCAATTGTTTTTGAAAACCACTATGCATTTTATTGACATAACGTCACAAATAGTTGATAAACACTTAGGTAAAAAAATCAAGAAAAAACAAATTTATGTATTTTATTTTTATTTTTACTCAAAAACATTTTAAATTACAAAAATACATACAGTGAGCAGAATTAACTAAGCATATTTATAAAATATTACATAACACATAATAATTCAAATTCCAGTTCTACTAGTTACATACAAAAGTCAAACAAATCTACAAACACTTTACATTATGTACAAGACCTAACAGCTAATCACTACAGAACAATCTGAAATAATACTTTCCTGACTTGTTTTTGATGCAGCCATTAAAAAAGTCGAACAGGTTGTCACACTCTTTAACAAATGCTGCAGTTGTCATTGCAGAAGTTTCTACAATTCCTAAAAAATAATAAAGATTAAAAATAGATAAGAAAAAATCAAATAGAATAAATCAAATTATGTCAATACTTATACAGAAATAATTAATTTTGTATCATATTAATTACATATATTGTAAGGAACTGAGGTCCATTACCATATTTTTATAAACTCTTTTATGGTCAATACTACACAACACACATGCAAAAAATTAGACAGTTTATGCAGTTTAATATTTCATATAAAAGTTCCTGCTTCCATGTACATTACAAAGTTGACTTGAATTTGGTAAAAACAAGTTATTTGTTCTAAAATTATTTTTGCTAGATATAAAAAATTGTAGTTGTCTTGTTTGTTCATCATATACCTTCCAAACAACAACCGTTACTAAGTTCTGGCAGTCTGTTCTAAGCTGACGAAGGCGAATACGACGCCGAAACGCGTTCGACGAAAAAGACAAGTAAGTTTTCACACGAGAAAGTTTCAATATTATATAAAGTATAAAAAATTCTTCAATTTTCTATAAATTACATTATTAATTATATAAAACTTTTCAACAAGAATATATTATACTAAAATAATTTTACATTTCATAAGTTTTAATAGTTATAACTGGTGGAATAAATGCTGTCAAAATAATATCAAATTTCTATTCAAAATGTATGCTTGTTGAAAACCGTTATTTTTATGGGAAAATGGAATTTTGCTATACAGTTATAGTTTTTGTCACCTCAATAGTTTTACTTACCACATGACACAACAGAGTGAATACATGCAGTAACTCTATGGCTCAGAACCTGTGCTGCAAGACGCACCTTCATTTTCTGACTCCCCAATGGCTGCACATGTTGTTTTGTCAGATGGTGGAGCTGCCGGAAAATTGCAACACCTCTGTCCCAGTGAAACACTGTTTTTATGTGGTCCCACTTAGCCTCTCCATCAAATGCAAGACTTCCAGTCTCCACATGGCATTTAACATTATATTTAAGAAACAAGTTCCTCGTACACTTAAGGAGGTGAGGAGGGTCAAGGATGGTAAAGACGGGTCTGTTGTTGAAAAGGAAATAGGGATGCTCTGAGTTTGCTGAACCCATAATTTTCAAAGCCTTAATATTTGTTGCTCCCATGTCACATACAGTAGCAACAAAGTAAAGACCAGCTTTACAACAAGCGTCAAGGATGAAAAATATAAGTTCAGCAAGTATGTCTGATCTCATGCTACTGTGACTGAAGTAGTAAGCAACAGGTTGCTTCCACATCCGAAACAGCCCACGAACCATGAACACAAGGGCATGATTAGCAACACGTCCAGTCCTACCTTTGTGTCCAAGATCTTCAAACCCATCAATTCTGTCACTTGAACAATTGTACTGTAAATGTTCTCTTATCGACATTTCATCAAAAATAAGAGTACATATTCTGTCCCGTTTGTTCAATTGATCAACATGCTGGGTCAATGTGGCGAACATTTGATCATTTATCCCAGAGCTGAAAGGAAGTTTGTTGACTGGACGCTTCATTGTTCTTTACTTTATTTTTAATTTCTTTTATTGTTTTATTGTTTTTCTTTTGTTTATCTTTGTTTTTCATTTCGCTAGTGATTATTTTTTTAATTATATGTGTTGCTTCTGTTCTTTTTTCTTCTTGTATATTGTCGTTTATTAGGTTAATGGCATATTCTGTTTCTACTATTACATTTTCTAGATTTTTGTTTGTATTTTGAGTTATGTTAGTTTTTGACATATTGTTTGAATATTCTGTTTCTTTTTTGTTAAATTCTGTATTGCTAAGGTTAATGGTTCGTGGGTAAAATGTGTGTTTATTTTTGTTTTTTTTTCTTGATTTTTGTTTTGTTGTTTTAATGTGTTAAGTTTTTTGTTGATTGTATGAGTCTTTTTGTTTTTTTCAAATCTTATTTTATTTTCTATGTTATTGTATTTATTATTCCAAGTGATTGGATGTAATATACTTGTTAGTTCTAAGTGTAGTTTGTATATGTCTAGTGTTATGCTATTTTTCTTACTGTATAATTGATTGATTTCGTTTTGTATCCATAGCCTTTGTGCTTGTTTTATAGTTTTTTGTGCAGTCATATTTTTGTTGTTTGTATTTATGTTGATGTATTTAGGTATTAATTTATGTTTTGGCATTGTCTATTGAAGTATATGTTCATGTTTGTGTTCATTAGTTGTTTTTTTCGTGTTTGAAATTTGTTTAATAATTTGGTAATGTGGTTGTATGGAATTGTGGTTATGTTGTTTGTGTACATGTTAATATATATTTATGTGAGAGGTAATTTGTTTTGTATATATTTTCCGTTATTTGGTAGTTGATTTCACTTAATTTGATGCTCACTTCACTATTTTTTCCACTATACACTTTTGTTTTTGCATTTGTTTTAAAACCTCACTTTTCCTTTTTTTTTCACTGTAGGCTTATTTACCTTGTATGGTTATATTAATTTAGTCACTTTTTGCTACAGTCCGTTTCTTGATATATATAATACATTTAATATTTATAATTAAATTTACCTCAAGATGTTATTTTTATCCTTTATTGGAACATGTTTCGGGCACTATCTTGCACCCATCCTCAGCCTTCCGGTTTTTCTGTCTGGTGAAGTACATATGCTTTGCTGGTTGACTACTATTATTGTGGCTTCCTGTTGGCTTCTGGTATTTCAAATTGGTTTTATTGTGTGTGATTGTGGTGTATGTGTTAGTTTTTTGTGTATTTTCTATGTTGAGTGCTTTGAATATTGTGTCATGTTTTGTATTGATTTGTATTTGTTCAGGTATTAGTTTGTTTTCCGTTTTATGTTTGTATATCTGTAAATTTTCCCAAATGTTCATTATGGTGCCTTTGTGTGGTATATGTTTTATTAGTGTTACATTGGTTATGTCTGGGAATTCATGTCCTGTGTTTATTGCATGTGTGGCTAAATTGGATTTATATATTTCGGTTTTTTGTATGCATTTAGGTGTTCAAAATAAGGTTTTTCAGCTGTTTTTTTTGTTTGTCCTATGTAACATTTATTGCAATCTTGGCATTCAATTTTGTATATGCCGTTAGTTGTTGTATTATCTTTGTTGTGTGAGCTATTTAGCTTTTGTAATTTATTTTTATTAGTTTTGTATGCTATTTTTATATCTGTGTTTTTAAATAGTTTTGGTAGTTTTGTCATTTTATTATTTATGTATGTGAATGTGGCCCATTTGTTGTTGTTGTTATTATTTATGTGTTGTTCAGTTTGATTTATTCTAAATTGTTCAGTTTTTATTTTATATTTGATTTTATTTTCTATTTTGATCACAGTATTTTTATTGTATCCATTTTCATAACCAATTTGGTATATTATATTTCTTTCTTTGTCAGTTTCTTGTTTGTTTAGGGGAATTTTGTACATTCTGTTAAATAGCGAATAAAATGCTGCCATTTTATGTTGTGGTGGGTGGTCAGAATGGTTAGGTATAATGATGTTAGTGGAAGTTGGTTTTCTATATATTGCATATTGTATGTGGTTGTTGTATCTTGTGATGGTTATGTCTAAATAGTTGATTTTGTTATGTTTTTCTTTTTCTTCTGTGAATTGTATTTTGGGATGTATGTTATTGATTTGTTTCAGTATGTTCTCTGCATTTGTGTTTTTGTTATTTGATACATATAGCCCATCATCTACATATCTTATCCATATGCCATTTGGGTCATTTGATTTTATGATATTTTGTATTTTGGTGTCTATGTGTTGTAGGAATATTTCTGCTATTATGCTTGATAATGGTGATCCCATTACTAAACCTTCTTTCTGTTGATAAATTTTGCTATTAAATTCAAAGTAATTTTGGTTTAGTATTAGTTGAAGACTATTTTTTATTTCGGATATATATTGTTTGTTTTCATTTTGTTCTTTAAGTTTGTGTATTATTATGTCAATTATTTCTTCTACTGATATGTTGGTGTACATGTTTGTTATGTCATATGATGTGAAAAATGTATTTTCATTTATATTTATTGTTTTTAGTTTGTCTATTAATTCATATGTATTTTTTATGTTATGATGGTCATTTGTTAGATGGTTATTTTTTAGTTTTTGTGCTATTATTTTTGCTATTTTGTATGTAGGAGCTTTTTTGAAATTGATTAATGGATGTATTGGGTTGTTTAATTTGTGTATTTTTATTAAGCTATTCATTTTAGGTGGTTCTGGATTATTATTTATATATATGTCTGTATTTTTATTGTTGAATATGTTTTTAGTTGTTTTTATTAGTTTTATTGTTTGTTTTAGATAGTTTTCTGTTGGGTTTTTATTTAGTTGTACGCATTTATTATTTTTGATGAAGTCTTCGGTTTTTTTACTTCCATATTCCTTAAGGAATGGAAGTATGGTGATGGCAAAAAAAATCGTGTTCGAGATTATTGCAGATTCTGATTCTACTACGCTCAAAACATGAAAAAAGTCGTTTTCCGAAAAGTGTGTGTGTGTGTGTGTGTGTGTGTGTGTGTGTGTGTCTGTCTGTGTGTGTGTCTGTAGATTTTTTTCTATGGCAAACGATAACAGCCGCAAATTCAACAGAATCAAATAATTTTTTGCATGCAGACCTGATTTGTAGAGTACTCACGACCTATTGTTTTTGGTGAAGATCGGTTGAGGGAAAGGGGTAGTTTACCGGCAACGGTTTTTTTTTATCAAGGGAAATTTTTTTTTGGCAAACGATAACAGCCGCAAATTCAAACAGAATCAAATAATGTTTCGTATACAGCCCTGAATTGTAGAGTTCTCAAGACCTTTTGTTTTTGGTGAAGATCGGTTAAGGGAAAGGGGTAGTTTACCTGTAACGTTTTATGTTTTAACAACGGTATTTCATATGGCAAACGATAACAGCCGCAAATTCAAACAGAATCAAAAGATTATTTGCATACAGCCCTAAATTGTAGAGTTCTCAAGACCTGTTATTTTTGGTGAAGATCGGTTGAGGGAAAGGGGTAGTTTACCTACAACATTTTTTTAACAAGGGTATTTTCAATGGCAAACGATAACAGCCGCAAATTCAAACAGAATCAAATAATGTTTTGCATACAGCCCTGATTTGTAGAGTACTCAAGATCTATTGTTTTTGGTGAAGATCGGTTAAGGGGAAGGGGTAGTTTACCCGCAACATTTTTTTATCAAGCGTATTTTCTATGGCAAACGATAACAGCCGCAAATTCAAACAGAATCAAATAATTTTTTGCATACGTCCCTGTATTGTAGAGGACTCAAGGAGTTTTGATTTTGGTGAAGATCGGTTAAGGGGAAGGGGTAGTTTACCTGCAACCTTTTACGTTTTAACAAGAGTAAAGTACTTGAAAATTTATTTAAACGTTTTGAAACAATGGTAATTGTTAAAAATAAAATAATTTTGTTGCCAGGCAATAAAATTATAGTTTTTTCATTTATGTATTTTTTCTCAGTTATGTACTGTTTACGTTTCCATTTTATTATTATGACTACCGCAATGAAAAGGCAGGGAGCGCGCACACACACACACACACACACACACACACACACACACACACACACACACACACACACACACACACACACACACACACACACACACACACACACACACACACACACACACACAATTCGCGTTATTTCTGGCCTCATTCATGTTTATTTTCTTACATTTGCACGGTTTTTAAATGGAAAGTGCCGAACCCATACCAACATAATGCATGCAAGCCGAAAAAGTGTCCAGCGTGGATAGCGATTTGCTTCCTGTGTATCGCTGGGCAGTGTAACTGCACGTGTTTACAGAGGAACGATTCATAGACAGACTTTTCGTCTTTAGGGAATGAATCCTCTGCAAGATGCTGAGGGTCCATGAGTGACTTCGGAGCGCTCCTTCTTTTCCGCGTGTTTGTTCTGTGAAACGTACACTGTAGATTCACAGCTTTATTCAAATCAACGCTTAATAGGAAATGTTGAAAATTTTTGTCCACGGTGTACCCTCATACACACTAAACCTGCTCTGATGTTTTAATTACGGACATCATAATATTAAAACTTTGGAAACTTGAGCACTACTTAATGGAGATCAATCATTAAATTATACAAGCCATTAATTTTATGCATGTTTTTTATATATATGTGTACAACGTTATCGGCAACAAAGAAGTAGTTTTTGTTAAAATTCCTTCCCGGGATATTTGTCCGTAGTCCAATGTTTTCTACAAAGCCAGACGTTTCGGCAATGCCATCGACTTCCATCACCAGTGAAAATCGAGTGCGATAATGTGAGGTGGTATATGTTAGTGACCACAGTACTGTGGTTAAGGCTGAAGCAGTAAGTAGAAAGAAGTAGTTTCTATAGTAATATTTCATTTCTAAAATGATTTTAAATATAAATCTTAGAATATGGAAGTCATGTATGGTTCTCCATACCGATATTTTATGTAGTCTGCTTTATCAATGATTACTGTTGCTTGACTTTTGTCTGCTTTAGTTATTATTAAATTATTGTTCTTTACTTTATTTTTAATTTCTTTTATTGTTTTATTGTTTTTCTTTTTTTTATCTTTGTTTTTCATTTCGCTAGTGATTATTTTTTTAATTATATGTGTTGCTTCTGTTCTTTTTTCTTCTTGTATATTGTCGTTTATTAGGTTAATGGCATATTCTGTTTCTACTATTACATTTTCTAGATTTTTGTTTGTATTTTGAGTTATGTTAGTTTTTGACATATTGTTTGAATATTCTGTTTCTTTTATGTTAAATTCTGTATTGCTAAGGTTAATGGTTCGTGGGTAAAATGTGTGTTTATTTTTGTTTTTTTTCTTGATTTTTGTTTTGTTGTTTTAATGTGTTAAGTTTTTTGTTGATTGTATGAGTCTTTTTGTTTTTTTCAAACCTTATTTTATTTTCTATGTTATTGTATTTATTATTCCAAGTGATTGGATGTAATATACTTGTTAGTTCTAAGTGTAGTTTGTATATGTCTAGTGTTATGCTATTTTTCTTACTGTATAATTGATTGATTTCGTTTTGTATCCATAGCCTTTGTGCTTGTTTTATAGTTTTTTGTGCAGTCATATTTTTGTTGTTTGTATTTATGTTGATGTATTTAGGTATTAATTTATGTTTTTGGCATTGTCTATTGAAGTATATGTTCATGTTTGTGTTCATTAGTTGTTTTTTTCGTGTTTGAAATTTGTTTAATAATTTGGTAATGTGGTTGTATGGAATTGTGGTTATGTTGTTTGTGTACATGTTAATATATATTTATGTGAGAGGTAATTTGTTTTGTATATATTTTCCGTTATTTGGTAGTTGATTTCACTTAATTTGATGCTCACTTCACTATTTTTTCCACTATACACTTTTGTTTTTGCATTTGTTTTAAAACCTCACTTTTCCTTTTTTTTTCACTGTAGGCTTATTTACCTTGTATGGTTATATTAATTTAGTCACTTTTCGCTACAGTCCGTTTCTTGATATATATAATACATTTAATATTTATAATTAAATTTACCTCAAGATGTTATTTTTATCCTTTATTGGAACATGTTTCGGGCACTATCTTGCACCCATCCTCAGCCTTCCGGTTTTTCTGTCTGGTGAAGTACATATGCTTTGCTGGTTGACTACTATTATTGTGGCTTCCTGTTGGCTTCTGGTATTTCAAATTGGTTTTATTGTGTGTGATTGTGGTGTATGTGTTAGTTTTTTGTGTATTTTCTATGTTGAGTGCTTTGAATATTGTGTCATATTTTGTATTGATTTGTATTTGTTCAGGTATTAGTTTGTTTTCCGTTTTATGTTTGTATATCTGTAAATTTTCCCAAATGTTCATTATGGTGCCTTTGTGTGGTATATGTTTTATTAGTGTTACATTGGTTATGTCTGGGAATTCATGTCCTGTGTTTATTGCATGTGTGGCTAAATTGGATTTATATATTTCGGTTTTTTGTATGCATTTAGGTGTTCAAATTAACGTTTTTCAGCTGTTTTTTTTGTTTGTCCTATGTAACATTTATTGCAATCTTGGCATTCAATTTTGTATATGCCGTTAGTTGTTGTATTATCTTTGTTGTGTGAGCTATTTAGCTTTTGTAATTTATTTTTATTAGTTTTGTATGCTATTTTTATATCTGTGTTTTTAAATAGTTTTGGTAGTTTTGTCATTTTATTATTTATGTATGTGAATGTGGCCCATTTGTTGTTGTTGTTATTATTTATGTGTTGTTCAGTTTGATTTATTCTAAATTGTTCAGTTTTTATTTTATATTTGATTTTATTTTCTATTTTGATCACAGTATTTTTATTGTATCCATTTTCATAACCAATTTGGTATATTATATTTCTTTCTTTGTCAGTTTCTTGTTTGTTTAGGGGAATTTTGTACATTCTGTTAAATAGCGAATAAAATGCTGCCATTTTATGTTGTGGTGGGTGGTCAGAATGGTTAGGTATAATGATGTTAGTGGAAGTTGGTTTTCTATATATTGCATATTGTATGTGGTTGTTGTATCTTGTGATGGTTATGTCTAAATAGTTGATTTTGTTATGTTTTTCTTTTTCTTCTGTGAATTGTATTTTGGGATGTATGTTATTGATTTGTTTCAGTATGTTCTCTGCATTTGTGTTTTTGTTATTTGATACATATAGCCCATCATCTACATATCTTATCCATATGCCATTTGGGTCATTTGATTTTATGATATTTTGTATTTTGGTGTCTATGTGTTGTAGGAATATTTCTGCTATTATGCTTGATAATGGTGATCCCATTACTAAACCTTCTTTCTGTTGATAAATTTTGCTATTAAATTCAAAGTAATTTTGGTTTAGTATTAGTTGAAGACTATTTTTTATTTCGGATATATATTGTTTGTTTTCATTTTGTTCTTTAAGTTTGTGTATTATTATGTCAATTATTTCTTCTACTGGGATGTTGGTGTACATGTTTGTTATGTCATATGATGTGAAAAATGTATTTTCATTTATATTTATTGTTTTTAGTTTGTCTATTAATTCATATGTATTTTTTATGTTATGATGGTCATTTGTTAGATGGTTATTTTTTAGTTTTTGTGCTATTATTTTTGCTATTTTGTATGTAGGAGCTTTTTTGAAATTGATTAATGGATGTATTGGGTTGTTTAATTTGTGTATTTTTATTAAGCTATTCATTTTAGGTGGTTCTGGATTATTATTTATATATATGTCTGTATTTTTATTGTTGAATATGTTTTTAGTTGTTTTTATTAGTTTTATTGTTTGTTTTAGATAGTTTTCTGTTGGGTTTTTATTTAGTTGTACGCATTTATTATTTTTGATGAAGTCTTCGGTTTTTTTACTTCCATATTCCTTAAGGAATGGAAGTATGGTGATGGCAAAAAAAATCGTGTTCGAGATTATTGCAGATTCTGATTCTACTACGCTCAAAACATGAAAAAAGTCGTTTTCCGAAAAGTGTCTGTGTGTGTGTGTGTGTGTGTGTGTGTGTGTGTGTCTGTCTGTGTGTGTGTCTGTAGATTTTTTTCTATGGCAAACGATAACAGCCGCAAATTCAACAGAATCAAATAATTTTTTGCATGCAGACCTGATTTGTAGAGTACTCACGACCTATTGTTTTTGGTGAAGATCGGTTGAGGGAAAGGGGTAGTTTACCGGCAACGGTTTTTTTTTATCAAGGGAAATTTTTTTTTGGCAAACGATAACAGCCGCAAATTCAAACAGAATCAAATAATGTTTCGTATACAGCCCTGAATTGTAGAGTTCTCAAGACCTTTTGTTTTTGGTGAAGATCGGTTAAGGGAAAGGGGTAGTTTACCTGTAACGTTTATGTTTTAACAACGGTATTTCATATGGCAAACGATAACAGCCGCAAATTCAAACAGAATCAAAAGATTATTTGCATACAGCCCTAAATTGTAGAGTTCTCAAGACCTGTTGTTTTTGGTGAAGATCGGTTGAGGGAAAGGGGTAGTTTACCTACAACATTTTTTTAACAAGGGTATTTTCTATGGCAAACGATAACAGCCGCAAATTCAAACAGAATCAAATAATGTTTTGCATACAGCCCTGATTTGTAGAGTACTCAAGATCTATTGTTTTTGGTGAAGATCGGTTAAGGGGAAGGGGTAGTTTACCAGCAACATTTTTTTATCAAGCGTATTTTCTATGGCAAACGATAACAGCCGCAAATTCAAACAGAATCAAATAATTTTTTGCATACGTCCCTGTATTGTAGAGGACTCAAGGAGTTTTGATTTTGGTGAAGATCGGTTAAGGGGAAGGGGTAGTTTACCTGCAACCTTTTACGTTTTAACAAGAGTAAAGTACTTGAAAATTTATTTAAACGTTTTGAAACAATGGTAATTGTTAAAAATAAAATAATTTTGTTGCCAGGCAATAAAATTATAGTTTTTTCATTTATGTATTTTTTCTCAGTTATGTACTGTTTACGTTTCCATTTTATTATTATGACTACCGCAATGAAAAGGCAGGGAGCGCGCGCACACACACACACACACACACACACACACACACACACACACACACACACACACACACACACACACACACACACACACACACACACACACACACACACACACACACACACAATTCGCGTTATTTCTGGCCTCATTCATGTTTATTTTCTTACATTTGCACGGTTTTTAAATGGAAAGTGCCGAACCCATACCAACATAATGCATGCAAGCCGAAAAAGTGTCCAGCGTGGATAGCGATTTGCTTCCTGTGTATCGCTGGGCAGTGTAACTGCACGTGTTTACAGAGGAACGATTCATAGACAGACTTTTCGTCTTTAGGGAATGAATCCTCTGCAAGATGCTGAGGGTCCATGAGTGACTTCGGAGCGCTCCTTCTTTTCCGCGTGTTTGTTCTGTGAAACGTACACTGTAGATTCACAGCTTTATTCAAATCAACGCTCAATAGGAAATGTTGAAAATTTTTGTCCACGGTGTACCCTCATACACACTAAACCTGCTCTGATGTTTTAATTACGGACATCATAATATTAAAACTTTGGAAACTTGAGCACTACTTAATGGAGATCAATCATTAACTTATACAAGCCATTAATTTTATGCATATTTTTTATATATATGTGTACAACGTTATCGGCAACAAAGAAGTAGTTTTTGTTAAAATTCCTTCCCGGGATATTTGGCCGTAGTCCAATGTTTTCTACAAAGCCAGACGTTTCGGCAATGCCATCGACTTCCATCACCAGTGAAAATCGAGTGCGATAATGTGAGGTGGTATATGTTAGTGACCACAGTACTGTGGTTAAGGCTGAAGCAGTAAGTAGAAAGAAGTAGTTTCTATAGTAATATTTCATTTCTAAAATGATTTTAAATATAAATCTTAGAATATGGAAGTCATGTATGGTTCTCCATACCGATATTTTATGTAGTCTGCTTTATCAATGATTACTGTTGCTTGACTTTTGTCTGCTTTAGTTATTATTAAATTATTGTTCTTTACTTTATTTTTAATTTCTTTTATTGTTTTATTGTTTTTCTTTTTTTTATCTTTGTTTTTCATTTCGCTAGTGATTATTTTTTTAATTATATGTGTTGCTTCTGTTCTTTTTTCTTCTTGTATATTGTCGTTTATTAGGTTAATGGCATATTCTGTTTCTACTATTACATTTTCTAGATTTTTGTTTGTATTTTGAGTTATGTTAGTTTTTGACATATTGTTTGAATATTCTGTTTCTTTTATGTTAAATTCTGTATTGCTAAGGTTAATGGTTCGTGGGTAAAATGTGTGTTTATTTTTGTTTTTTTTTTCTTGATTTTTGTTTTGTTGTTTTAATGTGTTAAGTTTTTTGTTGATTGTATGAGTCTTTTTGTTTTTTTCAAATCTTATTTTATTTTCTATGTTATTGTATTTATTATTCCAAGTGATTGGATGTAATATACTTGTTAGTTCTAAGTGTAGTTTGTATATGTCTAGTGTTATGCTATTTTTCTTACTGTATAATTGATTGATTTCGTTTTGTATCCATAGCCTTTGTGCTTGTTTTATAGTTTTTTGTGCAGTCATATTTTTGTTGTTTGTATTTATGTTGATGTATTTAGGTATTAATTTATGTTTTTGGCATTGTCTATTGAAGTATATGTTCATGTTTGTGTTCATTAGTTGTTTTTTTCGTGTTTGAAATTTGTTTAATAATTTGGTAATGTGGTTGTATGGAATTGTGGTTATGTTGTTTGTGTACATGTTAATATATATTTATGTGAGAGGTAATTTGTTTTGTATATATTTTCCGTTATTTGGTAGTTGATTTCACTTAATTTGATGCTCACTTCACTATTTTTTCCACTATACACTTTTGTTTTTGCATTTGTTTTAAAACCTCACTTTTCCTTTTTTTTTCACTGTAGGCTTATTTACCTTGTATGGTTATATTAATTTAGTCACTTTTCGCTACAGTCCGTTTCTTGATATATATAATACATTTAATATTTATAATTAAATTTACCTCAAGATGTTATTTTTATCCTTTATTGGAACATGTTTCGGGCACTATCTTGCACCCATCCTCAGCCTTCCGGTTTTTCTGTCTGGTGAAGTACATATGCTTTGCTGGTTGACTACTATTATTGTGGCTTCCTGTTGGCTTCTGGTATTTCAAATTGGTTTTATTGTGTGTGATTGTGGTGTATGTGTTAGTTTTTTGTGTATTTTCTATGTTGAGTGCTTTGAATATTGTGTCATATTTTGTATTGATTTGTATTTGTTCAGGTATTAGTTTGTTTTCCGTTTTATGTTTGTATATCTGTAAATTTTCCCAAATGTTCATTATGGTGCCTTTGTGTGGTATATGTTTTATTAGTGTTACATTGGTTATGTCTGGGAATTCATGTCCTGTGTTTATTGCATGTGTGGCTAAATTGGATTTATATATTTCGGTTTTTTGTATGCATTTAGGTGTTCAAATTAACGTTTTTCAGCTGTTTTTTTTGTTTGTCCTATGTAACATTTATTGCAATCTTGGCATTCAATTTTGTATATGCCGTTAGTTGTTGTATTATCTTTGTTGTGTGAGCTATTTAGCTTTTGTAATTTATTTTTATTAGTTTTGTATGCTATTTTTATATCTGTGTTTTTAAATAGTTTTGGTAGTTTTGTCATTTTATTATTTATGTATGTGAATGTGGCCCATTTGTTGTTGTTGTTATTATTTATGTGTTGTTCAGTTTGATTTATTCTAAATTGTTCAGTTTTTATTTTATATTTGATTTTATTTTCTATTTTGATCACAGTATTTTTATTGTATCCATTTTCATAACCAATTTGGTATATTATATTTCTTTCTTTGTCAGTTTCTTGTTTGTTTAGGGGAATTTTGTACATTCTGTTAAATAGCGAATAAAATGCTGCCATTTTATGTTGTGGTGGGTGGTCAGAATGGTTAGGTATAATGATGTTAGTGGAAGTTGGTTTTCTATATATTGCATATTGTATGTGGTTGTTGTATCTTGTGATGGTTATGTCTAAATAGTTGATTTTGTTATGTTTTTCTTTTTCTTCTGTGAATTGTATTTTGGGATGTATGTTATTGATTTGTTTCAGTATGTTCTCTGCATTTGTGTTTTTGTTATTTGATACATATAGCCCATCATCTACATATCTTATCCATATGCCATTTGGGTCATTTGATTTTATGATATTTTGTATTTTGGTGTCTATGTGTTGTAGGAATATTTCTGCTATTATGCTTGATAATGGTGATCCCATTACTAAACCTTCTTTCTGTTGATAAATTTTGCTATTAAATTCAAAGTAATTTTGGTTTAGTATTAGTTGAAGACTATTTTTTATTTCGGATATATATTGTTTGTTTTCATTTTGTTCTTTAAGTTTGTGTATTATTATGTCAATTATTTCTTCTACTGGGATGTTGGTGTACATGTTTGTTATGTCATATGATGTGAAAAATGTATTTTCATTTATATTTATTGTTTTTAGTTTGTCTATTAATTCATATGTATTTTTTATGTTATGATGGTCATTTGTTAGATGGTTATTTTTTAGTTTTTGTGCTATTATTTTTGCTATTTTGTATGTAGGAGCTTTTTTGAAATTGATTAATGGATGTATTGGGTTGTTTAATTTGTGTATTTTTATTAAGCTATTCATTTTAGGTGGTTCTGGATTATTATTTATATATATGTCTGTATTTTTATTGTTGAATATGTTTTTAGTTGTTTTTATTAGTTTTATTGTTTGTTTTAGATAGTTTTCTGTTGGGTTTTTATTTAGTTGTACGCATTTATTATTTTTGATGAAGTCTTCGGTTTTTTTACTTCCATATTCCTTAAGGAATGGAAGTATGGTGATGGCAAAAAAAATCGTGTTCGAGATTATTGCAGATTCTGATTCTACTACGCTCAAAACATGAAAAAAGTCGTTTTCCGAAAAGTGTCTGTGTGTGTGTGTGTGTGTGTGTGTGTGTGTGTGTCTGTCTGTGTGTGTGTCTGTAGATTTTTTTCTATGGCAAACGATAACAGCCGCAAATTCAACAGAATCAAATAATTTTTTGCATGCAGACCTGATTTGTAGAGTACTCACGACCTATTGTTTTTGGTGAAGATCGGTTGAGGGAAAGGGGTAGTTTACCGGCAACGGTTTTTTTTTATCAAGGGAAATTTTTTTTTGGCAAACGATAACAGCCGCAAATTCAAACAGAATCAAATAATGTTTCGTATACAGCCCTGAATTGTAGAGTTCTCAAGACCTTTTGTTTTTGGTGAAGATCGGTTAAGGGAAAGGGGTAGTTTACCTGTAACGTTTATGTTTTAACAACGGTATTTCATATGGCAAACGATAACAGCCGCAAATTCAAACAGAATCAAAAGATTATTTGCATACAGCCCTAAATTGTAGAGTTCTCAAGACCTGTTGTTTTTGGTGAAGATCGGTTGAGGGAAAGGGGTAGTTTACCTACAACATTTTTTTAACAAGGGTATTTTCTATGGCAAACGATAACAGCCGCAAATTCAAACAGAATCAAATAATGTTTTGCATACAGCCCTGATTTGTAGAGTACTCAAGATCTATTGTTTTTGGTGAAGATCGGTTAAGGGGAAGGGGTAGTTTACCAGCAACATTTTTTTATCAAGCGTATTTTCTATGGCAAACGATAACAGCCGCAAATTCAAACAGAATCAAATAATTTTTTGCATACGTCCCTGTATTGTAGAGGACTCAAGGAGTTTTGATTTTGGTGAAGATCGGTTAAGGGGAAGGGGTAGTTTACCTGCAACCTTTTACGTTTTAACAAGAGTAAAGTACTTGAAAATTTATTTAAACGTTTTGAAACAATGGTAATTGTTAAAAATAAAATAATTTTGTTGCCAGGCAATAAAATTATAGTTTTTTCATTTATGTATTTTTTCTCAGTTATGTACTGTTTACGTTTCCATTTTATTATTATGACTACCGCAATGAAAAGGCAGGGAGCGCGCACACACACACACACACACACACACACACACACACACACACACACACACACACACACACACACACACACACACACACACACACACACACACACACACACACACACACACACACAATTCGCGTTATTTCTGGCCTCATTCATGTTTATTTTCTTACATTTGCACGGTTTTTAAATGGAAAGTGCCGAACCCATACCAACATAATGCATGCAAGCCGAAAAAGTGTCCAGCGTGGATAGCGATTTGCTTCCTGTGTATCGCTGGGCAGTGTAACTGCACGTGTTTACAGAGGAACGATTCATAGACAGACTTTTCGTCTTTAGGGAATGAATCCTCTGCAAGATGCTGAGGGTCCATGAGTGACTTCGGAGCGCTCCTTCTTTTCCGCGTGTTTGTTCTGTGAAACGTACACTGTAGATTCACAGCTTTATTCAAATCAACGCTCAATAGGAAATGTTGAAAATTTTTGTCCACGGTGTACCCTCATACACACTAAACCTGCTCTGATGTTTTAATTACGGACATCATAATATTAAAACTTTGGAAACTTGAGCACTACTTAATGGAGATCAATCATTAACTTATACAAGCCATTAATTTTATGCATATTTTTTATATATATGTGTACAACGTTATCGGCAACAAAGAAGTAGTTTTTGTTAAAATTCCTTCCCGGGATATTTGGCCGTAGTCCAATGTTTTCTACAAAGCCAGACGTTTCGGCAATGCCATCGACTTCCATCACCAGTGAAAATCGAGTGCGATAATGTGAGGTGGTATATGTTAGTGACCACAGTACTGTGGTTAAGGCTGAAGCAGTAAGTAGAAAGAAGTAGTTTCTATAGTAATATTTCATTTCTAAAATGATTTTAAATATAAATCTTAGAATATGGAAGTCATGTATGGTTCTCCATACCGATATTTTATGTAGTCTGCTTTATCAATGATTACTGTTGCTTGACTTTTGTCTGCTTTAGTTATTATTAAATTATTGTTCTTTACTTTATTTTTAATTTCTTTTATTGTTTTATTGTTTTTCTTTTTTTTATCTTTGTTTTTCATTTCGCTAGTGATTATTTTTTTAATTATATGTGTTGCTTCTGTTCTTTTTTCTTCTTGTATATTGTCGTTTATTAGGTTAATGGCATATTCTGTTTCTACTATTACATTTTCTAGATTTTTGTTTGTATTTTGAGTTATGTTAGTTTTTGACATATTGTTTGAATATTCTGTTTCTTTTATGTTAAATTCTGTATTGCTAAGGTTAATGGTTCGTGGGTAAAATGTGTGTTTATTTTTGTTTTTTTTTTCTTGATTTTTGTTTTGTTGTTTTAATGTGTTAAGTTTTTTGTTGATTGTATGAGTCTTTTTGTTTTTTTCAAATCTTATTTTATTTTCTATGTTATTGTATTTATTATTCCAAGTGATTGGATGTAATATACTTGTTAGTTCTAAGTGTAGTTTGTATATGTCTAGTGTTATGCTATTTTTCTTACTGTATAATTGATTGATTTCGTTTTGTATCCATAGCCTTTGTGCTTGTTTTATAGTTTTTTGTGCAGTCATATTTTTGTTGTTTGTATTTATGTTGATGTATTTAGGTATTAATTTATGTTTTTGGCATTGTCTATTGAAGTATATGTTCATGTTTGTGTTCATTAGTTGTTTTTTTCGTGTTTGAAATTTGTTTAATAATTTGGTAATGTGGTTGTATGGAATTGTGGTTATGTTGTTTGTGTACATGTTAATATATATTTATGTGAGAGGTAATTTGTTTTGTATATATTTTCCGTTATTTGGTAGTTGATTTCACTTAATTTGATGCTCACTTCACTATTTTTTCCACTATACACTTTTGTTTTTGCATTTGTTTTAAAACCTCACTTTTCCTTTTTTTTTCACTGTAGGCTTATTTACCTTGTATGGTTATATTAATTTAGTCACTTTTCGCTACAGTCCGTTTCTTGATATATATAATACATTTAATATTTATAATTAAATTTACCTCAAGATGTTATTTTTATCCTTTATTGGAACATGTTTCGGGCACTATCTTGCACCCATCCTCAGCCTTCCGGTTTTTCTGTCTGGTGAAGTACATATGCTTTGCTGGTTGACTACTATTATTGTGGCTTCCTGTTGGCTTCTGGTATTTCAAATTGGTTTTATTGTGTGTGATTGTGGTGTATGTGTTAGTTTTTTGTGTATTTTCTATGTTGAGTGCTTTGAATATTGTGTCATATTTTGTATTGATTTGTATTTGTTCAGGTATTAGTTTGTTTTCCGTTTTATGTTTGTATATCTGTAAATTTTCCCAAATGTTCATTATGGTGCCTTTGTGTGGTATATGTTTTATTAGTGTTACATTGGTTATGTCTGGGAATTCATGTCCTGTGTTTATTGCATGTGTGGCTAAATTGGATTTATATATTTCGGTTTTTTGTATGCATTTAGGTGTTCAAATTAACGTTTTTCAGCTGTTTTTTTTGTTTGTCCTATGTAACATTTATTGCAATCTTGGCATTCAATTTTGTATATGCCGTTAGTTGTTGTATTATCTTTGTTGTGTGAGCTATTTAGCTTTTGTAATTTATTTTTATTAGTTTTGTATGCTATTTTTATATCTGTGTTTTTAAATAGTTTTGGTAGTTTTGTCATTTTATTATTTATGTATGTGAATGTGGCCCATTTGTTGTTGTTGTTATTATTTATGTGTTGTTCAGTTTGATTTATTCTAAATTGTTCAGTTTTTATTTTATATTTGATTTTATTTTCTATTTTGATCACAGTATTTTTATTGTATCCATTTTCATAACCAATTTGGTATATTATATTTCTTTCTTTGTCAGTTTCTTGTTTGTTTAGGGGAATTTTGTACATTCTGTTAAATAGCGAATAAAATGCTGCCATTTTATGTTGTGGTGGGTGGTCAGAATGGTTAGGTATAATGATGTTAGTGGAAGTTGGTTTTCTATATATTGCATATTGTATGTGGTTGTTGTATCTTGTGATGGTTATGTCTAAATAGTTGATTTTGTTATGTTTTTCTTTTTCTTCTGTGAATTGTATTTTGGGATGTATGTTATTGATTTGTTTCAGTATGTTCTCTGCATTTGTGTTTTTGTTATTTGATACATATAGCCCATCATCTACATATCTTATCCATATGCCATTTGGGTCATTTGATTTTATGATATTTTGTATTTTGGTGTCTATGTGTTGTAGGAATATTTCTGCTATTATGCTTGATAATGGTGATCCCATTACTAAACCTTCTTTCTGTTGATAAATTTTGCTATTAAATTCAAAGTAATTTTGGTTTAGTATTAGTTGAAGACTATTTTTTATTTCGGATATATATTGTTTGTTTTCATTTTGTTCTTTAAGTTTGTGTATTATTATGTCAATTATTTCTTCTACTGGGATGTTGGTGTACATGTTTGTTATGTCATATGATGTGAAAAATGTATTTTCATTTATATTTATTGTTTTTAGTTTGTCTATTAATTCATATGTATTTTTTATGTTATGATGGTCATTTGTTAGATGGTTATTTTTTAGTTTTTGTGCTATTATTTTTGCTATTTTGTATGTAGGAGCTTTTTTGAAATTGATTAATGGATGTATTGGGTTGTTTAATTTGTGTATTTTTATTAAGCTATTCATTTTAGGTGGTTCTGGATTATTATTTATATATATGTCTGTATTTTTATTGTTGAATATGTTTTTAGTTGTTTTTATTAGTTTTATTGTTTGTTTTAGATAGTTTTCTGTTGGGTTTTTATTTAGTTGTACGCATTTATTATTTTTGATGAAGTCTTCGGTTTTTTTACTTCCATATTCCTTAAGGAATGGAAGTATGGTGATGGCAAAAAAAATCGTGTTCGAGATTATTGCAGATTCTGATTCTACTACGCTCAAAACATGAAAAAAGTCGTTTTCCGAAAAGTGTCTGTGTGTGTGTGTGTGTGTGTGTGTGTGTGTGTGTGTGTCTGTCTGTGTGTGTGTCTGTAGATTTTTTTCTATGGCAAACGATAACAGCCGCAAATTCAACAGAATCAAATAATTTTTTGCATGCAGACCTGATTTGTAGAGTACTCACGACCTATTGTTTTTGGTGAAGATCGGTTGAGGGAAAGGGGTAGTTTACCGGCAACGGTTTTTTTTTATCAAGGGAAATTTTTTATTGGCAAACGATAACAGCCGCAAATTCAAACAGAATCAAATAATGTTTCGTATACAGCCCTGAATTGTAGAGTTCTCAAGACCTTTTGTTTTTGGTGAAGATCGGTTAAGGGAAAGGGGTAGTTTACCTGTAACGTTTTATGTTTTAACAACGGTATTTCATATGGCAAACGATAACAGCCGCAAATTCAAACAGAATCAAAAGATTATTTGCATACAGCCCTAAATTGTAGAGTTCTCAAGACCTGTTGTTTTTGGTGAAGATCGGTTGAGGGAAAGGGGTAGTTTACCTACAACATTTTTTTAACAAGGGTATTTTATATGGCAAACGATAACAGCCGCAAATTCAAACAGAATCAAATAATGTTTTGCATACAGCCCTGATTTGTAGAGTACTCAAGATCTATTGTTTTTGGTGAAGATCGGTTAAGGGGAAGGGGTAGTTTACCCGCAACATTTTTTTATCAAGCGTATTTTCTATGGCAAACGATAACAGCCGCAAATTCAAACAGAATCAAATAATTTTTTGCATACGTCCCTGTATTGTAGAGGACTCAAGGAGTTTTGATTTTGGTGAAGATCGGTTAAGGGGAAGGGGTAGTTTACCTGCAACCTTTTACGTTTTAACAAGAGTAAAGTACTTGAAAATTTATTTAAACGTTTTGAAACAATGGTAATTGTTAAAAATAAAATAATTTTGTTGCCAGGCAATAAAATTATAGTTTTTTCATTTATGTATTTTTTCTCAGTTATGTACTGTTTACGTTTCCATTTTATTATTATGACTACCGCAATGAAAAGGCAGGGAGCGCGCACACACACACACACACACACACACACACACACACACACACACACACACACACACACACACACACACACACACACACACACACACACAATTCGCGTTATTTCTGGCCTCATTCATGTTTATTTTCTTACATTTGCACGGTTTTTAAATGGAAAGTGCCGAACCCATACCAACATAATGCATGCAAGCCGAAAAAGTGTCCAGCGTGGATAGCGATTTGCTTCCTGTGTATCGCTGGGCAGTGTAACTGCACGTGTTTACAGAGGAACGATTCATAGACAGACTTTTCGTCTTTAGGGAATGAATCCTCTGCAAGATGCTGAGGGTCCATGAGTGACTTCGGAGCGCTCCTTCTTTTCCGCGTGTTTGTTCTGTGAAACGTACACTGTAGATTCACAGCTTTATTCAAATCAACGCTCAATAGGAAATGTTGAAAATTTTTGTCCACGGTGTACCCTCATACACACTAAACCTGCTCTGATGTTTTAATTACGGACATCATAATATTAAAACTTTGGAAACTTGAGCACTACTTAATGGAGATCAATCATTAACTTATACAAGCCATTAATTTTATGCATATTTTTTATATATATGTGTACAACGTTATCGGCAACAAAGAAGTAGTTTTTGTTAAAATTCCTTCCCGGGATATTTGGCCGTAGTCCAATGTTTTCTACAAAGCCAGACGTTTCGGCAATGCCATCGACTTCCATCACCAGTGAAAATCGAGTGCGATAATGTGAGGTGGTATATGTTAGTGACCACAGTACTGTGGTTAAGGCTGAAGCAGTAAGTAGAAAGAAGTAGTTTCTATAGTAATATTTCATTTCTAAAATGATTTTAAATATAAATCTTAGAATATGGAAGTCATGTATGGTTCTCCATACCGATATTTTATGTAGTCTGCTTTATCAATGATTACTGTTGCTTGACTTTTGTCTGCTTTAGTTATTATTAAATTATTGTTCTTTACTTTATTTTTAATTTCTTTTATTGTTTTATTGTTTTTCTTTTTTTTATCTTTGTTTTTCATTTCGCTAGTGATTATTTTTTTAATTATATGTGTTGCTTCTGTTCTTTTTTCTTCTTGTATATTGTCGTTTATTAGGTTAATGGCATATTCTGTTTCTACTATTACATTTTCTAGATTTTTGTTTGTATTTTGAGTTATGTTAGTTTTTGACATATTGTTTGAATATTCTGTTTCTTTTATGTTAAATTCTGTATTGCTAAGGTTAATGGTTCGTGGGTAAAATGTGTGTTTATTTTTGTTTTTTTTTTCTTGATTTTTGTTTTGTTGTTTTAATGTGTTAAGTTTTTTGTTGATTGTATGAGTCTTTTTGTTTTTTTCAAATCTTATTTTATTTTCTATGTTATTGTATTTATTATTCCAAGTGATTGGATGTAATATACTTGTTAGTTCTAAGTGTAGTTTGTATATGTCTAGTGTTATGCTATTTTTCTTACTGTATAATTGATTGATTTCGTTTTGTATCCATAGCCTTTGTGCTTGTTTTATAGTTTTTTGTGCAGTCATATTTTTGTTGTTTGTATTTATGTTGATGTATTTAGGTATTAATTTATGTTTTTGGCATTGTCTATTGAAGTATATGTTCATGTTTGTGTTCATTAGTTGTTTTTTTCGTGTTTGAAATTTGTTTAATAATTTGGTAATGTGGTTGTATGGAATTGTGGTTATGTTGTTTGTGTACATGTTAATATATATTTATGTGAGAGGTAATTTGTTTTGTATATATTTTCCGTTATTTGGTAGTTGATTTCACTTAATTTGATGCTCACTTCACTATTTTTTCCACTATACACTTTTGTTTTTGCATTTGTTTTAAAACCTCACTTTTCCTTTTTTTTTCACTGTAGGCTTATTTACCTTGTATGGTTATATTAATTTAGTCACTTTTTGCTACAGTCCGTTTCTTGATATATATAATACATTTAATATTTATAATTAAATTTACCTCAAGATGTTATTTTTATCCTTTATTGGAACATGTTTCGGGCACTATCTTGCACCCATCCTCAGCCTTCCGGTTTTTCTGTCTGGTGAAGTACATATGCTTTGCTGGTTGACTACTATTATTGTGGCTTCCTGTTGGCTTCTGGTATTTCAAATTGGTTTTATTGTGTGTGATTGTGGTGTATGTGTTAGTTTTTTGTGTATTTTCTATGTTGAGTGCTTTGAATATTGTGTCATATTTTGTATTGATTTGTATTTGTTCAGGTATTAGTTTGTTTTCCGTTTTATGTTTGTATATCTGTAAATTTTCCCAAATGTTCATTATGGTGCCTTTGTGTGGTATATGTTTTATTAGTGTTACATTGGTTATGTCTGGGAATTCATGTCCTGTGTTTATTGCATGTGTGGCTAAATTGGATTTATATATTTCGGTTTTTTGTATGCATTTAGGTGTTCAAATTAACGTTTTTCAGCTGTTTTTTTTGTTTGTCCTATGTAACATTTATTGCAATCTTGGCATTCAATTTTGTATATGCCGTTAGTTGTTGTATTATCTTTGTTG
This sequence comes from Magicicada septendecula, assembly GCA_034769895.1. NCBI lineage: Eukaryota > Metazoa > Arthropoda > Insecta > Hemiptera > Cicadidae > Magicicada > Magicicada septendecula. Next base: position 308,089,521 of record CM068373.1, on the reverse strand, counting down.
TGTGAGCTATTTAGCTTTTGTAATTTATTTTTATTAGTTTTGTATGCTATTTTTATATCTGTGTTTTTAAATAGTTTTGGTAGTTTTGTCATTTTATTATTTATGTATGTGAATGTGGCCCATTTGTTGTTGTTGTTATTATTTATGTGTTGTTCAGTTTGATTTATTCTAAATTGTTCAGTTTTTATTTTATATTTGATTTTATTTTCTATTTTGATCACAGTATTTTTATTGTATCCATTTTCATAACCAATTTGGTATATTATATTTCTTTCTTTGTCAGTTTCTTGTTTGTTTAGGGGAATTTTGTACATTCTGTTAAATAGCGAATAAAATGCTGCCATTTTATGTTGTGGTGGGTGGTCAGAATGGTTAGGTATAATGATGTTAGTGGAAGTTGGTTTTCTATATATTGCATATTGTATGTGGTTGTTGTATCTTGTGATGGTTATGTCTAAATAGTTGATTTTGTTATGTTTTTCTTTTTCTTCTGTGAATTGTATTTTGGGATGTATGTTATTGATTTGTTTCAGTATGTTCTCTGCATTTGTGTTTTTGTTATTTGATACATATAGCCCATCATCTACATATCTTATCCATATGCCATTTGGGTCATTTGATTTTATGATATTTTGTATTTTGGTGTCTATGTGTTGTAGGAATATTTCTGCTATTATGCTTGATAATGGTGATCCCATTACTAAACCTTCTTTCTGTTGATAAATTTTGCTATTAAATTCAAAGTAATTTTGGTTTAGTATTAGTTGAAGACTATTTTTTATTTCGGATATATATTGTTTGTTTTCATTTTGTTCTTTAAGTTTGTGTATTATTATGTCAATTATTTCTTCTACTGGGATGTTGGTGTACATGTTTGTTATGTCATATGATGTGAAAAATGTATTTTCATTTATATTTATTGTTTTTAGTTTGTCTATTAATTCATATGTATTTTTTATGTTATGATGGTCATTTGTTAGATGGTTATTTTTTAGTTTTTGTGCTATTATTTTTGCTATTTTGTATGTAGGAGCTTTTTTGAAATTGATTAATGGATGTATTGGGTTGTTTAATTTGTGTATTTTTATTAAGCTATTCATTTTAGGTGGTTCTGGATTATTATTTATATATATGTCTGTATTTTTATTGTTGAATATGTTTTTAGTTGTTTTTATTAGTTTTATTGTTTGTTTTAGATAGTTTTCTGTTGGGTTTTTATTTAGTTGTACGCATTTATTATTTTTGATGAAGTCTTCGGTTTTTTTACTTCCATATTCCTTAAGGAATGGAAGTATGGTGATGGCAAAAAAAATCGTGTTCGAGATTATTGCAGATTCTGATTCTACTACGCTCAAAACATGAAAAAAGTCGTTTTCCGAAAAGTGTCTGTGTGTGTGTGTGTGTGTGTGTGTGTGTGTGTGTGTCTGTCTGTGTGTGTGTCTGTAGATTTTTTTCTATGGCAAACGATAACAGCCGCAAATTCAACAGAATCAAATAATTTTTTGCATGCAGACCTGATTTGTAGAGTACTCACGACCTATTGTTTTTGGTGAAGATCGGTTGAGGGAAAGGGGTAGTTTACCGGCAACGGTTTTTTTTTATCAAGGGAAATTTTTTTTTGGCAAACGATAACAGCCGCAAATTCAAACAGAATCAAATAATGTTTCGTATACAGCCCTGAATTGTAGAGTTCTCAAGACCTTTTGTTTTTGGTGAAGATCGGTTAAGGGAAAGGGGTAGTTTACCTGTAACGTTTTATGTTTTAACAACGGTATTTCATATGGCAAACGATAACAGCCGCAAATTCAAACAGAATCAAAAGATTATTTGCATACAGCCCTAAATTGTAGAGTTCTCAAGACCTGTTGTTTTTGGTGAAGATCGGTTGAGGGAAAGGGGTAGTTTACCTACAACATTTTTTTAACAAGGGTATTTTCTATGGCAAACGATAACAGCCGCAAATTCAAACAGAATCAAATAATGTTTTGCATACAGCCCTGATTTGTAGAGTACTCAAGATCTATTGTTTTTGGTGAAGATCGGTTAAGGGGAAGGGGTAGTTTACCCGCAACATTTTTTTATCAAGCGTATTTTCTATGGCAAACGATAACAGCCGCAAATTCAAACAGAATCAAATAATTTTTTGCATACGTCCCTGTATTGTAGAGGACTCAAGGAGTTTTGATTTTGGTGAAGATCGGTTAAGGGGAAGGAGTAGTTTACCTGCAACCTTTTACGTTTTAACAAGAGTAAAGTACTTGAAAATTTATTTAAACGTTTTGAAACAATGGTAATTGTTAAAAATAAAATAATTTTGTTGCCAGGCAATAAAATTATAGTTTTTTCATTTATGTATTTTTTCTCAGTTATGTACTGTTTACGTTTCCATTTTATTATTATGACTACCGCAATGAAAAGGCAGGGAGCGCGCGCACACACACACACACACACACACACACACACACACACACACACACACACACACACACACACACACACACACACACACACACACACACACACACACACACAATTCGCGTTATTTCTGGCCTCATTCATGTTTATTTTCTTACATCTGCACGGTTTTTAAATGGAAAGTGCCGAACCCATACCAACATAATGCATGCAAGCCGAAAAAGTGTCCAGCGTGGATAGCGATTTGCTTCCTGTGTATCGCTGGGCAGTGTAACTGCACGTGTTTACAGAGGAACGATTCATAGACAGACTTTTCGTCTTTAGGGAATGAATCCTCTGCAAGATGCTGAGGGTCCATGAGTGACTTCGGAGCGCTCCTTCTTTTCCGCGTGTTTGTTCTGTGAAACGTACACTGTAGATTCACAGCTTTATTCAAATCAACGCTCAATAGGAAATGTTGAAAATTTTTGTCCACGGTGTACCCTCATACACACTAAACCTGCTCTGATGTTTTAATTACGGACATCATAATATTAAAACTTTGGAAACTTGAGCACTACTTAATGGAGATCAATCATTAACTTATACAAGCCATTAATTTTATGCATATTTTTTATATATATGTGTACAACGTTATCGGCAACAAAGAAGTAGTTTTTGTTAAAATTCCTTCCCGGGATATTTGGCCGTAGTCCAATGTTTTCTACAAAGCCAGACGTTTCGGCAATGCCATCGACTTCCATCACCAGTGAAAATCGAGTGCGATAATGTGAGGTGGTATATGTTAGTGACCACAGTACTGTGGTTAAGGCTGAAGCAGTAAGTAGAAAGAAGTAGTTTCTATAGTAATATTTCATTTCTAAAATGATTTTAAATATAAATCTTAGAATATGGAAGTCATGTATGGTTCTCCATACCGATATTTTATGTAGTCTGCTTTATCAATGATTACTGTTGCTTGACTTTTGTCTGCTTTAGTTATTATTAAATTATTGTTCTTTACTTTATTTTTAATTTCTTTTATTGTTGTATTGTTTTTCTTTTTTTTTATCTTTGTTTTTCATTTCGCTAGTGATTATTTTTTTAATTATATGTGTTGCTTCTGTTCTTTTTTCTTCTTGTATATTGTCGTTTATTAGGTTAATGGCATATTCTGTTTCTACTATTACATTTTCTAGATTTTTGTTTGTATTTTGAGTTATGTTAGTTTTTGACATATTGTTTGAATATTCTGTTTCTTTTATGTTAAATTCTGTATTGCTAAGGTTAATGGTTCGTGGGTAAAATGTGTGTTTATTTTTGTTTTTTTTCTTGATTTTTGTTTTGTTGTTTTAATGTGTTAAGTTTTTTGTTGAGTGTATGAGTCTTTTTGTTTTTTCAAATCTTATTTTATTTTCTATGTTATTGTATTTATTATTCCAAGTGATTGGATGTAATATACTTGTTAGTTCTAAGTGTAGTTTGTATATGTCTAGAGTTATGCTATTTTTCTTACTGTATAATTGATTGATTTCGTTTTGTATCCATAGCCTTTGTGCTTGTTTTATAGTTTTTTGTGCAGTCATATTTTTGTTGTTTGTATTTATGTTGATGTATTTAGGTATTAATTTATGTTTTTGGCATTGTCTATTGAAGTATATGTTCATGTTTGTGTTCATTAGTTGTTTTTTTCGTGTTTGAAATTTGTTTAATAATTTGGTAATGTGGTTGTATGGAATTGTGGTTATGTTGTTTGTGTACATGTTAATATATATTTATGTGAGAGGTAATTTGTTTTGTATATATTTTCCGTTATTTGGTAGTTGATTTCACTTAATTTGATGCTCACATCACTATTTTTTCCACTATACACTTTTGTTTTTGCATTTGTTTTAAAACCTCACTTTTCCTTTTTTTTTCACTGTAGGCTTATTTACCTTGTATGGTTATATTAATTTAGTCACTTTTTGCTACAGTCCGTTTCTTGATATATATAATACATTTAATATTTATAATTAAATTTACCTCAAGATGTTATTTTTATCCTTTATTGGAACATGTTTCGGGCACTATCTTGCACCCATCCTCAGCCTTCCGGTTTTTCTGTCTGGTGAAGTACATATGCTTTGCTGGTTGACTACTATTATTGTGGCTTCCTGTTGGCTTCTGGTATTTCAAATTGGTTTTATTGTGTGTGATTGTGGTGTATGTGTTAGTTTTTTGTGTATTTTCTATGTTGAGTGCTTTGAATATTGTGTCATATTTTGTATTGATTTGTATTTGTTCAGGTATTAGTTTGTTTTCCGTTTTATGTTTGTATATCTGTAAATTTTCCCAAATGTTCATTATGGTGCCTTTGTGTGGTATATGTTTTATTAGTGTTACATTGGTTATGTCTGGGAATTCATGTCCTGTGTTTATTGCATGTGTGGCTAAATTGGATTTATATATTTCGGTTTTTTGTATGCATTTAGGTGTTCAAATTAACGTTTTTCAGCTGTTTTTTTTGTTTGTCCTATGTAACATTTATTGCAATCTTGGCATTCAATTTTGTATATGCCGTTAGTTGTTGTATTATCTTTGTTGTGTGAGCTATTTAGCTTTTGTAATTTATTTTTATTAGTTTTGTATGCTATTTTTATATCTGTGTTTTTAAATAGTTTTGGTAGTTTTGTCATTTTATTATTTATGTATGTGAATGTGGCCCATTTGTTGTTGTTGTTATTATTTATGTGTTGTTCAGTTTGATTTATTCTAAATTGTTCAGTTTTTATTTTATATTTGATTTTATTTTCTATTTTGATCACAGTATTTTTATTGTATCCATTTTCATAACCAATTTGGTATATTATATTTCTTTCTTTGTCAGTTTCTTGTTTGTTTAGGGGAATTTTGTACATTCTGTTAAATAGCGAATAAAATGCTGCCATTTTATGTTGTGGTGGGTGGTCAGAATGGTTAGGTATAATGATGTTAGTGGAAGTTGGTTTTCTATATATTGCATATTGTATGTGGTTGTTGTATCTTGTGATGGTTATGTCTAAATAGTTGATTTTGTTATGTTTTTCTTTTTCTTCTGTGAATTGTATTTTGGGATGTATGTTATTGATTTGTTTCAGTATGTTCTCTGCATTTGTGTTTTTGTTATTTGATACATATAGCCCATCATCTACATATCTTATCCATATGCCATTTGGGTCATTTGATTTTATGATATTTTGTATTTTGGTGTCTATGTGTTGTAGGAATATTTCTGCTATTATGCTTGATAATGGTGATCCCATTACTAAACCTTCTTTCTGTTGATAAATTTTGCTATTAAAATTCAAAGTAATTTTGTTTTAGTATTAGTTGGAGACTATTTTTTATTTCGGATATATATTGTTTGTTTTCATTTTGTTCTTTAAGTTTGTTTATTATTATGTAAATTATTTCTTCTACTGGGATGTTGGTGTACATGTTTGTTATGTCATATGATGTGACATCATGAAACATAACACATCACACATCACATCAATCCAATTTATGGCTAAATCCAATTTAGCCACACATGCAATAAACACAGGACATGAATTCCCAGACATAACCAATGTAACACTAATAAAACATATACCACACAAAGGCACCATAATGAACATTTGGGAAAATTTACAGATATACAAACATAAAACGGAAAACAAACTAATACCTGAACAAATACAAATCAATACAAAATATGACACAATATTCAAAGCACTCAACATAGAAAATACACAAAAAACTAACACATACACCACAATCACACACAATAAAACCAATTTGAAATACCAGAAGCCAACAGGAAGCCACAATAATAGTAGTCAACCAGCAAAGCATATGTACTTCACCAGACAGAAAAACCGGAAGGCTGAGGATGGGTGCAAGATAGTGCCCGAAACATGTTCCAATAAAGGATAAAAATAACATCTTGAGGTAAATTTAATTATAAATATTAAATGTATTATATATATCAAGAAACGGACTGTAGCAAAAAGTGACTATATATATATATATATATATATATATATATATAGTATAATAACGGTTTACCTTTCCTGTTAATTATTATTGAATAGTGTGTAGCGAACCGTTTTATACTTATTAGTCGACCTTTTTTCTCGCCGTTAGAAGTTCGTATTACTCTCTCTTCTAGCTCCAGCGGTTGGTCGTCAATTTGTAATGTAGTCGTGTGTACGGCTACCGTTTTACTCTGTAAAATGTGAATAATGTACAATTTGTGTGTAATGGGTGTAACGTGTCTTCTCTATCCGTAGTTCAAATGCTTGCAACTTCCGCAGATTCCGTCCGTTGCGAACGTACGAATAACCAGGTCTCGATGTTCTTACCTGTTGTTCACTAGGGGTGTGAGAATCCCGGTGGCGCCAAATTGTTTTCTTAAAACAATTAAAATAAAATTCAAAGGTGTATGACCAGCGCAGCTCAGGCGGTTTGAATAATTCAAATATTTCCGCCAGCCTAGGCCAATTGTAGCGCTCAGTAGTTCGTTGCGTGGGCTGTGTAAATCGTTAGTCGTCTGCTAAAATGTACATAAAATATTGTGCACCTCCTAATGAAATTATAACACCGTGGTTACACTCAATACTTATACATTTTTTATTAGTGATTAGTTATTCATTTAATACAAATTATTCTACTACAAATGCTCCGGTTATTTATATGAGACAACTACAGGGTTTGACAAATCGATATTTGAATTGATAAGCAGACTTTTAGTAATGGCGTCTGTTGGAAATTATACACAAATTATTAATGTTCGTTTGTCATAGGTTCTTGAGATTACGTTAAAAGGATTACAAATGTTTAAAACAATAAAAATACACACCCTTACATCAGTTAAACTTAACTAACATATTGTGTAGGTATAATTTGTTTAGTGTAGTGTAGTAAAAGTTTTTACAAGTTATGGATAATTAACAACAGGTTATTTTTGTCGGTTTATAAATTTTCAGTGACTTAGTATTCTTTTTAATCTTTGAAAGTAATTATTTTCAGTTTAGTGAGATTTCGACCTTTAGTGAGAAATAATTAACGTGAGTTTATTTATAAATTTTGGGTAATTTAATAGGTACTTATCACTTCAGTAGATATGGCGAGTTCATGCGATCTGTTATTCATGGGTTATACTGCAATCCTCTTTAATTTGCATTGGTTCGGGACATCAGGCACCTTTTCCAGTTTAATCGGTAGGAATTTATTTTCTTATTTCGTTAATTCGGCCTCGACTTCAGTAATATGGTCCCAGTCATCGTCTTATTTCTTGGTATTCACTTACTAGTAACTTCTTCCGAGATTTTTTACTGTTTTAATTGACAATTTTGGTCATTCGAAAACTAGCGTCTATTCAACGAAAGCGTCATATATCCAGTAAAGAAATCTAACGGTAATTAGACACCAAACGACTGTTGTCATAGTAACCAAATAATCCTGATTGGTTAATTCTGAAGTAGTCTATTGTTATCAAATTTTGAATTTTTATTCAAAATAACTGTATATCTTCTTTTTGATTATATTCTTCTGTCCTCTTCCCTACATATTAAATATTATCACCACTGTTATTATTTCCTTTCAAAGATTAATTTGGTATCCCATAATGTATGTTTTTATGAAATATCAATGTTTGTACAAATCTGTTAATATTTGGTATTTACATTTCTCTTTTAAACTAAGTTCTTATTCTAATATTTTTTCTTTAAAATGATTTATAAATTATTCTCGGCTATTTACTTGCCTTGAATTTCTTAATCTCCTGGTTGTTTTTATACAGTTTGCAATTATTTATCATTGACAGTTATACATTTCCTAGGCCTTAGTACCCATTGATTATTTCTATTTAAATTATTCTAATTATATTTCATCTCATCACAAAGTTTTTGTTCTGTTGTTATAAATGATTTGTTTAGTGGTTGTTATGCCTTGAGTTTGTTTTTGTTCTGAACATATGTCAGAATTATTTTTTATGTCTTAATACTTAAAAAATATAACACTTAGGCCTATGGACTGTAAGCTCCCTCCAGCCATATCCTCTTCATAATTGAAACAAACAATTCTTTACAAGTTATTAGTAACTGTTGTTTTTAACATTAATTTCCTTCTTTGCTACTACTTTTCTACATCCCATGTTAACACAAACAGTTTATTTTACCTGGGCTTTCTCCCCTGAATAATATTGTATTCTTTATCTATTTCTAATCTAAACACTATCTCTAATTACCCTTAACTATATATATTTTTTACAATTCCACTCTCAAATCTTTCAATGGTCCTTCATTGATTCATTGAGTGTTTATTTATCTATCACTATCTTTTAATTACACTATTGCTTACAATATCCTTTTTCACACATCACTGTCACTGTTATCACTTTTTATTTTACACTTATTGGTGGGTAAACCCTATTATTATTTCTCTATGTCACTTAATTATTTTCATTATATTTCTCACTATCTCACTATCATTACAAAGTTTATTTGTATCTAACGAGTTCATGTCTCTTTCTAGATTTCTTATTTACATATACTACTAATTCGTGGGTTAGTGTATTTTTATTTAATGGGTTTTTATTAATTATGGGTCATATTTGTCACATAGATAATATTAACATTTCTTTTTTATATTAGTTAATCACCGGTTTCGTTCACTTTATGATATTGGATGGTATCATCACCCCCTTCCCTCTTCTATATTATTTGTCTGTGTTTCATCACCTTGGTTCATTTTATTTTCTTTGCAGTTGGTTTGGTCCATTATTTAAATTCATTTTTCTTCTCCTTCACTTCCATCTTGTCTCGCTTTATTTTGGTTAATATCTGGCCAATCTCTGGGGTTGCGTCAATGTCATTTGTCTGTCAGTCTAGTTTGTATTTCTTATTTAATAATTACCTTTGGTTTACTATTCTTCCTCCTTCACTCTTAATTATATTTACTACTCTCATTCTTGTTATTATTTATTTATCAAAATATATTATTTCTTAGCATTTTTTACATACTTATTGATATCAAATATGATCAGGGTTTGGCAATGTTATATAATATATATATATATATATATATAAATATACACATATATATATATATATATATTGTTACGTGACTTTTTACCATGCCCTAGTAACATAAATATACCATGATAATATTATTAAAAAGTACCAGGAGACATAATATTTTAAGAAAGACTTAACTGAATATGTTTAATTTTAATTATTTATTGTATATTATGTTTATTGTAATTAAAGTAAGAACTTACTTATGAAATTTGTTTTTTGTGTGCAGACTGTAAAGTTATAAACACAGTCAGTTAAGGGGAATTATAACATATTACTAATAGCTATTAGTAATCAGTTTTTGTCACGTTTATTATTATTATGTATACTAGTGTTAATAACACTAATGTTAGTCTTAACAAGAAAGTACCAAAATCATAGTCAGTCAAATTATATGAATAAGATTTCTATTAAAATAATAAGGAAACAATGTCCGTTTATGTTAAAAGGTTACCAAGTGTATAACATAAATTTAAGAAAGTGAAAGGTACAAAAAGAAATAATAAATAAGTTTCTAACAAAAATAAATAAAAAGTGAATCATTAACTCAGGAAATATAGATCAGAAAATAGTCAAGAGTGATGTCAAAATGATCAGTTTTTTATCAGAAGAACAAAGAAACAAATAAAAAGAAGATAAGAGCTTTTATAAAAAAGGTATATTCATTTAAAAGAAAATGACATATAAAATAGTAAAAGTTTGTTTATATTATTATTATGATGTCACCAGGGTGATATAAAAATGTTACTTGGAAACCAAGGAGATATCTAAGAGACGCCTTAGCAACTAATATGTTGAGGAAGAAATATAGATTGATTCTAAAACAACTGAATGCAAAAAGGTTGATTTAAATAATTATAGTGAAAAATAAATTATAATATATGTGATATCAGTGCATCTCCAGATAAACAATTGAATAATTATAAATATCAAGGTTAAAATAGAAGAAAGAATTGCTACAAGAATCTACAGAATCAAACCAGGACATCTCTGAAGAAGTTGGACCAATTGACACAGGGAGAGCAGTATATTTTGATCTAAAATTAATCTGAAATATTCCCTGTTAAACCTGATCTAAAGGTTTCAAAAAACTTTGAATACACTATTTATAAAAACCATAATTGACTTTCACTAAGAACAATAATTATTAATAATATGGACATAAGCATAAGTCACCAGTGATGTATAGTGCTAATATAATTTAAAGATATTTAAGTCTAAAAAACATTTTTTATAACTTAACCTATACACTGAACTGTTTTACACTTTTAATATAATCCTTTTAAAATACATTGCGACTATTTCTCATCTATGTATTTTGGTACTTTCCCTGTCAATACTGTTGTTATATCGTAGTCGAAAGGTCCTACAGAACATCATAATTGTATTTTATTTATTAAATACAAAATATAAAATGTTTTAAAAAGCCTTGAGATCTAAGAGTTACTGCTGCCACTCTGAGCTTATAAAAATACAGCTGGCCAAACTTTGTTAAAAATTGTGTTTTACATTTAGAAAAAATTAAAGAATAAATAAAGGATTTGAGTTTATAAATTACAGAAAAAGGTTATTTGTTTCTTATTTCATGAAAACAAAAAGGGTATGATATTCTGAACAAAATATCTGATACTGTGAGTTGACCTCAGTAATTAGATTAAGTTGGCCACACTCATCAATTGAAAATCTTAGGAGATTTCTTTTAAAAAATGTGGTGATGAGTACAAATTATCATATCCGTTGCTGAAAGAAAAGAATAAAAGAGAGTTCATTACAGAATAAAAAGACCACATACTATTTACATAAATTTAAACAAAAATTTATTATTGATATTTCACCAATAAAATTTTATTTGCAAACTGTGATTGCAAATTGGCGCTCAACAAACATCCCCCTGAACATATACTCATCCTTAATTTAATATTAACAAAAATAGATACAAATAATAACAGAATTAAACAAGACACAAATTCAGATAAATAACCATAGATTCGAGTCTAGATGTAACAAATTGGCTATCCTAATAGTGAAGCTAAATAAAATATAATTTAGAAAGAACGATTATTAGATTTGTAAGGGTAGTTACAAACAGTTACACGTTACAGATTGGAGCCCAACTAGTGTGGGTAGAAATAGAATACCTTTGTATTCTTATGGTGAGTTTACAGTGATTTCTACTCTAGTGGCGGCTACGATTAACAACAGAGATGTCAATGAGAAGAGCGACGTCACGGAAACGAATGGAAGAAGAAGAGATAGAGTTAAATATAGAAGATAAGGAAGCAACCACAGTTGAAGAAGTAGAAGTAATGGTAAGAGATACCCCAATAACTGTGACTGATGAAAATGAAACGGTGGTAAGGGATACACGAGGAGATCAACCAGATAAACCCATACAAAAGGAAGACATGAGCATGCAGGAGATGTTGAGAATTCTAATGTTGAGAATGAAGTGGAAGATAACAGTAAAACTAGTATTGTTATACTTCACAAAGATACTCAGGAGCAATTAGAGACACTACAAAATAAGGTAGGGGAACAATACAATCAGGCAGAAACTAAGATAATACAGGTACAAAATCAAGTTACCAACAACAGGCAGAAGATAGAGGAAATTCAACAGAAGGACATAATAAATCTTAAGGAAGAAATAGAAGTACTAAAACATAGACCGATAAACTATGTATCTACACTAATCGGAGAAAGTAAAGAAGTGATAAACTTTAAAGAATATCGTCAGAACCCTCTAGAATTTTTGGAGAGGTTAGAAGAAGGTCTGAATAGAATCAAAGAAAATCGATGGCCAATAATAATGAATCTCCTCGACGATAGTTTTAAATATAGTAATGATAACTGGTGGAAGGCAGTAAGAAATGAAATCACCTATTATAACGAATATAAACAAATTTTTAAAACAAAGTATTGGTCTGAGTCTATCCAAAATATAGTCCGAGACAATTTGAGCACTGGCAGATATGATGCTAGAAGAGGACAGATAATGACTGCTTACTTTTTGGGCGAAGTCTGGGTAGCTCGACATTTACAACCAAAAATCCCTGAGGAGTGTCTCATAGCCAAATTGTCATATCACTTTGGAGAAGACATTGTACGGGCTCGTCGGTGTGGACAGATAAGAACTATTGGAGAAATGGAGGCTCTCTTAGAAGGTTTTGAGAGGGAAAATTATTATTACAGGAGTCGAAGAAGAACAGAGGATTGGAATGATAGGAACAATGAACAACCACACGACAGTCGACAGCCAATAAACCACGTACGGACGGAGGGATATAATAGAAATCCGAATAACAGGCGATTTCAAGGAAGACGTCAGAATTTTAATAATGACAGAAATTATGACAGACGATATGGAAGAGATAATGACAATAGGAGACAATGGAATAATAACGGAGAAACCTATCAGAGATCCAGAAGCTGGGATAGAAGAAGGGAGACACCCTCTGGAAACCAAAACACCAATGAACAAGCTCAACAAACCAACAGTGATGTAAATAGGGAAAATGAGAGGCCGCAGTGAAAACATTGGACGGCCCATCACTGCGAGCGGACCCTAATAATAATAACAAAGAACCAATAACCGTGATAAGAAACTTTTATTTAAAAAATATACAGAGAGATTTGTTGGAAGAGATTACCATGGAAGAAGATAAACCGAATGAGGACATAGTATACATCAAGGTAGAATTACATGGGGTGCTAACTGAAGTTATGATAGATACAGGAGCAAATTTCTTTAATAGACAGATTAGAGCTGAACAGAATACAGGAGTTGAGTACGGAAAAAATATCCACATTGCCTATTAATAATATTGCTATTATAGGAGCGACTGGCAAACAAAACAAGACAATCAAACAACAAGTAAATCTGAATGTTACGAGTATGGGAGTAGGAATTCCTATGGTGTTTCTGGTGGCCCAAGGGTTACCTTTTAAGGAGTTGATAGGCTGTGATACGCTAAGGCGTCACTATGCGATTATTAATTTAGCCAGTGGAAAAATAACACTGAGCTCAGAAGGTTATGAATGGACTGCTGAGATAATAGGAAGCTCAATAGCCCCTCAGTACAGGAACTCATACCACGTTAGGGAAATAATAAGGACACCCATAGGAGATAAAGAGATCGTAACAGAATCAGCATTATGGCAGGAAAAAATGCAGGAAATATTGTCGTTTCAAGGAAAGGGGTATACCGAAGCAATCAGTGTGGAACAGAAGAAAAAATTAATAGAAATATATAAAACTTATCGTAATATATTTTCCGATTCTCCTGGAAAGGCGAAGGATTTCGTATGCCGATTAAAATTTCATGACTCCGTTAATTTCAATAAGAAATCGTATCCTATTGCTCAATCGTCAAAAGAGGCAGTTAGAAAAGAAATAGCTAGGATGATTCAAGAAGATATTATAGAACGAAGTAATTCCCCATATACCAGTCCCATTATGGCGATTCCTAAAAAAGATGGACAAGTACGGTTGTGCCTTGATGCGCGGGAAATAAATAAAATTATAATAACGGATCGCACCTCTCCAATAGAGATAGAAGAAACTATGAAGAAATTCCATGGTTGTAAGTTTATGAGTAGTTGGGATGCTGTTTGCGGATACTGGCAAATAGAGTTACACCCTGACAGTCGCCAGTATATTGCCTTCATCTTCGAGGGAAGAAACTACCAATTTAAACGCTTAGCTTTTGGGTTGGTTAATTCTGTCGCCATTTTTATCCAGTGTATGGACCAGATACTAGGAAAAGAAGCATTAGAGTTCGCAACAGTATATGTAAATAATATTCTTATTACCTCTAAAACATGGGATGAACACTGTAATCGTATTGAAATTGTATTCAAGAAACTCCAACAAAATAATATTACACTGAAGTTAAATAAATCTAAATTCATAACTCAGGAATTACAATTTCTTGGGTTTATACTCTCTGAAACTGGGATCACGCCGTCGCCTGAGAAAGTAGAAGTTATACAAAATTTTCCAAGACCTAGAAACATCAAACAATTACAATCATTTCTAGGTATTTGTAATTATTATCGCAAGTTCCAACAAAATTATTCCGAGTTGACCACTAAATTTCAAAATCTGCTTTCAGCCAAGAACAAATGGAAATGGGGTAAGGCTGAAGAAGATAACTTTAATTTAATCAAGACTAAGTTCCTAAATAGTGTTATGTTACACCACCCAGATTTTAACCAGGGGTTCTATTTAAATTGTGGTGCAAGTAATGTGAGTTTAGGTGTTGAGTTATATCAAGAAGATGAAGTAGGAAACCATTTAGTAATCAGTTTTGCTAGTAGAGTTTTGAGTGCTTGCGAAAGAAATTATACAGTTACAGAAAAAGAACTCCTCAGTGTGGTGTTTGCCTGCTTAAAGTTCCGTACCTATATTTTAGGATATAAAATAACAGTAAGGTCAGATCATAAATCCATATCTTTCCTAAAAAGATGCAAACTAAATCATGGTCGACTAACCAGATGGATTTTGATATTACAAGAGTACCATATAAATTGGGAGTATGTACCCGGGAAACAAAATATTGTAGCTGATGGATTATCCAGAATTAATATGGCAAACGGAACTTACGAAGCAGAAAAAGAAAACATTGGAAGAGTGTATCACATACTGAAGTCAAGAGAAGATTTAGCAGAAGTATTAAAACATATAGAAATTCATCAGAATTAAGATATCAAACTTAAATTAATTAAGGAAAGATTGGCAAGCAATGACCCCACAATTTTAGCATTTTATTGTATTTATAATAATTTAATATTTACATCTCCAACTTCCCGAAAACAGGAATGGAAATTATATATTCCTAAGAGTGTTGAATCATCAATAATCATTGACTATCATATAAGATATGGACATATGGGGCTCCTTAAAGTTGTAAAAGCATTGAGGGAAGGATGGCGTTATGATAACCATCATTTCGAGCCATAGTTTGGAAAAGATATTTTTAGACATATGTGGTCCATTTCCTAAGAGTGGGGGAAGAAGTAAGTTCAAATATATTGTAATAATATTTGATCATTTTTCAAAATTTTCGAAATTATACTCTATCAGCAAAGCTACAACTCGTAAAATCTTGGACATAATCATAACGAAATACATTCCTGAGGTGGGTAAACCAGAGACGATAATAACCGACCACGGTACTCAATTTAAAGAAAAAAGTGGCAAAAGGAATTAGTAAATAGGGGAATCAGAACTTACAAGACTTCGGTGTATCATCCCCAAAGTAACCCTGCAGAACGAGTTCTCCGTGAAGTAGGTAGGATTCTGAGGACATATTGTCATGAAGAACATAGAAACTGGAGCAAATATGTCGAAGATGCCGAAACATTCCTCAACCTAGCTTACCACGAGACCATAGGAACTAGTCCATATCAAGTTATGTTTAATCGACCACCACCTAGGGAAATAACATCTTTAATTAAATTCCCTTTTATGGAAGAGAAAGAATTGGCTATTATCGAAATACATAATCGAGTGTTGCACAAAGCTGAGCTACAGAAGAGAAAAGAAGAAAGAGATCATAACAGGATTTTAAAATACTCTATGGGCGAAAAAGTTTTGCTAAAAAATAGACATCTACACAGTTCTGTTGAAGGGATAACTAAAAAGTTATTATTGTTATATACAGGACCATATACAATAACAAAGGATAACCATAATAATACTTATGAATTATCCAACACTGAAACGAACAAAGTAAAGGGAGTATATAATCAAGCCGAAATAAAAAAATATTATGGAGATTGAGAAAAGTTAAGGTGAAATCAATCAGCTTATTTAAGCAACCTTATGATTACTAAAATAACCTGTTTTCTGGGGGGGGGGATTATGTTACGTGACATTTTTACCATGCTCTAGTAACATAAATATACCATGATAATATTATTAAAAAGTACCAGGAGACATAATATTTTAAGAAAGACTTAACTGAATATGTTTAATTTTAATTATTTATTGTATGTTAAGTTTATTATAATTAAAGTGAGAACTTACTTATGAAATTTGTTTTTTGTGTGCAGACTGCAAAGTTATAAAC
The DNA here is from genome assembly GCA_034769895.1 of Magicicada septendecula. Lineage (NCBI taxonomy): Eukaryota > Metazoa > Arthropoda > Insecta > Hemiptera > Cicadidae > Magicicada > Magicicada septendecula. Next base: position 308,072,975 of record CM068373.1, on the reverse strand, counting down.
ACAGTCAGTTAAGGGGAATTATAACATATTACTAATAGCTATTAGTAATCAGTTTTTTTCACATTTATTAATATTATGTATACTAGTGTTAATAACACTAATGTTAGTCTTAACAAGAAAGTACCAAAATCATAGTCAGTCAAATTATATGAATAAGATTTCTATTAAAATAATAAGGAAACAATGTCCGTTTATGTTAAAAGGTTACCAAGTGTATAAAATAAATTTAAGAAAGTGAAAGGTACAAAAAGAAATAATAAATAAGTTTCTAACAAAAATAAATAAAAAGTGAATCATTAACTCAGGAAATATAGATCAGAAAATAGTCAAGAGTGATGTCAAAATGATCAGTTTTTTATCAGAAGAACAAAGAAACAAATAAAAAGAAGATAAGAGCTTTTATAAAAAAGGTATATCCTTTTAAAAGAAAATGACATATAAAATAGTAAAAGTTTGTTTATATTATTATTATGATGTCACCAGGGTGATATAAAAATGTTACTTGGAAACCAAGGAGATATCTAAGAGAGGCATTAGCAACTAATATGTTGAGGAAGAAATATAGATTGATTCTAAAACAACTGAATGCAAAAAGGTTGATTTAAATAATTATAGTGAAAAATAAATTATAATATATGTGATATCAGTGCATCTCCAGATAAACAATTGAATAATTATAAATATCAAGATCAAAATAGAAGAAAGATTTGCTACAAGAATCTACAGAATCAAACCAGGACATCTCTGAAGAAATTGGATCAATTGACACAGGGAGAGAAGTACATATTGATCTAAAATTAATCTGACATATTCCCTGTTAAACCTGATCTAAAGGTTTCAAAAAACTTTGAATACACTATTTATAAAAACCATAATTGATTTTCACTAAGAACAATAATTATTAATAATATGGACATAAGCATAAGTCACCAGTGATGTATAGTGCTAATATAATTTAAAGATATTTAAGTTTAAAAAACATTTTTTATAACTTAACCTATACACTGAACTGTTTTACACTTTTAATATAATCCTTTTAAAATACATTGTGACTATTTCTCATCATATGTATTTTGGTACTTTCCCTGTCAATACTGTTGTTATATCGTAGTCAAAAGGACCTACAGAACATCACAATTGTATTTTATTTATTAAATACAAAATATAAAATGTTTTAAAAAGCCTTGAGATCTAAGAGTTACTGCTGCCACTCTGAGCTTATAAAAATACAGCTGGCCAAACTTTGTTAAAAATTATGTTTTACATTTAAAAAAAATTAAAGGATAAATAAAGGATTCGAGTTTACAAATTACAGAAAAAGGTTATTTGTTTCTTATTTCATGAAAACAAAAAGGGTATGATATTCTGAACAAAATATCTGATACTGTGAGTTGACCTCAGTAATTAGATTAAGTTGGCAACACTCATCAATTGAAAATCTTAGCAGATTTCTTTTAAAAAATGTGGTGATGAGTACAAATTATCATATCCGTTGCTGAAAGAAAAGAATAAAAGAGAGTTCATTACGGAATAAAGGGACCACATACTATTTACATAAATTTGAACAAAAATTTATTATTGATATTTCACCAATAAAATTTTATTTGCAAACGGTGATTGCAAATTGGCGCTCAACAAACATCCCCCTGAACATATACTCATCCTTAATTTAATATTAACACAAATAGATACAAATAATAACAGAATTAAACAAGACACAAATTCAGATAAATAACCATAGATTCGAGTCTAGATGTAACAAATTGGCTATCCTAATAGTGAAGCTAAATAAAATATAATTTAGAAAGAACGATTATTAGATTTGTAAGGGTAGTTACAAACAGTTACACGTTACAATATATATATATGTATATATATTATAACATCGCCAAATTCAGATCATATTAGATAACTATAAGTATGTAAGAAATGCTAAAAAATAATATATTTTAATAAACAAGTAATGAAGAGAATAAAAATATAAAACGTAATTAACAAAAAAGGAGGAAGAATGATAAACTAAAAGTGATTATTAAAGAAACTCACAGACTAGACTGACAGACAAACGACTTTGACCCAACCCCAGAGATTGGCCAGCTAAGAACCAAAAGAAAAGGAAACAAGATGAGAAGTGAAGGAGAAGAAAAATGAAAATTAAAAGGGACCAAACCAACAATGAAACAAGGCGAGAAAACACAGACAAATAATAGAGAAGAGAGAAGGGAGAAATAATACAATCAAATATAATAAAGGAAATGAAACCGGTAAAGAATTAATCTAAAAAAAAATAATTGTTAGTATTGAATGAGTGAGAAATGTAATTAATCATTGATAAAACCAAAGAAATAAAAATACACTAGCTAAAGAATTAGAAGTAAATGTAAATAAGAATTAGAGAAAGGCATTAACTTAATAAGTATATATAATATGTGTAAAGAAAGAGAGAGATATTGAAATAGTGATAAATAAACTGAAATTAACTAAGTGACAAAGAAAAGTAATGATAGGGATTACCCACTAAAAAACATTTAAATAAAAAGTTTAAGAAGTGCCCATAGTGAAAGTGAAAAAACCCTAATGTAAAATGATAGAGAAAATACACTAAATAAGTTATAATAAACACATGATAATTAAAAAGTGAAAGTGATGAGTAAATAAAAATATTGTCAATGATAGCAATAGATAAAATAGTGAAGGTTAAGATAAACACTTAGTAAAAAAGTAACAAACACTAGAGGTTTAATAGTGAACAATAATAATATTTAAGATAGGTATTAAGAGTAGTATTTAAAATAAACCAGTAATTAAGTAGTAATGAACACTGAAGAGTGATGTTAACTGTATTGATTAGAAAAGAATATTGTTGTAAAGTTTAAAAGTATATAATAGAATTTAAAGGTGAGAACCCCATGAAAGAGTAATAAGATAGTGTTACCATGGAGTGAAGGCAAAGAGTACTTATAAAATAAGAAGTTTAAAACAATCAATAAACACCCACGTTATAAGGGATGATTATTGAAGTAAGTTCAAAAGAGGTGAGATTGTTTATCACCCAAAAAATTAAATAAAAGGTAATGAATTGTACACCAATATTACATATTAAGTGTTAGATAATTGTTTAAGCAAACTTATGAGTAGGATATGGCTAGGGTAATTGTACCAACCATAGACCTAAATGTTGTATTTTGTGTGATAAAAAATAGTAATTAATAGCCATATTGTTGACATTGGCGGAGTAAATAAGTAAGAAAGGAAAGCAATGTAGGACTTAGAAAACGAGAAAACCAGTCAGTAAATAATTAGCAATACATGATGTATAAAATAGTAATAACATAAAAATAACACAAAAAACAGAACCAAAACCCGTCAAAAGGTAACAAAACCAGTTATAAGAACAAAATAAAGCATTAGGCTAAACGAGATGTAATGTGTATAAATTAAGTGAAAATCAGTAATGGCTACTTAGGTTTGAGAAAGGCCTAACTGCCAAACACAAACAAATACTAATTGTACGAAAATAACCAAGTAATTAACAAATCCAAGGTGGTTAGTCAACCAACGATAAATTGTAAATCTTGTTAAAAGCAAAATATTAGAATAAGTATTTTATTTAAAAGAAAACTGTAATTAGGAAATATTAAAATAATTGGAAAATTATAAAACATGAAATAACCCAATCTTGTGGGATACCAAAATAATCTTTGAAAGAAAATACAAATAACAGTGATAATAATTAATACTTAGGAAGGAAGATAACGGAATAAAAGCAATCAGAAGATATACAAGGATTTTGAAAGTAATTCAAATTTTAATAACAATGGGTTGATAGACAAATTAAGCAATCAAATTTCATTGGTAACCATAGCAACTGCCGTTAAGTACGGAATTACCGTTGAATATCGTTACTCGTAAAGTGACGCTCTTGGAAATCAGAAGCCAAATTTTGAACAACCAAATATTTGAATACGATTGCAGCTCCAGTCCTTTTTACCAGAACAACTGATTACCTCCCGTCTACCAAGTGGTTAAGTACTATTTAAATTACCCTATTTTCCGGAAAAAAACGCTCTTTATATATTTATCACTATACTATGAATTATCACTAATTGAAATTATTCTCTTTCAAAGATTAAATAAAAAACATAAGACACTGAAAATTTATCAACTTATAAAGTTAACCTACTGTTAACTTACGAACCTTTGAAACACTTTTACTACACTCCAAAAAACCAATTATAGCTACACATAATAATATTTAAGTAGAAATATTGTAAGGTTGTGTATTTTTATTATTGTAATTGCATCTAATCCTTTATAGTAATCTAAAGAATCCAGACGATCGAACGAAAATATTTGTGTACTATTACGGTAGAACGCTATTACGGTGTTTCTGTTTCGTTCAGAATCGATACGTCAAAACCTAGAGATGATTGTCTTAGTTTAATTGCCGGTGCAAAATAATATAACAAACCAAATATAATCAGTGTCAATGAAAAAGTAATAACCATTCAATAATAAACCAATACTGTGTGTAACCAATGTGTTTTATTTTCATTAGGGAAGTGTATTATTAATGTTGTACATTGTAGCGAACTACTATGAATTGACGGCTTGCGCTCAGCAGTGAACACAGCAAACTGCTGGCTTGATTGTAAAAATCGATAAGCGGCGGGACCAGATTGAATTCTCCACACCGCCTGAGCGGAATCGCCGATAATTCTAAATTATTTTAATTGTTTAAAATAAACAATTTGGCGCCACCCGGGATTTATACACCCCTAGTGAACCTCAGGTAAGAACTTCAATACCTGGTTAATCGTACGTTCACGACGGACTCAATCAGCGGAAGTTACATTGCCGAGCGACGACGGATTGGTAAGACACATTACACAAATTACACTCTGACACGTTTACACTATTGCAGAAATAAGACGGACAGCACGATCGTTACAAAATTGGCGACCAACTGGTGTTACTAGAAGAAATGGAGATACGAAATTCTAGCGGCGATTACGAAAGGAGATCAAGATGCATACTAGAGGAGTGACGAAAAAATTGGCGAAGGACAGAGAGATGGAAGAAAATGGAAGGGAAGAAGAGGAAGGAACATAGATTGAAGAAGTGGAGACAACAATAACCACCACAGAACCAACCAAAGACAAAGAGAGGGAACCACAAGCGGGTGACAAGGAAGAAGTTAGAGGAGACCCGAACATACTGAAATTAATGGAACTGATGAACAGTATGAACGAAAAATTGGACAGGAACAAGAAGGAAACCAATGAAAATTTAGAAACATGAGGAGAAATTCGACAAGAATGAGGAGAGTTTGAAACAAATTAACGAAAAATTTGATAAGAGTGAGGAAAGTTTTAAACAAATCAATGAAAAAATAGTGAGTACAAATGAAAGTACTAAGGAAGAGTTAAGACAAACAATTAACCAAAATAATGAAACATTACAAAAGCGATTGACGGAGGACATTCAGCACAGAAATAAAGAATTGAAGGAAGAATTGAGGGAACAGCTGAAGGAGGACCACGAGAAAAATAAAGAAGAAATGAAGCAGCAGATGAGACACCAATTAATGGAGTACTGGCAAGAAACCAAACAACAGATTACCGAGACAAATGAGAAATTAGAGGAGACGTTGGAGAAACTGGAGAAGACCAACGAAACTGTTTCAAAAGTCCGTGAGGAAGTAATCAATAAAATAAACAACCTCGAAGGAGAAAATAAAAGGAGAATTGAGGATTGTCACGAAGAAACAGCCAAAAGATGTGAACAGGTGAACCAGGACATGCATCAAGTCCGGAAAGAGAACCAGAAGGAGATAGCAGTGATACGAACAGACCTGGGAGAAAGAATGGAAGGAGTATACAGCAATCTGAATAAAATCGACAGCAAGGTGGACAAAAATAACCAAAGAATTGATGAGATGCACAGACGGGAAGAGAAATTACAGGAAGAAGTGGACGCCTGGCGTGACCGGCCATATAACACTAGCCATATCATTAGCACTGACAATAGGGATACGATAAACTTCCGCTACTATAAGAGGAACCCAATTGAATTCCTAAAAAGGGTGGAAGAGCTGATAGTAAAAAATCGCGAGACCCGATGGACAACGGTGAGGGAAATGCTGGGACGAGATGTTCAAAGAAACGTATGACAACTGGTGGACCGCCACAAGACCAGACATCCAGAGCATCCAAGAATTCAAAACCCAATTCAAGGCGAAATACGGGTCTGAATCGACCCAGAACATGGTCCGCAACAACTTAAGTAACGGGAGGTATGAGAGTCAGAATGGACAATCTCTCACATCCTACTTCCTGGGAAAGATCTGCATGGCAAGGAATTTGGAACCCCGCACTCCGGAAGAGTGTCTTGTAATACAATTGTCTTACCATTACGACGACGCCATACAGAAAGCCCGGATGTACAGTCAGGTCAAGACCATTCAAGACATGGCTAGTCTGTTAGAGAGCCATGAGCACGAATGGCAATACCGAAAAAATAGATTCTCGAGCTTCAGAAATAGTAAGGTAAACGAAGGACCATCATCACCAAACCAACAGGGTGATAACAAGCCACCACAAAACAACCCTAATAATTATCAAGGTAATCAACGTGGTAATAATGCGCCCAGAAACTTTAACCGAAACGGGAACAACAATAATAATTTTAGAAACAACTACAGGGGTAACTACCCACAGAATGGTCCTAACAATTATTATCGCCCTGGAAACGGTAATAACAATAACCAAGGATACCGACCACAAGTGAATTACGTGAGAGGACAAACACAGCGGAGTCCAGGAAGAAACTATTCCCAAGCAAATTACCGACGAGCGTACTTTAACCAGGTACCAGACACAAGAAGCCACACATTCGAGGAAAATACCGGGAATGACGGAGGTAACATGAACAACCGACAGGAGCCAGTAACGAACCAACAAATAAACACTAATGAAGTCAGGGACAATGAGGCCAGCCCTCATTTAAACGCCTAAGGTCAGTGAAAACTGTGAACAGCCCATCACTGGACCAATTTCTTGGTGAATTTAAGACGGCAGACCAAAAGATCACTATAATACATACAAATTATTTAAAAAATATAAGAGACGAGTTGATTGAAGAAAATAATCAACCGGTGCCTAGCAGAAATAGTGAAATAGTGTACATAAGTGCCCAAATAAATGGAATCATGTCAACCTTAATGATCGACACAGGATCTAACATATCTTTGATCGACCAAGTGGAGTTAAGTAGACTACAGCTGGAAAGTAGTATACCAATACCAACTCTACCAATAAACAATGTGACTATCATCGGTGCTACAGGCACACAAAACAAAACAGTCAGGAAACAAGTGTCCTTGGAACTTAACAGTAAAGGCTTAACATTCACTATGTCATTTCTTGTTGCCAGCGGCCTGCCATTCTCTATACTTGTTGGTGTGATGTACTCAGACAATACTCTGCCATAATTGATCTGCGGCAAGGAGAAGTATCACTAAACACTGAACAAGGAATATGGACAACCGATATAGTGAAAGGTAGCAACCTACCTTCAATAACAAACAGCTGCACAATGTTACAAAACAATTATTGCCAACAATCACACGGAAGAGTAGTAAATGAATGGAAGGATGAAGAACTATGGTCGAACAAGCTGGAGGAGGTCAGACAATTCCAACGAGAAGGACGAGAGCAACAGATTAGTGTACACCAGGCAGAGGATCTCATAAATATTTACAATAAATATCAACATATTTTTTCTGACGCCCCGGGCAAAGTAAAAGACTACCAATGTAAAATCATATTTAAAGAACCTACTATCGCCTACTCGCAAAGGAATGCAGTGATGGCAGAGATCAACCAAATGATGGAAGACGATATAATAGAATTGAGTCAATCACCATATACCAGTCCAATAGTGGCGATACCGAAAAAAGACGGAAAAGTGCGAATATGCCTCGATGCAAGAGAGATCAATAAAATGATCGTAAATGACAGAACATCCCCAGGTGAAATTGAAGAGATTCTAAAGAAGTTCCATGGTACAAAATACATCAGCGCATGGGATACAGTATGTGGATACTGGCAGGTGGAGCTACATCCGAACAGTAGAAAATAATTTGCTTTTCTGTTCGATGGGAGGAACTATCAGTTCAAAAGACTGCCATTTGGACTGATAAATTCGGTCGCAGTGTTTGTTAAGTGTATGGATCAGATATTAGGACAAGAGGTGCTGGATTTTACCACCGTATACGTAGATGACTTGCTGATAACATCATCAAATTGGCAAGAACATTGTGCTAGAGTGGAGACGGTATTAAGAAAGTTATCAGATAACCACATCACCCTTAAGTTGGATAAGTCAAAGTTTATAGCCCGCAAGGTACAATTTTTAGGGTTTAATCTAACAGAGGAAGGCATCTCCCCTTCATCAGAAAACGTTTAAGCGATACAACGATTCCCCACACCTAAAAACAAAAAACAGTCTTTCCTTGGATTCTGCAATTATTATCGGAAATTCCAGGACAATTATTCCAAGTTAAGAGCACAATTTAAAAAACAATTATCAACTAAAGATAAATGGACATGGGGAGCCGAACAAGATGAAATATTTAAACAAATAAAAGAGAAGTTTTTAAACACCGTTATTTTACACCATCCAGACTTCAAAAAGCCATTCTTCATGAACTGTAATGCGAGCGACGTGAGTGTAGGTGCTGTATTATATCAGGAAGATGATAAGGGGCAACATATGGTCATAAGTTTTGCAAGTAGGACCTTAAATAGATGTGGAAGGAACTACCACGTTACGGAGAAAGAACTACTTAGTGTCGTGTTCGCCTGCAACAAATTCAGGACATATATTCTAGGATATACAATAACCGTGAGAAGCGACCATAGATCCATATCATTCCTTAAGCAGTGTAAGCTCAGTCATGGAAGACTAACCCGATGGATATTATTACTACAAGAATACCATATGAACTGGGAATACATACCAGGGAAGAAAAACACAGCTGCTGATATATTATCCCGTATCAACATCCAGCAACAAACTTTCGAGGGAGAGAAAGAACAGTTAGTTAAGGTGTATAACATAATCAAGGATAGAACAGATCTGGAAAAAATAACGCTGGAAATAAGAAGACATCAAGATGTGGACCAAAAAATAATGAGCATCCGGGAGAGCATATCAAAAGAAGAAGAACCCATTGTACAGTATTATAAAGTACACAATAACCTGTTATTCATTAAAAACAACCCTAACTTTGGAGAGTGGAAACTAGTATCCCATCTACTGTAGAAGATCAACTGATATTAGACTACCACATTCGGTACGGTCATATGGGTGCCATGAAAGTAATAAAAGCACTAGAGGAACAAGTTTATATAAAGAATATTTATCGAAAGGTGAGCAAAACTATACAAAAATGCAGTATTTGCCAAATGGTAAAGTGCAACAATTCGAAAAAAGAGGGTATGATGATACCAATAATATCAAGTCAAAAATTAGAAAGGGTGTTCCTTGATATTTCTGGTCCATTTCCTCTCAGTGGAGGAAGACACCGATTTAGATTCATTGCAATCATATTCGATCACCTCACCAAATATACTAAATTGTACTCCATTAACCGTGCGACCACCAAGAAAATTATTGAGATCATATTAACCAAATTTATACCAGAAGTAGGGATACCTATGGCAATCATAACCGATCACGGGACTCAGTTTAAAGGAACTCAATGGAAAAGCAAACTCTGGGAACACGGTATTAAAACATACAAAACATCCGTTTATCACCCCAGCAGTAACCCAGCTGAGAGAGTACTTAGAGAAGTGAGTCGAATCCTAAGGACCTACTGCCATGATAAACAAAAGGAATGGCACAATTACCTAAAATCCACTGAAGAATTTATAAACCTGGCTTACCACAACTTCACTGAAGCAACACCATACTCAATGATGTTCGAGCGGCCACCGCCTAGAGAGATAAATGATCTGATTCAATTTCCCACAAACACGGAATATCAATTCAAAAAAAGAAAATTGTACAACAGAATCGCAGAGAAAGTAGAGCAACAAAGGAATAAATATTCTAAAAACCAGCAAAATACTATCAAATACCAGATAGGAGAAAGTGTGCTGATAAAAAACAGAGAATTACCCAGCTCAATAGAAGGCATTAAAAAAAGTTACTATTATTATACGTGGGACCGTACACTATCACAAGAGACAAGGGCAATAACACTTATGAAATCACTAACCCCATCACTAAGAAAATAAAGGGGGTATACAATCAGGCATCAATTAAGAAATATTATGACAGCCAAACATGACCGAAAAAAAAACTTAAGGTAAAAAAACAACCAAAATACTTTGAATAAAAAGAGACAACAAGTCAAACCGATAAGTTTGCAAATAAATAATAAAGGAAAGGTGTAAGATGAAGGTCAAAATTCAAAAAGTTATGTAAGGCCAACTTACAATAATCTTTCGATAATATATTAGACCAATTATAAAATGAAGGAATAAAGATACATAAAATTCCTACAAAGTAAGATCAACTTACAATAATCTTCAGTCAACATATGAGGCAAAAAAGTAAAACATACTATACAGGAATAAGCTACAAAAATTCCTAACTAGTAAGAAACACTAACTTACTATGATGTTTAAAAAATTATGACAAAAAAATCAATCAAAATGATCAACTTCCACAACTATTTAGAAAAAATATGGGAAGTAAAATAAATAAACCAATGATCAAAAACGAAATAAATAAAATAAATATTCTAAGAATTATAATATGAAATGAGAAGAAACAAAGAGGAATAAAAAATGCATAAAAATGTTAATTGTATCAATAAAAAGCAACGCTTCAAGTATTATCAAATAGTATCAATAAAGAAAGATGAAAAATACATATGACTCGAACTGAGCAATAATGAAATAAAAAAGTAAAAGATTCCCAACAAATATTATTATTATTATTATTATTATTATTAGTCACAAGATGACTGTATTGAAGATACATTAATTGAGATTGACTGTAGAATAAGTCCAGCAATCATTTAACTGAGCAGGGATGATGTCCCCCTGACCTCAGAAAAAGTGTAGTTTTGAACGACAGAGTTAGGTAAGCCAATAGAGCCCATCCGAATCGATTTCAGCTACAAAGTAGAGATAGTTAGGGAAAATAAGATTTATAGGGAATAATTTATAATAAAAAAAGTCAATAAGCCAGTTCGTAATAAGAAAAAACAATGAAGAAAAGACTCAGAAGAAAGGAAGTAGAAGATACAGAATTAAACATAAAAGTGAACAAGAAGCAGGAGAATTTAAGAAGAAAATGATACAATACAATTGTTAATTTCATCAAACTTAGAATCACGTTTTATAAAATGATCAATTTTGGTGGAAGGGCATTATATAACATAGCCAAATTCAGATCATATTTGATAACTATAAGTATGTAAGAAATGCTAAAAAATAATATATTTAAATAAACAAATAATGAAGAGAATAAAAATATAAAATGTAATTAAGAAAGAAGGAGGAAGAATGATAAACTAAAAGTGATTATTAAAGAAACTCACAGACTTGACTGACAGACAAACGACTTTCACACAACCCCAGAGATTGGCCAGCTAAGAACCAAAAGAAAAGGAAACAAGATGAGAATTGACGGAGAAGAAAAATGTAATTAAAAAGGGACCAAACCAACAATGAAAACAAGGCGAGAAAACACAGACAAATAATAGAGAAGAGAGAAGAGAGAAATAATACAATCAAATATAATAAAGGAAATGAAACCGGTAAAGAATCAATCTAAAAAAAAAATAATTGTTAGCATTGAATGAGTGACAAATGTAATTAATCATTGATAAAACCCAAGAAATAAAAATACACTAGCCAAAGAATTAGAAGTAAACGTAGATAAGAATTAAAGAAAGACATGAATTTAATAAGTATATATAATATGTGTAAAGAAAGAGAGAGATATTGAAATAGTGATAAATAAACTGAAATTAACTAAGTGACAAAGAAAAGTAATGATAGGGATTACCCACTAAAAAACACTTAAATAAAAAGTTTAAGGAGTGCCCATAGTGAAAGTGAAAAAAACCCTAAAGTAAAATGATAGAGAAAATACACTAAATAAGTTATAATAAACACATAATAATTAAAAAGTGAAAGTGATGAGTAAATAAAAATATTGTCAATGATAGCAATAGATAAAATAGTGAAGGTTAAGATAAACACTTAGTAAAAAAGTAACAAACACTAGAGGTTTAATAGTGAACAATAATAATATTTAAGATAGGTATTAAGAGTAGTATTTAAAATAAACCAGTAATTAAGTAGTAATGAACAGTGATGTTAACTGTATTGATTAGAAAAGAATATTATTGTAAAGTTTAAAAGTATATAATAGAATTTAAAGGTGAGAACCCCATGAAAGAGTAATAAAATAGTGTTACCATGGAGTGAAGGCAAAGAGTACTTATAAAATAAGAAGTTTAAAACAATCAATAAACACCCACGTTATAAGGGATGATTATTGAAGTAAGTTCAAAAGAGGTAAGATTGTTTATCACCCAAAAAATTAAATAAAAGGTAATGAATTGTACACCAATATTACATATTAAGTGTTAGATAATTGTTTAAGCAAACTTATGAGTAGGATATGGCTAGGGTAATTGTACCAACCATAGACCTAAATGTTGTATTTTGTGTGATAAAAAATAGTAATTAATAGCCATATTGTTGACATTGGCGGAGTAAATAAGTAAGAAAGGAAAGCAATGTAGGACTTAGAAAACGAGAAAACCAGTCAGTAAATAATTAGCAATACATGATGTATAAAATAGTAATAACATAAAAATAACACAAAAAACAGAACCAAAACCCGTCAAAAGGTAACAAAACCAGTTATAAGAACAAAATATAGCATTAGGCTAAAACGAGATGTAATGTGTATAAATTAAGTGAAAATCAGTAATGGCTACTTAGGCTTGAGAAAGGCCTAACTGCCAAACACAAACAAATACTAATTGTACGAAAATAACCAAGTAATTAACAAATCCAAGGTGGTTAGTCAACCAAGGATAAATTGTAAATCTTGTTAAAAGCAAAATATTAGAATAAGTATTTTATTTAAAAGAAAACTGTAATTAGGAAATATTAAAATAATTGGAAAATTATAAAACATGAAATAACCCAATCTTGTGGGATACCAAAATAATCTTTGAAAGAAAATACAAATAACAGTGATAATAATTAATACTTAGGAAGGAAGATAACGGAATAAAAGCAATCAGAAGATATACAAGGATTTTGAAAGTAATTCAAATTTTGATAACAATGGGTTGATAGCCAAATTAACCAATCAAATTTCATTGGTAACCATAGCAACTGCCGTTAAGTACGGAATTACCGTTGAATATCGTTACTCGTAAAGTGACGCTCTTGGAAATCAGAAGCCAAATTTTGAACAACCAAATATTTAGTTTAAAATGTTATAAAAGTTAACCAAACTACCAAAAGTGAACGAGAAGGAGCCGATGATGACTGAGACCAATTAGCTGATGTCGAAGACCTTTTAATCCAAAAAGAAGCGAATAAATTACCCCAATGAAATTGAAAAAGATGCCCGAAGCCCGAAAAATTGAAATTTGAATACGATTGCAGCTCCAGTCCTTTCTACCAGAACAACTGCTTACCCCCCCGTCTACCAAGTGGTTAAGTACTATTTAAATAACCCTATTTTCCGAAAAAAACGCACTTTAAATATTTATCACTATACTATGAATTATCACTAATTGAAATTATCTCTTTCAAAGTTTAAATAAAAAACATAAGACAGTGAAAATTTATCAACTTATAAAGTTAACCTATTGTTAATTTACGAACCTTTGAAACACTTTTATTACACTCCAAAAAACCAATTATAGCTACACATAATAATATTTAAGTAGAAATATTGTAAGGTTGTGTATTTTTATTATTGTAATTGCATCTAATCCTTTATCGTAATCTAAAGAATCCAGACGATAGAACGAAAATATTTGTGTACTATTACGGTGTTTCTGTTACGTTCAGAATCGATACGTCAAAACCTAGAGATGATTGTGTTAGTTTAATTTGCCGGTGCAAAATAATATAACAAACCAAATATAATCAGTGTCAATGAAAAAGTAATAACCATTCAATAATAAACCAATACTGTGTGTAACCAATGTGTTTTATTTTCTTTAGGGAAGTGTATTATTAATGTTGTACATTGTAGCGAACTACTATGAATTGACGGCTTGCGCTGAGCATTGAACACAGCAAACTGCTGGCATGATTGTAAAAATCGATAAGCGGCGGGACCAGTTTGAATTCTCCACACCGCCTGAGCGGAATCGCCGATAATTCTAAATTATTTTAATTGTTTAAAATAAACAATTTGGCGCCACCCGGGATTTGTACACCCCTAGTTAACCTCAGGTAAGAACTTCAATACCTGGTTAATCGTACGTTCACGACGGACTCAATCAGCAGAAGTTACATTACCGAGCGACGACGGATTGGTAAGACACATTACACAAATTACACTCTGACACGTTTACACTCTTGCAGAAATAAGACGGACAGCACGATCGTTACAATATATATATATATATTGTACTGTAAATTAATTACAGGTATTGTAATTAAAATCTGCTCCACGTTGGATCGGCCATTTATTGTACTGTAATTTATTTAGTAGATATTATATTCAAGATATGTTCCACGTTGGGACCGCCATTATCTGTACTGTTGTTTTTTACTGATAGAATACAATAGAATACACAGGTATTGTAATCATTTAATAGTATAATACAATTAATAAATGTACCTACTGTTATTATGTTTTTTTTATTTACCAGTACATGTAAAGAAACTCTTTATCTCAGGGTTAATGATTATTAAGTTATTTGATCGTATTTACGATTGTATCTATTATTTTTTTTCTTTAAACCAAACCAGATTCAGTTAATATGTAGTATTTTGATAATTAACCATGTAAGAAATAAATAATAAACTAATGTAACTTAACCGACTCTGAATTCTTCCAGCTGCCACGGGTTCACTTCTGGTTGTTGTTTACTTTTTCTCGAAAGCAATATTAGGCTTGGCAATCTGTTCCTTTACACAAATTTCTTATTGCTCTCACCGCTGAATGCCGCTCTCCAGGACTACTGCAACACAGATGTCTCCTCGGAACACTTAACTATCCTTTATGGCCACTTAAACTCTTCTTCAGTCCAAGGTTTTTCTCTTGCGTCGTCGTTCTATCAAGGATATTGTTATATTTCTCGTATTATTATTTATTTATTAAATATTATAATCAAAACTCTGGTATCACAATTCAAATTCCTTTACTGTATTTTCTTTTCCTTGTTACATTAACTTGATGATGTACAAATGTTATTTAATATAATTTAAGACTCTTCATGTAGTTACTATTAGATACATAATTAGACCCTTCATGTTACTCTTAATGAATTTAATTGAAGACTCATAACGTTACTCTTAATGAATTTAATTTAAGACTAATAACGTTACTCTTAATGTATTTAATTTTAGACTAATCAACATTTTCTTCCTCACTATACAATACAATTTTTTAACAATTTACAAAATTGCCCCTATGATAATTCCCTAATTTCTTTACATCTGTTTATCATATACCTATTAAAACATATATCATTTTTCTATTTCTTATTAAACATGTTTATTTTACCTCTAATATTCGTAATTCTATTGGTTATTTATTAAATTATAATTTTATTACTCTTTACTCTTCTTATAACATTCATTACAATTTCATATATTATTTTCTGAACATATAACTAAATATGGTTTTATATCATATAGGAATCGACCTCTATGCTGACTGAGTAAGTCGATATTCCCAATGTTTTTTTGTTTACATTCAATACAAAATCTGCATCCTTTCTCTTTTAAAATTTATTATCTCCCTATTATGTACTAAAACATAAATGGTTGACCACTGCACTCAGTCACAGTCTTCTCTAGTTTTCCTGATTTTCATTTATGGTTACTCTCTCCTCTCTCCTTCCTTCCTGTTGACTATTTTCTGACTGGGAAAGGGAACTATGTTGCTCTCTATTTCTTAACTGTTCATAGTTGTTGTTCACCTCACTCTGTCTCTCCTCACAGCGAGAATATCCATTTCGATCAGTCTCCCTTGGGTAACGACTATTGTAGATTCGGGAATCATAATTTCGGCGTATAAAATTTGCTCGATAGTTATTTGAAGCGTGGTTGCCCCTATAATTATTATTGTAATTATTATTATTATTATCATATCTCCGGTCATTCCGGTTATCCTTTCTGTAGTAATTTCTTCCACCTCCCTATCTTGGTATCTTGGAACATTTCTCTGGTCGTTCCTTTCTACTATTTGATTTCTATCACGGTTTTGTTCTTCCGGATATCTGTTAGGGTAGCTGTCTCTTCTCATATTCCCTTGTTTAGCACGACTGTCATAAATCATTTTCCTCTCATAATCAGTCAGTAATAACGTCATCGCTTCTATAGTATTGGCTTGACTGGCAAATTGTTCTAAGCTTACCGTTTCAGGAAAATGGTGACTCAAAGCTTCCACCACATATCTGTCATCCATGGGTGGGTCTAAATATCTTGCCCTGCAAACATGCGATAAAAAATACGAGGTCGGTGTTTGTCCTATGCTTGCGTTGTACCTACCATATACTATGGTCTCCCGCATCCTTGTCTGTATGGATCGCGTCCAATTTTTATTTTTATAGCTGTCCACAAATTCCTGGTAGCTATTCAAGATGTTTCTAACAGCATCCCACCAATAATCATTCATTTCATGGAACCCCTGATCTAACATTAGCTTAATTCTCTCCCATCTATTTTCCTTGGTACTATGCAAATATTCCTTCATTCTATTTAAATACTCCATAGGATTTTTTATATATCCTTTCATATGTGGCACCTCAAGACTATTATTCTTGTCTTCTCGTATAACACATGTTTGATAACCATTTTGTTCTATTTCATTGACCCTTAATACTAATTGTCCCATGGTACCCTCTATTTTGGTATTATTGCTGTCCAACTGTTGTCCCATGGATTGAATATTGCTCGTGACCTCCTGTTTGTGTTTGACCAATTCTCTCGTCATCTGTTCCATGACTTCTTGTTTACTTTCTCCTAATTTCTCTTCCACTTCAATAATTTTATTTATTACCTCTCCACGTAATTGAGTTAAATTTTCATTAGTTTTCTCAACTTTCTAGTTAGTTTCTGTAATTCTATTCCTTATTTCTGTTTTATACTCATCTAACTGTTATTTCAATTCCTCTTTATTTTTCTCACTCTCTTCCTTCAATTGTCCTTTTAATTCCTCCTTATCTTCTTCCTTATCTCCTTATATTCCCTCATTTATTTCTTGAGTTCTTCAATTTTTTGTTTTAACGTTTCATTATTGCTATCAACTTTTTTATTTAATTCCTCATTATTTTTATCATACATTTCGTTTGTTTGTTTATTATTTTCTTCTATTCTTCCGATTTGCTCCATCATAATCCTCATCATTTCCGGTAAATGTACATCCATTGGTTGGTTTAGTTTCTTTGGTTGGTCCCCTTGGGCATCCCTTACTATTATTTCCATTTCAGTTTCTTCCTCTTCAGCACTATTACTCCTTAATTCATATCGTTGCTCTGGTTTGTTAGCCATTTTACAATCTTTAACTTTATTTTAATTACAAGGAAAAAATTTTTTATGCTAATATAATTTAACAAAATTGTGTTATTTGGTGCTGGTTTAAAGAAAATCTTTGCTTTCACGTATGGGCGCCATTTATGTACTGTAAATTAATTACAGGTATTGTAATTAAAATCTGCTCCACGTTGGATCAGCCATTTATTGTACTGTAATTTATTTAGTAGATATTGTATTCAAGATATGTTCCACGTTGGGACCGCCATTATCTGTACTGTTGTTTTTTACTGATAGAATACAATAGAATACACAGGTATTGTAATTATTTAATAGTATAATACAATTAATAAATGTACCTACTGTTATTATGTTTTTTTTTTATTTAACAGTACATGTAAATAAACTCTTTATCTCAGGGTTAATGATTATTAAGTTATTTGATCGTATTTACGATTGTATCTATTATTTTCTTTTCTTTAAACCAAACCATATTCAGTTAATATGTAGTATTTTGATAATTAACCATGTAAGAAATAAATAATAAACTAATGTAACTTAACCGACTCTGAATTCTTCCAGCTGCCACGGGTTCACTTCTGGTTGTTGTTTACTTTTTTTCGAAAGCAATATTAGGCTTGGCAATCTGTTCCTTTACACAAATTTCTTATTGCTCTCACCGCTGAATGCCGCTCTCCAGGACTACTGCAACCCAGATGTCTCCTCGGAACACTTAACTATCCTTTATGGCCACTTAAACTCTTCTTCAGTCCAAGGTTTTCCTCTTCTGTCGTCGTTCTATCAAGGATATTGTTATATTTCTCGTATTATTATTTATTTATTAAATATTATAATCAAAACTCTGGTATCACAATTCAAATTCCTTTACTGTATTTTCTTTTCCTTGTTACATTAACTTGATGATGTACAAATGTTATTTAATATAATTTAAGACTCTTCATGTAGTTACTATTAGATATATAATTAGACTCTTCATGTTACTCTTAATGAATTTAATTGAAGACTCATAACGTTACTCTTAATGAATTTAATTTAAGACTAATAACGTTACTCTTAATGCATTTAATTTTAGACTAATCAACATTTTCTTCCTCACTATACAATACAATTTTTTAACAATTTACAAAATTGCCCCTATGATAATTCCCTAATTTCTTTACATCTGTTTATCATATACCTATTAAAACATATATCATTTTTCTATTTCTTATTAAACATGTTTATTTTACCTCTAATATTCGTAATTCTATTGGTTATTTATAAAGAAAAAGAAAAAAAATAACAAAATCAACTATTTAGACGTAACCATCACAAGATACAACAAACACATACAATATGCAATATATAGAAAACCAACTTCCACTAACATCATTATACCTAACCATTCTGACCACCCACCACAACATAAAATGGCAGCATTTTATTCGTTATTTAACAGAATGTACAAAATACCCCTAAACAAACAAGAAACTGACAAAGAAAGAAATATAATATACCAAATTGGTTACGCAAATGGATACAATAAAAATACTATGATCAAAATAGAAAATAAAATCAAATACAAAATAAAAACTGAACAATTAAGAATTAATCAAACTGAACAAAACATAAATAATAACAACAACAAAAAATGGGCCACATTCACATATATAAATAATAAAATGACAAAACTAACAAAACTATTTAAAAACACAGCTATGAAAATAGCATACAAAACTAATAAAAATAAATTACAAAATCTAAATAGCTCACACAACAAAGATAATACAACAACCAACGGTATATACAAAATTGAATGCCAAGATTGCAATAAATGTTATATAGGACAAACAAAAAAACAGCTGAAAAAACGTTATTTTGAACACCTAAATGCATACAAAAACCAAATATATATAAATCCAATTTAGCCACACATGCAATAAACACAGGACATGAATTCCCAGACATAACCAATGTAACACTAATAAAACATATACCACACAAAGGCACCATAATGAACATTTGGGAAAATTTACAGATTTACAAACATAAAACACAAAACAAATTAATACCAGAACAAATACAAATCAATACTAAACATGACACAATATTCAAAGCACTCAACATCGAAAATACACAAAATACAAAAACAGATGCCACAACTACACACAATAATGCAACTTTAAAGGACCAAAGACCAACAAACTACCTCAATAACATCCAGAAGCCAACACACAAATACTTCACCAGAAACAAGATGGCGAAGGCTGAAGATGGGAGAACAAGCTCTCCCGAAACATGTTCCTAAAGGAAAAAAGTATATCTTGAGGTAAATTTAGTCATAAATATTATAGTATTATATACATCAAGAAACGGACTGTAGCAGAAAGTGATTGATATATATATATATATATATACACATTTTATATTATAACTTAACCGAATCTCAAAGATTTGGAGTTATATGTAAAGAGTTTTGAAAATCATTTTTAAAATAAATTTAAACCGTTACAATCACGCCGTGCAGTAACGAGCGTTCAAATGAATTGTATAGGACCAACGGCAGCGTCCGCTGGCATTACGTAACCACATACAGTTATAACAATTAGGGACACGCCCTAATTGTAAATTATTAATATTTCGGAAACCGATAAATATAGGCAAAAACCAAAATAGCCAAAATGTTTGCCGAAATATTAGTAATAGGGTGTACAAATTTCATTTCATATAATTAAAGATTAAAAGAGATTATTAATTTTATTTAATAACTCCCCTAGTGAGTGAGCTACGGGGTAGAGCTTTGAATATGTCATAGTTATAAAAATTACCAATCAGATGTATATTCTAGAATAAGCATAACTTGGCTTGCAGAAAAGATAATCGCAGTACAAATTGCAACAGGACATCCTGTCCGACATCTGAAATCCGGTGTTTTTTTCAGAATATTAACACTAATAACAATTCTCAAACTGTGAGAATTATTTTCGTTCACACAAGTCAGGTGAGTTGAATTACAAGGAGAAGGAGGGGTGTCTCAGCCAATCAAATTATTCTAAAAATTTGAACGAACCGTTAGATTCGGGCTGAACACAGGCACTCAACTGTAACGACTCGACCTGTGAAGACGTATACTTACGATACTCTTACTTTTTTTTTCAACAAATAAGCGTACAGCTCAAAACATTAACCTGTTGACTTACGCATGTAAAGAGATCAGTTATATAATACGTGAAGACACATCGAGAGTACAACAGCACGAGGCCGTCTAGTACGTGGTACAAGCTGAAGAATTGACGAAGCGGAGCGCAACCCAAGGCGAAATATACACACCAGGAGTGCAGAGTATACCGGACCGAGGGGCCTGACGCAGTTGCAGCAGTTAAAACCACAGATGTTAAACCATCAACTGTTGCAGAAGGAGCTGAGTGTTGCTGATTCCCGAACGCTTAGCCGTGGAACCCAAGAAGCAGAGGAAATCATTGCCACTAGCAGATTGGACCAGGAAAACCAAGGAAATCTCGGGAGCACCTCATCACGATCTTCAGAACAAGGGAAGTCAAATATAAATTATAACTTTATAAACTTCTCAAAAGCTTATTCTTTTTCTTTTAAATCTTTGTGAAACTAAAATCAGGTTTGTAAAGTAATAAAATCCGTACGAAAGTACAAAAGAATTGAAAATTCCATAGATTAAATTGTTTTAAAATTAACTTCTTGAAATTAATGAAAAATATAACTCGTATCAATTGAAAATAATAAGCTCGTCTTCTGATTGCTAATACCCATTCAGAAAACATCGTACAAGATACAAATTACTGTTTAGTATGTAAGGATTGCTCTAGTTATAAGATTTTCATACATATGAGCTATCAGAGTAATAAACTCCAATTTTGTCCACCACCGTATTTTTATTGCTGTACTACAAAGCCTACCAACATCACGAAACTATTCAAAATAACTATAAAGGTACTTTGCAAACTTGAATTAAACTACTTGCGAATTCAAAACACAAACTCCTACGCCCTTAGCCGGAAGAAGTCGCAAGAACGCATAGCAGGTAGGTTACTTCACAAAACAATCATTTATTTCCTTATATTGATAAAATAAATATAAGATCCAGCAAAGAAAGATATATATATATATATATTGCAACGAATCACAGGATCATGATAGGCGGGGCAAGTCATATATTACACAGACAATGGACACTCGTATTATATTGGTAGATGGTTAAGTTTGGTTGTTATCAATTGTATTTAGTAAGGTTAAGGGTTTAGTTTAAAAAAACTGTGCATTATTATTTATGGTTATTCATGTATTGTGTTAGTGGAAATGTGCGCGCGTGCGCGAGTGGGAAACGTTTCCCGTGCGGTGCGTGAAGTATTATCGTTGTTTTGACATTAGCTGAACTGAGACATGTGTATCGCTACAATCCCTATACCTGTCGGACTATTGTTTACGTTCATGTATATTATTAATATGTAGGCAGCATGCATGAGATACGTGTAGTCTGATTACCGCTATGCATGCTGTTACAAGGTAAATGCACTCTAATGCATGAAAAGTGCATGGTCACCTTTACTAACCATGTGACTTCCATCCACCAATAGAATGCTGACTGGTGGTTGGAAATTTTCTTATGCCTGTCGTTACACAGGCAGTTCTTCTACGCCATCTACCGCGAACGGAACGTGCACTCCTTGTACAAGAATTCTACCGCTTGCAAGGGGTTGTAAAGACTATTCGTCGTTAGTGAAACGGGAAGGCTCAGAACTGTGTATGTAGTACATCTGCACACAGTAGTGTTTAAACGCATTACGCGTATAATTACGGTAGTTCTTCTACGCCATCTACCGCGAACGGAACGTGCACTCCTTGTACAAGAATTCTACCGCTTGCAAGGTGTTGTAAAAACTATTCGTCGTTAGTGAAACGGGAAGACTCAGAACTGTGTGTGTGGTACAGTTGCACACACCGGTGTTTTAACGCATTGTGCGAAAATTTACAAGCAGTTCTTCACTGCTGCTACCGTGAACGGTACATACAATTCCTTGTACAAGATTATACCGCTTGCAAGGATCTGTTAAGACTTTTCGGGGATAGTAACGCGTGTGACGCATAACAATTGATTTATATCTTTACACACGATATTAATATTGTAGTATTACGTGTGTAAGAAGTGAGTGTAACTGTATCACTGTGCGAGATTTTCCGCAGTGACAGTAGTATTAATTGTTACGCAATAGTTCCATCAAGACGTTTCCGTGCTAGTGCAAGATTTCCTCATAGGGTGGTCTGCTGATCGCGGTAGACCTTGCTATTCGCGAGAACACTTGAAGAAGCCGGAGAGGTATAAGCTCAATATACCGTTATTGATTAAACTCACTGTCACGTGAGATATTACTTGGTCTTAAACTCTATATAAGTTTTGCGAGTAATAAAATCCGTAGTACCGTTGTGTGTGCGAAGTGTCGGATTCATCGTGGGAATTGCAGGACATCAGCCCAGCTGTTACAGGACATCAGCCCAGCTGTTACAGGACATCAGCCCAGCTGTTACAGGACATCAGCCCAGCTGTTACAGGACATCAGCCCAGCTGTTATAGGACATCAGCCCAGCTGTTATAGGACCAGCCCAGCTGTTACAGGACATCAGCCAAGCTGTTACAGGACGCCAGCCCAGCTGTAAACGTTTCTGGTGAAACGTCTGTCATTTGTATGCCACACCTGACGATCCATCTATACCGCAAAGACCGGCCCTTCTCTTCAACAACATCATCGTGGGAGTCTTCGTATGTAACGTATCACGTCTTGCGTATGAGCATTATTTAACATTTTAGAAGAAAGACTCTATATCAAACATTACATTCTGTACATTACAAATATACCATATAAACTATAACTTGTGTTTATACAATAAATAATCTTAAACCCTCCAATATAGACTTGTAATTTGAAATACACATACTATCATATCCTATGCGCCAATAGTTTAGTAATTTGTGTTGTCGCATAGAGATATTATGGCGCTTAGCAACGTAGGGCTCGTTAAATAGCGGAAATTTTACGCTATTATATATTTGTCTATGAATATAAAATTTGTTGGAAAAATCCGACGTAAAATTGTAATTAACGAAATAATTGTGTGTGTGTGTTGTTCATATGAAAAGCTGAGGATATAATTTTCAAGTGTGCATATTCTCTTGTATATCATATATGAACAGATTTTATCAGTGTATTGGAGGTAGATTATTAGTTGTTGTATGTTAGAGAAGGTATTTACATGTTGATGTTTTGAACTGCTTTCCGTGTGCATATAAACTGGTTACCGTATGTTCTAATCTTGTTGTGATAATAATAACTTGCTTTGCGTATAAATCAATAAATTTAAATTTACTAAATTTTAAATTAAATTTTAATCATTATGGCGGATACTGCAGAAATCAAGAATCTTTTAGCTGCCGTATTAGCGAAGTGGGGAACCATGTCCGAAGAAATTAAAACTGATAAAGAGGAAAATAAAGCCCGTCAAGAGGAGGTGCAAATGAGTATACAGAGGTTTTCAGCAGAAGCCGAGAAAAGAAGTGCAGAAGCCGAGAAAAGCAGTAAATTGATCCACGACGAAAACGAGAAATCATACGTGGCCATACAGGAGCAATCCAAACAAAGCAAACAAATGGTAGAAGCGGCAGAAAAGCATATTAGCGAGACCGTGGAAACTATGAAGGCCAATATAGAGGCAAATTTGGAAGTCAATAAGTCACGACTTAGTGAATATGAAGCGAAACTCTCTGGTACGGCAGAGCAAGTAGTGCAACACATATCTACGATAAATGAATTAATGGCCGAACGTGACCTGCGGATTCAAAAACTACAACAGCAAGTGTCACGATTGCAAAGTACCTCGTCACCTCTAAACTGTACCCAGTATGTATATAAGACTTTAAATGACGTCAGCTCACAGCAAAATTTTTATGGACGGGAGAATAAAAATTTTCAGTATCAAACTCAAACCAAGCACACACAGTCACCAAAACAATATAAAATACCTAATAGAATTACCAATCGGAAATGGTGTAAACATAATGGGATGAATGAAGTTTTAAAAGCCCGTTATAAATATAAAAAGCAGTTCAATAAATCAAATGTGAAAGATGTTAATTATAAGAAAAATTTTGTAGTGTCCGGCCTATATCCTGCCGTAATTAGAGATAGTTTAATTTGCAATAACCATAGTAAGGAAAATGAGAAAGGTATTAGCGTTGAAAATGACACTGACCTCATTGTCAACGCGAAAATTAACGGATGTGTCGGCGAAGTTTTATTTGACAGCGGCGCAGAAATTTCGTTAATGGATGAGCGATTCCTAGAGAGGCACAGGAAACATTTTAAAAAAATCCCGATTCTGCCAGCAGCCCACAAAATCATAAAATCAGCGACGGGTGAATCTCAGAGGGTTGACCGTCAAGCTATGATAACAGTATCCATTCAGGGAATGGAAATAGAGGTCACAGTGCTTATGGTCAAGAAACTCGTGTATAATGTTATTTTGGGAGTGGACACATTAAATAAACTGCACGCGACCATTGATTTTTCAAATAAAATACTAAAATGTACAGTAAATAATAGTAAACACAATATCAGGTTAGGACGCAGGAGGGGTAAGACGGGGTCTGATTGTGAACCTATTACTATAACTCGCCCAGCGGTTCAACTTGCCGATAAGATAACACATAATCTGCGGACTCACAGCAGGCAGATAACGAGCAATGAGCAAGATAAGCTGCAAAGTATGCTTGATAAATTTGAATCTGTGTTTTCCAAAAATCCTACCGTCACGAATGTTTATGAACACAGTATTCAGGTCACGGATGAAAATAAATTTGTACGGAAGACGTACCCCATCCCCCTTCACTATCAACAACAGGTTGATGCCGAAGTTAAGAGTATGCTTCAGAATGGTGTGATTGAACGAACTGATAGCAATTTTTTAAATCCTATGGTTGTTGTTAAAAAGAAAAATAACGACATTCGATTATGTCTCGACATGAGAAATCTAAATTCTATTACAAAAAAATGCTACGACTGTGCTCCGAATGCGGAGAACTTATTCATAAAATGTCAAGGGGTTAAATACATGTCTCGCCTTGATCTCAAAAGTGGATTCTGGCAGATTCCCCTTGCCAAGGAGTCGAGAAGATACACAGCATTTCTATATCGAAATAAATGCTATCAGTTTAAAGTAGTTCCATTTGGTTTGGTTACCAGTTTAGCGGCCATGGTCAGATGTTTGGAGTTAGCTCTGGGACCCGAGGTGGAGGACTTCGTCAGCATATTTGTTGATGATATTTTGGTCATATCCAAATCATTTGAAGAACATCTTGAACATCTCAAGATTGTATTTCAGAAATTGCAAGCCGCTAACCTGACTCTCAATCTTGAAAAGTGTGAATTCGGGAAATCGCAAATTAAATTTTTGGGTCATATTATCTCAGCGGAAGGTATAACAACGGACCCGGAAAAAATACATGCGATCATGGAGTTCCCGAAACCCACAAAACCCAGGGATATCAGAGCGTTCCTCGGATTGACTGGTTACTTCAGACGTTTTACTCCAGAATATTCTGGGACAATTGAGCCGTTGTTAGAACTACTTCGTAAGAGTAATAAATGGAGATGGGAGGAGCGTCATCAGCATGCTTTCGACGCGACTAAAAATTTGTATAGTAGAAACCTGCACGTGTTCCATCCTGAGAAAAGGGGCACATATGTCCTGAATTGCGATGCTTCTGATTATGCCATTGGGGGGGTACTCTACCAACGGAATGAGAAGGGCGAAAACAAAATAATTGCGCACAGTAGTAGGTCACTAAAAGGGGCCGAACGTAACTATTTCACATCGGAGAAAGAAATATTGGCTATTGTGTACTGCATTAGTAAATTTCGTTATTACCTTGTTGGACAACACTTCGAAATCCTTTCGGACAACCAGGCCTTATCGTTCATGTTGCGCTGCAAGTTAGCGAATGCTCGCATATCCCGTTGGATCATGGCCATCCAAGAGTACGACTTTACCATTAAGTACTGTAAGGCAAGCGAGAACCAAGCAGCTGACACGTTAAGCCGATACCCTCCAATGGTGGAAGAACGTCATGCGTCTAATAACCAGGAGGTTCAAATTCTAGCTGTCAAATATAAATTAGAAGACAGTCTCAAAAATAAGCTAAGAAATATTGGTATGGAACAGCAGCGTGACACAAAGTTGAAGCGGATATGTGACGCTATCCGGATACAAGAAAACCCTAAGTACAGAATATATAAAGACGTAGTGTATAAAATTATCAATGGCGGATGGAAGATTATGGTACCGGACGCCATGGTGGAAGACCTCACCTGGATGTGTCATGAGAGTCTGGCTCATGCTGGGCCTTATAAATGTTACCTGGCAATGCGAGAGGATTTTGTGTGGCTAAATATGACCAGGAAAATAAAGGCCATACTCCGCTCATGCCACATCTGCCAAACAGCGAAATATCCGAACCAACATACACAGGTTGAAATGGGTAACATTGTCGTCCGTAATAAAAATGACCTTGTATGCATTGATTTTTTGGGTCCACTTCCTCGGGCGGCACGTGGAATGAAGAACCTGGTGGTTGTTACGGATGCCTTTACCAAACATGTTAGCCTATATGCTATTGGTAGACCTACTACGTCGGCTGTCATAAACATTATGCTAAATAAATACATGCCGAAAAATGGTCCCGTAAGGAAGATACTCTCAGATCAAGGTAAGCAATTTACGAACACCAAGTGGCACTCCGAGCTTGAGAAACACGGGGTCCAGACGGTCTTGACTGCGATACGGAGACCGCAAGGTAACTTGGCCGAGCGGGTCAACAAGGAGTTGGGACGGTTGTTCCGTACGTACTGTAATACTAACCAGAGTAAGTGGCCGGAATTCCTAGAATTTTTTGAGTATGCCATAAATGGAAATTATAATTCTACTACTGGGTATACTCCGAATGAACTCCAAACCGGAGAAATGCCAGGCCGGGTCTGGGGTAAACACATTGAAAGGATAGCGACGCATAATATGCCTATACCAGTTGAGATAAAGAAAATCGAAGCTAGAAGACGCATTAAAAAGTGCGCCGAGGAGCGCACGGAAAAATTTAATGCGGAACATAAACTAGTCAAGTTCAAGACTGGAGAGAGTGTGCTTTTACGAGCATTAAATGTTGGAAGAAGGGAGGACAACACAGCCGCGAAGTTTTTTAGGCTGTATAATGGTCCGTATACCCTGTCGGAGCAAGTTGGGAAAAATACTTTTATCTTAACCAACCCAAATACCAACCGTGCGATTGGTAAATTCCATGCGTCCTCATTGAGGAAGTATTATACTAAGGATCCGTAAACTCAGAAATAAATGTCAGGATATAGGGGTAAGAATGTGTAGTGATGTAAATATGTCAATTCAGGTTTAAATGTTGTATGTAAGATGGCTTTGTGAATGAACAATAATCTAGTTTTGATAAGGAATGTTGTCTGTGTACGCTATGACCCTGCATTAGATGTCGTTATCTGTGTGTCAAGAACATGTGTGTTTGTTTTGGTTTGAAGGTTACCACGTGTCTTTTGATTTGATGCTTCTGTCAAAGTGACAGTTGGAAATGTTAGTATTAATTGAGGATGTTTATTTGATTTTAGTTTGAGGGTATTATTATTATTTCAGGATTAGGAAGTTGTTTTGGTTATATAAAAAAAAAAAAAAATTTTTTATTTTTGTTAGTTAACTAAAGAAAAAAAAATTTTTTTTTATGCGGGAGGGAGTTAATCCTGCAACGAATCACAGGATCATGATAGGCGGGGCAAGTCATATATTACACAGACAATGGACACTCGTATTATATTGGTAGATGGTTAAGTTTGGTTGTTATCAATTGTATTTAGTAAGGTTAAGGGTTTAGTTTAAAAAAACTGTGCATTATTATTTATGGTTATTCATGTATTGTGTTAGTGGAAATGTGCGCGCGTGCGCGAGTGGGAAACGTTTCCCGTGCGGTGCGTGAAGTATTATCGTTGTTTTGACATTAGCTGAACTGAGACATGTGTATCGCTACAATCCCTATACCTGTCGGACTATTGTTTACGTTCATGTATATTATTAATATGTAGGCAGCATGCATGAGATACGTGTAGTCTGATTACCGCTATGCATGCTGTTACAAGGTAAATGCACTCTAATGCATGAAAAGTGCATGGTCACCTTTACTAACCATGTGACTTCCATCCACCAATAGAATGCTGACTGGTGGTTGGAAATTTTCTTATGCCTGTCGTTACACAGGCAGTTCTTCTACGCCATCTACCGCGAACGGAACGTGCACTCCTTGTACAAGAATTCTACCGCTTGCAAGGGGTTGTAAAGACTATTCGTCGTTAGTGAAACGGGAAGGCTCAGAACTGTGTATGTAGTACATCTGCACACAGTAGTGTTTAAACGCATTACGCGTATAATTACGGTAGTTCTTCTACGCCATCTACCGGGAACGGAACGTGCACTCCTTGTACAAGAATTCTACCGCTTGCAAGGTGTTGTAAAAACTATTCGTCGTTAGTGAAACGGGAAGACTCAGAACTGTGTGTGTGGTACAGTTGCACACACCGGTGTTTTAACGCATTGTGCGAAAATTTACAAGCAGTTCTTCACTGCTGCTACCGTGAACGGTACATACAATTCCTTGTACAAGATTATACCGCTTGCAAGGATCTGTTAAGACTTTTCGGGGATAGTAACGCGTGTGACGCATAACAATTGATTTATATCTTTACACACGATATTAATATTGTAGTATTACGTGTGTAAGAAGTGAGTGTAACTGTATCACTGTGCGAGATTTTCCGCAGTGACAGTAGTATTAATTGTTACGCAATAGTTCCATCAAGACGTTTCCGTGCTAGTGCAAGATTTCCTCATAGGGTGGTCTGCTGATCGCGGTAGACCTTGATATTCGCGAGAACACTTGAAGAAGCCGGAGAGGTATAAGCTCAATATACCGTTATTGATTAAACTCACTGTCACGTGAGATATTACTTGGTCTTAAACTCTATATAAGTTTTGCGAGTAATAAAATCCGTAGTACCGTTGTGTGTGCGAAGTGTCGGATTCATCGTGGGAATTGCAGGACATCAGCCCAGCTGTTACAGGACATCAGCCCAGCTGTTACAGGACATCAGCCCAGCTGTTACAGGACATCAGCCCAGCTGTTACAGGACATCAGCCCAGCTGTTATAGGACATCAGCCCAGCTGTTATAGGACCAGCCCAGCTGTTACAGGACATCAGCCAAGCTGTTACAGGACGCCAGCCCAGCTGTAAACGTTTCTGGTGAAACGTCTGTCATTTGTATGCCACACCTGACGATCCATCTATACCGCAAAGACCGGCCCTTCTCTTCAACAACATCATCGTGGGAGTCTTCGTATGTAACGTATCACGTCTTGCGTATGAGCATTATTTAACATTTTAGAAGAAAGACTCTATATCAAACATTACATTCTGTACATTACAAATATACCATATAAACTATAACTTGTGTTTATACAATAAATAATCTTAAACCCTCCAATATAGACTTGTAATTTGAAATACACATACTATCATATCCTATGCGCCAATAGTTTAGTAATTTGTGTTGTCGCATAGAGATATTATGGCGCTTAGCAACGTAGGGCTCGTTAAATAGCGGAAATTTTACGCTATTATATATTTGTCTATGAATATAAAATTTGTTGGAAAAATCCGACGTAAAATTGTAATTAACGAAATAATTGTGTGTGTGTTGTTCATATGAAAAGCTGAGGATATAATTTTCAAGTGTGCATATTCTCTTGTATATCATATATGAACAGATTTTATCAGTATATTGGAGGTAGATTATTAGTTGTTGTATGTTAGATAAGGTATTTACATGTTGATGTTTTGAACTGCTTTCCGTGTGCATATAAACTGGTTACCGTATGTTCTAATCTTGTTGTGATAATAATAACTTGCTTTGCGTATAAATCAATAAATTTAAATTTACTAAATTTTAAATTAAATTTTAATCATTATGGCGGATACTGCAGAAATCAAGAATCTTTTAGCTGCCGTATTAGCGAAGTGGGGAACCATGTCCGAAGAAATTAAAACTGATAAAGAGGAAAATAAAGCCCGTCAAGAGGAGGTGCAAATGAGTATACAGAGGTTTTCAGCAGAAGCCGAGAAAAGAAGTGCAGAAGCCGAGAAAAGCAGTAAATTGATCCACGACGAAAACGAGAAATCATACGTGGCCATACAGGAGCAATCCAAACAAAGCAAACAAATGGTAGAAGCGGCAGAAAAGCATATTAGCGAGACCGTGGAAACTATGAAGGCCAATATAGAGGCAAATTTGGAAGTCAATAAGTCACGACTTAGTGAATATGAAGCGAAACTCTCTGGTACGGCAGAGCAAGTAGTGCAACACATATCTACGATAAATGAATTAATGGCCGAACGTGACCTGCGGATTCAAAAACTACAACAGCAAGTGTCACGATTGCAAAGTACCTCGTCACCTCTAAACTGTACCCAGTATGTATATAAGACTTTAAATGACGTCAGCTCACAGCAAAATTTTTATGGACGGGAGAATAAAAATTTTCAGTATCAAACTCAAACCAAGCACACACAGTCACCAAAACAATATAAAATACCTAATAGAATTACCAATCGGAAATGGTGTAAACATAATGGGATGAATGAAGTTTTAAAAGCCCGTTATAAATATAAAAAGCAGTTCAATAAATCAAATGTGAAAGATGTTAATTATAAGAAAAATTTTGTAGTGTCCGGCCTATATCCTGCCGTAATTAGAGATAGTTTAATTTGCAATAACCATAGTAAGGAAAATGAGAAAGGTATTAGCGTTGAAAATGACACTGACCTCATTGTCAACGCGAAAATTAACGGATGTGTCGGCGAAGTTTTATTTGACAGCGGCGCAGAAATTTCGTTAATGGATGAGCGATTCCTAGAGAGGCACAGGAAACATTTAAAAAAAATCCCGATTCTGCCAGCAGCCCACAAAATCATAAAATCAGCGACGGGTGAATCTCAGAGGGTTGACCGTCAAGCTATGATAACAGTATCCATTCAGGGAATGGAAATAGAGGTCACAGTGCTTATGGTCAAGAAACTCGTGTATAATGTTATTTTGGGAGTGGACACATTAAATAAACTGCACGCGACCATTGATTTTTCAAATAAAATACTAAAATGTACAGTAAATAATAGTAAACACAATATCAGGTTAGGACGCAGGAGGGGTAAGACGGGGTCTGATTGTGAACCTATTACTATAACTCGCCCAGCGGTTCAACTTGCCGATAAGATAACACATAATCTGCGGACTCACAGCAGGCAGATAACGAGCAATGAGCAAGATAAGCTGCAAAGTATGCTTGATAAATTTGAATCTGTGTTTTCCAAAAATCCTACCGTCACGAATGTTTATGAACACAGTATTCAGGTCACGGATGAAAATAAATTTGTACGGAAGACGTACCCCATCCCCCTTCACTATCAACAACAGGTTGATGCCGAAGTTAAGAGTATGCTTCAGAATGGTGTGATTGAACGAACTGATAGCAATTTTTTAAATCCTATGGTTGTTGTTAAAAAGAAAAATAACGACATTCGATTATGTCTCGACATGAGAAATCTAAATTCTATTACAAAAAAATGCTACGACTGTGCTCCGAATGCGGAGAACTTATTCATAAAATGTCAAGGGGTTAAATACATGTCTCGCCTTGATCTCAAAAGTGGATTCTGGCAGATTCCCCTTGCCAAGGAGTCGAGAAGATACACAGCATTTCTATATCGAAATAAATGCTATCAGTTTAAAGTAGTTCCATTTGGTTTGGTTACCAGTTTAGCGGCCATGGTCAGATGTTTGGAGTTAGCTCTGGGACCCGAGGTGGAGGACTTCGTCAGCATATTTGTTGATGATATTTTGGTCATATCCAAATCATTTGAAGAACATCTTGAACATCTCAAGATTGTATTTCAGAAATTGCAAGCCGCTAACCTGACTCTCAATCTTGAAAAGTGTGAATTCGGGAAATCGCAAAATAAATTTTTGGGTCATATTATCTCAGCGGAAGGTATAACAACGGACCCGGAAAAAATACATGCGATCATGGAGTTCCCGAAACCCACAAAACCCAGGGATATCAGAGCGTTCCTCGGATTGACTGGTTACTTCAGACGTTTTACTCCAGAATATTCTGGGACAATTGAGCCGTTGTTAGAACTACTTCGTAAGAGTAATAAATGGAGATGGGAGGAGCGTCATCAGCATGCTTTCGACGCGACTAAAAATTTGTATAGTAGAAACCTGCACGTGTTCCATCCTGAGAAAAGGGGCACATATGTCCTGAATTGCGATGCTTCTGATTATGCCATTGGGGGGGTACTCTACCAACGGAATGAGAAGGGCGAAAACAAAATAATTGCGCACAGTAGTAGGTCACTAAAAGGGGCCGAACGTAACTATTTCACATCGGAGAAAGAAATATTGGCTATTGTGTACTGCATTAGTAAATTTCGTTATTACCTGGTTGGACAACACTTCGAAATCCTTTCGGACAACCAGGCCTTATCGTTCATGTTGCGCTGCAAGTTAGCGAATGCTCGCATATCCCGTTGGATCATGGCCATCCAAGAGTACGACTTTACCATTAAGTACTGTAAGGCAAGTGAGAACCAAGCAGCTGACACGTTAAGCCGATACCCTCCAATGGTGGAAGAACGTCATGCGTCTAATAACCAGGAGGTTCAAATTCTAGCTGTCAAATATAAATTAGAAGACAGTCTCAAAAATAAGCTAAGAAATATTGGTATGGAACAGCAGCGTGACACAAAGTTGAAGCGGATATGTGACGCTATCCGGATACAAGAAAACCCTAAGTACAGAATATATAAAGACGTAGTGTATAAAATTATCAATGGCGGATGGAAGATTATGGTACCGGACGCCATGGTGGAAGACCTCACCTGGATGTGTCATGAGAGTCTGGCTCATGCTGGGCCTTATAAATGTTACCTGGCAATGCGAGAGGATTTTGTGTGGCTAAATATGACCAGGAAAATAAAGGCCATACTCCGCTCATGCCACATCTGCCAAACAGCGAAATATCCGAACCAACATACACAGGTTGAAATGGGTAACATTGTCGTCCGTAATAAAAATGACCTTGTATGCATTGATTTTTTGGGTCCACTTCCTCGGGCGGCACGTGGAATGAAGAACCTGGTGGTTGTTACGGATGCCTTTACCAAACATGTTAGCCTATATGCTATTGGTAGACCTACTACGTCGGCTGTCATAAACATTATGCTAAATAAATACATGCCGAAAAATGGTCCCGTAAGGAAGATACTCTCAGATCAAGGTAAGCAATTTACGAACACCAAGTGGCACTCCGAGCTTGAGAAACACGGGGTCCAGACGGTCTTGACTGCGATACGGAGACCGCAAGGTAACTTGGCCGAGCGGGTCAACAAGGAGTTGGGACGGTTGTTCCGTACGTACTGTAATACTAACCAGAGTAAGTGGCCGGAATTCCTAGAATTTTTTGAGTATGCCATAAATGGAAATTATAATTCTACTACTGGGTATACTCCGAATGAACTCCAAACCGGAGAAATGCCAGGCCGGGTCTGGGGTAAACACATTGAAAGGATAGCGACGCATAATATGCCTATACCAGTTGAGATAAAGAAAATCGAAGCTAGAAGACGCATTAAAAAGTGCGCCGAGGAGCGCACGGAAAAATTTAATGCGGAACATAAACTAGTCAAGTTCAAGACTGGAGAGAGTGTGCTTTTACGAGCATTAAATGTTGGAAGAAGGGAGGACAACACAGCCGCGAAGTTTTTTAGGCTGTATAATGGTCCGTATACCCTGTCGGAGCAAGTTGGGAAAAATACTTTTATCTTAACCAACCCAAATACCAACCGTGCGATTGGTAAATTCCATGCGTCCTCATTGAGGAAGTATTATACTAAGGATCCGTAAACTCAGAAATAAATGTCAGGATATAGGGGTAAGAATGTGTAGTGATGTAAATATGCCAATTCAGGTTTAAATGTTGTATGTAAGATGGCTTTGTGAATGAACAATAATCTAGTTTTGATAAGGAATGTTGTCTGTGTACGCTATGACCCTGCATTAGATGTCGTTATCTGTGTGTCAAGAACATGTGTGTTTGTTTTGGTTTGAAGGTTACCACGTGTCTTTTGATTTGATGCTTCTGTCAAAGTGACAGTTGGAAATGTTAGTATTAATTGAGGATGTTTATTTGATTTTAGTTTGAGGGTATTATTATTATTTCAGGATTAGGAAGTTGTTTTGGTTATATAAAAAAAAAAAAAATTTTTTATTTTTGTTAGTTAACTAAAGAAAAAAAAATTTTTTTTTATGCGGGAGGGAGTTAATCCTGCAACGAATCACAGGATCATGATAGGCGGGGCAAGTCATATATTACACAGACAATGGACACTCGTATTATATTGGTAGATGGTTAAGTTTGGTTGTTATCAATTGTATTTAGTAAGGTTAAGGGTTTAGTTTAAAAAAACTGTGCATTATTATTTATGGTTATTCATGTATTGTGTTAGTGGAAATGTGCGCGCGTGCGCGAGTGGGAAACGTTTCCCGTGCGGTGCGTGAAGTATTATCGTTGTTTTGACATTAGCTGAACTGAGACATGTGTATCGCTACAATCCCTATACCTGTCGGACTATTGTTTACGTTCATGTATATTATTAATATGTAGGCAGCATGCATGAGATACGTGTAGTCTGATTACCGCTATGCATGCTGTTACAAGGTAAATGCACTCTAATGCATGAAAAGTGCATGGTCACCTTTACTAACCATGTGACTTCCATCCACCAATAGAATGCTGACTGGTGGTTGGAAATTTTCTTATGCCTGTCGTTACACAGGCAGTTCTTCTACGCCATCTACCGCGAACGGAACGTGCACTCCTTGTACAAGAATTCTACCGCTTGCAAGGGGTTGTAAAGACTATTCGTCGTTAGTGAAACGGGAAGGCTCAGAACTGTGTATGTAGTACATCTGCACACAGTAGTGTTTAAACGCATTACGCGTATAATTACGGTAGTTCTTCTACGCCATCTACCGCGAACGGAACGTGCACTCCTTGTACAAGAATTCTACCGCTTGCAAGGTGTTGTAAAAACTATTCGTCGTTAGTGAAACGGGAAGACTCAGAACTGTGTGTGTGGTACAGTTGCACACACCGGTGTTTTAACGCATTGTGCGAAAATTTACAAGCAGTTCTTCACTGCTGCTACCGTGAACGGTACATACAATTCCTTGTACAAGATTATACCGCTTGCAAGGATCTGTTAAGACTTTTCGGGGATAGTAACGCGTGTGACGCATAACAATTGATTTATATCTTTACACACGATATTAATATTGTAGTATTACGTGTGTAAGAAGTGAGTGTAACTGTATCACTGTGCGAGATTTTCCGCAGTGACAGTAGTATTAATTGTTACGCAATAGTTCCATCAAGACGTTTCCGTGCTAGTGCAAGATTTCCTCATAGGGTGGTCTGCTGATCGCGGTAGACCTTGATATTCGCGAGAACACTTGAAGAAGCCGGAGAGGTATAAGCTCAATATACCGTTATTGATTAAACTCACTGTCACGTGAGATATTACTTGGTCTTAAACTCTATATAAGTTTTGCGAGTAATAAAATCCGTAGTACCGTTGTGTGTGCGAAGTGTCGGATTCATCGTGGGAATTGCAGGACATCAGCCCAGCTGTTACAGGACATCAGCCCAGCTGTTACAGGACATCAGCCCAGCTGTTACAGGACATCAGCCCAGCTGTTACAGGACATCAGCCCAGCTGTTATAGGACATCAGCCCAGCTGTTATAGGACCAGCCCAGCTGTTACAGGACATCAGCCAAGCTGTTACAGGACGCCAGCCCAGCTGTAAACGTTTCTGGTGAAACGTCTGTCATTTGTATGCCACACCTGACGATCCATCTATACCGCAAAGACCGGCCCTTCTCTTCAACAACATCATCGTGGGAGTCTTCGTATGTAACGTATCACGTCTTGCGTATGAGCATTATTTAACATTTTAGAAGAAAGACTCTATATCAAACATTACATTCTGTACATTACAAATATACCATATAAACTATAACTTGTGTTTATACAATAAATAATCTTAAACCCTCCAATATAGACTTGTAATTTGAAATACACATACTATCATATCCTATGCGCCAATAGTTTAGTAATTTGTGTTGTCGCATAGAGATATTATGGCGCTTAGCAACGTAGGGCTCGTTAAATAGCGGAAATTTTACGCTATTATATATTTGTCTATGAATATAAAATTTGTTGGAAAAATCCGACGTAAAATTGTAATTAACGAAATAATTGTGTGTGTGTTGTTCATATGAAAAGCTGAGGATATAATTTTCAAGTGTGCATATTCTCTTGTATATCATATATGAACAGATTTTATCAGTATATTGGAGGTAGATTATTAGTTGTTGTATGTTAGATAAGGTATTTACATGTTGATGTTTTGAACTGCTTTCCGTGTGCATATAAACTGGTTACCGTATGTTCTAATCTTGTTGTGATAATAATAACTTGCTTTGCGTATAAATCAATAAATTTAAATTTACTAAATTTTAAATTAAATTTTAATCATTATGGCGGATACTGCAGAAATCAAGAATCTTTTAGCTGCCGTATTAGCGAAGTGGGGAACCATGTCCGAAGAAATTAAAACTGATAAAGAGGAAAATAAAGCCCGTCAAGAGGAGGTGCAAATGAGTATACAGAGGTTTTCAGCAGAAGCCGAGAAAAGAAGTGCAGAAGCCGAGAAAAGCAGTAAATTGATCCACGACGAAAACGAGAAATCATACGTGGCCATACAGGAGCAATCCAAACAAAGCAAACAAATGGTAGAAGCGGCAGAAAAGCATATTAGCGAGACCGTGGAAACTATGAAGGCCAATATAGAGGCAAATTTGGAAGTCAATAAGTCACGACTTAGTGAATATGAAGCGAAACTCTCTGGTACGGCAGAGCAAGTAGTGCAACACATATCTACGATAAATGAATTAATGGCCGAACGTGACCTGCGGATTCAAAAACTACAACAGCAAGTGTCACGATTGCAAAGTACCTCGTCACCTCTAAACTGTACCCAGTATGTATATAAGACTTTAAATGACGTCAGCTCACAGCAAAATTTTTATGGACGGGAGAATAAAAATTTTCAGTATCAAACTCAAACCAAGCACACACAGTCACCAAAACAATATAAAATACCTAATAGAATTACCAATCGGAAATGGTGTAAACATAATGGGATGAATGAAGTTTTAAAAGCCCGTTATAAATATAAAAAGCAGTTCAATAAATCAAATGTGAAAGATGTTAATTATAAGAAAAATTTTGTAGTGTCCGGCCTATATCCTGCCGTAATTAGAGATAGTTTAATTTGCAATAACCATAGTAAGGAAAATGAGAAAGGTATTAGCGTTGAAAATGACACTGACCTCATTGTCAACGCGAAAATTAACGGATGTGTCGGCGAAGTTTTATTTGACAGCGGCGCAGAAATTTCGTTAATGGATGAGCGATTCCTAGAGAGGCACAGGAAACATTTAAAAAAAATCCCGATTCTGCAAGCAGCCCACAAAATCATAAAATCAGCGACGGGTGAATCTCAGAGGGTTGACCGTCAAGCTATGATAACAGTATCCATTCAGGGAATGGAAATAGAGGTCACAGTGCTTATGGTCAAGAAACTCGTGTATAATGTTATTTTGGGAGTGGACACATTAAATAA
Organism: Magicicada septendecula; assembly: GCA_034769895.1. Classification (NCBI taxonomy): domain Eukaryota; kingdom Metazoa; phylum Arthropoda; class Insecta; order Hemiptera; family Cicadidae; genus Magicicada; species Magicicada septendecula. Next base: position 308,034,257 of record CM068373.1, on the reverse strand, counting down.
ACTGCACGCGACCATTGATTTTTCAAATAAAATACTAAAATGTACAGTAAATAATAGTAAACACAATATCAGGTTAGGACGCAGGAGGGGTAAGACGGGGTCTGATTGTGAACCTATTACTATAACTCGCCCAGCGGTTCAACTTGCCGATAAGATAACACATAATCTGCGGACTCACAGCAGGCAGATAACGAGCAATGAGCAAGATAAGCTGCAAAGTATGCTTGATAAATTTGAATCTGTGTTTTCCAAAAATCCTACCGTCACGAATGTTTATGAACACAGTATTCAGGTCACGGATGAAAATAAATTTGTACGGAAGACGTACCCCATCCCCCTTCACTATCAACAACAGGTTGATGCCGAAGTTAAGAGTATGCTTCAGAATGGTGTGATTGAACAAACTGATAGCAATTTTTTAAATCCTATGGTTGTTGTTAAAAAGAAAAATAACGACATTCGATTATGTCTCGACATGAGAAATCTAAATTCTATTACAAAAAAATGCTACGACTGTGCTCCGAATGCGGAGAACTTATTCATAAAATGTCAAGGGGTTAAATACATGTCTCGCCTTGATCTCAAAAGTGGATTCTGGCAGATTCCCCTTGCCAAGGAGTCGAGAAGATACACAGCATTTCTATATCGAAATAAATGCTATCAGTTTAAAGTAGTTCCATTTGGTTTGGTTACCAGTTTAGCGGCCATGGTCAGATGTTTGGAGTTAGCTCTGGGACCCGAGGTGGAGGACTTCGTCAGCATATTTGTTGATGATATTTTGGTCATATCCAAATCATTTGAAGAACATATTGAACATCTCAAGATTGTATTTCAGAAATTGCAAGCCGCTAACCTGACTCTCAATCTTGAAAAGTGTGAATTCGGGAAATCGCAAATTAAATTTTTGGGTCATATTATCTCAGCGGAAGGTATAACAACGGACCCGGAAAAAATACATGCGATCATGGAGTTCCCGAATCCCACAAAACCCAGGGATATCAGAGCGTTCCTCGGATTGACTAGTTACTTCAGACGTTTTACTCCAGAATATTCTGGGACAATTGAGCCGTTGTTAGAACTACTTCGTAAGAGTAATAAATGGAGATGGGAGGAGCGTCATCAGCATGCTTTCGACGCGACTAAAAATTTGTATAGTAGAAACCTGCACGTGTTCCATCCTGAGAAAAGGGGCACATATGTCCTGAATTGCGATGCTTCTGATTATGCCATTGGGGGGGTACTCTACCAACGGAATGAGAAGGGCGAAAACAAAATAATTGCGCACAGTAGTAGGTCACTAAAAGGGGCCGAACGTAACTATTTCACATCGGAGAAAGAAATATTGGCTATTGTGTACTGCATTAGTAAATTTCGTTATTACCTGGTTGGACAACACTTCGAAATCCTTTCGGACAACCAGGCCTTATCGTTCATGTTGCGCTGCAAGTTAGCGAATGCTCGCATATCCCGTTGGATCATGGCCATCCAAGAGTACGACTTTACCATTAAGTACTGTAAGGCAAGCGAGAACCAAGCAGCTGACACGTTAAGCCGATACCCTCCAATGGTGGAAGAACGTCATGCGTCTAATAACCAGGAGGTTCAAATTCTAGCTGTCAAATATAAATTAGAAGACAGTCTCAAAAATAAGCTAAGAAATATTGGTATGGAACAGCAGCGTGACACAAAGTTGAAGCGGATATGTGACGCTATCCGGATACAAGAAAACCCTAAGTACAGAATATATAAAGACGTAGTGTATAAAATTATCAATGGCGGATGGAAGATTATGGTACCGGACGCCATGGTGGAAGACCTCACCTGGATGTGTCATGAGAGTCTGGCTCATGCTGGGCCTTATAAATGTTACCTGGCAATGCGAGAGGATTTTGTGTGGCTAAATATGACCAGGAAAATAAAGGCCATACTCCGCTCATGCCACATCTGCCAAACAGCGAAATATCCGAACCAACATACACAGGTTGAATGGGTAACATTGTCGTCCGTAATAAAAATGACCTTGTATGCATTGATTTTTTGGGTCCACTTCCTCGGGCGGCACGTGGAATGAAGAACCTGGTGGTTGTTACGGATGCCTTTACCAAACATGTTAGCCTATATGCTATTGGTAGACCTACTACGTCGGCTGTCATAAACATTATGCTAAATAAATACATGCCGAAAAATGGTCCCGTAAGGAAGATACTCTCAGATCAAGGTAAGCAATTTACGAACACCAAGTGGCACTCCGAGCTTGAGAAACACGGGGTCCAGACGGTCTTGACTGCGATCCGGAGACCGCAAGGTAACTTGGCCGAGCGGGTCAACAAGGAGTTGGGACGGTTGTTCCGTACGTACTGTAATACTAACCAGAGTAAGTGGCCGGAATTCCTAGAATTTTTTGAGTATGCCATAAATGGAAATTATAATTCTACTACTGGGTATACTCCGAATGAACTCCAAACCGGAGAAATGCCAGGCCGGGTCTGGGGTAAACACATTGAAAGGATAGCGACGCATAATATGCCTATACCAGTTGAGATAAAGAAAATCGAAGCTAGAAGACGCATTAAAAAGTGCGCCGAGGAGCGCACGGAAAAATTTAATGCGGAACATAAACTAGTCAAGTTCAAGACTGGAGAGAGTGTGCTTTTACGAGCATTAAATGTTGGAAGAAGGGAGGACAACACAGCCGCGAAGTTTTTTAGGCTGTATAATGGTCCGTATACCCTGTCGGAGCAAGTTGGGAAAAATACTTTTATCTTAACCAACCCAAATACCAACCGTGCGATTGGTAAATTCCATGCGTCCTCATTGAGGAAGTATTATACTAAGGATCCGTAAACTCAGAAATAAATGTCAGGATATAGGGGTAAGAATGTGTAGTGATGTAAATATGTCAATTCAGGTTTAAATGTTGTATGTAAGATGGCTTTGTGAATGAACAATAATCTAGTTTTGATAAGGAATGTTGTCTGTGTACGCTATGACCCTGCATTAGATGTCGTTATCTGTGTGTCAAGAACATGTGTGTTTGTTTTGGTTTGAAGGTTACCACGTGTCTTTTGATTTGATGCTTCTGTCAAAGTGACAGTTGGAAATGTTAGTATTAATTGAGGATGTTTATTTGATTTTAGTTTGAGGGTATTATTATTATTTCAGGATTAGGAAGTTGTTTTGGTTATATAAAAAAAAAAAAAATTTTTTATTTTTGTTAGTTAACTAAAGAAAAAAAAATTTTTTTTTATGCGGGAGGGAGTTAATCCTGCAACGAATCACAGGATCATGATAGGCGGGGCAAGTCATATATTACACAGACAATGGACACTCGTATTATATTGGTAGATGGTTAAGTTTGGTTGTTATCAATTGTATTTAGTAAGGTTAAGGGTTTAGTTTAAAAAAACTGTGCATTATTATTTATGGTTATTCATGTATTGTGTTAGTGGAAATGTGCGCGCGTGCGCGAGTGGGAAACGTTTCCCGTGCGGTGCGTGAAGTATTATCGTTGTTTTGACATTAGCTGAACTGAGACATGTGTATCGCTACAATCCCTATACCTGTCGGACTATTGTTTACGTTCATGTATATTATTAATATGTAGGCAGCATGCATGAGATACGTGTAGTCTGATTACCGCTATGCATGCTGTTACAAGGTAAATGCACTCTAATGCATGAAAAGTGCATGGTCACCTTTACTAACCATGTGACTTCCATCCACCAATAGAATGCTGACTGGTGGTTGGAAATTTTCTTATGCCTGTCGTTACACAGGCAGTTCTTCTACGCCATCTACCGCGAACGGAACGTGCACTCCTTGTACAAGAATTCTACCGCTTGCAAGGGGTTGTAAAGACTATTCGTCGTTAGTGAAACGGGAAGGCTCAGAACTGTGTATGTAGTACATCTGCACACAGTAGTGTTTAAACGCATTACGCGTATAATTACGGTAGTTCTTCTACGCCATCTACCGCGAACGGAACGTGCACTCCTTGTACAAGAATTCTACCGCTTGCAAGGTGTTGTAAAAACTATTCGTCGTTAGTGAAACGGGAAGACTCAGAACTGTGTGTGTGGTACAGTTGCACACACCGGTGTTTTAACGCATTGTGCGAAAATTTACAAGCAGTTCTTCACTGCTGCTACCGTGAACGGTACATACAATTCCTTGTACAAGATTATACCGCTTGCAAGGATCTGTTAAGACTTTTCGGGGATAGTAACGCGTGTGACGCATAACAATTGATTTATATCTTTACACACGATATTAATATTGTAGTATTACGTGTGTAAGAAGTGAGTGTAACTGTATCACTGTGCGAGATTTTCCGCAGTGACAGTAGTATTAATTGTTACGCAATAGTTCCATCAAGACGTTTCCGTGCTAGTGCAAGATTTCCTCATAGGGTGGTCTGCTGATCGCGGTAGACCTTGATATTCGCGAGAACACTTGAAGAAGCCGGAGAGGTATAAGCTCAATATACCGTTATTGATTAAACTCACTGTCACGTGAGATATTACTTGGTCTTAAACTCTATATAAGTTTTGCGAGTAATAAAATCCGTAGTACCGTTGTGTGTGCGAAGTGTCGGATTCATCGTGGGAATTGCAGGACATCAGCCCAGCTGTTACAGGACATCAGCCCAGCTGTTACAGGACATCAGCCCAGCTGTTACAGGACATCAGCCCAGCTGTTACAGGACATCAGCCCAGCTGTTATAGGACATCAGCCCAGCTGTTATAGGACCAGCCCAGCTGTTACAGGACATCAGCCAAGCTGTTACAGGACGCCAGCCCAGCTGTAAACGTTTCTGGTGAAACGTCTGTCATTTGTATGCCACACCTGACGATCCATCTATACCGCAAAGACCGGCCCTTCTCTTCAACAACATCATCGTGGGAGTCTTCGTATGTAACGTATCACGTCTTGCGTATGAGCATTATTTAACATTTTAGAAGAAAGACTCTATATCAAACATTACATTCTGTACATTACAAATATACCATATAAACTATAACTTGTGTTTATACAATAAATAATCTTAAACCCTCCAATATAGACTTGTAATTTGAAATACACATACTATCATATCCTATGCGCCAATAGTTTAGTAATTTGTGTTGTCGCATAGAGATATTATGGCGCTTAGCAACGTAGGGCTCGTTAAATAGCGGAAATTTTACGCTATTATATATTTGTCTATGAATATAAAATTTGTTGGAAAAATCCGACGTAAAATTGTAATTAACGAAATAATTGTGTGTGTGTTGTTCATATGAAAAGCTGAGGATATAATTTTCAAGTGTGCATATTCTCTTGTATATCATATATGAACAGATTTTATCAGTATATTGGAGGTAGATTATTAGTTGTTGTATGTTAGATAAGGTATTTACATGTTGATGTTTTGAACTGCTTTCCGTGTGCATATAAACTGGTTACCGTATGTTCTAATCTTGTTGTGATAATAATAACTTGCTTTGCGTATAAATCAATAAATTTAAATTTACTAAATTTTAAATTAAATTTTAATCATTATGGCGGATACTGCAGAAATCAAGAATCTTTTAGCTGCCGTATTAGCGAAGTGGGGAACCATGTCCGAAGAAATTAAAACTGATAAAGAGGAAAATAAAGCCCGTCAAGAGGAGGTGCAAATGAGTATACAGAGGTTTTCAGCAGAAGCCGAGAAAAGAAGTGCAGAAGCCGAGAAAAGCAGTAAATTGATCCACGACGAAAACGAGAAATCATACGTGGCCATACAGGAGCAATCCAAACAAAGCAAACAAATGGTAGAAGCGGCAGAAAAGCATATTAGCGAGACCGTGGAAACTATGAAGGCCAATATAGAGGCAAATTTGGAAGTCAATAAGTCACGACTTAGTGAATATGAAGCGAAACTCTCTGGTACGGCAGAGCAAGTAGTGCAACACATATCTACGATAAATGAATTAATGGCCGAACGTGACCTGCGGATTCAAAAACTACAACAGCAAGTGTCACGATTGCAAAGTACCTCGTCACCTCTAAACTGTACCCAGTATGTATATAAGACTTTAAATGACGTCAGCTCACAGCAAAATTTTTATGGACGGGAGAATAAAAATTTTCAGTATCAAACTCAAACCAAGCACACACAGTCACCAAAACAATATAAAATACCTAATAGAATTACCAATCGGAAATGGTGTAAACATAATGGGATGAATGAAGTTTTAAAAGCCCGTTATAAATATAAAAAGCAGTTCAATAAATCAAATGTGAAAGATGTTAATTATAAGAAAAATTTTGTAGTGTCCGGCCTATATCCTGCCGTAATTAGAGATAGTTTAATTTGCAATAACCATAGTAAGGAAAATGAGAAAGGTATTAGCGTTGAAAATGACACTGACCTCATTGTCAACGCGAAAATTAACGGATGTGTCGGCGAAGTTTTATTTGACAGCGGCGCAGAAATTTCGTTAATGGATGAGCGATTCCTAGAGAGGCACAGGAAACATTTAAAAAAAATCCCGATTCTGCCAGCAGCCCACAAAATCATAAAATCAGCGACGGGTGAATCTCAGAGGGTTGACCGTCAAGCTATGATAACAGTATCCATTCAGGGAATGGAAATAGAGGTCACAGTGCTTATGGTCAAGAAACTCGTGTATAATGTTATTTTGGGAGTGGACACATTAAATAAACTGCACGCGACCATTGATTTTTCAAATAAAATACTAAAATGTACAGTAAATAATAGTAAACACAATATCAGGTTAGGACGCAGGAGGGGTAAGACGGGGTCTGATTGTGAACCTATTACTATAACTCGCCCAGCGGTTCAACTTGCCGATAAGATAACACATAATCTGCGGACTCACAGCAGGCAGATAACGAGCAATGAGCAAGATAAGCTGCAAAGTATGCTTGATAAATTTGAATCTGTGTTTTCCAAAAATCCTACCGTCACGAATGTTTATGAACACAGTATTCAGGTCACGGATGAAAATAAATTTGTACGGAAGACGTACCCCATCCCCCTTCACTATCAACAACAGGTTGATGCCGAAGTTAAGAGTATGCTTCAGAATGGTGTGATTGAACGAACTGATAGCAATTTTTTAAATCCTATGGTTGTTGTTAAAAAGAAAAATAACGACATTCGATTATGTCTCGACATGAGAAATCTAAATTCTATTACAAAAAAATGCTACGACTGTGCTCCGAATGCGGAGAACTTATTCATAAAATGTCAAGGGGTTAAATACATGTCTCGCCTTGATCTCAAAAGTGGATTCTGGCAGATTCCCCTTGCCAAGGAGTCGAGAAGATACACAGCATTTCTATATCGAAATAAATGCTATCAGTTTAAAGTAGTTCCATTTGGTTTGGTTACCAGTTTAGCGGCCATGGTCAGATGTTTGGAGTTAGCTCTGGGACCCGAGGTGGAGGACTTCGTCAGCATATTTGTTGATGATATTTTGGTCATATCCAAATCATTTGAAGAACATCTTGAACATCTCAAGATTGTATTTCAGAAATTGCAAGCCGCTAACCTGACTCTCAATCTTGAAAAGTGTGAATTCGGGAAATCGCAAAATAAATTTTTGGGTCATATTATCTCAGCGGAAGGTATAACAACGGACCCGGAAAAAATACATGCGATCATGGAGTTCCCGAAACCCACAAAACCCAGGGATATCAGAGCGTTCCTCGGATTGACTGGTTACTTCAGACGTTTTACTCCAGAATATTCTGGGACAATTGAGCCGTTGTTAGAACTACTTCGTAAGAGTAATAAATGGAGATGGGAGGAGCGTCATCAGCATGCTTTCGACGCGACTAAAAATTTGTATAGTAGAAACCTGCACGTGTTCCATCCTGAGAAAAGGGGCACATATGTCCTGAATTGCGATGCTTCTGATTATGCCATTGGGGGGGTACTCTACCAACGGAATGAGAAGGGCGAAAACAAAATAATTGCGCACAGTAGTAGGTCACTAAAAGGGGCCGAACGTAACTATTTCACATCGGAGAAAGAAATATTGGCTATTGTGTACTGCATTAGTAAATTTCGTTATTACCTGGTTGGACAACACTTCGAAATCCTTTCGGACAACCAGGCCTTATCGTTCATGTTGCGCTGCAAGTTAGCGAATGCTCGCATATCCCGTTGGATCATGGCCATCCAAGAGTACGACTTTACCATTAAGTACTGTAAGGCAAGTGAGAACCAAGCAGCTGACACGTTAAGCCGATACCCTCCAATGGTGGAAGAACGTCATGCGTCTAATAACCAGGAGGTTCAAATTCTAGCTGTCAAATATAAATTAGAAGACAGTCTCAAAAATAAGCTAAGAAATATTGGTATGGAACAGCAGCGTGACACAAAGTTGAAGCGGATATGTGACGCTATCCGGATACAAGAAAACCCTAAGTACAGAATATATAAAGACGTAGTGTATAAAATTATCAATGGCGGATGGAAGATTATGGTACCGGACGCCATGGTGGAAGACCTCACCTGGATGTGTCATGAGAGTCTGGCTCATGCTGGGCCTTATAAATGTTACCTGGCAATGCGAGAGGATTTTGTGTGGCTAAATATGACCAGGAAAATAAAGGCCATACTCCGCTCATGCCACATCTGCCAAACAGCGAAATATCCGAACCAACATACACAGGTTGAAATGGGTAACATTGTCGTCCGTAATAAAAATGACCTTGTATGCATTGATTTTTTGGGTCCACTTCCTCGGGCGGCACGTGGAATGAAGAACCTGGTGGTTGTTACGGATGCCTTTACCAAACATGTTAGCCTATATGCTATTGGTAGACCTACTACGTCGGCTGTCATAAACATTATGCTAAATAAATACATGCCGAAAAATGGTCCCGTAAGGAAGATACTCTCAGATCAAGGTAAGCAATTTACGAACACCAAGTGGCACTCCGAGCTTGAGAAACACGGGGTCCAGACGGTCTTGACTGCGATACGGAGACCGCAAGGTAACTTGGCCGAGCGGGTCAACAAGGAGTTGGGACGGTTGTTCCGTACGTACTGTAATACTAACCAGAGTAAGTGGCCGGAATTCCTAGAATTTTTTGAGTATGCCATAAATGGAAATTATAATTCTACTACTGGGTATACTCCGAATGAACTCCAAACCGGAGAAATGCCAGGCCGGGTCTGGGGTAAACACATTGAAAGGATAGCGACGCATAATATGCCTATACCAGTTGAGATAAAGAAAATCGAAGCTAGAAGACGCATTAAAAAGTGCGCCGAGGAGCGCACGGAAAAATTTAATGCGGAACATAAACTAGTCAAGTTCAAGACTGGAGAGAGTGTGCTTTTACGAGCATTAAATGTTGGAAGAAGGGAGGACAACACAGCCGCGAAGTTTTTTAGGCTGTATAATGGTCCGTATACCCTGTCGGAGCAAGTTGGGAAAAATACTTTTATCTTAACCAACCCAAATACCAACCGTGCGATTGGTAAATTCCATGCGTCCTCATTGAGGAAGTATTATACTAAGGATCCGTAAACTCAGAAATAAATGTCAGGATATAGGGGTAAGAATGTGTAGTGATGTAAATATGCCAATTCAGGTTTAAATGTTGTATGTAAGATGGCTTTGTGAATGAACAATAATCTAGTTTTGATAAGGAATGTTGTCTGTGTACGCTATGACCCTGCATTAGATGTCGTTATCTGTGTGTCAAGAACATGTGTGTTTGTTTTGGTTTGAAGGTTACCACGTGTCTTTTGATTTGATGCTTCTGTCAAAGTGACAGTTGGAAATGTTAGTATTAATTGAGGATGTTTATTTGATTTTAGTTTGAGGGTATTATTATTATTTCAGGATTAGGAAGTTGTTTTGGTTATATAAAAAAAAAAAAAATTTTTTATTTTTGTTAGTTAACTAAAGAAAAAAAAATTTTTTTTTATGCGGGAGGGAGTTAATCCTGCAACGAATCACAGGATCATGATAGGCGGGGCAAGTCATATATTACACAGACAATGGACACTCGTATTATATTGGTAGATGGTTAAGTTTGGTTGTTATCAATTGTATTTAGTAAGGTTAAGGGTTTAGTTTAAAAAAACTGTGCATTATTATTTATGGTTATTCATGTATTGTGTTAGTGGAAATGTGCGCGCGTGCGCGAGTGGGAAACGTTTCCCGTGCGGTGCGTGAAGTATTATCGTTGTTTTGACATTAGCTGAACTGAGACATGTGTATCGCTACAATCCCTATACCTGTCGGACTATTGTTTACGTTCATGTATATTATTAATATGTAGGCAGCATGCATGAGATACGTGTAGTCTGATTACCGCTGTGCATGCTGTTACAAGGTAAATGCACTCTAATGCATGAAAAGTGCATGGTCACCTTTACTAACCATGTGACTTCCATCCACCAATAGAATGCTGACTGGTGGTTGGAAATTTTCTTATGCCTGTCGTTACACAGGCAGTTCTTCTACGCCATCTACCGCGAACGGAACGTGCACTCCTTGTACAAGAATTCTACCGCTTGCAAGGGGTTGTAAAGACTATTCGTCGTTAGTGAAACGGGAAGGCTCAGAACTGTGTATGTAGTACATCTGCACACAGTAGTGTTTAAACGCATTACGCGTATAATTACGGTAGTTCTTCTACGCCATCTACCGGGAACGGAACGTGCACTCCTTGTACAAGAATTCTACCGCTTGCAAGGTGTTGTAAAAACTATTCGTCGTTAGTGAAACGGGAAGACTCAGAACTGTGTGTGTGGTACAGTTGCACACACCGGTGTTTTAACGCATTGTGCGAAAATTTACAAGCAGTTCTTCACTGCTGCTACCGTGAACGGTACATACAATTCCTTGTACAAGATTATACCGCTTGCAAGGATCTGTTAAGACTTTTCGGGGATAGTAACGCGTGTGACGCATAACAATTGATTTATATCTTTACACACGATATTAATATTGTAGTATTACGTGTGTAAGAAGTGAGTGTAACTGTATCACTGTGCGAGATTTTCCGCAGTGACAGTAGTATTAATTGTTACGCAATAGTTCCATCAAGACGTTTCCGTGCTAGTGCAAGATTTCCTCATAGGGTGGTCTGCTGATCGCGGTAGACCTTGATATTCGCGAGAACACTTGAAGAAGCCGGAGAGGTATAAGCTCAATATACCGTTATTGATTAAACTCACTGTCACGTGAGATATTACTTGGTCTTAAACTCTATATAAGTTTTGCGAGTAATAAAATCCGTAGTACCGTTGTGTGTGCGAAGTGTCGGATTCATCGTGGGAATTGCAGGACATCAGCCCAGCTGTTACAGGACATCAGCCCAGCTGTTACAGGACATCAGCCCAGCTGTTACAGGACATCAGCCCAGCTGTTACAGGACATCAGCCCAGCTGTTATAGGACATCAGCCCAGCTGTTATAGGACCAGCCCAGCTGTTACAGGACATCAGCCAAGCTGTTACAGGACGCCAGCCCAGCTGTAAACGTTTCTGGTGAAACGTCTGTCATTTGTATGCCACACCTGACGATCCATCTATACCGCAAAGACCGGCCCTTCTCTTCAACAACATCATCGTGGGAGTCTTCGTATGTAACGTATCACGTCTTGCGTATGAGCATTATTTAACATTTTAGAAGAAAGACTCTATATCAAACATTACATTCTGTACATTACAAATATACCATATAAACTATAACTTGTGTTTATACAATAAATAATCTTAAACCCTCCAATATAGACTTGTAATTTGAAATACACATACTATCATATCCTATGCGCCAATAGTTTAGTAATTTGTGTTGTCGCAATATATATATATATATATATATATATATATATATATATATTGCAACAGATCAAATTTTATTGTACTAATAAGGATATAGTGAGTGTGTAAAAATTACAACCAAGTCTATTATGGAGAAGATGAAAAATTATTTATTATACACACAAATATAGTTTAAAGAGGTATATTGTATTATAAATGGTCATGTATTGTAATTTTGTAATTTGCAATAATAGTTTACAATGTTCGATTATATATCGGTTTTACTTGATTGAGGCTACGACCTCAGTACGTTCAATCCTCCGCTTCCTACAGCCACTCCCGTCCTGGCGTCCTCTTCTTCAGCGTCACTCCTTCCTGGCATCCTCTTCGTACTGGCGTCCTCTTCGTTCGGCGTCCTCTTCGTCCGTCGTCCTCTTCGTCTTGTCGTCCTCTTCTCAAAATATGTTAAACACACAATGCTTATTATTTTCCCTAGAATAGTTTATTATTAATTGATATGTAAATTTTTGTAAATTTTATCAATCTCAGGGTGAATATGGGTATCAATTTAGTAAGGTGTATTAGTCGTACATCTTCCACGCAATCTTGAAGTGTCTTTATAATCCCTAAGGGGATATCTTAAACTTACACGAAAAGCACTAAACTATATTATAACTCTATTTAACTAATTGACCCATTCGGCTCTGTACGCAGAACTTCGTACAGAATACCAAGGATTATGTTATATTATACTTTTTTATGTTCGCTCGAGAACAACTCTCTCACGCATGAGCACAACTTTACCTTGCAACTTCTACAGACAGACTGTGTCGATCTTTACTCTACAGAGAATGAATGTTACTAAACTTAGTATTTTCCGATTGGCTAAACCCAAGTCACATGATTGATGATTTCATCAGATATAAACTTTCCAGAAAGGGTTTGTATAAATATGCACTAACTTCCATTGAATTATCTACAAATTTTCATGACCCTATTAATGATAAGTGTTTTAAATTGAATTTTTCCTACTTAAAGAACCATATTTCTAAAATAGTTATGAACCATATAGTACACATAGTACATACAGTCGATCGGTTAATTACCGCGCAAGATATAGCGATCACACGTTATCACACCCGCACACGTGCACAAATTCACTCAAAAAATACATGACAATAAAGAACATCTTTTTACGGAGAATTTGGTATATTCTATATGCTTATCCATTTCTAAATACAAAACTTATGGCTAAAAGACAAAGTATTACATAAAATCAATTTAAACATGCAAATGCTCGTCATCCATGTGCTCTGATACAAACAACATAGCTTATCATCCTGTGTTCCGTTGCAGGATTAACCCCACCACGTGTAAAAACAAATTTTTTGTATGGAATACAAAAATTTTTCTTCTTCTTCCTAACCTAACTTGACATAACTTCCTCCCACTAATAATAATCATCCAAGTAATAACATAAGAACTTCAAAAATCAAAATAAATGAATATTTTCTATCAAACACATTTCTCAACTGTCAATTTGACAGCCCTAATGTATACAAACAAACGCACATGGCTAGATATCAACAACCTTCCTGCACACAGATAAGCATATCACACTTCTGACGTCATTCGGCTAAATCTAGGTACACTAGAGTTCATCCATAAATTTTTTCAACATGATCACAATTATTCTTACTTTACACATAATTTTATACAATTTCCTACCAGTCATTCCACCTATATCCTGGCATTTTAGGTTTAATTATCTTTAACGTAATATTTTCTTAAGGATGATGCATGGAACTTCCCTATCACCCTGTTTGTATTTGGGTTTGTGACAATGTATGTATTTTTACCCACTTGTTCCGATAAAATATATGGACCGTTGTATAATCTAAAGAATTTGGCTGCAGTATTATCTTCCCTGTGGCCTACATTAAAAGCTCGCAGGAGTACCTTCTCTCCAGTTTTGAACGTTACCAGTTTGTGATCCGCATTAAATTTCTCCGTCCGTTCTTCTGCACACTTTTTAATGCGTCTACTGGCCTCTATCTTTTTAACCAAATTTTGAATAAGCAAATTCTGCGTTGGAATCCTGGAATCCTCCTGATGCACCTATCCCAGACACGGTTTGGCATTTCCCCGGTTTGTAGCTCGTTAGGTGTAAATCCTGTCGTGTCATTGTAATTCCCGTTGATGGACGCCTCGAAAAACTCGAGATAATCCGGCCACCACTCTGGTCGGTATTACAATAAGTGCGAAACAGACGCCCTAACTCCCTGTTGACCCTTTCGGCGAGGTTACCTTGCGGTCTCCGGATTGCTGTCAACACTGCCTGTATATTGTGCTTCTCTAATTCGCACTGCCACTTCTTGTTGGTGAATTGCTTACCCTGGTCAGATACAATTTTCTTCACAGGACCATATTTCGGAATGTATTTATTTAATACAACATTTACTACTGCCATCATGGTAGGTCATCCAATTGCATATAAACTTACGTTCTTAGAAAATGCATCTGTGCAAACAACCAGGTTCTTCATACCCCTTGCAGCACGTGGTAGCGGATCTAAAAAATCGATACACAGTATATCATTCTTATTCTTGGTACTGATGTTACCCATCTCCACATAGATGTGTTGATTTGGGTATTTATCTGTCTGGCATATGTGACATGTTCGCAAAATAGACTTAACTTTCCTTGCCATGTTCAACCATACGAAGTCTTCCCTCATCGCCAATAACATTTATAAGCTCCAGCATGAGCAAGACTTTCATGACAAGCCAACAGCCCACATTAAATCTTCTACGAGATCATCAGGAACCATAATCTTCCATTGTCCATCGATTATTTTATACCGTACATCCCTGTCGATTTTGTATTTCGGGTTGTCTTGCCTTTGTATTTCTTCACTAATTAATCTTAAATTTGCGTCCTTCTGTTGTTCAAGATTTATCAATTTTAATCTTTTTTTTACGTCATCTGGTAATGTATACTTGACTGCTAGAATTTTTAAAATCGATTTATATTTATTGAAAATATTATTTACTTGTTTTCATTGACCAGCTGTCTGCTTATCGGCCGTGCACTGCCCGTGGCTCGTTATCTTATCCATGCGATAAACAGCTGGCTTTTGTATGTTAATGCTCTGATATCGACCAGCTGATTTTTCGTCTATTTGTCCCAACCTAATAGTACGTTGTTCATTTTGAATTTTGCAGGTCAGTGTTTTGTTAGTAAAATCAATTGTGGCGTGTATTTTTTTTTAATGTGTCAGTGCCTACTATAACGTTGTAAACTAGATTTTTGACTATAAGAACGGGTATTTCCATTTCCATCCCTTGTAAATTTATTGTGATAAGTGCTTGCCTATTAATAGTTTGTGAATCACCTGTGGCTGTCGTGACAAATGCATAGTTGACAGGTAAGATAGGTGTTTTTTTAAATTGGTGTCTGTGTTTGTCGATAAATTCCTTACTGATTAGAGAAATTTGAGCCCCAGTATCGAATAATATATTACCGACACATCCATTAATTTTCACGCCCACAACAGTATCATTATCACTCTTATTTCTAACATGTTCCACGTCATCATTAACACAATTACTATACTTCAATTCATCTTTAATATCTTCAGAATATAGGCCTGAAGCAATGTATACATTCTTATCGCTAGTCTTGTTAACATGAGATTTTTGACATTGCTGTTTGATATGGTATGTTTTATTAATTGCCGATACATTACTTTGATTGAACTTTTGGAAATTAGGTTTGTTTTTAAATTGTTGTGGTTGTTTTTGTTTTTGTGGTTGTTGCGGCTGAAATTGTTTACGAGCCGGTTCACTATTATTATTACTATTAATTTGACTGTCAACATTATCCCATTGGGTTAACAACAGGAGTAGTTCCTCCAATGATTTAATACCTTGTGTAATTACAGCGATTTGAATACCGCGTCCGAAATGATGAGCTAATTTATTTACCATCTCTGGCTCTGACATTTCTGGTTTAAGATACTTCACACGAGATATGAGTTGGATTAAATAATTTTCTTTAGACCCTTTTAAACTGGAATACCTACCAAACTCCAGCTGTACGCGTATTTTTCGCTGTATCTCGCTGTTCCAGTATCTCGCCCTAAAATGTTGTACCAGATCTTGATATGTAACTATTTTATCTTGTACTACCGTGAACCACTCAGCTGCAGTACCATTTAATCTCCTGACTACATAGTTTATTTTATCCATCTCACTCAGGGTGTCGCCTATGCGTCCATGTCTCGCTGGCAGTTCTTCAGGAAATAAATCGGATTCTCAGAGTCCCTGCTGAAGAATTTCAACTGTGAATTGTTTTCTTCTACAGTTCTATAGATGAACGTGGTCTGGTTCGCCGTTGTCGAGGTACTCTGGAGTCGGGTCAGCTGTTGTTCCAGCTCCTGTATTTGCTGATCTTGTTCAGCTACAAGCTCACTCACCGTAGATGTGTGTTGAACTACACTTTCCTCTATCCCAGTGAATTTAGCTTCACAGTCATTGATGCGAGAACTGTTCGCTTCTAAAGCAGTCTCAATATTGCTGCGAATTATTTCTACCTTTTCGCCTATACGTTTCTTGGTTGACTCTAAAAGTTGTTTATTTTGTTTAGCCTGGACATGAACGGATGTATAGATTCTTTTATTCTCATCGTGGAGTGACTTATTTTGTTTTGCTGCCTCGTCAGACATTTTCTGCATTATTGCTTTATTTTAGTCAGACATTTTCTTCATATTTGCTTTATTTTCATTAGACATTTTCTGCATATTAGCTAAGATTGCCGCCAATGTATTCTGTAATTATCTTGATTCGGCCATATTGATTATTTATTTTTTATAAATTTAATAAATATTATATATTTTTATTTATAATAACGGCAATATTTTTAATACTTATTTTTACGAATAACTGTCAATTTATATGTTATTTATTATTATAGTCCAGTATCTCAATCAAATGTAAACAAGCTTAATCTAACACAAATACAAATAATAATTCAATCTCTACATAGACAATTTACTACTATTGTTCAAATATCTGATAAGAGAGCATATTCAAACATTTATCTAAACTCCCTGATAACGTAGAACGGCACACACAATTAGTTCAATGAATTTATTCTATACACACTCAAATAATATTTTGTTTTTTACAACTAATGCAAAAAATCGAGCCACACGTTGGCCAGCGCCAAATATCCTTATGCAACAGATCAAATTTTATTATACTAATAAGGATATAGTGAGTGTGTAAAAATTACAAACAAGTCTATTATGGAGAAGATGAAAAATTATTTATTATACACACAAATATAGTTTAAAGAGGTATATTGTATTATAAATGGTCATGTATTGTAATTTTGTAATTTGCAATAATAGTTTATAATGTTCGATTATATATCGGTTTTACTTGATTGAGGCTACGACCTCAGTACGTTCAATCCTCCGCTTCCTACAGCCACTCCCGTCCTGGCGTCCTCTTCTTCAGCGTCACTTCTTCCTGGCATCCTCTTCGTACTGGCGTCCTCTTCGTTCGGCGTCCTCTTCGTCCGTCGTCCTCTTCGTCTTGTCGTCCTCTTCTCAAAATATGTTAAACACACAATGCTTATTATTTTCCCTAGAATAGTTTATTATTAATTGATATGTAAATTTTTGTAAATTTTATCAATCTCAGGGTGAATATGGGTATCAATTTAGTAAGGTGTATTAGTCGTACACTTTCCACGCAATCTTGAAGTGTCTTTATAATCCCTAAGGGGATATCTTAAACTTACACGAAAAGCACTAAACTATATTATAACTCTATTTAACTAATTGACCCATTCCGCTCTGTACGCAGAACTTCGTACAGAATACCAAGGATTATGTTATATTATAGTTTTGTATGTTCGCTCGAGAACAACTCTCTCACGCATGAGCACAACTTCACCTTGCAACTTCTACAGACAGACTGTGTCGATCTTTACTCTACAGAGAATGAATGTTACTAAACTTAGTGTTTTCCGATTGGCTAAACCCAAGTCACATGATTGATGATTTCATCAGATATAAACTTTCCAGAAAGAGTTTGTATAAATATGCACTAACTTCCATTGAATTATCTACAAATTTTTGTGACCCTATTAATGATAAGTGTTTTAAATTGAGTTTTTCCTACTTAAAGAACCATATTTCTAAAATAGTTATGAACCATATAGTACACATAGTACATACAGTCGATCGGTTAAATACCGCGGAAGATATAGCGAACACACGTTATCACACCTGCACACGTACACAAATTCACTCAAAAAATACATGACAATAAAGAACATCTTTTTACGGAGAATTTGGTATATCCTACATGCCTATCCATTTCTAAATACAAAACTTATGGCTGAAAGACAAAGTATTACATAAAACCAATTTAAACATGCAAATGCTCGTCATCCATGTGCTCTGACACAAACAACATAGCTTATCATCCTGTGTTCCGTTGCAATATATATATATATATATATATATACAATTACTTTCTGATACAGTTCGTTTCTTGATTTATATAATTCATTAAATATTTATAATGAATTTACCTCAAGATATTTTTTTCCTTATTGGGAACATGTTTCGGGTACCATCTTGTACCCATCCCCAGCCTTCCGGTTTTTGTGTCTGGTGAAGTACATATGTGTTTGTTGACTATTATTATTGTGGCTTCCTGTTGGCTTCTGGTACTTCAAATTGGTTTTATTGTGTGTGATTGTGGTGTTAGTTTTTTTGTCTATTTTCGATGTTGAGTGCTTTGAATATTCTGTCATCTTTTGTAATGATTTGTATTTGTTCAGGTATTAGTTTGTTTTGTGTTTTATGTTTGTATATTTGTAAATTTTCCCAAATGTTCATTATGGTGCCTTTTATGTGGTATATGTTTTATTAGTGTCACATTGGTTATGTCTGGGAATTCATGTCCTGTGTTTATTGCATGTGTGGCTAAATTGGATTTATATATTTCTGGTTTTTGTATGCGTTTAGGTGTTCAAAAATCTTAAACAAACAATAAAACTAATAAAAACAACTAAAAACATTTTCAACAATAAAAACACAGACATATATATAAATAATAATCCAGAACCACCTAAAATGAATAGCCTATTAAAAATACACAAATTAAACAACCCAATACGTCCATTAATCAACTTCAAAAAAGCTCCTACATACAAAATAGCAAAAATAGTAGCACAAAACTAAAAAGTAACCATCTAACAAATAACTATCATAACATAAAAAATACATACGAATTAATAGACAAACTAAAAATAGTAAATATAAATGAAAATACATTTTTCACATTATATGATATCACAAACATGTACACCATCATCCCAGTAGAAGAAACAATAGACATACCGGTAATAATAAACAAACTTAAAGAACAAAATGAAAACAAACATTATATAACCGAAATAAAAAGTAGCCTCCAACTAATACTAAAACAAAATTTCTTTGAATTTAATAGCAAAATTTATCAACAGCAAGAAGGTTTAGCAATGGGATCACCATTATCAAGCATAATAGCAGAAATATTCCTACAACACATAGACACCAAAATACAAAATATTATAAAATAATATGATCCAAATGGCATATGGATAAGATATGTATGATGGGCTATATGTGTTAAATAACAAAAACACAAATGTAGAGAACATACTGAAACAAATCAATAACATACATCCTAAAATACAATTCACAGAAGAAAAAGAAAAAAATAACAAAATCAACTATTTAGACATAACCATCACAAGATACAACAACCACATACAATATACAATATATAGAAAACCAACTTCTACTAACATCATTATACCTAACCATTCTGACCACCCACCACAACATAAAATGGCAGCATTCTATTTGCTATTTAACAGAATGTACAAAATTCCCCTAAACAAACAAGAAACTGACCAAGAAAGAAATATAATATACCAAATTGGTTACGAAAATGGATACAATAAAAATAGTGTAAACAAAATAGAAAATAAAATCAAATATAAAATAGAAAGTGAACAATTAAGAATTAATCAAAATGAACAACACATAAATATTAACAACAACAAAAAATGGGCCACGTTCACATACATAAATAATAAAATGGCAAAACTAATAAAACTATTTAAAAACACAGATATAAATAACAAATAACATACAAAACTAATAAAAATAATTTACAAAAACTAAATAGCCCACACAACAAAGATAATACAACAACTAACAGTATATACAAAATTGAATGCCAAGACTGCAATAAATGTTACATAGGACAAACAAAAAACAGCTGAAAAAACGTTATTTTGAACGCCTAAACACATACAAAAACCAGAAATACATAAATCCAATTTAGCCACACATGCAATATACACAGGACATGAATTCCCAGACATAACCAATGTGACACTAATAAAACATATACCACACAAAAGCACCATAATGAACATTTGGGAAAATTTACAAATATACAAACATAAAACACAAAACAAACTAATACCTGAACAAATACAAATCAGTACAAAACATGACACAATATTCAAAGCAGTCAACATCGAAAATAGACAAAAAACTAACACCACACTCACACACAATAAAACCAATTTGAAGTACCAGAAGCCAACAGGAAGCCACAATAATAATAGTCAACCGACACATATGTACTTCACCAGACACAAAAACCGGAAGGCTGGGGATGGGTACAAGATGATACCCGAAACATGTTCCTAATAAGGAAAAAAATATCTTGAGGTAAATTCATTATAAACATTAAATGTAATATATATATATATATATATATATATATATTAGGAAGCTCCCTTTTATCTAACACAATTATCTAATATTTGTGATGTTAAATAAAATGTTACTTACCCGTGATATTACTTCACCTGGGCGCCAGAACAAATCCCAGATACAAATGACACGGTTTCAGCTTAGCTCAGCGCATGGAGCACTCTTTCTCAGGATTCGTTCAGTGATTGTGGTTTTCAAGGGGAATCGTTACAAATAACACTTTAATATTTGCTTGATTATTTTAATTAACGTTTTAATCAATTATTTTTAAACTTGTAAATGCTAATGGTAGGACTTATTTCTACCCTAACACTTACTGAGTGAGTTTGAAAAGTAACGATTAAGACATTCAAACGACCTATGGCTCTTATCTGGTTTGATTAAGAGATTGCTATCTCCCAAACCAGTGCTAAAGAACAGGTCTGCAATAATTTGCACGTCCAATACTACACTCACTTTCCATTCAACACTCCTATACTATGTTAGAGCTAATTTATTACAAATTGTGTAATTAATTAAATTACAAAGTGTGAAATGCTTAGTGTCTTTTAATTATTGTTTATTGCTTTTATTATTTGTTTAGTGCTTATTTCATTGATCAATGAATCTATTTCTTACTGTTTGATGCGTTGACCGAAGATAGGAATCCGTAGGGGTCCTCCTTTTGATGGTTTTGCACAGTAGAATTGATGTTGATCAATGCGAGAGTTGTTGAACGGTACTAGTTCATCTTCACTGCCGACTACTTCTCGAATTTGATACTTAATTACGCTTTTGCGTGATTGAAAAATTTCTGTACTTAAATTATACACGACTAGCGCATTGAAGATCCGAACGAAGAGTGATGCTACCCCTCGCTTTGAGTTGGCGTCAGTTTTAAATACGGGATGCTGATTGGTTGTTCAAATAAATCATACGTTTTTCTAGTTTTGACAATCTCGAACAGGTCGACGAAACACACCGTGACAGGTTTGAAACTACAGAGAATTTCTAGTTAAAATCGTACTTCCTGTGTTTGCAAATCGATTGATTACAGGTATTTGCAAACGTGTTTTCGAAGATCTGACCACAGAATATTGTTGCTTAGGTCTTTATCTGTGTGTGTGTGAAAACACCTAATTCCTACGTAGCATAATTCTCTCGTTATTCCTTTTGGCGTACGTCTTCCGTATAACTTCGTCAATTGTTAATTATATTAACTGAGATTGCGACTACTTATAAAGCTTCACTTGCTGAATACAATGCTGTTTTCAGAATTGCTGTATATTTATTAGTTTTTAAGTTATCACAGGTTGAACTGATAATTAGTATTGAGGAAAATTTCATGTTCTTACCGGTATCTGATGTCGTTGTGACGAGGTTAGAATGAGATGGCTGCGATTGTACGCTCTCTCTCTTGCTTACGCTGCTATACTCCCTCCGTCAGACACTTTCATATAACGCTCAGTTAGGACGCTAATATAAATCGTTATAATATATATATATATATATATATATATATATATTGGTATATTTATATATTGTCGGTGTTATGTAAGAAGGGCGAATCAACCAAAACAGGATTTTTCAGGAGAGCAATTTGAAATTTCAACCTCTCTTGAAAATTAGAATTAGTTTAGTATTGAAGGAAAAAAAAAACTAAGTTGGCTGAAACCTTGTGTTTGTGTATACTTTGTTTCATGTAATTTAAAATTTGTTTCATAATCTTAAAAAAATTGTATTTAGTTGCAGTACGCCTATTCGCCTTTTTAACATAGATCATAATTAAGTACTAAGAAGGATATTCGCCATTTTTTACATCTCAATTCTTAAAACAAAAAAGTTAAAATAAAACAAAAGGTACAATGAAGAATGTTTAATGTTCACAAATAAATCTTTGATACAGGCTATAAAAGTCAAGGCTTATAAATAGAACAGGTTGTCTCAGTTGCTCGACACACGCGCATTACGTCTTTGGCCAACCGTAAATTATAAATTAAAACAATTATAAAAAGAAACAGCTGATCAGAAATCAGCACAGCATTAAAGCAGACAAATGTAAGGTTGTAAGCGAGATGTCGGTGCGTGACATCACAACCCATCCAGATGCTGTTTATGGCACTGAGGCAACCTGTTCTATTTAGCCTTGTATAAAAGGAGCATTACAAAACATTTTTTTTTCTACTGGTCCTCCAGTATTCTTTCTTCTTTTTGTATTTTCTTTGGTAGATTCTTCTTTTTTTCCACTGTTCCACTTCCTTTTCCTCGAATTTTCTTTGACAGATTCCTCTTTTGCTCCATTGGGCATCTTTTGATGATGTGGTAAACCTTCCAAAAAGTATGATGAGCAGTGGGGATGACCCTTGTTTTACAGAGACCCATTAGATACTTGTATTTACTCAAAGATATTGGTAATCTTGTGTTATATGCCTGTGGGAGGTCTTTTATCTCTCTCAATGGTGGTCTGCCCACACATTTCATTACTTTTATCTCTTTGAACTCCTCATCATCGTAGTCATATTTAAAAAAAATTTAATCAGTGTTGTGTTTTTCATACCTAAACCACTTAATTTTTCTCCATTCCACAGTTTCCTCTGTTACAGTATGATACCTTGGAGTGTTTTTGTTGTCATTGGCCAATACAGCCCAGTCTATAAAACAATCATGGGTTAGATCAATGACATTGTATGGTTTTGGAACCTTCCTTGCCATCTTGCATATTAAACTCCACTCTGATGGTACATTGACTTGAATGTTTTTTGATGCCCGTTCAATTGTGGAGTGCATCGAATCCCCTTCTTGCTAGGAATGGCCTGGCTCATAAAAGAAGTGGTCAATTACCTCACATTTGGTCATCCGAACTGCATGTAAAAGAGCCCTTGAGAAATACTGGTTTAAGTTTTGACCCCTCGCACCTATCACTCATGAGAAAAAATTCCTTTGTATCTTGATGGACTTTAATGCAATTGAAAATACAAGTGCCTATTTCAGTAGAGCCCCTGTTTCCTTCCGTTTCATTCCAAATATTACAAGTTCCCTCCTTTGAAATAAGGTCAAATATTGTCAAATTATAGACTGTAAGTTTTCTTTTATAAAAAATTGATGATACTTGGCCTTTGGGGCATTCCAAAACTGCTTGTAAATCAAAATTGACAATAGTTTTTTTCCCATCACTGTTTCCTCTTTTTTTCACCTCTTCGTTCTTCAACTCTTGTGCTCTATTTTTGTTTTTTAAATGTTTTAAGTAATCTTCTTTTTCAGCTCCCTTATCTTCATCACTTAGGCCATCATACCTGTTACAAGTGCTGCACTGATTTTTTTTAGGTTTGTGAAACTTAAGATAGCCGTACGAATAGAAGAACTGCTTTTACAAGGATTTAGAAGTAGGTTCTACGAGCGAATTTTTATTTTTGTTTTTTAGATTTTCTTCTTCAGACTTTTTATTATCATCCTCACATTTTAGTAGGTAAAGGTCATAGAGTTTTTCTAAGCTTAACTGTGAACTGAGGTAGAGTTTCTGTGAAGATTTGCGGCAGTAGTGTGATTCTACTGCCGGAATTGATAAAATGTGGCAACGTGCATGGTCTTCTCTAAATTTACTGATTTTGTTTTTTGATGGGTGTTTTCCCCTGTTGTCAGATGCCACAATACCAGCTTCATTTTTTTCTCTAAACATACTCTCACAAATTTTTCCGACACATCAAAGAATACCAGAAAAAATTGTCTGCAGACTCGTATACGCTCTGTTCCCTTTTCTAAGAAGTAATGTAGGCTTCGCTTTTTACGGGATACAGCTAAACTTTGTCTTCTTTCAGGTTCTACTTCGTCAATGTGATTTGCGATGAACTGGCTTTGTCTGTCTTGACTCTTGTCTTTTTCAACCATCTTCCAGAAACACTGAAAATATCCAACTTTTTCTTCTTCTGTCAGTTTATCACTACATTTGAATGGGCAGTGCACACACAAAAATGCTCTCCTCTTTCTCTTTTTTACAGGATTTCCTCGTACGCTGACATAAGATTTACCTGACATCCTTTGTATCTTGCGTTCTTTTCGCTGACAAACTGTTGTCGCTGTCTTGTGAGAGTTGCCATTAGAGTTTTCCCTTTGACTTGATAAATTATGCCCTGATAGAATATGGTTTCTCAGTTCATTCTTTTTTTTGTAAGCAATCTTACATACATCACATTTGTAAGCTCTGCAGGTTGTATCACTACCAGAGGCAAATGCTTCCTTGTGTATCTTTAAATGAGTAATTATTTCGTTTCTACTACCGCAAGACTTATTGCAGTGGTCACAGATCTACTCTTTTTCAGGGAAGTTTAAACTTTCATTCAGCTCCTCATGAACTGAAGAGTCTTCACTCCTTACTATCTCTGTCAAATCACCCGCAAATGGGCTTGCTTGAACATTTTGTGCTAAACAATCATCAATCATATTTAAAGTTGATATGGATAACATTTCATTTTGATTAGGTGATGAATCATTCATTAAATCATGTTTGTATGCGGTAGAAGGTACAGGCTCTACGGGTAGTAAGGTAAGGAATTCAGGCTGTTTTCCAATTTTTTCTTGTAAGTTGTACACATCATTGTTTTCAGCAGAAAGAAAAAAAATTAACTCTGAATTATCCATAAGGCTAGGCCTGCTAGCATCATTTTCAGGTAAGATAGTCACATTATTTTCACCAAATAGAAAAATTAACTCTGAACCATGTCCAAGGTCAGGCCTATCTGCTTCACTTTCAGGTAAGATAGTCATATCTTTTTCAGAAGGAAGAAGAATTAGCTCTGAACCACGTTCTACGTTAGGCCTACCAGCACTAATTTCAAGTAAGACAGTCACATCATTTTCAGAGGGAAGAAAAATTAACTCTGAACCATGTTCAAGGTTAGCCCTAGTAGCAGCAGTTATAGGTGGGTCAGTCACATCAAACTCTTTAAGGGGCACAACTAACCGTGAAAAATCTTCAGTTTGAGGCCTACTAGTTGTGTTTTCATTCATACAAGTGGTTGGAGACTTATCTTCTTTGGGTAACAAGTTCGTAATCCGTTGACTCCTGGATAGAAAAACCATTCTGCTCCTAAAATAAAAATTAACCCTAAGTTTGCTGAATTAGTCGTACTTACGGCGAATATCCTCCTTTTACCCCTAAAAATCTAAACTTTTACAGGATCAACACAGTTTTATAATACCCTAACTTTAGCTTACCTAGCCGAGAACCTACTGTCTATAACCTAACCTATTACGAAGAACAGGACTACACAATCATTATGATTATTTTACGACTGTGGGTTTAATTACTTACTGAAGATGTTATAGACAACACTAAGACTGAACACTGCAATCACAAAACACTTCACTGTCTTGGTAAAGATTAATTCACATTATAACTGCATGTTATTATGACAACAACACAATCCAAACAGAAACAAAGCACCAACTCAGCTGTTCTGCAAAGCAGATGCTCCAACGATCCAGGTTAGCCAACAGAATTTCCTTAAAAAGCTAAAATATTCCTTTTATAAAAGCTAAAATTTCATATTATTTACTCATTACTTTAAGTCAATAATCATTTTTTTTCGATGAGGAAAATATTGTTTCTTTTATAAAAATGTGTGCAAAGTGTAAACATATGTTATGTTAAAAGGGCGAACGCATTGATTCGCCCTTTTAAAGTGACATTAACAGTACAGGAGCACTAATATCGTCCTATAAAAAGGGCAAATACCCAGTTCGCCCTTTTTACATTATCAAAGTGACATTCGCCTTATTTACACATACCTGAAACTTCAGTTCCATAACACTTACACAATTGCCACTTTTACATAACGATTCGTCTCAATCAGGAGAATATAATGGGGCGAAACCCCCTAAAACTCAATTTTGGTTGATTCGCCTTTTTATCAAACACCGACGATATATATATATATATATATATTCTATCACTTTCTGCTACAGTTCGTTTCTTGGTATATATATAAAATATTTAAAATTTATATTTATTTTACCTCAAGATGTTATTTTTCCCTTATTTGGAACATGTTTCGAGAACTCCTGTGTTCTCATCCTCAACCTTCGTGATCACACAGGCCGAAATATATATATATATATATATTGCAAGGTAACAGGTTGTTATCCAAACCAGACTTGCAGAAAAGAATGCTCCATTAGTGATTTACATACATTTATTGTCTCTTTTTTTACAGTAATTTGTATTTAAATGTTTTTTTGTTAACTCAAACAATTACAACTTTATATGTTCAAATCTTCTTTCAAAATATAATTTAAATAAACGTTCTCTTTTATTTAAAACAGAGATATAACTTTAAATGTTCATAATCTTCTTTTTTAATATAATTTAAATAAATGTCTTCTTTTATTTAAACAATGATAGAATTTTACAGTTCAACAAGTTCTTTTTCTTTTGAAAGCTTTATATAATTGAACAAATTTAGTTTTAAATTTTGCTTTCCTGCTTTGTCGTCTTCGTTGTCATCCCGGTCGAAGATCTCGGTCCTGGTCTCCAGCGATCCGTCGTCCGTGTTCCACGTTCCAGCCACCGCCTCCAGGAACTGCCTCGCTCTAGGTGTCCGTTTCAGCCGCCACGATCAGCACATGAAGTTCAGGAAAGGTAGTAGAAGATCTCTTACTCAGTGGTTGTTCCCTGCCGATAATCGCTGCTTCCTCGACTCCACGGGCCCCAAGGACTGCCTGGAATGGATGTTGGACTGAACGATGACTACTACTACTGCTCTCGCTGAGTGGTATATGAAGACTACTTTGAAGGCTGCTGTAAAATGAGGCTGCAACGATATAGTGTGATGTCATCCACTACCTGCGCACAGACGCATTTCCAATACATTCTATACTATATTAGAGAACTTCTGGACAAGCCACGTGCAGCAAATTGTACATCCGTCTTCTCGATTTTTCTAGAACACGTTTCACTATATATGAATAAATTACTTTAACCTTCTTTTAGATACGCGCACAACACAACACTTCGCTCAAATATAAAACTATAGTTTCATAGTCTTTATAACGTCTTATTACTAATTTATACAATAATTCTTAATTTTCAGCAGTATTCTTACTTTCAAACATACCCCAATTGTCCTGGACACTCGTTACAGCTGGTCATAATTATGTTCTACACATTCACATATAGCGTGACTGCCTGTCACATTGCAATACACACACACACACACACACACACACATATATATATATATATATATATATTATAAAATAGAAATGTTGTGTATACAGTGTATACAGACAGAAATTGTACCTTCTTTTAAATCCTCTCGTTGGAGTCGTCAATTTATAGTAAAGAGAAATTGTATGTGTGTTGTGTTGTTATGTCGGGTGTTACACTCCGCGCACTTTTGATACTTACTGATGACTGGTTCCTCTGCGATGATGTCGTCCTGCAAAACAACTTAAGCTACTATGTGTATGTGGGCGCCACTTGGATTTTTTGTTCCAAGAAATTATTAATTTTATTATTAAAATTAAATTTTGATTTCTTAGTTGTTAAATTAATTCTATGAAAAAATGTGAACAAGACAGTTTGAATTTGAAAATAACGTATGTTTAATGAACCCTAAAAATCGTCTGAAGGACTAACACTCGTATTAAACAAAATTGCAGAGTTACAAAAAATTACTATTGACAAGTTTTTTCAATCAAGTATCGGCTAATAAATATTTATTTACTCAGTTGAAAATCATGAGTTTAGTGTATGAAAAATCTTTATACTCAGGACGTGACTCCTTTGAACTACCAGGACAAATCGATAGGATGCTTTACAAAAATTGTGTGATTTGAAGGTGTGTGACATGTGTAGTACAACTGTGTGAAAAATGATACCAGGTAAAAATGACTTTAACTTTTAAACAACTCACGTTCCGGTGGGTAGTTATTTCTTGCACTGGACACTTCTCTTGGGGACGTTTTCAATCTTGCCTCTTCCTGTTAACGTTCCTCGTGCACTGATAATTATTTGTAAATCAAAATACGGTTTTTAAAACTCCGCACGATTGAAATAAGTTTCGCACTGAATCTATGCTTTGAATTCTGCCGGCGGTGATCAGCTGTCTGCGTAGTTTCTCGATTCGGCCGTCGCAGCGCCAGTTCCGGACTCAACGTTGAAAGGCTTGTGTCAGTAATTGTTTTGGGAATTTTGTCAAAGTCAGTTTGTCTTAGCGAATACCAGCAGAATTGATTCTCTATTAAAATTTGGTCCTTTTCAGGGTCGCTAGTATTCTGGCTGCGTGCGTTCTATTAAATATGGCGTGTTGCTGCTCTATTCAACAACACGTTGGCGTATACTCCTTGTAGAGGTTAGTTCAGTCTTTTGTCATGTACGGGAAAAGCCTTTCTGTGTTCTCGTGTCGACTTCTCGTTCTTCGATTTTGCCTCGGGTGTGATGATCAGTTTCATGGGTGATGTGTCTCTTCTGGATTCAAAGCATAAAGTGTTTTTTGGTCAGATTTCGTCTTCCTTTTATACTCTGTAAGGGGCATTGTTTTAAATTTCTGACATGAACTTCCGGTATTTTTGAGTAAAATTTTCTTCTAGAACGTTCGAGAATAATCAAATGGAACATCATGGAAGAAATTTGACTACCGTAGAAGCTTTAGAACAAAAACGTCTTATTCTTCACACTAAAGGATATTACTGAAATTATTCTGGTATTTGTCAAACAATTTTACATAACTACTTACAATCTGCATGACATTACTAATTTTGGATTCTCTGCTTTCAACTGAATCTAATGATACTAATTACGATTGGTTTTGAACAAATTAACTCTAATAAAATAACATAAAATACAACTCTTACCTTGGAATGTTTTCACAAAATTCCAATTTTCTACTTATAAAAATATTGTGAAGTTGTTTGGTTCTTGCTACAACATTAATGCATAACATAATTATCTTTTTATAACGAAATAAACAAATATTAACACATATAACATATAAATAAGTTCAGTTTTGTATAGGCCTTACATATGGCCTATGTTTTTTGTCACTGGTTCTTTACAATAATTCGTCTTTTTTCGGTATCATATATGGGATTTTTTGGGTATTCACTGAGAGTTTGTTGTATTGTTTATCCTTGGTAATACCTAGTTTATCCTGATACATATTATTTTTACTGTAAGATTACTTAGCATCATATTGGTTTGCATAAGTGATTCATTTTCTTGGTGTGACAAATTTCACTCTCATATTTCAAATCCTTTAAGAATTAAGCTTGTTTTCAACTGAGTAAGTTTGTTTCTATAGTACACTATAGGATTGTACCTTTTTCCTTTATTTTTGCTAATATTCTGCAATTATTCTGTCAAATATGACTGTTTTTTGTGATTGTTTTTGGCCTCCGTCTGGTATGGTATAGATAAATAGTTTCCTCACTCGACTGTTAAAGTGTTTTAGTTGGTCAAATATATAAGTATAGTCACATTATATTGTATTTCAACTTTATAATACAATTTGGTTGGATTTTGTCAACATTAAATTCATAAATATTACAATATTATAGGTCCATCACATGTTTTCAGTTAATACTGTTTTTGGCTATTTTAATCGATTTCTAATCACTTTACAGCTTTCTCTATTTAAGATAATTTGTTCGTCTTTGTCTAATTGACATTTACGTATATTTTTATATTAATTCTATAATAATTAATTTTCACATACAATCTGAGTGATTGGACTCGGCTCCTAAACATGATTTTTTGTCATAACATTTATATATTTTTTTATTTTAACTTACATCCTTTTTAATAATGTATTCAAATCATTTAATACATTTATTTTATTTATATTACAAAGTATAATATGGATCTCGTCCATTAATTCACAATAAATAGTTTTTTATACCCTATTCAGAGTTACATTTTTTAATAAGTAATGACGTCATTTTGGTTATTTCTGATATTATCTGTCTCTCTTATAGTATATTATTATTTTTACACTGTTCTTCACTTAAATAATATATATGGGGTTTGAGCCTTAGTCATAGTCTCGTCGTTTTTTCATGTTAATGATATTAATTATCAGACAATATTACAAAATTTTTCGGATTACTTGGGTTCGATACTGTTCACCTCACTTTCCTCTTATGATAAATTACTATGCAAATAAGTTCCTTTATGGAACGTTCTGTGACGTTACAATATATATATTGGAACAATACATATATTTGCATATTTGCCCAGGGCGGTATGTTTATTACGTAATTAGCATAGAAAGTATAATGAACAGTTTTATACAGTTTTGTGCAAGAAAATGCAGGCTGGATCCTGTCGAGAGGATACCTGCTTCTCCAGAGTTAAGATACAGCATGTGTGTGTTTGTGTGTGTGAGCCAGCAGTGACCTGTTTTGAACGACACGATGGGGTGATGCTACGAATTGTTTGTTCCAATTACTCAGGTCTTAACAGGATTATAATAAACTAATTACTTGTGTTAAACCTGTTAACGAAGACTTACGACAATTATAAAGACACCATTGCATTAATGAATTTTGAACGAGTATGGTAATGTAAAATTTATTTCCAGAGGTGCAGTATTAATGATGCTAACTAATTAATATTAATTACTAATATAATTAAAGAGTAATTAATATGAGTGGTATATGTGAGTGACCAGAGAAAAATTATGCAAACAATGAGATAGCTCATGTGACGAATATGGTCATAAGTTCGCGATAATTAACCAAAAAGTGACTGTAATAAAAAGGACGCTCTGGAGCGAACTGACATCTCTAACCTGTCAAAAGTAGGAATGTTCCTGTCAAATCGTCACCAGTATAAATACCACTGGCAACTTTGGGCGATCAGATACTTGGACTCAACAAATCTTCAGGACGTTACGGTGCCCCTTTGTCGATCGACTTCTGGACACACACGTACACTACCACACTCACACCAAGACGTAAGAAGGAATTCTGAAGCATCAACAACAACAACATTAAGAGACAACGACCACAGCACCATCATCAACAACATCATCATCATCATCATCTTCATACTCTCAGCATTTTGGACACACCACACACACACATGCAACGGTAACAGCAGTATGCAGGTGATAAAAAACAATTTATAGTAATTTTAGTGTGGAAAGAGCTCTTTAAAGAACTATAAACATTAAAGCATCAAAGTTAGTAAGTTTAAATATTAAGAAATAAGAGAAGTTAATTTAATAACAAAATTTAGAAAAGAAATATCAATCTTTTGTCGTATTTTTGGGTGTGTCAGCTTAAAGTAATTAATAGATTGAAAGTAAATGTCACATCATATTTATTTGTTTATAGCAACAATAAATTCATTCTTGAAACTTAATCTTATTTTGTTTGTAACTAAGTTGCTATCGTATTTAAAAGTTGAGTTAATTTCAGACACACAAACATAAAAAGAATTTAAATAACTTGTTTAACATGTTTGTTTAGTCAATAAGATTATATGGGTGTTTATTTGTGTAGTATGTTATGAATAGCATTGCAGGTTACAGTATATGTGTAAAACTTATAAAGGTAAATATTTGTGTCTAATGTTTGAAATTTTAATATTGAAATATTTTTTTCTGTTAATTAATAAATCTTAGAATGATTATTTGAAACGACTTTAAATGATTTATTTCATGTCAACAACATCTCACTCCTCTTTAAAAAGTATTTAATTATTGTGCAACCACATATACTTGACGCAACGAGAAACAAAATCCTGTGACCTGGCCGGTGTAATACATATTTAGTTGCGTTGAGTACATGGTAATATATTTGTAGAATTGTTGTAACGTGCATAATAAATTGGCGTGCCCAAAGTGGGGCCCCCATAGTCAAAGAAGCCATAATAAATTAGCGTGCTTCGATAATTAACGAACCATAATAAGGTGGTTCAGAATTAATAAGTGTATTGTTATTAATGTTATTATATTGTAATTGTAATATTGTTGTGTATTTCACAACTGGCGCTCATCAAAAGTAAAAGAGGAGAGAAATTGTTGGTATGAGATAATTATTAATAATAATAAATATAAATAAATAACATTAAATAAAAAACCATTAGAGTTGCAGTTTACCAATAATAATTAATCATAAAACGAATTTAAAATCAACAAAATGGCTACACCGCAGAAAGGAGTTGATATTGAGGCAATATTTAGGAGTCTCCAGGAACAAATGCAAAAGATTAGCAAAGAAAGTAGGGCTGACTTTAAAACTGAATTAGCGAAAACTAATGAATAAATACAAAAGAATAGCGAAGAAAGTAGGGCCGAATTTAAATAGTTTAAAGAACAATTGACGACAAAACTCGAAGAAACTAATAGAGAATAGAAATATTAGAAACTACAGTAGAACAGTCACTAAATGAACAAGCTATAAAGATAGAGAATAGGTTTAAAGATCAGACGACGGAATGGTCTAAAGAATTAAATGTTAGTGTGAAACAAGTAGCTGAACAATGGAATGAGAAGTTTATAGTAGCAAAGCAGGAGAAGGAGATGGAAAGAAAAGCAATCAGTGAACAAGTCTATAAAAACACCAATAAGACGCAGGAGTTGGGAGCCAGGGTAGTAAGGTTGGAAATTGCCGTAGTCGTGCCTAATAAAACCACAAAGGAATATTCCAGTGAAATAGATACACTAGGGAAAATCAACGTGGACAGGTAGAACGTCTAAAAACGGAATTGAAGAAGGAAGCAATGAAGGTGATGGTAGATACAACACTGTGTGATGAAAGGACAAAATTGTTACTGAACTGGGAACGAGATATGGATTTAACAGGTAATGTGTTAACTGATAAAGAGAAAAATAGCTTTATTAGTGAACAGTTTCAAGTTTATGATGAAAAATGGTACACGAATGCTCGATATAATTTAACTGCTAACGAACAATTTAAAAACTCATTTGAAGGTTGCTATGGGAATATTCACACGAAAAAACAAATAAGAGACCAAGTAGAATATGGTAAGTATCAGGATAATGGTAGATTTACCTTAGCGGAGTATGTAATCCAACGTGTAGAAAGAAGTAAACATTGAACTCTCACAATTAAACAATGCGAATTAGTATGGAATTTTGCACATCACTTTCACAGAGATAATAAATTCGCCAGTAAAACACTAGGAATTAAAATGATCAAAGAATTGTTAACTTAACTCGGACAGACCGAACACATGTTTCGCACCGAGTACAGAAATAAAACTAATTTTATGCTAAGAGAAGAGAAAAATACAATGGACTCTTCGAATGCAGGTAAGAGAGGAAGAGAGAGCGAGAGAGAGCGAGACGAAGAGAGAAGTCATTTCGGCTCATCGAAGAAAAAAAGCTTTAACATCAGGTTATCGTACAGTCACAGCAGTACAATGGAATATTGACAAAAGGGTGCGAGACAATGGTCACTACACGGCTGAAGTACAATGCATATTTCCTGTCTACACAATGCATTGTTTAGCTTAGAGGAGGGTGTCAGTCAAACGACACACCGAACTTAACGCGCTAATGTAAATAATAATTATTTAAGAAAAAAATGTAGACTATATTACGGTTTATTTAGTAATAAGATAAGGAATAATAATAGGTGAATATAATATAAATAGGTATGCAGTTAAAAATAACGTACTATTTAAATTGGTAAAGCAAGATTGGAAGGTAGTATTATCAAATAAAATGTTGCTTAAATTAATGAAACCCAAAAACGGAAGTTTAACATGCGTCAGCTTTGAGATGTTATTTATGTCTGTGGGAAGATTTCACCATTAATATTATGTTTAATAAGGTTAGAAGTTATGTTGAAGGAAATGTTATGATTGCCAAAATGTTAAGAAAATGTTAAGGAATGTTAAAGAATGGTAAGGAATGTTATGTTTAAGAAAGTAAAATTCCAAAGTGAAGATTGGCATAAAGCATTAAGAAGAAATTGTATGAAGAGGGAAGAGATTCAATCGAACACACAAGTTAGTGGAATTTAAAGTTGGGGTTATGGTATTGATACGAAGTAATCCAGTAGGGAAGAGAATAGACAACACCGCCAACAGGTTCTTTAGATTATACGAAGGTCCCTATATTCTGCAAACAAGACGGGGAGCACAAACCTTTATAGTATATGACACAGAAAGATAAAAAGAAATTGGCAAATATCATGCTTCATCGATGAGGAAATATTTCTAGTAGGAAAAAATATAACTGGGGTAGTATGATTAATTCTCTTAATGCAGGAACGCATATATATATATATATATATATATATATATATATATATAGAGAGAGAGAGAGAGAGAGAGAGAGAGAGAAGCAGAGTGAGAGAGAGATACTCACCGCGCTGCACAATACGACAACAATGAAACAATAGCAGGATGTATGTTTATATTAGGGGAAAAGAATGTTTGTTACCCTCCGAAACAAGGGAAAGGTTTATTCCATCCGATAAAAATATTTACTTTTATAGAGATAAAACCCAATTGTAAAGTGGTTATTAAGACAGAATTGTAATTGTAATTGTATTACACCTATATAGCTCTGTAAATAAAATTTGACTAACTGTTAGTCAAATATTATTTAAACCAACCTGGGGAATATATGCAACAATACATATATTTGCGTATTTGCCCAGGGCGGTATATTTAATATGTAATTAGCATAGAAAGTATAAGGAACAGTTTTATACAGTTTTGTGCAAGAAAAAGCAGGCTGGATCCTGTCGAGAGGACACCTACTTCGCCAGCGTAAGATACAGCATGTGTGTGTTTGTGTGTGTGAGCCAGCTGTGACCTGTTTTGAATGACGCGATGGGGTGATGGTATGAATTGTTTGTTCCAATTATTCAGGTCTTAACAGTATTATAATAAACTAATTACTTGCGTTAAACCTGTTAACGAAGACTTATGCCAATTATAAAGACACCATTGCATTAATGAATTTTGAACGAGCATGGTAATGTAAAATTTATTTCCAGAGGTGCAATATTAATGATGTTAACTAATTAATATTAATTACTAGTGTAATTAAAGAGTAATTAATATGTGTGGTATATGTGAGTGACCAGAGAAAAATTATGCAAACAATGAGATCGCTCGTGTGACAAATATGGTCATAAGTTCGCGATAATTAACCAAAAAGTGACTGTAATAAAAAGGACGCTCTGGAGCGAACTGACATCTCTAACCTGTCGAAAGCAGGAATGTTCCTGTCAAATCGCCACCAATATAAATACCACTGGCAACTTTGGGCGATCAGACACTTGGACTCAACAAATCTACAGGATGTTGTAATCTA
The DNA here is from genome assembly GCA_034769895.1 of Magicicada septendecula. Classification (NCBI taxonomy): domain Eukaryota; kingdom Metazoa; phylum Arthropoda; class Insecta; order Hemiptera; family Cicadidae; genus Magicicada; species Magicicada septendecula. The sequence goes on along the minus strand of CM068373.1, from coordinate 307,998,350 downwards.
CAGTATATATGTAAAACTTATGTAAATATTTATGTGTCTAATGTTTGAAATTTTATTATTGAAATATTTTTTCTTTTAATTAATAAATCTTAGAATGATTATTTGAAACGACTTATGAAATGACTTATATAAATGATTTATTTCATGTCAACAACATCTCACTCCTCTTTAAAAAGTATTTAATTATTGTGCAACCACATATACTTGACGCAACGAGAAACAAAATCCTGCGACCTGGTCGATGTAATACATATTTAGTTGCGTTGAGTACATGGTAATATATTTGTAGAATTGTTGTAACGTTGCAATATATATATATATATATATAGTACTCAAAACATACAATCTAGCTAAAGGGGCGACTGAATTCAATAACAGTAAGTTTTGGATGAATTCTGAACATTGAAAACCAACAACTTTAAAAAGCAAAGAGTTAAATGAACGCAAAATTCAAAGCAAAGAGTGACAGTAAATGGTTTATTCCATTGCAGAACACAGACTGTTATCAAATATCACACTAAGTCCTAATTTTATCATTACGGTGTAACAGGACATTAAAAGTATTACCACTATTTTAAAGTAAACAATTCTATTTGTAAATGTAACAGGGACAGAATAAAAATTATAGATCAACTGATATATGAATGCGTTGAGTTGAGAACTAACCTTTTACCTTCTGCCTTTGCTTTAAATATCTTTTTAATAACTCTGCTTTCACAAGTACATGTAATGTGTCCAGCGCATTCCAATCTTTTTAATTTAATAAAGGTGACCACATCAGATTCATCATACAAATTATAGGGCTCCAAATTATATCTTTTCCTCCAGGCTCCCCCCTCTTCCACTGTACCAAAAATGTGGCTGAGGATCCTCCTTTCAAATATATTTAGTTGCCTTTCATCTGATCTAGGTAGTGTCCATGTCTCTGATGCGTAAGTTAGTATTGGGTGCACTAGGACCTTATACGTCAATACCTTAGTCTTGGTCTTCCTTTGTATTAACTGAGACTTTAGATGTTTTCTGAGGCCCTGCAAACACATATTTTCTGACAAAATGCACTTTTGGATTTCCACACTAATATTATTTTTACTCTTGGATTTTGTTGTCCATGACGTGTCCGTTACTTAATTATACGGAACACAAAGTTTTTTACGGGTAAAAACGTAAACGTTTTATCTTATAACCTGGTTTTGAAAAACCGAAAACTGGTTCAGGTTATAAGGTAAAAGTTTTATGTTTTTACCCATAAAAAACTTTATGTTCCGAGTCGGTAGTCAGTTAATTATATTTAATTATTTTTACAGTTAACTTCTGAGCCTATATCAGGGATCCTTATCTTGTGGATACGGCTTTGGCAAACCCCATGTGCCCTAGCTGGTTTGTCACTTTGCTTCAACTTGTCTTGGGTGAGATCCCTTCTTTTATTCTTTCCTGTCTAGCCTCTCTTGACTGATTTTTGTTCTTTCCGACCCCAACGCTATTAGAGTACTCGAGGGCTTGGTCTCTTTGTTTTTTCATTTCTTGTACAGACTCACTAGACGTTTAATTAACATTTTTATTCCACAAATTTCTTGAATGCTCTAGAATTACTAGTTACAATGGTAGCATATTAACCAGAACACTAGTTTATTACTAGTTAAAACTCAACTCTTAAGCAGAGGGTATTAAATGTATGACTCTCAGGAACAAACAGGGCTAATGAGCTGACAACTAGGTATGACAAAATCATCATCATCATCACTTAATGGATAGGATTCCTCCTGTTCTGGCCTCATGAGTCCTGCCATATTGTGACTGGCCTGCCTACAAACCTCCTTCCAACCGGCTCATACTCATAAGCCAACTTCGGAAAGCAGGTATTGTCCATTCTTTCTAAATGTTATTTACACGTCTCTTGTCTAGGTTTCCTTTTCAATGTCCTTCTCAGTATTACACCTGTGTATAGTTTGATATCTGCCTAGTTTATTGCTGAGATCATCATTACCTCTATAAGAAAGACTACAACCAAGGTAGTTGAATGTAGAGACTTGTTTTATGAGCTGTTCATTTAACATAATTTTAGATCCAAATTGGGTATTTTCTACAAAAAGCCATAGCTTTTGTTTTTGCAATTGAAATTTTAAAATTATATTCCTTACTTATCTGTTGATGGCCATATAAACTTTTCTGCAGTGCATTCTCATTAGCCTGGATTACAGCCATATCATTTGCAAAGAGCAGCATATTTAGTGCAGTACAGTTATTTAACTTGATGCCAGAAGGGATCCCATCATTAGGTTTTCTAAGCAGATCATCAAGATATACTGTATATTAAACAATAACGGGAGCAAAGTGCACCTTTGTCTAAGCCCTCTTGCCTTGTCTAAGGCCTCTTGTCTTGTCTTTTAATTAATTAAAAGTCCTCGTGAGAAACACCTGGCTCCCAGTACAACATTTATCTCTGTTCCATTGTATAAATTCTTCAGTATGTCAATCAAATGTTTTGGGTATCCCTTATTATTCAATACTTCCCAGAGTTTATCTTGTTTTACCCCATCCAAATCGATGAAGGCTATATGAGTGTCCAAATTAAACTTTCTCCTCTTTTCTGTTATCTGATTTAGGGTAAAAATGCAGGCAGTGCAATTTCACACTTAAAGATGTGCAGTTTTAGACCTTTCCTAAAACGTTCTGATTCTCAAATATGAGAGATTCTGTTATGACAGTCAGCAGTGGCGCACCCAGAATTTTTTCGGGGGGTTTTTGAAAATTTAGAAACAATTTGGTGCACAATTTTGGTTTTCCTCATTCTTTTCTTTACAAGGAGGGCTTTTTCCTGGAGAAACGAAAATACGAAACTTATAAGGAGCCAATGTCGCAAGAACAGGTAAAAATTAACTTTGCTTCGTAGAATTTCACTCATGTACGTGCCACCTATAATGCTGCAAAGGCATACTGCACGTGTAAGAATCATACATTACAATGTTTGTAATAATTATGAGTTAAAATCATATTAAGCACAGGCTTACTAATTTGCATATGCTTATTAAATAATTTAAATTACTTAATGAGTAGACGCCGACTTTATTGAAATAATAATACAATAATCTAGTTAAAATAATCAGTCATAAAGCAGTTACGCACTTTGTAGTGGGGATAAGGCGGGAAGAATGTTATACACGTGAGTAGGAAAAGGCCTTTTGAAAATATTAGCCTTCTCCCTGAATGACGAGTCTACGTACGGAGGTTCTGATTTCGATTTCTATTTCGACACTACTAAACAGTACATATGGACGTTTTGTAAGACGAAACAAGCAATAGATTCAACAGAGGTACTATACAAAGATTTCACCGAGTTAGAAAATGTTTAACATTTAGTAGGCCTACTGCAATTATTTTGTAAACCGTGATTTGGCATGTTGTGTCTATTGCTGTCTTTCTCCAGATCGTCTAGTCGAGCCTAGACAATAACAAACATTGTATATTTTGGAGTACATAATAGTTTGTGTACATGTTACGATTCAGGAAAAAACGTAGTAATATCGGTAAAAATGAGCCTCTGACGAAGCTGACGAAAACTAGTTCAAGCTACAAAATGAAAGCTTAACACTTTTAATTTTTACCAATACAAAATTAGTGTCCCGAGTCAGTAGTTATATATTTATAATTAGTTAATCAACGGACACGTCATCGACAACAAAATCCAGGAATATAGTCAACATTACCCTGGCAACTTAATTTGTTTGAATAAGTAACATCAATAACAGGCTGGAACGTGAAATGACTGTGTATGTTTTAAAAAAAAAACAACAGATGTAAATTGTCCATAAAGAACAGGAAAGACAATATTAATGAAAAAATCATACCAAAACTGTTTAAGTACTATAGCATTTAATTACTTACAACCAATTACAAACATTTAGCTCAGTTCTTCCATCCCACTAAAGTTTCCTTCGCTGTTATTATAACTCAAATCGTCTTCACTGCTGATATCCCGTTATTTATTAATTTTTAAACGAACTGTTACATTATACACTCTTTGGTCTGATCTCACGTAATCTTTTCAATTTTCATGACATGGTCACATCTTGATGTGCAATCTATTAAACAAATACACTCAAATTCCTTGTTTGCTAAGTTTCTAACACTGTCTATGGAAAATGCACGTCTTTTTAGCACGCTTCTTCACGATTGCCTAAGTCAGTTCTATGGTTAAGAACAGGAGAAGTCAGGATGATAGAGTAGAAGTCGTAAAATGTAATGTCCATGGTTTGCCAAAACAGTGGTTATTATAAGAGTTCTGTATGTTGGTTTACTTTGTTTAATTAGTGAATAGAACTCAGGTTAAGATAAATGGACTAACGAAATCACATTATTCACTAACCAGTTAATCGTGTTTGTCTTTTTGTTAATGATGTTGCAGGTAGATTTATTTATTCATTGAAATTTTCAGCCACATTTGTCGATGAAAACGTGCCAAAAGCAATAGGAAACTTTTAATAGAATAACACAATAGAAAGTTAAGAGAAAATATATAAGAAAATTACGGTAATTCAGAGAAGAACGGCGTCTATCCACGTTTTTTTTAACTGACGTTGAATTCAGTTTCGTCTATGTAAACTATAGGCCACCGTTCTTCTCTGAACTGCCGTAATTTTCTTATATATATTCTCTTAACTTTCTAATGAGTTATTTTATTAAAGGTTTCCTATTGCTTTTGCCACGTTTTCATCGAAATCTCATTTGACGAATAATGTGGCTCAGACTAGATGCACTACCATTATAATTAATTTATCTCTTAAAAATTGTTTAAATTACTTTGAATGTTGGTGTTTCCCCTTCTATGAATTGATATTCGTAAATAATTAATCTAATAGTACACTTTCCAAAATCGTCTAAATCAGTATCCTTTATTGAGCATTTTTTATGGGAAGTACTGAAAGATTTTGTCAGCCGTATACGCGGATGCTTCTTAATAATTCTAAAAACACTACTTAGAGACACACCTCACGCCTGAGCTAACCTTTCCTGTGACTTTCTTTCTGATATTCCCTTATCTTCCGATTTAATAAACTTGTACACGTTATACATTATTTTTCGACTCTAACTATGCATGACTTTCCTTTGCACTGAAATTGACAGGCCACCCAGATTAATCTAGTTCACTCTCCAAAATCGGAAAATAGCGCAATAAACTAAACGCTACGCTTTTGATGAAAACTGGTGTTTCTTGACAAGTACGAACACAATTACATATCATGAACCATTGGCAAAAGAACAATTTATTCTCGTCTGGTAAACTGACCTATGCTGAATTTTATTTTATCATTTAGTAATAGTAAAAAAGTTACTTTGTACGAACATAGTAATTAACATATAAAGAAGATACTTTATTTATTATGTTCTTACTGTTTGTACATACGTTGATTACAAAATTTTTCCAGATTTTCGGGGGGGGTTCTAACCCCCAAAACCCCCCTGGTTGCGCCACTGACAGTCAGTCGAGCGTTTAATATTTTTGCATAGAATTTATAGCCAGTATTTAAAAGGCTAATACAGCTGTAGTTCAAGCGGTATGACAACAATAATCATTATTATTTAACATCTGTACAATCATAGGACAGGAAAGATGACAGTATATTGACTGAATATTTATTCTGATTTATCTTCTGAGTACAAAACACATACAGACACATATAATACATCTGTGTACTCGCCACTATGTAGTGTGTTGTACGCTGTTTAATCTTCCAATCAAAAGCATTGCATTTTACAGTTTTCTAACAATTACGAACATGAAAGGATGGTTGGCTATAAACTGCTTAGGCCAAGGTTGAAGTGGTAACGATCTTGCCCCAAGGGTAACTAGAAACAAACACAGAAATTATTAGTCATATTTTACTCACAATATTAATACTGTTATGACAATGGCATGGATTATAACTTACAATAATTGACTACATTATAATGGAATGTGAAATAAAATATAATAAGACTATTATGAAAAAAAATCAATGTATTGCAATAGTTCTAGTTACATGCTTACAAACGACCAATACACATTATCACAAGAAATAATAAAAGCCATCAAGTAATAAAAACAGTCCACAAATAAATGAACAATAAACAATTGCCACTTTCAGTAAATATATTGCAACCTGTTATTGAACTGATAAAATACTTTGCTGTTCATGCTATAACTACATATTCCCCATAAAACATACCAAAGAAATATGACAGACATTTGACATCAAAAACACAAATATTTTAATAAGGAAAAATGATAAGAATATCAAACAATACTGAGAGGGAATTAAAATAGAACAAGGACATACAGTGATTAACAGTAGAGGCAACTTTTATCATTTTCCGATGCTGATGATAATGTGGCAGATTCCATGGAATGTAGAAGATATTAAAATTATTATATGCTTATCGGAAATCAGGAATCAATTTAAAAGTAAACTTAGGTGACACACTGATATTAACCATAACTTAGTAGAAAGTTCTTTGAATTGAAACTGAAAAAAAAGGATAAAGCTGGGCTGTATCGTTATTTAAAATGGCTTTATGAAAAACGAATTAAAATTAACCTAATTGGTTAAAACATATCAAAAGTTTTTTTTCCTGAAAAGCATAACTGTGATTGCTACAAATCAGGTACCACCAGGAAAAAAGAAAAGAAAAGATCAGTGATCATTGAGACTGAAAGGGAAGAAGGATGGAAGGGATGATGCTGGATGGGAATGTAGATGATTTCATAGAACCAAAAGGAGAGGGCTTTGTAGATTATATGTACTTACTAGTTGCAACTGCTGCTTCTGTTCCTTTCTCATCGATATTGATGTAAGTCTGTTGAATAGCTTTGGTAACATATAAAGGTCCATCATCAATACCAGACAGATCAGCTCCATGTTCGAATATTGTCCTTATTCCTAGCTGTGTGAACATGGCATCAAATTAAATCAGATTACGGATTAAATAAAATTAAATTGCATTTCTTCTAACTTGCCTTATTGCCCTGACAAGTGTTCCTCAGGATTATAGTACATCCCAGATTCCTAATACTGTAATAGTACTGTGTTGTTAGAAGTCTTTACTGTATTGTTTAAAGCCTTGTTAAAAATAATATTATATTTTAACTAATGCATTTAATGAAAATTATTATGGTAATATATAATAGGTATGTTTAATGATTCTTGTTAAGAAATCATATTGTACTTACACTAATTAAAGCTAATAAATTTTAGTATCCTATATTTTTTTAATTTTAAGCAGATATTTCTATTGTACATAAATTTATTGCAGATAATTTCTATGCTGTTTGTAAGGAATATTTAAGGTCAAATAAATCACGAATCAGTAATATTAAAGTACCTTTAATGAAGAAATTTGTGTTAGTGGTTGAAATCACAATCAGAATGATCACAGTTGCACACCACTATATAAAAATTTTTATATAGTGGTGTGCAACTGTGATCATTCTGATTGTAAAGTACCTTTGTTCAGCTTGATATGTCATTAGATTCAAATTTTACAGTCTGTAGATTAAAGCTGGTATTATTAGCTACAGGAAAAGTAATGTTATTATAATTACTTCCATGTTCTGTAAGGAAATGGAAGTATGGTGATCGCGAAAAAAATTGTGTTCGAGATAATGGCTGATTCTGATTGTACTATCCTCAAAACATGAAGAAAAGTAATTTTCCTGAAAGTGTGTGTGTGTGTGTGTGTGTGTGTGTGTGTGTGTGTGTGTGTGTGTGTGTGTGTGTAGAAGTTTCCTATGGCAAACGATATCTGCCACAAATTCAAAAAGAATCAAATAATTTTTGGCATTTGGGCACGAGTTATAGAGAACTCAAGGCCTATTGATTTTGGTGAAGATCTGTTAAGGGGGAGGGGTAGTTTATCTACAATGTTTTATTTTTTAACAAGAGTTAAGTACTTAATTTTGATGAATAAAGTATCCTTAAAAGAAGGTCATAATAATTCACAGTAGAAAGTTAGATGAAATATCTATAAATGAAAAGGTTAGTTGAAGGGGGAGGGGGTAAATTTTTGAAAACTACATTCTTGATGACTAATAAACTACTTCATTTTGTAATCTAAGATATCTTAGTAATTACATAAAATGAAAGTATTACTCAATAAAAGTATAAATATCAAAAATGGGGTTCAGTTTTGGGGGAGGGGTAGTTTACATGCATTGTTTTGTGTTTTAAGAAGAGTAAAGTACTTAATTTTGATAAAGAAGTGCCCCAAACATAAAATCATATTAATCTACTATAAAATGGTAAATGATATATTTATAAAGAGGGTAGTTGTAAGGGGAGGGGGTGATTTTTTGAAAATTACTTTGCTGATAGGATACTTTAGCAATTACATATGGTAAATCTATTACTCTATGCAAGTGTAAATATCATTAATGGTGGTGATCGGTTGAGGAGGAAAGGATGATTATCTGCATAGTGTAACGTGACCTACGATAGCACCAAGTTTACAAGTATAATTAATGGAAGAAAAGCTGTATACTAAAGGAAAATAACAATTTATTAAAAGAGGAATGATAGAACAACACTACTAACTGATTTTGACTTAGACAATGACGATGACTAGACCCAATAAGTTGGATAAAGTGAGACAGAGAAAATAATTCAAGCCACAATATAACAACAGTTATAAGCAAACAAGTGTTATAAAGAATAATATATAAATAAAAGTACAAAATTAGATAGGAAAATAAATAATATTTAACCTATAGGAAAGATAAAAAGAAAATGAAATGTAAAAACAAATATACTGAACAAATTACTTTTGAAATAAACTATCAAAAGACACTAATATAAAATGAACTTGAGTAACAATAATTCATTAGGAAAGCGGTGATAAGTAATAAACATTGATAGGACCCAATGATAATAAATACATGAAAAAGTGATAAATGAATAATAAAGATAATAATCAATAATGAACCATAATAGGACCCTGTGTTAATAAATGAAGTACATAAACACACTAGTTAAGAAAGTTCAGTGTAGTCAGAAATAAAGAAATAAACTTGTAATAATAGATTATAAGTAATCTATTAACCAAAATATAATAACTAAACAGTGTAAATTATAAAGGACAGTTATAAGTAATCATGGGCCTAGTGTAATGAAAAAGTAAAGATTGTATTAAAATATAAGAATATTTGTGGGAAACAAACCACTGGAAATTGTTAATACAATTAAATTATTGGGATACAAAACTGGATAGATAATAATTAGTTTAAATGTAATTAACATAAGAAAAAACTAATGAAAAAATTGTAGCCTAATCTGTTATAAGTTGACAAAAAGTAAACTTGTGAGGTATCAAAATAATTTGTAAACAAAAAGCAAACTAATGGTAATATTGTATTTAAGATTACAGGTAGTATAAGGGAGTTATAATAAGTTAAAGATTTTTAATAATTTTGTATAGAAAAACGTTAGTTTATATAACAATGTTATAAATTATCAACCAATGGGAACTAGTGTTTGGAAGGAGAGTTGCCATAACAACGAAACCTTGTTAGAAAAAAACCGTTAATAAATTGTATCATTCCATTATTAGAGCTTGATGAGGGCAGATGTATTAAAACCACAAAGAATAAAAAGAGAATTAATTCAACCAAATTTATCAAAAGTAATGTTCAAACTAATAAATTAAAACGCAGAAGAAACACTAATACTAACAAATTAATAAATTTACCAGAAGAAATTAAAATTTACCGGGAGGATTGCTGAAGAATTCCAAGTTTGGATTACAAACCAACTAAAGGAAGAAAATATATGAAACACATAAATGAACAATGGAACCTGCCATAACCAGAATGACTGATGGAAAATAAACATCTTAACCAGAGAACTACGAAAATTGAAACCCGGAATTAACCGAAAACCCCAAGAAAGGACAAGCAGCAGCATTCGTTGAGAATTATTATCCTGGATAGCAGAGACGAAGGATTGTTAAGTATATTTTAAATACGACTTCACAGTAAAAACACCAGAAACTCAACCATAAGTGAACTACACTTTCCACATCATTTATCACTTTTAATAAACACTTGAACTTGATTTTATTTAACAAACACCTTAAATTGAATAACTATCTCAATCCAACATTGATTTTTAAGGGATATGTTTTAAAACGTAAAAGTTACTAAACGTAGATAACCTCCAACCGCTAATTCCCGTAGCTATAGTTTACCACTCTAATTATAAGTATATTACCTGTTCTATAATATTTATAAGGTATTTGTAAAATTTTGTACTATTATTAGTTCATTATCAACATTTTCTGTAGTCACTAGAACTTCGACCTGAGATTATAAATAAACGAAATTGTCAACTACCATCAACAAGTCTCGATATACGGCTTGACAGAATAGCCAACCTCGAATAATTAAACATGCCGGCGCAAAAATAAGAATTACAATTTGAAGGAACTTGTAGAATTTGAACCTAATTAATAATTGTTAATAAAAAATAATAGAAACGTTATACTGTATGTTTGATTTATTTAACTAATATTTAAAGTTTAAGCACAAAATATAGAATAGTAAACTTTACAATTTTGGTTTACTAAGAAGAGTTGGCCAACCCGACGTCTTGGCAGAAATTACGAATTTGAACGGCCGAACTGGTGAGTAGACACTCAACACTAATAGAAACATTATAAACACGAATTATCGATACGTTACAAATTGACGACAACCACGTAGGGCTTTACAACAACCGTAATATCGACAAGTTACAAATTAGAGCACCAACTAGTCTGGCTAGAATTAATTAATAAATCCTATAATTAATTTCAGTAGATTCTAGCGGCAACTACAGAAAAGAGAAAGAGAAAATGCACACAGTAGGCAAGTCTAAGCAATGGGCGGTGGAGGCCGAAAAGGAAATAAAGATATTAGAGAAGGAGGCCACATCGGTGGAAGATATAGAAACAGTATTACCTCCCACAGAACCTACAAAACTCACACAGCAGGAGAACCAACCAGAGAAACCAATCCACGACAGTGAAAGGGAACAACAGGCGGGAGACCATGAGGAAGCAAAAGGAGGCCCGAGCATGCAAGACCTGATGAATTTCATAGCCGAACAGTCAAGGAAACAGGAAGAAAAAATAAATAAAATTTCAAAGAAACAAAACGAGGAATTAAAGAAACAAATAAATGAAAAATTTGACAAAAATAGTGAGGAATTAAAGAAACAAATCAAGGAGGATATTGAAACGTTGAATGATAAAATCGAAAGCAATAATGAAACATTGAAGAAGAACCATAAAATTTTAGTAAGGAATAGCGAAGAACTAAGGAAACAAATGAGAGAAGCCAATGAAGAACTAAATAATAAAATCGAAAGTAACCATGAAATTTCCAACAACAATTAATAGAGTATCGTAAAGAAGTAAAGCAGACAAAAACGGAGATGAATCAGAGATGGGAAGAATCGAATTACAAAACAGATCAAATTAAGGAAACATTAAATAGTGGTTTCAAGAAAGGGAATGAAACACTAGACAGCACTAACCAGTAAATCAGAAAATAGAAGATAGTAGGAAGGAAATAGAAATTAAAGAATACAAAAGGGTACTGTTATCTGAGAATAAAAATAACAGCAATAAAGAGAATAATAAATTCCTGGAGAAGAAGATGAAGAAAATATGAAAAATATATAAAAAGGAACTAGTAAATACAAGAGAAGAATTGGAGATGATGAAGAATGGACAAATTAATGTGCTTAATCTACCAATTACCGACCAGACAGAAATAATGAATTTTAAGGATTGTAGGAGAACTTTAAAAGAACTTCTAGAAGGGGCTCACGACAAACCAGTGAGTAAAAACTTAAACAAAACTATATTTAAATGGAATATACCAAAAATAGAGAGGTATAATAAAATATCAGTGAAATCACCAATAAGGAATGTACCATTGAAATATCTGTTCAATGAAATAAATGGTAAAGTGATTGATGTAGGCATGGATACTAATGAACAGGTAGTTGTTGAACAAAAGTAAGTCAAAGTCGAAAGACAAAAGACGAACAAAGTTTTGGCACGAGGAGTTTGTATCAAACACAGTTTGGTAATTCTCAAACGAGAAATTTTACCTTCTCCACATCTGTCCTAAGCTAGTGGTCGGCAGTGAAAACTGCTATCACAACTTCCTTAGCTGAAGAGGCGAATTGAAGCCGAAACAGAGACAAGCAAATGTAACCAGAGCGTAATGCTAATAAGATTTTGACCCAGTTTGCTATGATCTGTTTTCGAACTATTCGGTTCTCATCAGCAAGGCGAAGAAGCCTTGGAACGTAATTTATCGAAAACAGATCATAGCAAACTGGGCCAAAATCTTATCCCATTTTGTGTGTCTTGCAACAAGTCTTTTGGATCCCAAAATGCTTTGAAGGACAACGGTTTGACAAATTAGTCTTTCGGACTCCAAACTTTGCAAAAAGGGTTACCTTTTGACAAGATTGCATTGACCAACACAAAAATATTCTTTGAGCATTACGCTCTGGTTACTTTTGCTTCTCTGTTTCGGATTCAATTCGCCTCTTCAGCTAAGGAAGTTGTGATCAGAGGCGGCTCACTCATAAGGGCACATGGTCACCTGCCCCACCAGAAAGTCACGAAATAAATCACCTTGTAGAAACGTCCTCGTTTCAAATGATAGCAATAGGTTGTAACAGTCAGAAGTCTGTAGAAATGTGGCAACGCGAAAACAAATGTGGCAACATAGTGACGGTCACAGAGACGTTGTGGCCCAGATAGGACTACTCCCTTCCACTTCTTAACTCTCTTATGGTGGGAGAGCGTAATGCTAAATTCCCATAGCGTTCGGTCACACTAGACTATGTGACCAGAAATTAACAGTCTTCAAGTAGTACCACTCTGATTCCTGTAGGCGCGCCACATTACTGCAACTAACGCATATGAATCGGAATTATTTAGTAGACTATTACATTTTACCACCATCTGAGCTGTGTTATAATATTAATAATTACTGTTACTTTCTTAGTATATATTGTTACGAAATAATGTTATTATAATGTTTCTACCGTGAATATGATTATAATAATTTTTGCGAGTTTATATAATTTTAAATTATATTCTCAATGAAGGAAATATTAAAATAGAATGTGTACCTAGAGCGGTTATGTTATGTGCTACACGATAATTGTGATGGCAGTGCTTATAGTAATTGTATAAATTGTAGTGTTACAAGTGGTTTTCAGTAATCAGTGTTACACACGCGTGTAAATAACGGTGTTGAAAATATTCAAGTGCCGTTATTTTGTGTGCTTGTGTAAATCTCTGAGTCAAAATGAATGATGTCAAGTATTTACAGAGTAAAACTTTGTGCTATGAAGATAGGTTAATAGCAAAACAATTGGGTCCACCAAGACCGCAGTTGTCTATCAACCAAGTGTTTAAGGACAAAAACAGAACCTATAATAGAACTTTCAATACCACAGTGTACGGAAAATGGGAATGGATGTGCGGATGCCCCACAATCAATGCTTTATTTTGCTTTGCTTGTCTTCTGTTTGGCGGTGAAGACACGTGGACTAAGTCGGGCGTTAAAGATCTGAAACATTTACCAGAAAAGAGTAAGAAGCATTCTTATTGTCATATAGACAATGAAATGAGTTTAGCCGTGCTAGGTATTGTAAATATTAGGTTGCAACTCGATGATGGTTACAGAATTTCTGTTTGTAAACATAACAAACTTGTAGACAAGAACAGATACATATTGTCTCAAATAATTGATGCGATTAAATTTTGTGGGGAATTTGAATTAGCTTTACGTGGCCACGATGAAACGGAAGAAGCAGACAACAACCCAGGGATTTTTAAAGGACTAATCAATTATACTGCAGCACTTGACAGTGTTTTGAAAGATCATTTAGAAAATTCAACAGTGTTAAAAGGAACCTCGAAAACAATTCAGAACGAACTTTTAGGTGCCATTTTGTCAGTGTGTCGAAAAAATATTGTGACTGAAATTTCTACGATAGACTGACTTCATATCACTTCAGGCTGATGAAACAACTGACAGTTCGTGCAAAAACACAGATGGCACTGATATTGAGATATCTCATTGAAGGGAGAATAATTGAAATGCTTTGGGGTTTTTTGAAGTCCCTTTTGATAAAAGTGCTCGAAGTTTAGCCTCGACAATTTTAGGACAGTTGGAAGTAATAGGAATAGACAAGTCCCCGGAAAAAACTAATTTGTCAGACTTACGATGGTGCATCTGTTATGAGTTGTCAGAAAGGAGAGGTCCAGTTTTTGGTTAAAGAGAAGTATCCAAATGCAAATTTTATTCATTGTTATGCCCATCAAGGGAATCTGATTCTTCAAAACTCAACATCGTCTTCCTCCCAGAGTAGAATATTTTTTCAAGACCTGCAAGGAATAGGACCATATTTTTCAAGATCTCCAAAGAGGATAGTTTATTTAGTAGAAATTGTAAAAAAAAAATGGGTCTGTGCCTCCTACAAGATGGTACTTTCAACACAGGGCTGTTAATACTGTGTTTGAACATAAAGATAATCTAATAAAATGTTTTGAACACATTAGGGACATAGAGATTTCTGACAAAAGTGCTTCCAGCCAGGCTGCAGGATTTGTACGAACTTTGAGGGATCCTCAGTTCATTTTCTGGTTGACTTTTTTCCACAAAATTATGCCTCATGTGGCGATTTTCTTTGATTGCATTCAACAAAGAAACATTGATGCAATAAAAATGTGAACATTTGTTAAACATTTTGTGAGTGCAGTGGTTAATATTCGTAAGACCTATAAAGACAGTGAAGTGTCTGTAAGTGAGCCTGTGACTAAGAGACAGTGTGTTGAACAATTAAGTAATAGGAGCAACCGTGTGGCCGTTTTGGAAGTATGTGATATGATTGTGAACAATATTAATGAAAGATTTCAATTTTCAGATTATTTATGTGTTTCCAAATTGTTTTAGTTGAAAAATTCCCACAGTACTGTGTTGAATTTCCGGAAAATGATTTTCAGACTACAATTAAATTTTATCCCACAATAAATGGTCCGAAACTGAGAACCGAACTAGAAGTGTTATACAGTCGTGAAGATTTACGTGTTGCTTCTGGTGCAACACCCTTATTACAGTTTTTCCTTGATAATAACATGTTTCGTACCTTCTCAGAGTGTGTGACTATTTTAAAGATAATTGTTACCATACCGATGACAACTGTTGAAAGTGAAAGGTGCTTTTCTACATTGAAAAGAATAAAAATATTTTTAAGAAATTCCATTGGCACTGATAGACTGAATGCATTGGCTATGGTATCCACAGAAAAAAAATGATTCATGGAATTCAAGATTTCAACAAACAAGTGATAGACGAATTCGCTACATCTAAAAACAGGAGAATGGAATTGTTATATAAAAAGTGAAATACCAGGTAAGACATGCTATATTATTTACCTAAGTACTAATTACCGTGAATGGTGGCCCACCTTAGATCCTCCCCACTGTGTGTCCATCCCATTTCATTACTCACGAGCCGCCACTGGTTCACTGCCGACCACTACCTTAGGACAGATGTGGAGAAGGTAAAATTTTTCGTTTGAGAATTACCGAACAGGTAGTATTAGAAGAATTGTTTTACAAGGTAGCAGAGATCTATATAATAAGGAAGGAAATAATTTTACACAGCAGAGTGATCCGAACGACAAGTGCAGATGAAATTATGGACCATGGATAAACCAAGTATGAACGTTGTTGCTAAAAGGGACTGATTTTAGAAATAACCGGCAATGCATGAATAAGGTGAAGAATAATAAAAATAATAATATTAATACTTATAATAAAAGAAAAAAAAAATAGTCCATTCCAACGTGGAAGAAAGAATAGAAGGCTATACAAGAATTGAAAAGTTAAGGAAGAAAGAAGAAAAAGATTAAACTAATAATTACTAAAGACAAACTGATATGGAGATATTAGTATGGAATTTTGAAAAAAAAATTAAAATATTAAAAAACAAAGAAAGAACAACTTACACAGAATATTTGAACCAATTTAATTTTGAAAAGAACAAAATTACAAAATTCAAAAACAAAGTAAGAACAACTTACACAAAATATTTGAACCAATTTAATTTTGAAAAGAACAAAATATCAAAATTCAAAAACAAAAAAGTAAGAACCAAGTACACCACACAGTTCAGAACCAAGTAATTTTAAAAAAGAGAAATATAATAAAGAATAATAAAAAACTGAGATAAAATACATAAATTAAAGGAAATGAGGATAGATTACACCAAATATTTATATAACCCGATTTTGAAGGGAATAACGGAAAAATAACAATTTTATGGAGAACAAACAAGACAATTAACAATAAATTAGTAAAACAAGACAATCAATTAAGAAGGACAATGGACCACTAACGGACTATCATTATAAGGAGAAGACTTGAATAAATAACCATTGACACCGCTACAAGTTAAATATTAATTGTAACTAATAAAGGAAGTAAGCAAATGGAAAACAACTATCGTAATGAGTAAGTTAGAGAAATACTACAGTATATATGTTAAGAACATCGCCACAAGTATAGATAAAGAATCTGAATAAATCAATAAGAAGAGAAGACCATTGATCTGAATAACAACAGAGTAATTAATCCCTAGAGTGTTTTTAGTTATATTTTATATTATATTAGTTGCAAATAGACTATTTATTATTATTATTAAATGGTGATTGTTTATTGAGATAAGTTCCAACAATCATTTTATTGAGTAGAAGGCATGACCTCTGAACTCAGAATATGTATAAAATGGACAGCAAAGTAATAGAGCCACACGTGCCCTCTGACTAGGACCAGTTTATATGAACAGAAGGAGAAAATTTAGGCAAGTAAAACGTTCAAGGGATATAACACTCATCAGAAAAGAACAGAAGAAAAGAATATATCAAGAATCATTAAATATGGAATAAATAAATGTAAACCAGAAGACAAACTAATTGATGAGTTCAACGATAATAACAACATCTATAAGAAGATATAAAGTAGAAGAAAATTTAATTGATGATTTAAGAAAAAACAACCACGTTATTTTTAGAAATAATCAATTTTGGCGGCGGAGCATTATGTAACGTGACCTACGATAGCACCACGTTTACAAGTGAAATTACCGTAATGGAAGAAAAGCTGTATACTAAAGGAAAATAAAAAAAATATTAAAAGAGGAATGATGGAACAACACTACTAACTGATTTTGACTTAGACATTGACGATGACTAGACCCAATAAATTGGATAAAGTGAGACAGACAAAATAATTCAAGCCACAATATAACAACAGTTATTGTGACAATTTAAAGGCAATTTAAATAGCACAAATACATTTTTTTGTTCTTATAACAAGTGAGAGTATAATCCAACCTCTGTATAATTTGCCCCTGATTGTACCGACTACGGACGCGCTCGTGCGCTCTCAGCAAATTCCTCCGAGCCTCCTTCCAACTCTCTGCAGTTCCATTATCTGGCTCCCGTGGTAGAAGATCTTCAATGTTCCACAAGTTAGTCAACGGGAGTGCGGGCGAGAATCCAAACATGATTTCAAAGGGAACGGCCTTATGACTGTCATGCAGGGCCGTATTAAAGGCTAGCTGTAACCACTTCAGATTCTGGTCCCAGGTGGTCTGTTGCTCCGCATGATAAGCAATGAGTGCGGACCTGAGATTCCTATTGAATCTCTCCGCATGGGACGGCTGTGGTTAATAAGGAGAGGTGGTTACATGTTTGATCCCACTGGCGAAACACATCCGCCTGAACTCACCCGAAACGAACTGGGGACCATTGTCGGAGACAATGATGGTCGGTAGACCGAAATGCTGAAAGATGTGGTTCTGGAGCGCGCTTATGGTCAAACGAGCTGTTGCCTGCCGTAAGGGCAGTAGCCAGGCAAACTTCGAAAAAGCATCCACGCAAACAAGCAGGTAAGAATTACCTGACTTGCTACGCGGGAGAGGTCCCACGTAGTCTATGAATAACTTCTCCATCGGTCTGCTCGCCACTTCCGATGACAACAACCCTAACTTAGTGTTCTGGGCAGGCTTGCTCAAGCCACATAGATGACAGCTCTTAACCGTCGTTGCGATGTCCCTATCCATGCCCTCCCAGATGAAATGTCTCCTGATATGGAAATGGTCTTCGAAATTCCCTTGTGGCCTCCTACTGGGGAATTATGATAATAACTGAAGACCATGGGCACTAACTTGCTAGGCAGCACGATCTTAGGGGCACGTCCCTTTCTTCCTCTACAACACAGGACGACCTTGGACAAGAAGTAAGGGGCTTGTACGTTACCCTCCTTTATATTCTGGATGATAGGACCCAGCTCTTCATCGTTCAACTGATGGGGTAGCACATCAGTGAAGGCTAACGGAAAGTCTAGCAGAACAGAACAGGGTTGCTCAGATTGGACTTCACTGGGCTGGGAAAACATGCGTGATAAAGCATCTGCAACCACATTTTGAGTTCCCCTAATGTGTTGCACCTTGAACTTGAAGGATGAGATCTTGACCACCCATCTACCAATTTTACCCAGTTGCCGGGGATGAGCCAGAAGCCAAGAGAGAGCCTGATTTTCGGTCTCGAGCAGGAACTCAGCATGTTCCAGAAAACGCCTGAACTTATCTAGAGCGTACACAACAGCTAAACACTCTAGCTCATACACTGAAGACTTTTGTTCTTGCTGGGTCAACGTTCGGGAAATGAAAGCCACAGGCTGCCTAGCACCATCAACGACTTGGGACAGAACCGCCCCGAGCGCAATCGAACTCGCATCCGTCTGGAGTATGAACGGCTTCGAGAAGTCTGGCATTCTCAGTACTGGAGGGGAAATGATGGCTTCCTTCAGGGTCTCGAAAGCCTTCTGTTGTTTTTCCCCCCACATACAAATTTGGCGCCCTTTTTCCGCAGTTCATTCAGAGGTGCCGCAATCTCCGCCGCGTTTGGAATGAAACGCCGATAGAAATTGACCATCCCCACAAATCTCGCGATGCCTTTGGCATCCCTTGGTGGGGGAAAGTCCCTGATTCCCTGTGTTCGCTCAGGATCCACAGCGACACCTCTATGGGAAATCAGGTGGCCCAGAAAGGAAATTTGTTTCTGGGCAAACTTCACCTTTTCGGGGTTGACAGTGAGGCCAGCACCCCTCAACGTGCACATCACCTCTTCGAGATGACCCAAATGCTCCTCGTACCCCTTGCTGTACACCAGCAAGTCGTCAAGATAATTGAAGACATATTTGAAATTGACATCGTGAAAAACGGTGTCAAGTAAACGGGTGAGAGTTTGGGCCCCTACCGCTAGACCCATGGGAACCCATATGTACTGATAGAGGTTCCACGGAACACAGAATGCCGTGTAGGACCTACTTTCTTTCGTCAGCGGAATCTGGTGATATGCAGAGTTGAGGTCAATGATGGTAAAATACCTCGCCTCACTGAACCAATCAAACGCGGAATGAAGGTCAGGAAGTGGGACCGAATCTACCTCAATGTTGGCGTTGAGCTTGCGGTAGTCGATGACCATCCGATGCTTACCTCCAGGCTTGGACACTAGGAACGCTGGACTGGCATAACTGGACTGAGAAGGTTCAATCACCCCTTGATCTAATAACTCTTGAACCTTCTCCCTCAAGATGGTCATCTTTGGAGGAGCAAATTTATAAGGGTGGGAGCGCACCACCTTGGAGTCCGTTAGGCGGATCTTATACTCCAAGAGATGTGTGAGCCCAAGGGCCGGAGTTAACACAGTGGGGAAACGCTCACACAACTGATCTAATGCGGACCGCTGGGACTGGGAGAGGTGGTCTCTAGATGTGTCGGGGCACTTAACCTCTTGGATATCTTGCCTGGTCCCCTGATATCCAAGGAAAGGGATTACAACTCCCCGATTAAATTTAAAATAACATTGGTGCTCTTGGATGTCAATAACGAGACCACTTTTGCAGATGAAATCGGCACCAACAATGCACTCAACTCCCAGAGCAGGAGAAACCAGAAAGCTCCACACCCAAGAAAATCCCTCGATCATAAATTTAAATGAAACTACCCGGGAAATGGTTTCCTGGGATGCCGTCCAGCACACCACGGAAGACTGTTCTGACCTTTTAATTAAACCCTGTCGTTCAAGGTCCTCGCACACTTTGGATGAAATGATAGATCTTGCTGATCCGGAGCCAACTAATGCTCTGAGTTGACTCCTTTTCAACTCCAACAGCAAGAAGGGGCATACAGAAGTGTGCCTAGAGATGGTTTGGAGGACCTTGATGCCCAAAGAACTGGGACCTACAAATGGCCTGGAGGCGCGTACCTTAGAAGACCCGCGACAGGTAGGAGAAGACCTCCGACATATCTTCTCCTTATTGACCCTTTTCTGAATGACCTTGGGCGCCTTGGGGAGGGAAGTTGGACTCGACCCAACCCCGGTACAAAATCGTCTAATGTGGCCCAATCTACCACACCTAAAACAAGTCACATTAGGTGAACGACGGCGCCTCTCGTTACAAGAGTTTATAATTTCAATCTCAGCACCGTGTGATGATGGAACAATTCGCCCTCCATGCGTCTCGTGTCTTACCTTATCATTTGCTACTTGCTCACGGGACTCGTCAATCTCCTGGACCGTTCTGGAAACCACACACAGCCGTTCAAGGTCCGCAAAACAACGTGGACGGTCCGCGAACACCAAACGGGATCTCTCTTGGGGCGTCACCCCTTCTAGAACAATTCGAACGATATCCTTCTCGGGCAACCCCAACCTCAAAATCCGGGCAATTTAACGAATATCCTGCACAAAGTCCATCAACGCCTCCCCGTTGGCCTGTGCACGATAGAACCGATCACATTTCAAATGCTCACGTTGCCGACGGGGTATGAAAGGGTCCAACACCTCCCCATGGAAAGAGTCGATACTGCCACCACGACGCAGGGTGTCGGTGACCAGCTCAACCAATGAACCCCGGCAATACGAATATATAACGGACAAGAGGACCTCATCGGACAGCCCCGAAAAATCCGCCAACTGCAGGACGATATCCAAGAAAACCAACGATTTGCCCTCATCTTCTCCATCCACCACCGGAAGTCTCTGGAGAATGCCGGAAATAGGGTTGGGTAGTCTCTGGTAACCTACCCCCGCCAGAATCACACAATACACCAAAAATAACAACCAAACATAATCACAAAGATTTAGGAAAAACTCAAGTACTGTCCTTCCTTTGAGCGAGCCCCGGGTTCTCTAGCGCTGCGGAGACCTGGCCTACTTCTGAACCCACTTTGTCGACACCACTGAAGAGAACAAGCAACAAGCAACAAATACCTAACATACCTAACATACCTAACATACCTAACACCTTACACCAATCACGACATACACGTCTCACCAACACATAACTAGCAATCATAAACTAGCATCAAATTTCGAAACCTCGCAATACAGGAATTAAGTCGGTGACGGTACCGACTTCCGATCGGGCCATACCGCATCCCGCTAATACCACACGCCATAATTCGCCCTCGAATTACTAATATTCTATCACCCAGGCAACGCTTAAGACCCCCGGCAGTTCAACATCTCAAAAATTCTCTAACCATCTATACCTGCTCCGTGGTGCGATCAGACTCACAAGTTGGAAAAACAACCTAACAATTACATTGACCTACACATATAAAACAATAACATGATATACCTTGGCCTATGTGTCAATTTATGTGATTTCTGAAATTTCATTCTGGCTCGAATATTTTCCGAGTTTGCAAGCCCCATCAATCACACCCAAGGACCCAAGGGTTCAACCCCAGAATCAACCGCGCTCTGCTACCATTTGCAACCCCTCTTTCCATTTTTACGCTTTATAAAAAAATAAACTTTTTTTTTTTTTTTTGAAAGAGGGGCCACTAGTTAATTAAAACTAGGCGGAAGAGGCCTAGAGAAGCAAAAATGCGCTGGGTCCAGTGAGACGGGACTTGCAATGAAACTCGGTCGGTAAACAGTAATAACTATCTTTTATTCTTACTTAATCCCATAATTCGTTACATACATATATTAATTACAATTCCCTTGAGATGCAAATATAACAATAGGCTTGATAAATAAATAATCTCAATATATTAACAAATCAATTTCAATAAGGCCATTTCAATTCACCCACACACATATATATATATCTATCAATCTGGTTCCATAAGCCACATCCTATAAATTATTTAAATTCCCTCTGATAACACTTAACACTAACATCACATACTGGAACATAACGACACATATATACATATAATATACATCACAGATAAAACTCATGTTCAACCTGGCAGACAGCCTGTATATTCTAGCGAACCCGCATATAACTGGGAGGAAAATCTGTATACTTCATAAAGCCCCAAAACTGCAATCATAAGTTTAAGCTTCCAGCACAGCTGGAATAATTTCATAAAAAGCCACAACCCCCTTAACTCCATTAAAAATGAAAAGAAAATTTTTAAAGAAACAGAATGGATAATAACGACTAAAAACTGCAACGTCAGAGTGGCATGGCAGCCCATATGATTTTATAAAATCAAGGAATTGTATATTATAAGTACATAAAAAAAAATTAAAGATTTTCGACACTGTATACCACAGTGACAAAACAATTATCACTTAAGTTTTAAAACAACTGGCATAATTTTTACAAAATTGTTAAATCTTTTGTTTAAACCTTGTTACAAATATATATATATATATATATATCAGCCATCTGTGCATATATAAATTAAAAGCAAGTGGTATACTAGCAGCTGTGGAAGTGTGCCAGAATAGGCCCGACCTGACCAAGTGAGACAAGTATCAGACCTGCATGAAACGGTACCAACGTGTGCCCAACTTGTGTCCCAAAAACTATGTAAAATTTAACACCCGGAAACAGCCTGAAAACGAAACCCCCAACACTTACATACAGAAAAATAATTAAATGTGAAATTTAACACTCAGAAAACACTCAGAAAACATCTGAACCAGCCGGTTCAGAATCAAGAAACTCAACCTATACTTAGCTTTACAGAACAAAATTACCCTTACAATATTAGCATTTGAATTATATAAAAAATTCTGGCGCACCCCCACAGTGTAGCTCACAATTACAGTCATAGTACGTTATAAGTGTGGATAATGTTCATAGTGAATGTCTTGGTGACACACCCTTGATCTAACTGATCAAGCTTGATCTAGCTGAGTAAGCACATGGTCCGAACACAATTTGTTACACGGATGTTCTGCGGGCCAGGCCAAAAAAATAATAAAGGAGTTCATATCACCTTAATTGCAGCGGCAGAATAACATATTTACTGTTAGCAAGCTCCCTCCTCGGTACAGACGAGTGTCAGGTGGTTCATGACTGGTGAAGGTAGCAGTACACCAGCTGGGGCCACGTCTGCGTCTAGGTGCGAGAACCCTAAGGATTCAAAAAGATTAAAAGTACTGTCCACTAAAACTTGCACCCTAGTCAAGTATTTTAAACATCAGAACTGTAGCTCCCAACTAACTCAAGATAATGCATAAAAAGTTTTTTTTTGTTTTTAAATTGCCTAAGGAGTAATTATATCTTCAAGGTAATTATGAACTCATAAAAAAATAAAAATGTGCATAGTAATAATGCACTCGCACCAGATTTAACAAGCGGCGACATAATCATACCTGTTGGAGCCACCTCGCCACGTTGCGAAACCATTATGATAATTTTGGCAAATAATGACCACACTGAAGGCCCTCACAGTTACATACAATTAAAAGAGTTACAGTATTTCATCTAAGGGCGGTCTCACAATTTACTTTTAGCTGATATAATTAATGAAAAGTACACACTTCCGGTCACTAGTGCGTGTTCATGCATAACCAACACGATTCAACTCTGTCTATAGCGTACTTACTTTAGTTACAACTTTATACAATAATTAAACAAATGATTGTGACTTAAACGATGATTAAAGAATTCTAAATACCAAAACTTCGATTAATTTTTTTTTATTATACACACCCACACGTCTGACCGCACCACGTGCATTCTAACTTTCGCATCTGGCTGAATACATTTGAGTTTAAATATTCCCTTACTACTAAATCATTTTATACCATTCTGAAAGTCACTCACCGGGAAGTCTCGAAAAGTTAGCCTGCCATCAAGATGAGTAGAAATAACAGAAAACTGTCCGAGTTGAGAGCTGCTTGTTGATTCAGTGAAAGGCTGTCTGGAACTGAACGGTATGGCGGCAACGCAACGAACCCCAAACTTCGCCGCGAGATCGCGCGCGCTGTCTGACAGTGCCGTCCAAATATCGCCGCGCTAACTGACATTGATAAGCCGACGAATTTATTATTGGAAAATTTGTATACCTTCGATCGCCGGGTTGTGCAAACACCGGCACACTCCCTCTGTACCTAGATACCTGTATCAACTTGTAAAAAGGCTGGTACGAACATGCAAAGTACACTGTTATTAAGCGAAAACTAATAATCATTTTATTCAAATAAAAGACGTAATAATAACAAATAAAATACCTAACTCCTAACTAAGAAAAGGTAGGATAATTTATAGTAGTTAATTAATGGAAAATTAATAATAATAAAAGTACGAACTACTTTTCTCTCGGCGTGTAATCTGCGCCCGCGTCCCTACTTTCTGCCGCTAAACTAACCCCAGTCGACCGAGAATCTCTGACATGTAAGCAGCTTGAAAATGTGTCGTGAAGTTAAACTTACGTTTATGTCGCTAAAACGATGTAACAAGAAGTTAGTGTTTCTCATTTACTTAATCCACATGTAGCTAAAACGTAAAACGAAACTTAAAACTAGTAATGTCGTTCAGATGTGAGAAAATATTATTAATAAAAAACAAACTTAGCCGACACATCTCTTTATAAAAAGTAAGTGGTAAGATATGTTCCATACCATGTAAAAGGTAACATTAGTGCTGTTTAAAAAAAATTAAATGTGAAAAGTGAACACCAACGTCAGGAGAGA
This sequence comes from Magicicada septendecula, assembly GCA_034769895.1. NCBI lineage: Eukaryota > Metazoa > Arthropoda > Insecta > Hemiptera > Cicadidae > Magicicada > Magicicada septendecula. The sequence goes on along the minus strand of CM068373.1, from coordinate 307,973,292 downwards.
AGTTACGACAACAACTGTACGAACTCCAAGTAGCAGAATCCCAGCGTCATGACCTAGATCACAATTCTGAAACAACAAACGAAATAGAGGAACCAGATGGACGACGAACTACATCCAGGAAGACCTACTGAAGAGGATCATCACGACGACCAGCCGCAGATTCACGTTATACTCAGGTGACACTAAACCGTAACTTCTGTGCATACATTGTTTTTAACAACCTCAACAAAAAGAACAGTAAAGTTTCTTGTAAAGACTTTTTAAATCGCATAAATATTAGCATATTAATGTTTGTAGTTTCTGTAATGAGATAGTAGTAATCTGATGATGCTTAAATATAAAGTTAATATGAAATTACATCTGACTATTCTTCAAATAGTTTGGATGATGTTGAAGTATGTTAGAATATTATAAAGTTAGAACCCGGATCCGTGGTAATCAAATTAATACAGAGCTGTATGATTTTGAGATACTAAGAGTAACAATTTAAAGAGTATTTGATGCAGAATCTATGAGAATTTTCTTTTAAAAGTAAAGTAAAAACAAAAGATGACAATTAAAGTTATTATGTTTATATCCGTAGTTAAGATACAATAATAAAGAGATGTTTTCGCTAATATCCAGAGAGTGAATAAATTTATGTAACCTTGGACAAATTCCTGATATATACATTGTCATAATTTGTTGGTAAGTAATTTTGACTAACTACGGCAGCTAGTTTAACTAACAGCAAACAATTAAACTGGTTCCCTATGTTATAATGTCTTAACAGGAGAGACGTTATATTATAAGCACCCAAGTGTTAAAAAGAATAATATATAAATAAAAGTACAAAATTACATAGGAAAATAAATAATATTTAACCTATAGGAAAGATAAAAAGAAAATGAAATGTAAAAACAAATATACTGAACAAATTACTTTTGAAATAAACTATCAAAAGACACTAATATAAAATGAACTTGAGTAACAATAATTCATTAGGACAGCGGTGATAAGTAACAAAAATTGATAGGACCCAATGATAATAAATACATGAAAAAGTGATAAATGGATAAGAAATACAATAATCAATAATTACCATAATAGGACCCAGTGTTAATAAACGAAGTACATAAACACACTAATTAAGAAAGTGCAGTGTAGTCAGAAATAAAGAAATAAACTTGTAATAATAGATTATAAGTAATCTATTAACCCAAATATAATAACTAAACAGTGTAAATTATAAGGGACAGTTATAAGTAATCATGGGCCTAGTGTAATGAAAAAGTAAAGATTGTATTAAAATATAAGAATATTTGTGGGAAAAAAACCACTGGAAATTGTTTTCCATTATATTAAAGAAGTTTGTTAGTATAGTATAAGGATGATAAGGGATATATTGTTTTATGGTTAATGAATAAAATTAACAAAATAATTATTAACCACATTGCAAATACTGTAAGTATAAAAGACTAATAATGTTAGGTTGAATACAGTAAGGGGAGTTAGACACTATATTCTCTAAAGTGAGTTTATAAGGAAATATTAGTGCATATTTAACGTTCAATTTTGTTATAGGTTTCTTTGATTGTAATTAACCAAAATATCATTATGTTGCAAATTATGTTAAACAAAACCGTTTAATCATATGTAAACTTTTGATACAGGCATGGGCCTATTAATTAGTTATATTATATTATATGATGATTAAAATTAATCAAATGTTATGATTTAAGTAAGTTTGTTACAGTAATTATGTTTAGTAACATATAACTTTAACAAAAACGACTATAAACAATTGTAGTGAGAATAGGGTAGGTGAATTATAAACTCTATGCATTAGGCATAGAACTGATAAACAGAAATTTATGAAATTTAAGATAAAGCAATAACCAGTGATAAAATAAACTGTATAATCTGTTTAGGTTTCATAATAATAGTGTAGGATACAAAACTGGATAGATAATAATTAGTTTAAATGTAATTAACATAAGAAAAACCTAATGAAAAAATTGTAGCCTAATCTGTTATAGGTTGACAAAAAGTAAACTTGTGAGGTATCAAAATAATTTGTAAACAAAAAGCAAACTAATGGTAATATTGTATTTAAGATTACAGGTAGTATAAGGGAGTTATAATAAGTTAAAGATTTTTAATAATTTTGTATAGAAAAACGTTAGTTTATATAACAATGTTATAAATTATCAACCAATGGGAACTAATGTTTGGAAGGAGAGTTGCCATAACAACGAAACCTTGTTAGAAAAAAACCGTTAATAAATTGTATCATTCCATTATTAGAGCTTGATGAGGGCAGATGTATTAAAACCACAAAGAATAAAAAGAGAATTAATTCAACAAAATTTATCAAAAGTAATGATCAAACTAATAAATTAAAACCCAGAAGAAACACAATACTAACGAATTAATAAATTTACCAGAAAAAATTAAAATTAACCAGGAGGATTGCTGAAGAATTCCAAGATTGGATTACAAACCAACTAAAGGAAGAAAATATATGAAACACATAAATGAACAATGGAACCTGCCATAACCAGAATGACTGATGGAAAATAAACATCTTAACCAGAGAACTACGAAAATTGAAACCCGGAATTAACCGAAAACCCCAAGAAAGGACAAGCAGCAGCATTCGTTGAGAATTATTATCCTGGATAGCAGAGACGAAGGATTGTTAAGTATATTTTAAATACGACTTCACAGTAAAAACACCAGAAACTCAACCATAAGTGAACTACACTTTCCACATCATTTATCACTTTTAATAAACACTTGAACTTGATTTTATTTAACAAACACCTTAAATTGAATAACTATCTCAATCCAACATTGATTTTTAAGGAATATGTTTTAAAACGTAAAAGTTACTAAACGTAGATAACCTCCAACCGCTAATTCCCGTAGCTATAGTTTACCACTCTAATTATAAGTATATTACCTGTTCTATAATATTTATAAGGTATTTGTAAAATTTTGTACTATTATTAGTTCATTTAACAACATTTTCTGTAGTCACAAGAACTTCGACCTGAGATTATAAATAAACGAAATTGTCAACTACCATCAATGAATCTCGATATACGGCTTGACAGAATAGCCAACCTCGAATAATTAAACATGCCGGCGCAAAAATAAGAATTATAATTTGAAGGAACTTGTAGAATTTGAACCTAATTAATAATTGTTAATAAAAAATAATAGAAACGTTAAACTGTATGTTTGATTTATTTAACTAATATTTAAAGCTTAAGCACAAAATATAGAATAGTAAACTTTACAATTTTGGTTACTAAGAAGAGTTGGCCAACCCGACGTCTTGGCAGAAATTACGAATTTGAACGGCCGAACTGGTGAGTAGACACTCAACACTAATAGAAACATTATAAACACGAATTATCGATACGTTACAAATTGACGACAACCACGTAGGGCTTTACAACAACCGTAATATCGATAAGTTACAATAGTTCAGTTTCTTTATAAGTATAAAGTGTCTAATTTTTATAGATAAATTGACTAAAAAATAACATTATATTAAACGACTACCCCATAATAACAAAAATATCTATAAATAGTGAAAATAGTTTGTGAGTGGGGGTTATTTTTTTAAAATTGTTGGACCAAATTCAAGTAAATGAATTTGAATATAAATATTAGAACATGGAAGTCACGTATGGTTCTCCATATTATTAATATTGATATATTAGGGCCTATTAAAGATACCTATAAGATATAGTTGAAACATCTGACAGTAGCAGTGGTAAGTTAATGGCAGACAGTGGCTTTGAATCCAGCTGTGAAATGTTTTTCACAAATGCTTTCATGATACATTATCGTATATGGAAAAATGTAATTGCTAGCTAGTATTTTAAAGAAATATTAAATATCACATTTCGTTTTAAATATTTCAGTTACTGAAGAAAATGAGAACTACCGGTATGTGAGAAACAGCCGATGAGAACAAAGTGTAGAAAGGAGTCTCAATTTCCACTGTGAATTAATACGTGAACCCTTGCATGAAAGTACATAATAATTGTCATCGTCATTAACCTTTCTGTAATTATCATTTTAGTACCTAATAGATGTATAAGTGCTATGATTATTGCAGTTTGTTTAGTAATGATAATCCACATTTTCTAATGATGATGTACCAAAGGAAACTACATGGTGCTAACCCTACAAAGTACAATACTTACTTTGTTAAGGATTTTTTCCAGGTCCATTGTGTTTTCCATTTCAAACTTTGGAAGTTCAACATGCACTATTTCACTTTGCATTCCACGTGTTATAAACTCAAACATTGTAGTAGCAATTTTGTTTTCAACACTATGCAAACCGTCAACCTCATCTGGCAGAATTATGAACATGCTGTGTTCATCATCCTACAAAACAATACCACTTTAAACAATATTGTTATTGTTGTGTTGAGTTAATAAGCTACTGTTATAAATACCTCTTGATTACCCCTTTTGTTCTGAGTGATAAATTAAACAATTTTGAAGACAACACTTTATTTGGGCAGTAATTATAATGATTTATAATATTTATGAATTAGATTTTAATATCTGTGTTACTAAACACATCCACTCATTATTATATCAATCATTAATTCGGTTGGGCACCAGAGCAGAGTACCTCAGGGTTTATTAATAAATAATAACTCATTCCGTTCAGATACTAATATTCTATATTATTTCATTCTTATTACAAACATGGCATCTGAAATTTGATCATAAACATTATGGTTTCTAATATAATATCATTGAGATGTTTGATACACAATTTTACAACTAATTTCAAAGTATTAATATTCACTTGATTCCTATTCTTCAAGATTACCATTATTTAAGTATTATTCGGTTCAGCGAGTCGCAATATTATATTTTATTCACCTGACACCTACATATATTCAATAATCTAATTAACATATAGCATAATATTTTCTTAAATAACATGAATTTTCTTAATAATTATTATATGCAAGTATTCTACTCGTACGAGAATGCTATTCTTATTATATTTTGTTTCATTCACTTGATTATACAATAATTCTACTAACTACCCTTTCTAGCATGTCATATCACATAAATTGAATTGTAAGTATCTGAACAAGTGTGGGCTTTTAGAGAATGAGATGCGTTATACTTATGGTAGACATTGATTTCTATGTTTTGTATATTAGAGTTGTGAATTGTTAAGATAGTATACTGTTACTTGTTTGCAGGATTCCAAGACGCTGATTGGCCGTTCTACGTTGCTCATTGCACTTCACTTTCACCAAACATAATTGATTTACCACTTCTTAACTTTGTATCACACGCTCGCGTTGTACTTAACAATAAGTACATAAAAATATACTTTCTTGATTCAACTTTACGCGCACATATGAAATATCTTCATAATACGTACTTTACGCGTACCAATACAATATTCTTCTTTATACCTTAACTTGTTCCTTTTCGACTTTTTTTTACCGAACTAATCTATACATTTTAAACAAAGGTAGTATAACGTTCCGTTATAATTATATTATTGAATACTTGTACAGAGTAACCCAGATTTCCCGTGCTTGACTTGAAATTTAAACTTAAAGAACTTTCACTTGCTTCTCTCTTTTTATAGTTTGTCTACTGATTCCCTCACCACCGTCCTAGTTAGTTGATGACACTTTCATTGGCCAGGGTTTGAAATATTCGCCGGTGAATTTGAAATTCTCCATTCCTCTATCGTTATTTTCTCGCGCGGTGGACTGATGCTATCCGCCATTGGCTAAAACAGTACGGGTGAATAATTTACGCGCGTAGCCGTTATGCTGTTAAAAAACGACGCTACTTTCTAAATTTGCAATAAATATTGGGGTGTCATCTTTTGTCTACTGAAGGACACCGACCTGCTTTCCTAACGGTACTTGCTCGTTTTTTGCTGTTTCTTATACACAAAACATTTTATGTGTTTATGACATACTAGGTACCTTGGGTATATTATTCACTCCTTCGGCCGACGCCGGATTGTCGCGGCAAGCCGAACCTTGTACTATTCAAATGGCTATCTTACATATTACTTACATATATGTATATTACAAATTCTTATACTACCGTATCTCTATAATTACTATTAATAATTGAGTTTTTATCTATACTGTACACATATTGAATTAATTTATGTGTTCCACAGTAACGTTATACTGTGATGAGAAACGAGAACTTGGTTGAGATGATGAAACAGGAGATATGCGCTGATAGAAAATTTTTAGAATTAGACCTTGTTAAGAAGAAAGATGAAGTGGCCGCAGTGTGTTGACTTGCTAAATCATATGAGTTTCATCCCCACCATGATAAACATTTGATAATCTTGTTTTTATATGGTTACTCTTTCCTTAAAAGGTGATTGAGTGAGTGAAATCTCTGCCTAAAACCCAATCCCTACTTAGATTTAAAGCTAGTGTTAAACCTGTAAGTGCTATATGCTCTGTAAATGAACCCATATGTTAGCTTGATTCAAACATGCCACTCAAAGGAAAGATGATGAAGAAAACATCAACTGAATAGTAGTCCGATATATATATTGTAACGTAACCGCTTTAGAGGTACTTTCCGCGGAGTCTTTGTATATGGCCTATTGAGTGCTGGTCTTATTTAATTAAGCCCCACTGTTGTAAGCGCCAATCTGTAACGTACCGCCTTTATAGTGTGTGTGTGACGTCCGTCTTTTTTACAGTCTCGGATCGGTCAGAACACCTCTTAGCAATCGCCCCTTATGAATTATAAAGACTGAGGTTTAAATAAAGTTGGTGGTAATGTTACCCAAACAAAGCAGAAATCGAATGTGTGTGATTCGGGTCAAGTAGGGAAGTTGTTTAGCCTTCTTTTGAAGAGAGAGCAAGTACCGTTTGTTTACCCTCGGATTAGACGATTTCGAAAGTTTTCAAATATTTGCCGTGAGCCGAATCAGCTGATTTTGACATTAGTCTCCAAATATAGGTTAACCAAACGACACTGTTGCTGAATACGACCTGGTGGATCGTCCTCTTCTTATTTTTTCTGAAATCCACTACAACTACCCACTACAATAAAGGAAACACATTTTATTATTCAATATCATTTCTCAATAATATTTATTTATAATATTATTGGTTTTTCTCTTCCGCCAAAATACAAATATTACAATCGATATTTTCATTAACTAGTACATGATATCGACTTCATTGAGTAAACATGTAATTGTAATAAAATCTGGTTTTGACCGATTTTACAATTTTATCTTTTATTTAAACATCAATCAACATATAATTCTTTTATTTATTTCCCCAGGGTTAAGGGTAAGTTTTTTTGTTATGAGATGGTCAGAAATGGATAATTATACTACGCTTTACAAATATAGAAAAACTTCGAATATTTGTTTATTCTCTTAGTACGTAGTTCCGGATTTGTCCGTAAGAGAGCAGATTGTTTTATTTTTATTAAAACATGTGATTACACTTTGAAAGTTTTGTACTGAACGACAATTTGATTTGAGTTTTCTTTGTTAAATATTAAAAGAACTGTTTATATTACCTCTCTTCTCGAAGTTCTTACTTGTGTGAAGCTGTTTCTCAGGTGGTGTTCTTAGTTGTTTGTAATTTCACGACCGTCTGTCAGATACTATCTCGTCAAAAAAACTCGAAACACGGCTAGGCTAGGCCTGGTCTTCCAAATAGTTTCTCACTTTTATTATGGAGTATAGCAAGTTACCTTTGATAATTAAGGTAGTGGTACATACTGTTTATACTGTTATTTAAATTTTGTAACAATTTTATGCTGTTCAAAAGATTTCTAAAGGATTTTTTAATACAATTTTTATCTCATCATTTTGTCAACCGGACGGTTTTCAATCTCAAATTCGATTAAACAATACTTGTTATTTCGTTACTCTTAGTAACCCATAATTTTTATATCCTTTTTTATTGGTGCTGCTATTTACTTTTTAGTATATAGGCGGTTTGTAATTATTATAAATTTATTTTTGATTTACAGAAAAATAATTCTTTTTAATTTTGGTTTCTTTCCCAATTTGATTTACATAATAGTTTCCTGTTTATTTTCTTATAACTTTAGATATAAGTCTTTAATATTATTATTAACTTTAAATGCATTTATATATTATTTATTAATTTCTTATAGTATTCTTACACTGAACTATTTTCTGCTGCCATTTTCCTCATACAGTATTATTTTATTTTTTATTATCATCTGATATTTAAATCTTTTATTTTTTGAAAACCCTGGGTTATCTTATATAATAACACAATTATTTTATAAAATATAAAATTAACATAGGTACTAAATTTTGTTGCCTACACAATATAAATCCTACAATAACTAAACAAAATACATAATTAATTGGTAGCATCATAGTCTACTATTATAGTCTATAATTCTCACATCTACAGCACAATTCTGTAAGAAGTTCCCTTCACCTTCACTTATTACCTCATTTGGTACACTATAACTCACTTGTCACTGTATATCACTTCCATATTGTTTATAATGTTTAGTGATACAACTTAATTTTTAGCCAGTTATAGTTTACCCATTTCTGACCTTTATGGTAGTACAAGAGTTATCAGTTATTGGGACTGGGTATGTACCGTCACAATATATATATATATACATATGATTACCTATGATAATAACATTATTAAGTGCAGTGAATGAATTAATGGGGACTGTAATAAACTCACAGACTTACACTAATAAACTTCCATAGTGTCTTAGATGTAATTTCAATTTTTTTGTCATATGTTTTCAGGTGTTTCTTTCAGACTTTTGTCTCTTTTTTCAAGTGCTTTTCTTATTTCATCCTACCATATTTCCAACCCATATCTGTTTCTCATCTTCATTGCTCTCACTTCATCTATTCTGAATTATTTTTATTTTATTAATCTCCTTCTATTAATTTTATCACCTCCTATCTAATGTGTTATGGGGTTTGTTCTTAATTTTTCCATTTTTCTTAATCTTTCTTTAAAAAAAAGACAAAAAAATGTTTTCTTCCGATAACAATGTCAATACAGTCTCTTTCTAGCTCCAACATGATCACTTTAACTAGTCAGCTTCATTAATACTTCCAGTCCTACTATGCCCTTTGTGGCCTTCCCTTCATATGCTTTTGTGTGGTAACCTGCTATATAAACTATTTACACATGTCAGTCATAATTCGTATTATGAACATGGACTGTACAACCTCAAGCACAGACTATGGAGCATAACATCAGCAATTATGCTCCACTCCCAATCAAGCTCTAATTTATTAAATCACACTTCTGCATAATATCTGTAATAGTGTTATACATACATGCTTGTAATAATCCATGGATTCCACAGCAGACTATGAAACTGTCTATTATTTTATCTTATTCTATTCTACACAGCATCTCCAGCTTACTACCTGTTATAAAAAATAATTGTGAGCGCTTAGATTCATCATTACCTTTGATTATTTATATTCTATAAAACAATGTCATGTGTGTCTCCACCAAAACAAGACACTATTTTTACTTAGAGGTTAATATGTATACCCTCCTTTTTTCATTATCTTTATCCTATTTCCAGAACATACACACATCGCTATCATCCTCAGCCAACTAAACCTTATCATCAGAATCATCAAAGTAAAACCTTATCATTAAAAATGTCACTATCACTCACTAACACGCCCGTCCTAAAATATTCCTCCTACCAATGTGCTATTGCTGTAATTAAATATACTTTAAAAAGGCTGAGCACAATATTCTACCATTGTTTTAAAATTCATGTTACAAGGAACTGATCACATAATTCCTGAAAATTACAGTAGAGATTTATACTGTAAATTATACAGTATAAATGATTTTGGAGCCTTTGCCACAGTACTGTGATTGTACTGTCAGAAAATACATCTTATCAGTTTTTTAAAGGCCTTTTACTGAATATGGGCTCCAGAGGTGAGGTTGAAAGTCTGATCAAGTGATTAACATCTATCAACATGAAGATTTTGGAAGACTGTGGCCTTACAGCCCGGATAATAATTTAAATAATTGTGACGCCAAGCATGGAAGCCTAAGGAACAGAGTATAGGTTTAATTAAAGGATTGCCTTTCTTATATAACAATTAATGTATTTGTTCAAAGTGAGTTAGTTTACAAAGCTTATTAGTGTTTGATTCAGAAAAACTTATAAGGGTCTGGACATTTTAATCTGAAAACTTTAATTATAGCTTCACAGCAGAAGCAGTAGCTGATACATACTTCCTTTGTTTGCTGCCTGACAACAACTGATGAAAAAAACAACAAATCAGTACCAAGAGGATATAAGCGTCTACAAATATGTAACACACAAACCAATCATCTCTCCCCTTAAACACACACATGCACATGTACACAATTAAGAGAATGGAATAGGCAGATAAATATCACTATCAGGTTACTTGTTGTCTTGCAAAAAGATTTCTGGATCTTTTTGTCCATGACGTGTCCGCTGATTAACTAATTATCAATATATCACTACTGACTCAGAACACAAATTTTTTATTAGTAACATGTAAAGTTGGTCACTTTATTGGTTCAAGTCAGTAGTGATGTACTGATAATTTTCAAAATTGCTGCTATAGTGCACGGGTAAGCAGAAATGTGCGAGTTTCAAATTTAGCTATTTCAATCCTATAGAATTAACCTTTCTGAATTCATTTTCTTGCCATCCTTTTCCATTTTACTTCTTTTAGCCCAACTAAATTTATTTTATATTTTTTTATCCAACTAGTTTCTGTCATTTTCTATCATATCCACATTTCTGCTGCTTAGAGACATATTACCTCCTCCCACTCTTATTAGCTCTCACTTCCACAAAATAATGCAAAACAATATGTTCCATAATAGTGATTTTGTAAAGATTTCTCTCACCTCATATTTACTATATATATATATATACCTCCTTAATATTCACCATTGTTAAGCCACATCCCGATATTCGGGCTACTCATACTTATGGTGGTCGGGCATTGTAATCAATGTCCATCATGAGGCAAATTCAACATCACCTTTCAAAGTGAGTTCTCTAACTTCAATGAATGTGACATTACTTTATCAAATTAAAAATTAGAAGAAATTAGTACAAGAGCACGAGGTGATATATATAAAGGCCAAGCAAGTGTATAGTATATTACCCATTTAAAAGTTATAATACTGGCAGCCACCAGCTAAAATAAAAAGGAGTAATTAACATTCCTAGTGAGATAGAGTGAGAATTGTAGTGGATAGCCAGGAAGTAAAGAAGAAGACACAAGGGACATGCAGAAACTGAAAATGGTAAGCAAGAAATCTGTAAGTGTCGTAGTTAAACTTGCAAATATACGGAAAAGTAAGCTTACATATGAAGTACAAACACGTCACATCATCAAATTATTTACTAACTATTTGTTTTGTCTTACAAACAACTTGTCTGACACTGAATACTAATATTATTTTCTATATGTAATACAATATGGACCAAAACATTCAAGAAATGATTTACATTTAATACACATAAACATCATTGTACCTTGTACATGTTTCACCACATTGTATACATGTGTGTACTCTTCTTCTGGCACTACGGTCCCTGTAGAACCCTGTCCTGCTCAATGATTTTCCTACATTCTTCTCTGTCCAGAGCCTTACTACTCCAAACCTGCTACTTGCATCCCCTTCCACATCTTAATACCATCTCCTCTTTGGATGTCCTCTCCTCCGTACTCCCTTTGGCTTCCTTTCCAATGCCATTTTTGGCCTTGATCACTTCTCTTCTCATCACGTGCCTCAACCATCTCAAACTTTTACGCCTTCACTGCCACAACTATGTCCACATCTCCACACAGGTCACTTAGCTTACAATATTCTTTCTTCTCCTCCACATTTCTCTGTCCCACACTGGTCCATAAATTCTTCTCAGAATTTTCCTCTCAGAAACACCAAGGATTTTCATGTCTTCCAAATTCGGTACCCATGTCTTGCTTGCTATTATAGGTCTAGAGACCTACTATAGAGCTACCCATGTTACTATATGTCTGATTACTGTGGTGTATATTTTCTTTTTTTGACATGTTTTAATACATTCCTGGATTGGAATATATTTTTTAATGTGTAGTAGTTTCTCTTTCCTGCTGCTATTCTTGCTTTGATTTCTTCGCTTATTTGATTATTCTCTGTAATTGTGCTTCCGAGATATTTGAATTCTTGGACCTCCTCAAAACTGTGGTTGCCTATTCTTATTCTTCCTTTCTTGCTACTCTCATTCTTTGTCATCAAAATATACTCTGTTTTCTACATGTGTGTATACAATACAATGTAATTATATATAACATATTGTTATCAACCTTTTATCGTCTGAGTTTCTTCTTAGATTTATCGTGATTTATTAACTGATTATTGTTTGATTTAAGTGTATTAATGTTGATTTGTCTTCCTTCTTGAATTAATTTAGTTAATGTATTATTATTTTATTATTTATCAATTTGTTAAACCCCCTCATTAATGGAACAGTAGGTATCTAGTATATCTGATTTAGTGTAATTGAATTAGGAATGAAGTCGGATGCGGAGCATTGTCCGTGGTACTCTTCACTTGACTTCAACTCTAAATCGGCTAAAACATATTGGGAGAAATCATGTCAGGTTACCATTATTTACTTACTTTGTATGCAGGGTAGTCAGTCATGATCACCTATTTAAAGAAGTCAGGAACAAATATAATGGTTGAATACTTTCAATTTCGGTGGTTTTGAGTGCTGCCAACCTTTACACAAGTAAACATAATCTGTCCGCTAATAATTAACTAGTTATTCAAAAATTTAAATGAATTAAAGCTCCATTAAGGGTTAACAAATATAATTTATTCAGCGTTGAATGTTACTGAAACATGGTAAATACATTGGTTGACGTTAACTTGGGTTCACCATTAATTAATTTGGTTGAAAAATTACAATCTCAGGGTGTCATCTTGTTTCAGAAAAATAAATATTCGTAGACGAGAATCGTCTTAAGTAAAATTGAATAAGTAGGTTCTTTTAAACTGCAAAATACGGACTATTAAAAGGTTAATTATAATTATTAAATCTCAGAATAGGAGAGTGCTTACATTCTATCATAATAAAATCTTAATACACTTACAAAAATGGAGTATGAATCATGGGCGCCTGCAGAAATGTTCGCAGAGGGGGTGCAAACCCGGGGATCTGGGATATATATATATATATATATTTATATATATATATTGTAATGAAACCCTGTATGCGGTCTTTACAAAAAAAGATAATAAAGAGATAATTTTATTTAAAAAAAATAATTTTCAATAAAAAAAATTTTGTTTATGTTTAATCAATGTCTGTAATTGTGAAAAAATGCTGTTTTAATGTTATGTTAAAAATTTTAATAATTAAGAAGGTATTTATTAATAATTTAGCACTTCTGGAAGATCTGAACCAAGTCCGGAGTTAATCAGATTAACTCCGGTCAGCAATCGATTTATAATTTTTAGTGCTGGTTCAATATCTCACTGTAAAAAATATTTTCTTCTTCTTGAAGTCTCGTTGCATTAATAAATAAACCTTAAATTAGCATGTGAAATAATAATAGATACAAACAATTGAAATAAATGGATTTATTATCAAATTCAAGAAATAATCGATTTTTAATCGATTGGGAGCAATTATCGACTCCGTCTCAGGGAATTATCGATTCGTTCATACAGTGGAAAAAATTATTACAAGTATTATATAAAAAAGGTTCTTGGAGCGATTATATTAATAGTTAGAGAAGGGTAACGAGAAAGTATAACATTAACAATTAAAGTAGTTCCATAATTATCATCTAACAATATTTAAATAATTCTGATACAATGTTTAAAAAAGTTGAATCGTCAAACCATAAGTAGCTTCTGACGTCACTCGATGAGGAAGGCACAGAATCGTATTTTTCAAAGATGGCCGCTCCTAGGTATGGCGAGGTTATTGGGAATGTCGTCGTGTTAAAATCTCACAGCAAAATTACCTTCATAAATGTTTGAAATGTCCCCGCACTGGTGTAATCTGTCTAATAGGTTGTTTGGTGTGTTCTGAAGAAGTGTTCCGTGTATACTTGTGTTAATTATGTTATTTGATTTGTGTTCACTTCTGTGGGTTAACTATTCAAAAAGTGGTTATGATTTGTAGCGTTAGTTATCACAAATATATTGTTTTACTGTTCTAAATAACTAGTATAATGAAGTTTGGTGTTAGTTTTCACTATTGTCGCTAAAGTTTCTGTAGGTTTAGTTAGAAAAGTGTTTAATTTATTTAACTCTCGTTACACTGATATTAGAAGGTAACCGTAGTACCATTTTCTACCCGGTTTTAAGGAACGTTATATTACACAACTATTCAGCTTGATATTCAACAAAAGACTAAACTAACGTCCTTGATGTTAGTCAAAATCTGGCCCAGTTAATCTTTGAAAAAGTATTGTTAAAATATTTTGATTTCCCATACACATGATACAAAATTACATTATATATGGAATTTAATTATTTTATTCATCACCTTCATGAATTATGAACCTTATCATTGGTTTAATCATCTCATTCCTTTTAAATTGATATATTATAGTCCATATCTGTTGACATTATGTGGAAATTACCAAATTTCTCTCTTTTTGGAAATCTTGGCTCAAAAATTGGTTTCCGCCTTCATATAATTTTCTACCCGGTTTTAAGGAACGTTATATTACACAACTATTCAGCTTGATATTCAACAAAAGACTAAACTAACTTCCTTCATGTTAGTCAAAATCTGGCCCAGTTAATCTTTGAAAAAGTATTGTTAAAATATTTTGATTTCCCATACACATGATACAAAATTACATTATATATGGAATTTATTTATTTTATTCATCACCTTCATGAATTATGAACCTTATCATTGGTTTAATCATCTCATTCCTTTTAAATTGATATATTATAGTCCATATCTGTTGACATTATGTGGAAATTACCAAATTTCTCTCTTTTTGGAAATCTAGGCTCAAAAATTGGTTTCCCCCTTCATATAATTTTTCTGCCATTTTAATTGTTATTAATACTATTATAATAAATTTTAATTAGTCATATTTCTCTTTTTTTCCTTAAATACATATAAATTGAACATTTTATCTGGTTTTTTATGTTAACCTCTGAATTTGACATTGCTCTTTAAAATTAATTAATTTATATATTTTGAAAATTTACAATATTTTAAGGTATATTTCCTTATTATCACTTTAACTCATAGGATCATTCACAGTAGTGGTTACTGATTTACCTTACCTAAATCTTGCTAGTTTACAGGAATTATAAGTGAATTAAATGGTTTATATGGCTTCTGTGAATTCACCACATGGCCTAGAGTTTAGTATTTTACATTTCTGTCTTTCTCAAATAAATTTAATCCTACTCCTCCTCTGACTTTACATAGTTATTATTACATGAAAATAAAACGTTTTACAAGCCCATTGTGAGGTGTAGTATTTGATTAATACTACTGTTATATAAAAAATAATAATGAACATCATTCAGCATTCTAAGATTGAACATATTGCTGACATGGTTTGAAAACATTCATTTAAATCCTTTTTGAATTAATACAGCATACCCACTGAAACATTATTAATGGTATGCATGCTGTTATTTGGCAAACATAATTAATTTAAACACATATAATTCTTATTTACTAAAAATTCTTATAAACCTATTGAGTTCATGGCTGTGAACAAATAGCCATTTTAAACAATTTAAACCTATGAATATAAATTAATGCCAGTCCTTTCTGGTCTAAACCATTATTATCTATTATCCCCTTCATCGGTAAACATGTCCACCCATACTCTAGTTATTATCATTTTTACAAATGTCTTGTAATAACAGTGTTACATTAAAATAATAAAATATTGGAAATCTTCCATTTTATTATTTTATGATGATGTGTATTATTGAATATAAAAGTTGTTATATAGCATATTGATAAGTCATAGTATCACTAACTTTAAGTTTATTGTATTTCCAAAACACTTGCACAAGTTCACTTTCACTGGTGGTTCTGATATTTTGAGTCTTATTATCTCAGACCAGACCTTTAGTAATCATGGACTGTTAAGACTTGTTTATTTTCTTTATCACACAATAGCTTTAGTTGGTCCACTTCTTATTATACTAGACAACACTTTTGATTTCTTAATAATATCAATTTTTATAGAATTTTGGGATGTTATACTTTCTTTTTAATTGTCTCTATGGGTTTGGGGTTGATGGTATTTAATAATAGGTTTTATAATGGTGTTTCTTTCATACTATTTCTTCCTCCCTTCTTGTCTTCTTTCTTGTCTTTCTTCTTATCTTCTTTCTTGTCTTCACTCTTGTCTTTCTTCTGGTCTTCCTTCTTCTTGTCTTCATTCTTCACTCTTGGGTAAACCAAGGTACTTCGTGTTATCTCGACTAATGTTTAGTTTGGAGCATCGAATTTATTTACTGATACTGACTTTGCTCTTCGCTAAAAGTTTCAGGGTATTGTTTACTTCCTGATCACAAATTTTATTCTTCCTTCTTCTTGTCTTTGGGGTATTTTGGTGTTTCACCACTCTTAAACCGATTCTCTTTTCTTGATATTGTGTTATATAATTTGTTTACTGCTCCTAGCTTCCTGGATAAATTCCTGATTTTATAATATGAGTTGCTTTCAATAATTTCTTTGATTTTTAACAGTGGTTTTTATATAATGTAATGAGAATTTTTATTTTATTGTTGTTTATTCCTTTGAATTCATTCAATTTCCTTCGATTTTATATTAACATATGTGGTGTAATTAATTTTTATTATTTTATATGAATTAATAAGTAGTGGATTTTCTGTCACGCTACAGAATGCCTTTCTCCAGAAGTGATTTTTTCAGACTATACTTGCTTTGTCTGAAACAATTGCTTATGATAATTATTGTAGTTTGGTTATTATTCTTGACTTCCTTCCATTTTAAAAATTCTCCTATTTATATTTGAGTTTACATCCTTCTCATTCTCACTTGATCTTCCTTGATAGTAATAGTCATCTGAGTTTCATATTTATTATTTCATTTTCATATTTCTTCTTAGTAGGGTTCCCTACTTTGTGAGCTGGTTCAGTTCAGAGAGGCACTGTACGCTACTTTCTCTGCTGTCCAATACTTCACACATATTTGAGTACAGAGGCAAATCGTCTCTGCTCAAAAAACATATTAATACTGCTGGAATTATCTACAGACAGATTAAAAAATTATTCAGAATAGTACACATTTGTTATTATTAAAAAAAAATATCTTTGAGATACTTCACTTATTACTTATTATATTTCTCAGAGATTTTAATATTCCTATCTCAGTTGTTCTTCTGACTCTTTAACTTGATGGTTCATTCATTTGATATTATGGTAGGAAGCTCTTCTATTAGTACTTTTTTCAACTTTTCTTATCATATAAAGCTTTTGGTTACAAATTCTTTATTACCTTCTGGTTTTTTTATTATAATCTGCATTGTTTATAGTAGCATATATTTATGACATTTTTATTTTATTGCTCTGTTTTTATTATTTCCACTTGTTCTATTTTCTAGAACTTTTTATAACTGTCATTATCACAATTGACATTTAATTCATAAATTATTTTATATTAATTCGTTTAATTACATATATCTTTGATATTATTCTCACATTATTCCTGTCATGGTTATTATCCTTTCGAATGAATGTTTTTTATTAATTTTATAATGAGGTCATAATTTCTCCTCATACCACTTCAAAGTTTTATTATCTCATAATTCCACATACGTTTTTGTATTTTATTATATTCAATCACTCAAATCGTATCACACGGTTTATTTCCTTTCGTATACCTTTATGGAAAGTTTTTCACACTTTATTTTGAAATTAGACATGATCATATTTCTCCAGAATTATTTGTTTTAATTCTAAAGTCTGTTTCCTTTATTCATCCCATTATGATCCTTTATAAACATGGTAAATATATTTTATGCTTACCATAAATATGGTATTAAATCTTTTCTGTTTATTTCACCCAAGTGTTTTATTAATAATTGGTCGGTAAATTCTACTTACTCTTGGTTTGGAAACTTGATTTATACACAATTCAAAATTCATTGTTCTTATATTATTCCATAAAGTTTTCTCAAATAATTTGTATGTAAGGTGGGCTTGCTTTCTTTTTAAATTTAGTTGTTTTAATTCAAAATTCTTTTTATATTTCTGCAAAATGGTTTTTCTCAAATACTTGGTTAGTAATGTGGTCTTACATTGTTTTAAAATTTGGATGAGTCAAAATTCTTCTTTTATACTCTTGTCATAAAGTTTTTCAAATTTTTAGTTAGTAAGGTGATCTTACACTTGTTTGGAATTTATTTGAATTATTTTATTCTATTCCTTTTATCCTCCTAAAAAGTTTTCTTCAAATGGTTGGTATGTAAGGTGATCTTACAATTGTTTGGAATTTATTTGAATTATTTCATTCTATTCCTTTTATCCTTCTATATAGTTTTCTTCAAATGCTTGGTATGTAAGGTGATCTTACAATTGTTTTGGAATTTGGATTATTTCTAAATTCTGTTTTATATTATTTCCACAAGATTTCTCTCAAATAATTAGTATGTAAGGTGTTCTTACTTTTGTTTTAGAATTTTGTCGATTTCTAAATTCTTTTTCTTCTCTTTCCAAAATGTTTCTTTTAAATAATTGTATGTAATTTGGTATTACATTATTTTTAGAATTTTGAGGGTTTTTATATTCTAAATTCTGTTTTATATTATTTCCACAAGATTACCTTCAAATAATTAGTATGTAAGGTGTTCTTACTTTTGTTTTAGAATTTTGTCGATTTCTAAAATCTTTTTCTTCTCTTTCCAAAATGTTTCTTTTAAATAATTGTATGTAATTTGGTATTAAATTATTTTTAGAATTTTGAGGGTTTATTCATAAAATTTCTTCATGGATGCCTGGTTAAAGACACCCTTAACTTTATTGGAACCCATCTCCTTAATTTCGTTATTAAAGTTATTGGAGGGATTACTGTTATCCTCTTCCAATAACTCATGTCGGATGTCCTTTAGGTAGTTGCACCCTATGACTGTGATACGATTATTATTATTTATACTATTACACTCATTATTAAGATACCCAGTATTTAGGAGCAGTAACGGGTTCTGGCGATTTATTACTGCCTGCGCCCGTTTAAAGGCTCGACATCGTTGTTCCTTTGTGCCATACTAGTTGAAGCATCATTTGGGATGCTTAGAGTGGGCCCCTGTCGATCTGTCCTATGGTCTTCCGGTCGTTCGTGGTTAGACCTCCGTTCAGCATCGTCTAAACTAGTACTCCTTCTCGTCGGATAGTACCTTGGTTGGTCCCGTTCTAGGCTCCTCCGCCTGTCTTCATATCCACGGTAGCTGTTTCTTCGATTGTTGTTGTATCTTCGCTGTCGATCATCTGTGGCTCGTATGAAATTCACTCGTGGGCGGGGAAACCTATTATTAACGGGATTGCCATTATTTGGACCCGCACGATTATTATTATTATGGTAACGATCATTACCATAATTGGGGCTTCTCTGACTATTTTGGTTATGAGGGTAGGGATTTCTGTTACCCTGATAACCATTAGAGGGTCGACTCGGGTTCACATGGTTTGGACCTGTATTATTATTATTATTTTGATTAGTAGTGATAAGGTTATTATTATTGTTAAAATTATTATTCTGCGGGTATGCCCGGCCTCCTTGGTACCCAATGTTGGTGTTGTTCGTACCCTGGTTGTTGTTCGGATACGTCCTTGGTTCGGGCCCATCATTTCTTCTCCGGCTCTGTCGATAGTAGTTTTCGTTTTCGAAGTTTTCGAGGAGTTCGGTCATTGCCTGGATTGTTTTTATTTGGCTGCCTCTCCTCGCACGAATTACTTCTTCGTCATAATGATATGACAACTTATTTATTAGGCACTCCTCAGGTATGGCCGGTTCTAAATGCTTGGCCATACATACCTTGCCGAGGAAATATGCTGTCATCGAACCACCGACTTGTGGTTTGTAGTGGCCGTGGCATATATTATCTCTTATCAAGTTTTGAGTCGTCTCCGACCAGTACTTGGCCTTGAAAAGGCTCTTAAATTGCTGATAACTTTCGATGTCGCTCCGGTTGGCCATCCACCAATGGTCATTCACCTCCCGAAACGACTCGTCTAGGATTTCCCGGTTCTGGACCTACCGGTTCCCTCTATGTTTTTCTAGGTATTCCTCTATGCGTGCCAAGAATTCCATGGGCTTCCGTTTATACTGCCGGAAATTAAGCCACTCTCTGTTTTCTGACATTGGGAAATGATTGTAACCAGTTGGTCTGTTCCTTATCAATTCTATCTCCTCCTGACTCTGACGTACTTGTCCGGTGATGTTCGTCATAGCGGCTTCCACGCCGTCACATCTTTCGGTTACATGTGTCCGCACTTTATTCATTTCTTCCAGGGCCAATTTCTTGTTTTCTTCCAGTTTCGTTTCCTGTTGTTCCTTGACATGTGTAATCTCTTTATGTATTACCTCCCGGACTTCCAGCACTTCGTTTTCGGTCTGACGACATCTTTCGTCTACTTCCCTGATCTGCTGGTTAACAACCACGACTTCCTGTTCTAACTTCTTGACGATGGATTTCTTGGTCTCTGTTATCTTTTTATTTAACTCTTCTTTTGCCAACTCTATTCTCTCGTCTACCTTATTCATGCTCTCCTGGTTGACTTCCCTTAGTTCTTCTCTCAACCTTTGATTATTCTCGTCCATTTTCTCCTCCATTTTCAGATTATTTTCCTCCAACTTTTCCCTCAGTTGCTGATTGTCGCTTTCCATTTTTCTACTTGTTTCCTCCATTTTCTTTTCCATTTTCTTACTGGTCTCTTCAATCCTCTTGTTGGTATTTTCTATGTTTTTATTTATTCCACCCAAATCTTCCTTGGTGGACTGATTGTTGTCATCCATCTTTTTGTTAGTGGATTCTATATTTTTATTGACTCCTTCCATTTGCTTATTCATTTCCTGCTTACTAGCTTTTATTTCTTCCTGTGTGGAATCCATTTTCTTATTCAAATCTTCACTCAATTTCTTACCCATATCCATTATCATTTTCCTTAGGGCTTCCTGTAAATTAACCTCCCCTATTGGTGTCGGTACTTCAGGTTGTTCCCCTGGCGGTACGGGTTGTTTATCTTCCACCGGGGGTAGTAACACTTCCGGATCCTCCACGGGTGTTGCTTCCTTATCTTCCATGTCCACTTCCTTTTCGGCCTCTGCCGCCCTCTTCTTCGAAATAGCTCGTCTTTGCATTTTTCTTCTGTCTTTATTAATTAATCGCTGCCAGGCTTATCTTATCAATCCCTCTAAGTTAGACGCCACTTTGTAATGTAACCCTGGATGCGGTCTTTACAAAAAAAGATAATAAAGAGAAAATTTTATTTAAAAAAAAAATTTTCAAACAAAAAAATTTTGTTTATGTTTAATCAATGTCTGTAATTGTGAAAAAATGCTGTTTTAATGTTATGTTAAAAATTTTAATAATTAAGAAGGTATTTATTAATAATTTAGCACTTCTGGAAGATCTGAACCAAGTCCGGAGTTAATCAGATTAACTCCGGTCAGCAATCGATTTATAATTTTTAGTGCTGGTTCAATATCTCACTGTAAAAAATATTTTCTTCTTCTTGAAGTCTCGTTGCATTAATAAATAAACCTTAAATTAGCATGTGAAATAATAATAGATACAAACAATTGAAATAAATGGATTTATTATCAAATTCAAGAAATAATCGATTTTTAATCGATTGGGAGCAATTATCGACTCCGTCTCAGGGAATTATCGATTCGTTCATACAGTGGAAAAAATTATTACAAGTATTATATAAAAAAGGTTCTTGGAGCGATTATATTAATAGTCAGAGAAGGGTAACGAGAAAGTATAACATTAACAATTAAAGTAGTTCCATAATTATCATCTAACAATATTTAAATAATTCTGATATAATGTTTAAAAAAGTTGAATCGTCAAACCATAAGTAGCTTCTGACGTCACTCGATGAGGAAGGCACAGAATCGTATTTTTCAAAGATGGCCGCTCCTAGGTATGGCGAGGTTATTGGGAATGTCGTCGTGTTAAAATCTCACAGCAAAATTACCTTCATAAATGTTTGAAATGTCCCCGCACTGGTGTAATCTGTCTAATAGGTTGTTTGGTGTGTTCTGAAGAAGTGTTCCGTGTATACTTGTGTTAATTATGTTATTTGATTTGTGTTCACTTCTGTGGGTTAACTATTCAAAAAGTGGTTATGATTTGTAGCGTTAGTTATCACAAATATATTGTTTTACTGTTCTAAATCACTAGTATAATGAAGTTTGGTGTTAGTTTTCACTATTGTCGCTAAAGTTTCTGTAGGTTTAGTTAGAAAAGTGTTTAATTTATTTAACTCTCGTTACACTGATATTAGAAGGTAACCGTAGTACCATTTTCTACCCGGTTTTAAGGAACGTTATATTACACAACTATTCAGCTTGATATTCAACAAAAGACTAAACTAACTTCCTTCATGTTAGTCAAAATCTGGCCCAGTTAATCTTTGAAAAAGTATTGTTAAAATATTTTGATTTCCCATACACATGATACAAAATTACATTATATATGGAATTTATTTATTTTATTCATCACCTTCATGAATTATGAACCTTATCATTGGTTTAATCATCTCATTCCTTTTAAATTGATATATTATAGTCCATATCTGTTGACATTATGTGGAAATTACCAAATTTCTCTCTTTTTGGAAATCTAGGCTCAAAAATTGGTTTCCGCCTTCATATAATTTTTCTGCCATTTTAATTGTTATTAATACTATTATAATAAATTTTAATTAGTCATATTTCTCTTTCTTTCCTTAAATACATATAAATTGAACATTTTAACTGGTTTTTTATTTTAATCTCTGAATTTGACATTGCTCTTTAAAATTAATTAATTTATATATTTTGAAAATTTACAATATTTTAAGGTATATTTCCTTATTATCACTTTAACTCATAGGATCATTCACAGTAGTGGTTACTGATTTACCTTACCTAAATCTTGCTAGTTTACAGGAATTATAAGTGAATTAAATGGTTTATATGGCTTCTGTGAATTCACCACATGGCCTAGAGTTTAGTATTTTACATTTCTGTCTTTCTCAAATAAATTTAATCCTACTCCTCCTCTGACTTTACATAGTTATTATTACATGAAAATAAAACGTTTTACAAGCCCATTGTGAGGTGTAGTATTTGATTAATACTACTGTTATATAAAAAATAATAATGAACATCATTCAGCATTCTAAGATTGAACATATTGCTGACATGGTTTGAAAACATACATTTAATTCCTTTTTGAATTAATACAGCATACCTACTGAAACATTATTAATGGTATGCATGCTGTTATTTGGCAAACATAATTCATTTTAAACACATATAATTCTTATTTACTAAAAATTCTTATAAACCTATTGAGTTCATGGCTGTGAACAAATAGCCATTTTAAACAATTTAAACCTATGAATATAAATTAATGCCATTCCTTTCTGGTCTAAACCATTATTATCTATTATCCTCTTCATCGGTAAACATGTCCACCCATACTCTAGTTATTATCATTTTTACAAATGTCTTGTAATAACAGAGTTACATTAAAATAATAAAATATTGGAAATCTTCCATTTTATTATTTTATGATGATGTGTATTATTGAATATAAAAGTTGTTATATAGCATATTGATAAGTCATAGTATCACTAACTTTAAGTTTATTGTATTTCCAAAACACTTGCACAAGTTAACTTTCACTGGTGGTTCTGATATTTTGAGTCTTATTATCTCAGACCAGACCTTTAGTAATCATGGACTGTTAAGACTTGTTTATTTTCTTTATCACACAATAGCTTTAGTTGGTCCACTTCTTATTATAATAGACAACACTTTTGATTTCTTAATAATTACAATTTTTATAGAATTTTGGGATGTTATACTTTCTTTTTAATTGTCTCTATGGGTTTGGGGTTGATGGTATTTAATAATAGGTTTTATAACGGTGTTTCTTTCATACTATTTCTTCCTCTCTTCTTGTCTTCTTTCTTGTCTTTCTTCTTATCTTCTTTCTTGTCTTCACTCTTGTCTTTCTTCTGGTCTTCCTTCTTCTTGTCTTCATTCTTCACTCTTGGGTAAACCAAGGTACTTCGTGTTATCTCGACTAATGTTTAGTTTGGAGCATCGAATTTATTTACTGATACTGACTTTGCTCTTCGCTAAAGGTTTCAGGGTATTGTTTACTTCCTGATTACAAATTTTATTCTTCCTTCTTCTTGTCTTTGGGGTATTTTGGTGTTTCACCACTCTTAAACCGATTCTCTTTTCTTGATATTGTGTTATATAATTTGTTTACTGCTCCTAGCTTCCTGGGTAAATTCCTGATTTTATAATATGAGTTGCTTTCAATAATTTCTTTGATTTTTAACAGTGGTTTTTATAAAATGTAATGGGAATCTTTATTTTACTGTTGTTTATTCCTTTGAATTCATTCAATTTCCTTCGATTTTATATTAACATATTTGGTGTAATTAATTATTATTATTTTATATGAATTAATAAGTAGTGGATTTTCTGTCACGCTACAATATATATATATATATATATATATATATAAAGTAATTTAAAATTTATGTTTATATTACCTCAAGATGTTATTTTTCCTAATGCGGAAAATGTTTCGAGAGCTCCCGTGCTCCGAACAAGGAAATAAGGAATAAGGAAAAATAACATCTTGAGGTAATATAAACATAAATTTTAAATTACTTTATACATATCAAGAAATGAACTGTAGCAGAAAGTGATTTAATATATATATATTACAACGATATATCTTGACACTTACTTTTGCACATATGCTCTTACTCATTTGTGGGCACTTACCCACGTCTCGAAGGTATACTCTTCTTCTGCAGTATTTACCATGATGTTCCCCGGCTGGGTCGCAGGCTTTGGTCGTTGATTGAGGGTGGATAAGCACGTGAATATCGTTATACAATTTTAATACAAGTAAAGAGTACAGAGGATTTAGTACTGGTTGTGAAATTAGTACGACTGTGTTTATAAAATCATATTCATTTGATTTATTATTTAAAAATTTCAAATTATCATATTATTTATTATTTTGTGTGGGTTAATTACTATTTGAACCCTCATATTCGATACGAAAATAATATAATTATAACGTGGTTAAAATCTTATCTCTTATATTCTAAGCCATATTATACACAAACATAAAACATATATGATCTGAAATATTTACACAGACATATAATACAGTACATAACACATATATTATTATAGTACGTGATTAACACGTCTGAAATTGACTATTCACCTTGTCTCAGCAAATGTGGTTTTTATTATATACCACTTAATATAAAAGAATTAATTAATTAAATATTTATTAAACATACTAATAGAGACCATTCTATTACTTTAATTAATTATATTATTAATGTCTCAATTAATTAACAATCTTCAATTCAAGTAACTCTTATACTTGAATTTAATTATCTAATAAAATATAAAAATATCATATAATAAAAAATATCGGTATGGAGAACCATACATGACTTCCATATTCTAAGATTTATATTTAAAATCATTTTCAGCCAAACAGCCAGGCTGTGTCTTACCTGCCTTTTTATTGCTGTATTAAATGAAAAATATTATATTACATTAAAATGAAAAAATTATAATTTTATTGCCTGGCAACAAAATTATTTTATTTTTAACAATTACCATTGTTTCAAAAAGTTTAAATAAATTTTCAAGTACTTTACTCTTGTTAAAACGTAAAAGGTTGCTGGTAAACTACCCCTTCCCCTTAACCGATCTTCACCAAAATCGAAAGTCATTGAGACCTCTACAATTCAGGGACGTATGCAAAAAATTATTTGATTCTGTTTGAATTTGCGACTGTTATCGTTTGCCATAGAAAATACGCTTGATAAAAAAACGTTGCAGGTAAACTACCTCTTACCCTTAACCGATCTTCACCAAAAACAATAGGCCTTGAGTACTCTACAAATCAGGACAGTATGCAAAACATTATTTGATTCTGTTTGAATTTGCGGCTGTTATCGTTTGCCATAGAAAATACCCTTGTTAAAAAAACGTTGCAGGTAAACTACCCCTTTCCCTCAACCGATCTTCACCAAAAACAACAGGTCTTGAGAACTCTACAATTCAGGGCTGTATGCGAAACATTATTTGATTCTGTTTGAATTTGCGGCTGTTATCGTTTGCCAAAAAAAAAAAAAATTCCCTTGATAAAAAAAACCGTTGCAGGTAAACTACCCCTTCCCCTCAACCGATCTTCACCAAAAACAATAGGTCGCGAGTACTCTACAAATCAGGGCTGTATGCAAAAAATTATTTGATTCTGTTTGAATTTGCGGCAGTTGTCGTTTGCCATAGAAAATACGCATGATAAAAAACGTTGCTGGTAAACTACCCCTTCCCCTCAACCGATCTTCACCAAAAACAATAGGTCTTGAGTACTCTACAAATCAGGGCTGTATGCAGAAAATTATTTGATTCTGTTTGAATTTGCGGCTGTTATCGTTTGCCATAGAAAATACCCTTGTTAAAAAAACGTTGTAGGTAAACTACCCCTTTCCCTTAACCGATCTTTACCAAAAACAAAAGATATTGAGAACTCTACAATTTAGGGCTGTATGCAAATAATCGTTTCATTCTGTTTGAATTTGCGGCTGTTATCGTTTGCCATAGGAAATACCCTTGTTAAAACATAAAACGTTACAGGTAAACTACCCCTTTCCCTTAACCGATCTTCACCAAAAACAATAGGTCTTGAGAACTCTACAATTCAGGGCTGTATGCGAAACATTATTTGATTCTGTTTGAATTTGCGGCTGTTATCGTTTGCCAAACAAACAAAATTACCCTTGCTAAAAAAAAACCGTTGCAGGTAAACTACCCCTTTCCCTCAACCGATCTTCACCAAAAACAACAGGTCGCGAGAACTCTGCAAAACCGGGCTGTATGCAAAAAATTATTTGATTCTGTTTGAATTTGCGGCAGTTATCGTTTGCCATAGAAAAAAAATCTACAGACAGACAGACACACAGACACACAGACACACAGACAGACACACAGACACTTTTCGGAAAACGACTTTTTTTCATGTTTTGAGTGTAGTAGAATCAGAATCTGCAATAATCTCGAACACGATTTTTTTTGCCATCACCATACTTCCATTCCTTAAGGAATATGGAAGTAATATGGTTCTATACTGACCATTTATTTATGAGATTACTAAATTTATATTCTCTGTTCAATTATTCTTTGAACTTATTTATTACTCAATATGGAAAATAAAAATATAATAATGTTTTTGTAAACTTGTATATGAAATCTAGAGCCTCTTTTGATAGAACTCAGTGTCATTTATAATATTAAATAAATGTCTGTCTTCACCTGCATAATTCTGCAACCCTTTAACTGTGTAGTTACTATCATCTGGACTCTCGAGTTTGTTGATCCTCTTCGGTATCACCTTCTCTGTCTCTGCGTCATTGAAATTACTCCCTCCGTCTACTGGATGCTGAGTTCTGACGTGGACCTCTCGTGGTGATGATGTACGACTGGATGTAGCTGCATGTGGCTGTCCCTGCGTCCTCTCTTATTTTTGCTCTGGTTCCTCTCCTCTTCTTGTCTTGTCCTTCGTGGATGTCTCGAAGTCCTATGTGTACTTCTTGAAGTTCATCGACGTTACAACTTCTTGTAGATTACGATATTATAGTCATTTAAAATAAATCGTGTTTCACTAATACTCTCACCGACGTACTGCCGGTTTCATCGCACTTCAAGTTATGTAATACAGTTTAAAAACATTACTTGACTTTGTAAAATTCGCGGTTGCGAGATGCGTGAATTTTACGTAATGTCTGTTAATGATCTACCTTATCTGAGTTTTCTGAGTTTTATCTGAGAAAGCGTGTGTCGCTCGCTAGGGTTTTATACTACTGCCGTCGTTCCATTCCTGTTGGAAACTGTTTGGACAAAATTGAACAGGTCCGTGCGTCGATTTAATTGCTAATTACAACCTACGCGTCTTTCTATGAAGCGCACACTTTTTCATAAGTATTATTTCACACATCGTTAGGTATATTACTAAACTTTATTTATGCAAATTTTGAATTAAGGTGTGTAAACTATGGATGTTATGGCAAAATTTCACACGGTGGCTGAACGGTTCCCACGATCATTGACCACTTAATCCTCAATTGTAGCGCCAGGCGCTAGCTATGTTTTTACATATGCCGCTGATTCGTGTGACTTCTGGTTTTCGTTCAGTACTTAAAAAACTGTGTAAAATTTTCCACAATCGTATGCATAATTCAACCTGTATTTCATTTACACACGTACACTAACACACACACGCATACTGATACAGACGCGGCGGCCTGTAGTTATGACATCACCCTTGCCAGTTGGCGCGTGTTGGTTCCTCCCCTTCGCGGCGTATAATAACCAACTAAGCTTTTAATTCCATATGCAGGCTCACTTACAAATAATTATTTCTTTAAAATTAAATACTAAACGTTTATTTCTTTTATTATCTCTTATACCTAACGCTTAATTATTAAATTCTTTTTATTATTTACATCTTATATATCTCATACGTGCATTCGTATGTTATCATACCTCAGTCAGGTGTTGATACATATACTTATGCTAAACGTATCGTTGCATAAATTCCCCTGCTGGGTAAAATAAAATTTGAATTTTATTCAAATTTTATTTCTTTACTCAGAAATTATTTATTTTATTTTTTTATTAAAACTCACAATTTTATTAACCAAAAAAATTTATGGTTATAAGGGTTCCTCAAATTTCTTTTTCATTTTTTCCCTGGGTGGATTACGTCCCTCCCATGGATTTATAAGTTGACTTTTTATTTCTTCATCCATAGAATTTACGGAATGCTGATGCATGGTACTTTCCAATAGTTTTTCTTCTTGTCGGATCATAGACGATAAATGTGTGTCGTCCTTTCCTTCTTTGTAATAAGTAGGGTCCCTCATACAGTCTGAATAGTTTCTTTGCTGTATTGTCGATTCGTTTTCCCACTGGATTGCTTCTTAGTAGCACTCTCTCTCCTTCATGGAATGTGATGAATTTGTGCGTTCTGTTGAACCTCTCGATCCTCTTTTCTCCAAGTTTTTCCATCCTCTTCTTCGCATTGTCGTACTTGTGAATCAATGGAATTTGCAGGTTTTGGTTTGGAGGTTTATCAATGTTTTTCGACCAGAAACTATTAGGTTTTTTTATTTGTTTCCAGTTCCACTGGTGTATATCCCGTAGCTTCACTGTATGTAGCATTTATAGCTTGTTCAAAAAATGATATGCACTGTGCCGTGTTTTGGAAAAAACGCGGCGGTGTTTTTTTTTCGATAGTCGAACTACTAAATTACGTATTAATTAACGTGGGTGTACGTAAGAATGTACGTACATAATATTGGACTTTGTCGTTATGAATTATCTCCATCCCGGCCGATCCGCGCGCGCTCTAGGCCCGATGTTTCGTACCGTTTTTTCAGTAGCTGGTTTCGGCAGTTCAATTCTAGCTTTCAGCGTATTAACTTCTGGCGTCCGGCTGACAGAGTCAATGTAAAGGTTTTCGTCTTCTAGCTGCTCCTATGGATAAGTAGAAGTCTACGCGACCACCGGTAAGTGTGTTAACATAAGTAACTAAATTATTCATAAAAATAAATTGTATTTGCTTAATGTTAACGCGGATGCGTTGCGATAGATATTGCAGTAATAATCACCACGTGGCGGACAACAGGTTAAATTCGTTTTATGTAAGTTTCAATCTTAACGCTGGTTAACAGATATTAGTAGTAATAATATAATAATGTGTTATAATAATGTAGTAATAATAATACTCAATTCATTAAACCAGAATGGGGCGTAAGTCAAATATTTTTCTGAAATCATTGTACACCACGGGCTTGTTAAAGTTTGCTAATTCCTGTCGGGGGAGTTAAGTGCTTCATGAAAACTTGTGCATAACTGTTAATTGAAATGATTGTTATTATGGAATGACTATATTTGGATATATTATATATTAGAATATTTAAAAGGGTTATTTCGAAGCGATTTATTAGATTAAATGGGGTTCTATACTTAGTGAATTTTCGGAATTATAAACCGGGCATGCCATGCAATGTCAGCTGGTAAATGTGGTAGTGTGGTTTATTAAGCCTGTAAGTAATCACAGATATAATTGTGCAGGGTTTCCGATGTAGACGGGAATCTGTCTCGCTCCAGAGGATGGCCGAACACCTGCCTCCAATGATATAGATTCAAACACTTCCGTTAGCTGTCAGCCGGGATGGACGGACACACACTCAACCGGGCCCTCTACCATATGCTGCTAACCAGGTGACATTTTAGCTTATTAAACCAAAATGTTGTGGCCGATAAACTCTTTTGAGACACTTGTGCAGACGCTCAAGTTTGGAGGATTAGCTCCGGACAATGGGGGTTATACATTACTTTGTAATTTTTTTTTGTAAGGCTTACGCCTCATAGATAAATACTAATGTCTGTCTCATGCTGAGAATTGTAAACTCGGCCAGGGTCATGCAGCACCCGGGTTGAGCTGAGTTTTCTGTAAAAGGGGTCGGCACTAAATTACTTCTGGGTTGAGCGGGCATGTGCGGATGTATCTGTGCCAGTTGCAAATTTGATGGTCAATTATTTTGTTAATTGGGTTGGAGTTTTGGCTATTAATTAAGATCGGGGAGGTGTTTAACAAGTGGACGACTCCAGTAGGGGCCGTTCACTGCAGGACTGTATCAGGTCATATTTTGCTGGATCTCGTCCGGACGCATGACCATACCTGAAGTCCAGTTTGTTTTATGAACACTGTAAGCATGTTTCAGTGCCTTCATCACATAGATTCTGTTTTGCGAAATTCGATTCTACTGTTCAGCTAATTTTGCAAACTTTAAATTTTGCCATAGCCAGTTAAATATTGTCACAGTTTATATTTTGCCATAGTTTAAATTTTATAACTGTTAACCTTTTATTGCTCACAATACCAATTAATTAATGTTAAAGAATACAAGACTAATCAGTATCAGTTATGAGTATTTATGGGTGGTCACGTCCCACTATTTTATTAAATTTTGTCAGGAATATAAAAGAAATGAGAAATGCAGTTAGGCAACCGGGCATCCATGTTGACCTCGTGATGGCACTTATTATCATTATCATTATTGAGATCCGAAATTGATAATTAACCTTTTGCGTGGCATGTGTGCGCTGTTCGGGCGATTGGGCCAGATTGACTTGGGCTGTGCATATACTTATAATTTTGGGGCATGTCTACTCTACTCTTTTGGGATGTATTAGTTGGGCTTTTGGGTTTAGTTATTTTTAATTGAAAATTAAGGTGGGCCAGATACTCGTGACAGAATATACGCTGCTAACCAGGTGAACATGTGATGTGCTATTTATATGTAAATGTGTTTCTATGTCAATTATTTGTTGTGTGTTATGCCTTATGTGATTGTTACAGTATTATACTTGATTATGCATATGTATATATATATATATTTTTATACCATGTTAGGATTTGTGTAATTACGGGGAGGGTCGAGACTGTGCGCCATTGCACATTATTATTATTATTTATGCGCCACTAATACTCAAACTCAACTGTTTGGCGATGCATATGTTAATGGACTTATAATAATGATTGAGGGTTTTTGGAAGTGAGCTATTTTGACTGTAAACTACTCGTAATTATCTTGCTTGCCAAGGGCGCATGTATTGTACAAAAGCCGAACACAATAAATACTGTTATTGTTATCTTAAGATCAGAGTTTCATTTGCAAGTCCCATCATACTGGACCCAGCACAATTTTGGATTCTCTAGGCTCTCGCCTAGTCCTAAATAACTAGTGGCCTCTCTTTCAAAAAAAAATAAATAAATATAAAAAAAAAGGAAATAAAAAGAAGGGTGTTTTCTATATATAAAAGGTATAATTGGAAAGAGGGGTTACAAATGGTAGCAGAGAGCGTGGTTCATTCTAGGGTTGAACCCTTGGGTCCTTTGGTGTGATGGGGCTTGCAAACTCGGAAATAGTTTGGCAAATACAATAACATTAGAAAATAATAATAGATAGATGCAATGGCGGGGTTGACATCCTATGTAGGTATATATATGTACTATGTAGGAATTATTGTTAGGTGATTTGAATTGTAAACCTGGTGCCGCCACGGGCATGGGTTGTAGTTGGGTTTTGTTGTTTTGAGTTTGGACCTTACCGGAGATCGCGTGGGGATGTGCTCCCTTATTTATTGTATGAAAGTAATTGCGCGTGCGGTTAGCGGGATGCGGTATGGCCCGACTGGAAGTCGGTACCGTCCGACTGCAATTGTGATAATGTCTTAGTCGAAATGTCGTATGTTGTGGTTAGTGTTGGTGGTGTGGATTTATGTTGGTGTTAGTGTCTGATGTCGTTTCTTCTTTCGAGTCTGGCGACTGACGGAGAGTTGGTTCTGGAGCGGGTCAGGTTTTCGCAGCGTTAGGAAACCCGGGGGTCCACTTGATGGAAGAGAGAGTACTCAAATTTTTCTTTTGTAGGTCATGTTTGTGTTAGGTGTTTAGTGGCGATTTGTTTTATTGTTGTTTGTTTTGAGTTGTGCAATTCTGGCGGTGGTATGCTACCAGAAATTGCCCCACCCTCTTTCAGGCGTTCTCCAGAAATTTCCGGTGGTGAATGGATTTGATGAGGACCAGCTGCTGGTTTTCTTGGACCTGGTCCTGCAGGTGGCAGATTTCCCGGGGGTGTCCGATGGGGAGGTCTTGTCTCTTATATACCCGTATTGCCGGG
This sequence comes from Magicicada septendecula, assembly GCA_034769895.1. NCBI lineage: Eukaryota > Metazoa > Arthropoda > Insecta > Hemiptera > Cicadidae > Magicicada > Magicicada septendecula. The sequence goes on along the minus strand of CM068373.1, from coordinate 307,940,237 downwards.
TACGTTGGCTGAGCTGGTCACCAACACTCTGCGTCGGGGTGACAGTGTTGATGCTTTCCATGGGGAGGTGTTGAATTTCTTCCTACCCCTTCGACGACGTGCCCAGCTTAAGTTTGAAAAATTCTATCGCCTACAGGCCAACGGAGAGGCGTTAGGGGACTTCGTGCACGATATACGGAAAGCTGCCCGGGTGTTAAGGTTGGGGTTGCCCGAGACAGAATTTATACAAGCGATTCTGGAAGGAATGAATCCCCAAGAGAGATCTCGTTTGGTATTCGCGGACCGTCCACGTTGTTTTGCGGACCTTGAACGGCTGTGTGTGGTTTCAAGAACGGTCCAGGAGGTTGACGAGTCCCGGGGAAGAGATGCTACAGATGTCCAAGACTCCAGTGGTTCATCAGGAAGAGCCAAAAAGGACAAACATGGTGGTTGGAGGAGAAAACAAGAGACTGTCAGAAAGCCTGAATATTCCGGAAGTGACGGAGGCTGCAAGGGGGTGGCAAGTGAGAAGACGGTAACAACAGCTACAGCACGGAAACAAAGAAATACGAAATTAACAGGGGAAGAAGAAATTATGTTAGGGAACAAACATCGGCAAGTAGGTAGCCTGTACCAAGGCGTTATTCCTATTTGGAGAAGAAGGAAACTTTAAAGGTTCCAGAGGAAGTACAAGTGCCTAAGAGAGTAGTAGATGAAGAAGGTGAAGCAGAAGAAGAAAAGCGGAATAACTTCTGTGAATCGATACAGCACGACAAGAAAACGTCGGTGGGTACTGAGTTACAGGACTCGAAGAGGACGTCATGGTTGAATCCAGAGGCCGCAGAATTTGTTCCGGTATCTCCATCTCGGTTCGTGAGGGATCTAGATCCTGTAACATCGTCATCGCCTACGCCGGGATATGAGAAGTCACTTGATGGTGTAGCTTTACCATCGCCAGTAGAAATTAATTTAGTCATTGCACATGAACCTGGACAGCTGGATTCCAGGGTGGAAAATGTTGAGGATGTTGTAGTTGCTGAAAGTGGTGAAGGCGTGGAATTGACAGAAGAGTCAGAAGAGCGGTCTGCGGATGCTGCACAGGAAGGTATAGTTGTAGGTGTTAGGGAGACTGTAGACTCTGAAGTTGCAGAGGGACACAGGGATGTCCGGGCTGCAAGTGTTTCTGGGGTTGTGGATTGACAAGGGGATGTTCTTGCCGCAAGTGTGGTAGAAGTAGATGAGGTCGAAGTTGAGGAGAAATTTGGTGGCAGCGTCGTGGAGTGTGCGAGTGAGAATGATGTAGTGTGTGAAGATGTGCAGACGCCTTCTGTAAGTAGTGTTGAGGATTGCGGGGAACGGAGAGAAGTTTCATGCGGACTAGGTGAGCAACTAGAAGATGAAGATGTGCAGTGTTCTGATGGTGGAAGTGGATGTGATGGCGATGTTGTTGATGATAAATGTGTTGGGGAAAACGAGGTCGGAGAAGAGGTTAGTCAAGAAGTTCGTGAAGGAGCTGGCGATGAGTGTGATGAAGAAATTGGTGAGGAGCTGAGGGAAGATGTGGTTGAAGATGGATCAGAGGAGCAACTGGAAGATGGTGAGGAGCTGCAGTGTCAGGAGGTTGATTTGGATTATGGGGATGAAAAAGAGAAAATTGTAGAAGAGCAGGAAGAGAAGGAAGGATTGGAAGAAAGACAAGTAGAGGAGTTAGATGATGAGCATAATCCAATGCGGAGCCAAAGGAGTGAAGTAAGTTGCCTTGATTCTGATTCAGAAGAAACAAATCCGTACAGCTCAACACGAAATAATTTCTCTGAGAGTGGTGTGCGGAAGCAACGAATACCCAAAGTCCGTCATAGAAAGGTAAGAAGAAGAGGTTAACGGGTAGCGGGTAGATGTTCCCCACAGTCCCAGTGGTGTTCGTCTACTTCAGGGTTGCGCCCCTGCCCACGCAAGCCTTGGTTTCCTCCATTCATCCTTATTTCCTGAGGGAACCATGTCCTTACCCTTACTCCTAGCTATTGACCCTTTAATGATCCTTGCCCCATTTCATCTTCCCGATTTTCCTACCCCTCCCCTTAGTAAAAAAAAAAAAAAAAAAAAAAAAAACTACCAATACGGAGTTAGAGAGACTTGCCGGAAGTGATTGGATTGTGGTCCTCGAGATTGTCAGTTTCCCCTGTTCTGGAAGGTTATCCTGGAGAAAGTTAGAGAGTTGGAAAGTGCATTATGTTTGTCGTGGTCTGGGAGATCGTCAGTTTACTGTTTTAAAAGTAAGATGGAGAGTGATAGTGTGCTGTTGTTTCCTTGTACATAGTGGTGGATTTTGATTTTTGGTTAGTGTAGAGGTCGAGTCATGCCGCATTCCCCGGTTGTTTGCCATGGTGTTTATTTTGAGTTAAAACTAGGTGGTGTATGTATATATATATATATATATATATATATATATATATATATATATGGTGTATCGATGGTGCTGTGGTGAAGTAAACCCCCCCCATATAGTTAGGGCCTTTTTGGTGAAGTAAGATTTGAGATGAGATTAATGTTCGTGTGCCCTTGGTGCGGTCCTCTCTGTCTGGCTGAGCGGGGCCGTCCGCCCTTGTGTAGGGATGTGGACCAGCCATATGGCAAGGATGGAGATGCCTTGTGGGTGCATGTGGCTGGTCGGTCCAAGAGATGGACGATGAGTAGTGCGGTCACTCACATACCAAGGTGGGAGATACCTTGTTTGGTCTTAGGACGGGTATGTGAGTGGGACCGGTGGGAGTAGGTGATGGTCACCGGAGAGGGTGACGTGTTGGGGCGGTCCCGTGGGGTTGGCATAGCGGAGAGTGTCGCATGGGGATGTCTGTTCTCCTGAGAGCAAGTACTGCTGGGCCGACATAATCACGAAGACCACTGGCTTGTTTTGGGAAGTGGGATAAACTGCAGGGTACCCTCCCTGCGTTTGGCTGTGAGGCAACCAAGTTGCCCTTTTTGGGGTGGGGGTGTGCCGTGTTTTGGGAAAAAACGCGGCGGTGTTTTCTTTTCGATAGTCGAACTACTAAATTACGTATTTATTAACGTGGGTGTACGTAAGAATGTACGTACGTAATATTGGACTTTGTCGTTATGAATTATCTCCCTCCCGGCCGATCCGCGCGCGCTCTAGGCCCGATGTTTTGTACCGTTTTTTCAGTAGCTGGTTTCGGCAGTTCAATTCTAGCTTTCAGCGTATTAACTTCTGGCGTCCGGCTGACAGAGTCAATGTAAAGGTTTTCGTCTTCTAGCTGCTCCTATGGATAAGTAGAAGTCTACGCGACCACCGGTGTGTTAACATAAGTAACTTAATTATTCATAAAAATAAATTGTATTTGCTTAATGTTAACGCGGATGCGTTGCGATAGATATTGCAGTAATAATCACCACATGGCGGACAACAGGTTAAATTCGTTTTATGTAAGTTTCAATCTTAACGCTGGTTAACAGATATTAGTAGTAATAATATAATAATGTGTTATAATAATGTAGTAATAATAATACTCAATTCATTAAACCAGAATGGGGCGTAAGTCAAATATTTTTCTGAAATCATTGTACACCACGGGCTTGTTAAAGTTTGCTAATTCCTGTCAGGGGGAGTTAAGTGCTTCATGAAAACTTGTGCATAACTGTTAATTGAAATGATTGTTATTATGGAATGACTATATTTGGATATATTATATATTAGAATATTTAAAAGGGTTATTTCGAAGCGATTTATTAGATTAAATGGGGTTCTATACTTAGTGAATTTTCGGAATTATAAACCGGGCATGCCATGCAATGTCAGCTGGTAAATGTGGTAGTGTGGTTTATTAAGCCTGTAAGTAATCACAGATATAATTGTGCAGGGTTTCTGATGTAGACGGGAATCTGTCTCGCTCCAGAGGATGGCCGAACACCTGCCTCCAATGATATAGATTCAAACACTTCCGTTAGCTGTCAGCCGGGATGGACGGACACACACTCAACCGGGCCCTCTACCATATGCTGCTAACCAGGTGACATTTAAGCTTATTAAACCAAAATGTTGTGGCCGATAAACTCTTTTGAGACACTTGTGCAGACGCTCAAGTTTGGAGGATTAGCTCCGGACAATGGGGGTTATACATTACTTTGTAATTTTTTTTTGTAAGGCTTACGCCTCATAGATAAATACTAATGTCTGTCTCATGCTGAGAATTGTAAACTCGGCCAGGGTCATGCAGCACCCGGGTTGAGCTGAGTTTTCTGTAAAAGGGGTCGGCACTAAATTACTTCTGGGTTGAGCGGGCATGTGCGGATGTATCTGTGCCAGTTGCAAATTTGATGGTCAATTATTTTGTTAATTGGGTTGGAGTTTTGGCTATTAATTAAGATCGGGGAGGTGTTTAACAAGTGGACGACTCCAGTAGGGGCCGTTCACTGCAGGACTGTATCAGGTCATATTTTGCTGGATCTCGTCCGGACGCATGACCATACCTGAAGTCCAGTTTGTTTTATGAACACTGTAAGCATGTTTCAGTGCCTTCATCACATAGATTCTGTTTTGCGAAATTCGATTCTACTGTTCAGCTAATTTTGCAAACTTTAAATTTTGCCATAGCCAGTTAAATATTGTCACAGTTTATATTTTGCCATAGTTTAAATTTTATAACTGTTAACCTTTTATTGCTCACAATACCAATTAATTAATGTTAAAGAATACAAGACTAATCAGTATCAGTTATGAGTATTTATGGGTGGTCACGTTCCACTATTTTATTAAATTTTGTCAGGAATATAAAAGAAATGAGAAATGCAGTTAGGCAACCGGACATCCATGTTGACCTCGTGAGGGCACTTATTATCATTATCATGATTGAGATCCGAAATTAATAATTAAACTTTTGCTGAGTATGGGTGCACCGTTCGGGCGATTGGGCCAGATTGACTTGGGCTGTGCATATACTTATAATTTTGGGACATGTCTACTCTACTCTTTTGGGATGTATTAGTTGGGCTTTTGGGTTTAGTTATTTTTAATTGAAAATTAAGGTGGGCCGGATACTCGGTTTGAATAGGAGGGTTGAGGGTGTAGGATGACAGAATATACGCTGCTAACCAGGTGAATATGTGATGTGCTACTTATATGTAAATGTGTTTCTATGTCAGTTATTTGTTGTGTGTTATGCCTTATGTGATTGTTACAGTAATATATTTGATTATGCATATATATATATTTTTTTATATCATGTTAGGATTTGTGTAATTACTGGGAGGGTCGAGACTGTGCGCCATTGCACATTATTATTATTATTTATGCGCCACTAATACTCAAACTCAACTGTTTGGCGATGCATATGTTAATGGACTTATAATAACAATTGAGGGTTTTGGAAGTGAGCTATTTTGACTGTAAACTACTCGTAATTATCTTGCTTGCCAAGGGCGCATGTATTGTACAAAAGCCGAGCACAATAAATGCTGTTATTGTTATATTAAGATCCGAGTTTCATTTGCAAGTCCCATCATACTGGACCCAGCACAATTTTGGCTTCTCTAGGCTCTTGCCTAGTTCTAAATAACTTGTGGCCTCTCTTTTCAAAAAAAAAAAAAAATAAATAAATATAAAATTAAATATAAATAAAAAAAAATAAAAAAAAAGAGGGAAGTTGGTTTCTATAGATAAAAGCATAAAAGGAAAGAGGGTTTACAGTACTCAGCCCATCGGTTATGTTGTTCATTACAGTAGATGCGTAAATGTTTTCCTAACTCTTTATTTACCCTTTCAGCAAGGTTTCCTTGTGGGTGTCGTATTGACGTTAACACTGGTTGTATGCCGTGCTGAGTTAGCGTTTCTGCCCATGCTTTATTTTGAAATTGTTTACATTGGTCACTCAATATCTTTTTGATTTGACCATACTTTGGTACGTATTTGCGTAGTATGACATTCAGTACACTTTTTGTGGTGGGTCTTCGAATAGCGTAGAGTCGAACTGCCTTGGTGAACACATCTATACATACAAGTATGTGTTTTGTACCCCCGTGAATAGATCTCGGAAATGGGCCCATGAAGTCCACTGCTACTAATTCTCCCTTTTCCTGTGTCTTGAAATTTTGCATATCTACGTAGGTGTGAAGATTCGGATGTCGTGCTGTTTAACATTCGTAGCATCCTTTTAAGATTGCTTTTATTCTTCTAAACATATTATTCAAAATTAAGTCTTCCTTTAAAGCTAAATGACATTTTAAAGCAGACGCATGTGCTAAATGTTGATGACATGGTATAATTAGTGTTTTTAGCATCTCTGTTGATAGGACTATTTTCCAATCATAATTGACTAGTTTGTACAATATACTATTTTTTATTGTATATCTACTAGATAGTGGTGATAACTTCATGTGACTTATTTGAAGATCTTTCTTTTGTTCATTTGCTATATTGTTTAACAAATATTTAACTCTATCATCTGTTTGATATGTAATGTTTGATATTCTAACATCTTTACACTTATTTATATTATTTATGTTCCCCCTTCTGTAGGACCATAGGTATTTGATAACATTCTTTCCTGTTGTGTATTGTTTAGGGTGTCACGCAACTCATGTGTGTGCAGGTCGTTTTTGCAACCTGTCCGAGCTGGCGTTTTGTTACTCTCCTGTAGTCATACAGTTTTCTTGTCGATTGTCGTGCTACGATCACCCCCTGCCTCTTTGGACGTTGACGGGTGTGTCGGCTGTTGCACAATTTTATTTTCATAATTATTTTTATTATTATGCTTATTATTTGTATTACTGTTATGTACATTTGCATTGTACGGTTTTACGTATTTTTTGATGTACCTGGATGTGCGTACGCTCCTTTATTTGGAGGCAGATTACTTTTTTCAAAGGGTTGTTTATATTCTTTCCACTTATCTTCTTTCTTCTCGAACTGCGGCGATTTGTGGTGTATTGGGTTTTGTGTAGAGTACTGCTGCTGCTGCGGCCTGTTGTCTCTCCTTTCGTATTCTTTATTAACAAATTGTGATGATTGCGTTACAAGGATATGAAGTTCCTCAATGGTTTTAACTCCTTGGGTATATACGGCAAGTCTAATGTGTCTGTCAAAATGATAAATTAGTTTTAATAGTAATTCGTGCTCTCTGAAACTTGGTCTAAGATGCTTACACCGTTCGACGAGTTGTATAATGTAGTCTTCCATGTGTGCCGTGTTTTGGGAAAAACTCGGCGGTGTTTTTTTTTATAGTGGAATTATTAAATTACGTATTCATTAACGTAAGTGTTTACGTAAGAATTTACGTACGTCCGTCATCTGCCCACTGGGCCGATCCGCGCGCTCTCTGTGTCCAGCGATTCATACTATTTTTTCGGCCGCTGGTCAGTTCAGTTCAATTGTAGCATTTAGCGTATTAAAGTCCGGGTCCGGCTGACAGCAGCGATGTAAAATTTTGTCTACTATCTGCTACTATGTATAAGTAGAAGTCTACGCGACTTTCCGGTAAGTGTGTTAAGATATATATATATATATAACTTACTAATTCATAAAAATAAATTGTATTTACTTAATATTAACGCAGATGCAGGGCGATAGGTATTGCAGTAATTTATCAGCACGTGGCAGGCAACAGGTTAAATTGGTTTATGTATCTTTCAATGTTAACGCTGGCTAACAGATATTAACCCATTATCTAATTAATAATGTAATAATAATAATACTCAGTTCATTAAATTAGAATGGGGCGTAAGTCAGTCATTTTTCTGAGATGATTGTACATCACGAACTTGTTAAAGTTTGCTATTTCCTGTCAGGGGGGGTTAAGTGCTTCACGAAAACTTGTGAATAACTATTTATTTGAAATGATTATTACGTTGAATGACTATATTTGGATATATTATAAATTATAATATTTAAAGGTGTTATTTTGAAGTGATTTATTTGATTCAATGGGGTTCAATACATAAGTGAATTTTCGGAGATTGTAAACTGGGCTTGTCACGAAATGTGAGCAGCTGGGTAAATGAGGTAGTGTGGTTTATTAAACCTGTAAGTAATTACCGATATAATTGTGCAGGGTTTCCGATGTAGACGATAATCTATCTCGCTCCAGAGGATGGCCGAATACCTGCTTTCCATGATATAGATTCCGACTTCCGTCAGCTGTCAGCCCGGATGGACGGACACACTCGACCAGATCCTCTACCCATATGCTGCTAACCAGGTGACATTTAAGCTTTCTGAACAAAATGTTTGTGGCCGATAAACTCTTTTTGAGACACTTGTGGAGATGCTCCAGTTTGGGGACTTAGTTCCGGGCAAGTCCAACGGGACAATTGGGTTTACATGTTACTTTGCCATTGTTTTTTATTAAGGCTTACGCCTCATTAACATATTAATGTTTATCTCATTCAGAGAATTGTAAACTCAGCCAGGGTCATGCATCACCCGAGTGGATGTGAGTTTCCTGTAAATATGGTCGGCATTTCCGGCCACTAAATTATTTCTGTGTTAAGCATGCATGCACGGATGTATCTGTCCCCGTTGGGAAATTTTATGGTTGATTGCTTTACATTTAATTGGGTTGCGTATTGGATTATTTAATTAAAGGTCGGGGGAGGTGTCTTAGCCTGTGGACGACACCTGTAGGTGCCGTTCACTACAGGACAGTATCATGTCATATTTTGCTGGATCTCGTACGGGCGCATGACCGTGCCTGAGGCCAAGTGGGTTTTTTATGAACACCTTAAGCCTGTTTTAGTACATTAATTCCATAGATTCTGCTTTTCGGAATTCAATTTTACTGTTCAGCTAATTTTGTAACCATTAAATTTTGCCATAGCCAGCACCATAATTGTTAAACTTTTAGTACTCATAATACCGATTCATTAATAAATGTTAAAGAATGCAAGACAAATCAGTACCAGTTATAAGTATTTATGGGTGGTCACGTTCCACTGTTTTTGCAAATTTTTTTGTCAGGAAAATAAAAGAAATGAGAAATGCAGTTATGCAATCGGGCATCCATGTTGACCTCGTGATGGCACTTATTATCGTTATCATTATTGAGATCCGAGATTGATAATTAACTATTGCTTGGTACTTGTGTGCCGTTCGGACTGTTTAGTCACATTGACTTTGGCTGTTCATATACTTAGAATTTTGGGGCATGTCTCCTCTACTCTTTTGGGATTTATTAGTTGGGTTTGAGTTTATTAATTGAAAATTTACTGTGGGCCGGATACTTGATCAATAAGAGGATTGAGGGTGTACGATGACAAAATATACGCTGTTAACCAGGTGGACATGGTGTGTGCCATTTATATGTAAATGTGCATCTATGTTAATTATATGTTGTGTGTTATGCCTTATGTGACTGTTAGATTGTTATACCTTATTATGCATATATATATATATATATCATGTTATGATTTATGTAATTTACTGGGAGGGTTGAGACTATGCGCCATTTTACATTATTATTATTTATGCGCCATTATTATTCAAGCTCAACTATTTGGCGATGCCTATGTCTAATGGAATTATAATAACGATTGTGGGTTTCGGAAGTGAGCTATTCTTGATTATGAAACACTTGTAATATTATCTCACTCTTTCAAAGGCGCATATATTGTACATTAGGGGAGTTAATTGTACAAAAGCATGAATACAATAAATCTTGCTATTGTTATCTTAGAGCCGAGTTTCATTTTCAGGTCCCATCATACTGGACCCAGCGCATTTTTGGCTTCTCTAGGCTCTTGCCTAGTTTTCAATAACTTGTGGCCTCTCTTTCAAAAAAAAAAATAAAAAGACATAAAAAAGGAAGTTTGTTTTATATATATATAAAGCATAAAAGGGAAAGAGGGGTTACAAATGGTAGCAGAGAGCGTGGTTCATTCTAGGGTTGAACCTTGGGTCCTTTGGTGTGATGGGGCTTGCAAATTCGGAAATAGTTTGGAAAAAACAATAATATTTGAAAATATTTGAAAATGATAATAGATAGATGCAATGGCAGGGTTGACATCCTATGTAGGTATATATATGTACTATGTATGAATTATTGCTAGGTGATTTGAATTGTAAAACTGGTGCCGCCACGGGCATGTGTTGTAGTTGGGTTTTGTTGTTTTTGAGATTGGACCTTACCGGAGATCGCGTGAGGATGGGTTATCTTATTTATTGTATGGAAGTAATAGCGCGTGCGGTTAGCGGGATGCGGTATGGCCCGACTGGAAGTCGGTACCGTCCGACTGCAATTGTGATAATGTCTTAGTTGAAATGTCATATGTTGTGGTTAGTGTTTGGTGGTGTGGATTGTATGTTGGTGTTAGTGTCTGATGTTGTTTCTTCTTCGAGTCTGGCGACTGACGGAGAGTTAGTTCTGGAGCGGGTCAGGTTTTCGCAGCGCTAGGAAACCCGGGGGTCCACTTGATGGAAGAAATGTACTCAAGTTTTTCCTTTTGTAAGTCATGTGTTTGTGTTAGGTGTTTAGTAAGGATTTGTTTTATTATTGTTTGTTTTGAATTGTGCAATTCTGGCGGCGGTATGCTATCAGAAATTGCCCCACCCTCTTTCAGGAGTTCTCCAGAAACTTTCAGTGTTAGATGGAATAGATGAGGAGCAGTTGCTAGTTTTCTTAGATCTTGTTCTGCAGTTGGCAGATTTCCCGGGGGTGTCCGATGGGGAGGTCTTGTCCCTTATATACCCGTATTGCCGGGGTCCATTGGCAGGGCTGGTCACAAACACTCTGCGTCGGGGTGACAGTGTTGATGCTTTCCATGGGGAGGTGTTGACCTTCTCCCTACCCATTCGACGACGTGCCCAGCTTAAGTTTGAAAAATTCTATCGCCTACAGGCCAACGGAGAGGCGTTAGGGGACTTCGTGCACGATATACGGAAAGCTGCCCGGGTGTTAAGGTTGGGGTTGCCCGAGACAGAAGTTATACAAGCGATTCTGGAAGGACTGAATCCCCAAGAGAGATCTCGTTTGGTATTCGCGGACCGTCCACGTTGTTTTGCGGACCTTGAACGGCTGTGTATGGTTTCGAGAACGGTCCAGGAGGTTGGCGAGTCCCGGGGAAGAGATGCTACAGATGTCCAAGACTCCAGTGGTTCATCAGGAAGAGCCAAAAAGGACAAACATGGTGGTTGGAGGAGAAAAGAGACTGTCAGAAAGCCTGAATATTCCGGAAGTGACGGAGGCTACAAGGGGGTGGCAAGTGAGAAGACGGTAACAACAGCTACAGCACGGAAACAAAGAAATACGAAATTAACAGGGGAAGAAGAAATTATGTTAGGGAACAAACATCGGCAAGTAGGAAGCCTGTACCAAGGCGTTACAAGAGATCTCGTTTGGTATTCGCGGACCGTCCACGTTGTTTTGCGGACCTTGAACGGCTCTGTGTGGTTTCAAGAACGGTCCAGGAGGTTGACGAGTCTCGGGGAAGAGATGCCGCAGATGTCCAATACTCCAGTGGTTTGTTAGGAAGATCTAAAAAGGACAAACATGGCGGTCGGTGGAGAACACAAGAGACAGTCAGAAAAACGGAATATTCCGGAAGTAATGGAGGCTACAAGGGGGTGGCAAATGAGAAGACGGTAACAACGGCTACAGCACAGAAAACAAAGAAGTATGAAATTAACAGGGGAAGAAGAAATTATGTTAGGGAACAAACATCGGCAAGCAAGGGGCCTGTACCAAGGCGTTATTCCTATTCGGAGAAAAAGGAAACTTTAAAGGTTCCAGAGGAAGTACAAGTGCCTAAGGGAGTAGCAGATGAAGAAGGTGAAGCAGAAGAAGAAAAGCGGAATAACGTCTGTGGATCGATACAGGACGACAAGAAAACGTCTGTGGATATTGAGTTACAGGACTCGAAGAGGACGTCATGGTTGAATCCAGAAGCCGCAGAATTTGTTCCGGTATCTCCATCTCGGTTCGTGAGGGATCTAGATCCTGTAACATCGTCATCGCCTGCGCCGGGATATGAGAAGTCACTTGATGGTGTAGCTTTACCATCGCCAGTAGAAATTAATTTAGGCATTGCACATGAACCTGGACAGCTGGATTGCAGGGTGGAAAATGTTGAGGATGTTGTAGTTGCTGAAAGTGGTGAAGGGGTGGAATCGACAGAAGAGTCAGAAGAGCGGTCTACGGATGCTGCACAGGAAGGTATAGTTGTAGGTGTTAGGGAGACTGTAGAGTCTGAAGTTGCAGATGGACACAGGGATGTCCGGGCTGCAAGTGTTTCTGAGGTTGTGGATGGACAAGGGGATGTCCTTGCCGCAAGTGTGGTAGAAGTAGATGAGGTCGAAGTTGAGGAGAAATTTGGTGGCAGCGTCGTGGAGTGTGTGAGTGAGAATGATGTAGTGTGTGAAGATGTGCAGACGCCTTCTGTAAGTAGTGTTGAGGATTCCGAGGAACGGAGAGAAGTTTCATGCGGACCAGGTGAGCAACTAGAGGATGAAGATGTGCAGTGTTCTGATGGTGGAAGTGGATGTGATGGCGATGATGTTGATGATAAATGTGTTGGGGAAAACGAGATCGGAGAAGAGGTTAGTCAAGAAGTTCGTGAAGGAGCTGGCGATGAGTGTGATGAAGAAATTGGTGAGGAGCTGAGGGAAGATGCAGTTGAAGCTGGATCAGAGGAGCAACTGGAAGATGGTGAGGAGCTGCAGTGTCAGGAGGTTGATTTGGATTATGGGGATGAAAAAGAGGAAATTGTAGAAGAGCAGGAAGAGAAGGAAGGATTGGAAGAAAGACAAGTGGAGGAGTTCGATGATGAGCATAATCCAAAGCGGAGTCAAAGTAGTGAGGTAAGTTACCTTGATTCTGATTCAGAGGAAACAAGTCAGTACAGCTCAACACGAAATAGTTTCTCAGAGAGTGGAGTCCGAAAGGAACGAGTACCTAAAGTGCGTCACAGAAAGGTAAGAAGAAGAGGTTAACGGGTAGCGGGTAGATGTTCCCCACAGTCCCAGTGGTGTTCGTCTACTTCAGGGTTGCGCCCCTGCCCACGCGAGCCTTGGTTTCCTCCATTCATCCTTATTTCCGGAGGGAGCCATGTACTTACCCTTACTCCTAGCTATTGACCCTTTAATGATCCTTGCCCCATTTCATCTTCCCGATTTTCCTACCCCTCCTCTTAGTAAAAAAAAAAAACCTCTCAATAAGGAGTTAGAGAGACTTGCCGGAAGTGATTGGATTGTGGTCTTTGAGATCGTCAGTTTCCCCTGTCGGGAGAGGTTAGTGGAGTGATGGTGTGCTGTTGTTGGTTGTTAATAGTTGTTGATGTTGATGTTGTTCATTATAGGGTCCGAGCCATGCCCGATTCCCCGGTTGTTTACCATGGTGTTTATTTTGAGTTAAAACTAGGTGGTGTGTGTATATATATATATATATATATATATGGTGTATCGATGGTGAAGTAAACCCCCCTGATAGTTACGGTGTAATCAAATGTGAAGTAAGAGTTAGGATTAATGTTCGCGTGCCCTTGGTGCGGTCCTCTCTGTCTGGCCAAGCGGGGCCGTCCGCCCTTGTGTAGGGATGTGGGCCAGCCATATGGCAAGGATGGAGATGCCTTGTGGGTGCATGTGGCTGGTCGATCCAAGAGATGGACGAGGAGTAGTGCGGTCACTCACATACCAAGGTGGGAGATACCTTGTTTGGTCTTAGGACGGGTATGTGAGTGGGACCGGTGGGAATAGATGATGGTCACCGGAGAGGGTGACGTGTTGGGGCGGTCCCGTGGCGTTGGCGTGGCGGAGAGGGTCGCATGGGGAATGGACGCAGTTGTGAGGTGCCTCTGTTCTCCTGAGAGCAAGTTCTGCTGGGCCGCGATAATCACGAGACCACTAGCTTGTTTTGGGAAGTGGGGTACACTGCAGGGTACCCTCCCTGAGTTTACCTGTGAGGCAACCAAGTTGCCCTTTTGGGGTGGGGGTGTGCCGTGTTTTGGGAAAAACTCGGCGGTGTTTTTTTTTATAGTGGAATTATTAAATTACGTATTTATTAACGTAAGTGTTTACGTAAGTATTTACGTACGTCCGTCATCTGGCCACTGGGCCGATCCGCGCGCTCTCTGTGTCCAGCGCTTCATACTGTTTTTTCGGCCGCTGGTCAGTTTAGTTCAATTGTAGCATTCAGCGTATTAAAGTCCGGGTCCGGCTGACAGCAGCGATGTAAAATTTTTTCTACTATCTGCTACTATGTATAAGTAGAAGTCTACGCGACCTTCCGGTAAGTGTGTTAAGATATATATATATATAACTTACTAATTCATAAAAATAAATTGTATTTAGTTAATATTAACGCAGATGCAGGGCGATAGGTATTGCAGTAATTTATCAGCACGTGGCAGGCAACAGGTTAAATTGGTTTATGTATCTTTCAATGTTAACGCTGGCTAACAGATATTAACCCATTATCTCATTAATAATGTAATAATAATAATACTCAGTTCATTAAATTTAGTTCAGCTGGGTAAATGAGGTAGTGTGGTTTATTAAACCTGTAAGTAATTACCGATATAATTGTGCAGGGTTTCCGATGTAGACGATAATCTGTCTTGCTCCAGAGGATGGCCGAATACCTGCTTTCCATGATATAGATTCCGACTTCCGTCAGCTGTCAGCCCGGATGGACGGACACACTCGACCAGATCCTCTACCCATATGCTGCTAACCAGGTGACATTTAAGCTTTTTGAACAAAATGTTTGTGGCCGATAAACTCTTTTTGAGACACTTGTGGAGATGCTCCAGTTTGGGGACTTAGTTCCGGGCAAGTCCAACGAGACAATTGGGTTTACATGTTACTTTGTCATTGTTTTTTATTAAGGCTTACGCCTCATTAACATATTAATGTTTACCTCATTCAGAGAACTGTACACTCAGCCAGGGTCATGCATCACCCGAGTGGATGTGAGTTTCCTGTAAATATGGTCGGCATTTCCGGCCACTAAATTATTTCTGTGTTAAGCATGCATGCACGGATGTATCTGTCCCCGTTGGGAAATTTTATGGTTGATTGCTTTACATTTAATTGGGTTGCGTATTGGATTATTTAATTAAAGGTCGGGGGAGGTGTCTTAGCCTGTGGACGACACCTGTAGGTGCCGTTCACTACAGGACAGTATCATGTCATATTTTGCTGGATCTCGTACGGGCGCATGACCGTGCCTGAGGCCAAGTGGGTTTTTTATGAACACCTTAAGCCTGTTTTAGTACATTAATTCCATAGATTCTGCTTTTCGGAATTCAATTTTACTGTTCAGCTAATTTTGTAACCATTAAATTTTGCCATAGCCAGCACCATAATTGTTAAACTTTTAGTACTCATAATACCGATTCATTAATAAATGTTAAAGAATGCAAGACAAATCAGTACCAGTTATAAGTATTTATGGGTGGTCACGTTCCACTGTTTTTGCAAATTTTTTTGTCAGGAAAATAAAAGAAATGAGAAATGCAGTTATGCAATCGGGCATCCATGTTGACCTCGTGATGGCACTTATTATCGTTATCATTATTGAGATCCGAGATTGATAATTAACTATTGCTTGGTACTTGTGTGCCGTTCGGACTGTTTAGTCACATTGACTTTGGCTGTTCATATACTTAGAATTTTGGGGCATGTCTCCTCTACTCTTTTGGGATTTATTAGTTGGGTTTGAGTTTATTAATTGAAAATTTACTGTGGGCCGGATACTTGATCAATAAGAGAATTGAGGGTGTACAATGACAAAATATACGCTGTTAACCAGGTGGACATGGTGTGTGCCATTTATATGTAAATGTGCATCTATGTTAATTATATATTGTGTGTTATGCCTTATGTGACTGTTAGATTGTTATACCTTATTATGCATATATATATATATATATATCATGTTATGATTTATGTAATTTACTGGGAGGGTTGAGACTATGCGCCATTTTACATTATTATTATTTATGCGCCATTATTATTCAAGCTCAACTATTTGGCGATGCCTATGTCTAATGGAATTATAATAACGATTGTGGGTTTCGGAAGTGAGCTATTCTTGATTATGAAACACTTGTAATATTATCTCACTCTATCAAAGGCGCATATATTGTACACTAGGGGAGTTAATTGTACAAAAGCATGAATACAATAAATCTTGCTCTTGTTATCTTAGAGCCGAGTTTCATTTGCAGGTCCCATCATACTGGACCCAGCGCATTTTTGGTTTCTCTAGGCTCTTGCCTAGTTTTCAATAACTTGTGGCCTCTCTTTCAAAAAAAAAAAATGAAAAGACATAAAAAAGGAAGTTTGTTTTATATATATAAAAAGCATAAAAGGAAAAGAGGGGTTACACATGGATCGTTTGCTGTTGACGTAATACCGCCCATACTCCAGCTGGTCTCTTACCTCTCTCTGGGTATGTATATTCCAGTACCGATTTTCGAAGGATGCCTTGAACTGTTCATAAGTTTCTGTTTGGTCCTGAACAATCGTATACCATTTGGATGCTGTTTCCTGGAAACGTCGACTTACAAAATCTATACGGTCTCTGTCGCTTAGGTTGCTTCCTATTGTTGCCATTTCTCATTCACACTTTTGCAAAAATTCTATGGGGTTCTCCCATTTGTTACTTTCAAAACTGATCTTCTCTCGATCGTCCACTTTTGCAGCACACATCATTATAGCACTTGGTCGTCTCTTGACTTCCGCTCGTAGTTTTTCTACCTCCTCTTGTAGTCCATCTTTCATGTTGTGAATTTCCATGGAGTGGTGCGTAGTTTTTCTAGTGACCTCCTCCACAGATATTTCTACTGTCTCGGTCCTCACAGTGAGTTCCTTTGTTCTGTTGGTGTTGTCCAGGATGCGCTCATTTAAGTCTTTGTGTTTGAGATCTTGCTCCTGCTTCGTAATTTTAAATTTTTCATTCCACTGTTCAGCCAGTTGTCGAATGTGTTCTTTAGTTTCACGTGTTGTATATTCACGCTGTTCTTTGAATTAGCTATAGATCTTTCCAGCTTGTTCATTAAGTGACTGTTGAACTCCCTGTTCGACTGCTTCAACGCGTGCAGTAAGCTCTGTTTTCAAAGTGTTACTGACGAGTTCAATATTACTTTCTAACTGAGTTTTCACTTCTTTATAGTGATTTATAATCTATTACGACTATCTTCTATTTGAGTTTCTAATCTCATATTACTATCTTATAATCTTCCTAATTTATTTTCTAAATTTTCATGGCTACTTTCTAATCCTTCTAATTTACCTTTTAACTCATCATTATTATTTTTTAATTTATTTTCTAGTTTTTCACTGCTACTTTCTAATTTACTTTCTAATTTTTCACTATTCGTTTTCAACTCCTCTTGAAGTCGTTTAAACATCGTTTCGAAGTCCATTGTTGGTGGCTTCGTCATTGTAGACTATGGTGTCCTAACTGATTCATTATATGAATTATATTTTTAATTATTGGTCCACCGTGACTCTATATTTCTTTATTTATAGTTTATTTTATTTATCAGTATTAATTTCACAACTCTTTTTCTCTCAGTACTTAATTTAACAATTTGTAATATTATTTATTACATGAATTTATAATTAATTCTTTACACAATATTTGTGCTAATTATTTACTAGACTTTATTTATATTCTGGGCTCCATTTACTTGTAATGAAAATTAACATAGGTCTACCAACACATTTGAAAACGCCATTAATTATGAAACAACAATAATTAACATATATAAATTTATTTGTGTTTGCCGAGCCCCACGTTCTTGGAGCGCCAATTATTATACAACGATATATCTTGACACTTTTGCACATATGCTCTTACTCATTTGTGCGCACTTACCCACGTCTCGAAGGTATACTCTTCTTCTGCAGTATTTACCTTGATGTTCCCCGGCTGGGTCGCAGGCTTTGGTCGTTGATTGAGGGTGGATAAGCACGTGAATATCGTTATACAATTTTAATACAAGTAAAGAGTACAGAGGATTTAGTACTGGTTGTGAAATTAGTACGACTGTGTTTATAAAATCATATTCATTTGATTTATTATTTGACAATTTCAAATTATCATATTATTTATTATTTTGTGTGGGTTAATTACTATTTGAACCCTTATATTCGATACGAATATAATATAATTATAACGTGGTTAAAATCTTATCTCTTATATTCTAAGACATATTATACACAAACATAAAACATATATGACCTGAAATATTTACACAGACATATAATACAGTACATAACACATATATTATTATAATACGTGATTAACACGTCTGAAATTGACTATTCACCTTGTCTCAGCAAATGTGGTTTTTATTATATACCACTTAATATAAAAGAATTAATTAATTAAACATTTATTAAAAATACTAATAGAGACCATTCTATTACTTTAATTAATTATATTATTAATGTCTCAATTAATTAACAATCTTCAATTCAAGTAACTCTTATACTTGAATTGAATTATTTAATAAAATATAAAAATATCATATAATAAAAATATGGTTCTATACTGACCATTTATTTATGAGATTACTAAATTTATATTCTCTGCTCAATTATTCTTTGAACTTATTTATTACCCATTATGGAAAATAAAAATATAATAATGTTTTTGTAAACTTGTATATGGAATCTAGAGCTTCTTTTGATAGACCTCAGGGTCATTTATAATATTAAATAAATGTCTGACTTCACCTGCATAATTCTGCAACCATTTAACTGTGTCATTACCGTCATCTGAACTCTCGAGTTTGTTGATCCTCTTCGGTATCACCTTCTCTGTCTCTGCGTCATTGAAATTACTCCCTCCGTCTACTGGATGCTGAGTTCTGACGTGGACCCCTCGTAGTGATGATGTACGGCTGGATGTAGCTGCATGTGGCTGTCCCTGCGACCTCTCTTATTTTTGCTCTGGTTCCTCTCCTCTTCTTGTCTTGTCCCTCGTGGATGTTTCGAAGTTCTATGTGTACTTCTTGAAGTTCATCGACGTTACAACTTCTTGTAGATTACGATATTATAGTCTTTTAAAATAAATCGTGTTTCACTAATACTCTCACCGACGTACTGCCGGTTCCATCGCACTTCAAGTTATGTAATACAGTTTAAAAACATTACTTGACTTTGTAAAATTCGCGGTTGCGAGATGCATGGATTTTACGTAATGTCTGTTAATGATCTGCCTTATCTGAGTTTTTATGAGTTTTATCTGAGAAAGCGTGTGTCGCTCGCGGGGTTTTATACTGCTGCCGTCGTTCCGTTCCTGTTGGAAACTATTTGGACAAAATTGAACAGGTCCGTGCGTCGATTTAATTGCTAATTACAACCTACTCGTCTTTCTATGAAGCGCACACTTGTTTATACATATTATTTCACACATCGTTAGGTATATTATTAAACTTTATTTATGCAAATTATGAACATTAAGGTGTGTAAACTATGGAAGTTATGGCAAATTTTACACGGTGGCTGAACGGTTCCCACTATCATTGACCACTTAATCTTCAATTGTAGCGCCAGGCGCTAGCTATGTTTTTACATATGTCGCTGATTCGTGTGACTTCTTGTTTTCGTTCAGTACTTAAAAAACTGTGTAAAATTTTTGACAATCGTATGCATAATTCAACCTGTCTTTCATTTACACACGTACACTAGCACACACACGCATACTGATACAGACGCGGCGGCCTGTCGTTATGACATCACCCTTGCCAGTCGGCGCGTGTTGGTTTCTCCCCTTCGCGGCGTTTAAAAACCAACTAAGCTTTTAATTCCATATGCAGGATCACTTACAAATATTTATTTCTTTAAAATTAAATACTAAACGTTTATTTCTTTTATTATCTCTTATACCTAACGCTTAATTATTAAATTCTTTTTATTATTTACATCTTATATATCTCATACGTGCGTTCGTACGTTATCATACCTCAGTCAGGTGTTGATACATATACTTATGCTAAACGTATCGTTGCAATATATATATATATATATATATATATAACTTAAAATACAAAAAAATTGCCATCTTTTTTACAATTTTTACTATATTTTCTAGTAAATCTTAATACAAAATTTAAAAAAATTCCAAAAATATGTCGATTTTTTTTATTTTTCAGTTTGCCCTTACAGTACTATGCAATATTGTAATTTTCCATATACAATTTTTATATATTATAAAATGTATAATTATATCTCAAATGCTTTTTTAAAATAACGCGCCGCCAACTCTAGTAACTAATATTACTCAAATTCAGCTTTAGATCTATATACTTCGGGATATCGACTGTAACCGCCATTTTGGCTCCGGATTTATCCAACACTGGTCATAACCTCGTAATTCATTGACCTCGTAATCAAAAGATTTGGACAACAACCAAGGAGGTTATACTTTTTGTTTCAGTCTTGATGTGCTATAAAATTAATGCAAACAATTTTTTTATAAAATAAACATGAACAAAAAGTTTTTATTTTTTTATGGTATTACTAGATTCATTAATATTGATTTCATGCACTGAATTTTTCTTATGTTAAATAAAGTAAATATTGTATTTCATAACTCGTATTTTTTGCTAATTTTTCCATTTTTGAAACCACCTTTTCAGGAGCCAGGGGGGTGCAAATGCTCCCCCTTGCAACCCAAATGCTCCCCCTCGGGGCGCCCATGGTATGAATAAGTTCAATACTTTTATGTTATTTGGTTAATCAATTTGAACCATTCTTAAACTTCATTTATATCTACAGTACAATTGAACAATAAAGAAATGATATTGTGAATAAAGTTTTGATATATTGTGATAGTGTTCAATTAATAGAATCATTCATAAAAGTGTCATTATTTCAAATTACTTGGTTGGATTATACCATAACATGTAAGTACATAAGTACTGTAACAATAAGTACACGATACTTTCCTTTATTTCCCTGAATTGCCAATTATTGTACACAAGGCAATTCCCTAATCACTTTTAACTTGATTTCACTTCATCGATTATAAATTACAATGCTTTATTAAATATTAAACCGAACTGGTTAGGTTATAAACATTTGTTGACATTCGTCGCACAGGATGCTGGGTAACAATGGCGGCAATTTGATCCGTAGAAATTCGTCAACTGCATCGCATCGAGGTTTGACCAAAAGTGTCCTTAGGTGACGCTTAAACTCGCCGTTCCAATTTTCACTACTACCGGCTTCGTTCGTGTCTCGCTTCATGATTGGTGGAATTTTATGCTATTCCATACTGAAGTCATACTCTCTCTCAATTCGGAAATAATTTAATTATATTGTCGGCTGG
Source organism: Magicicada septendecula (assembly GCA_034769895.1). Taxonomy (NCBI): domain Eukaryota; kingdom Metazoa; phylum Arthropoda; class Insecta; order Hemiptera; family Cicadidae; genus Magicicada; species Magicicada septendecula. Next base: position 307,918,974 of record CM068373.1, on the reverse strand, counting down.
GGTAGCTGGGTTGGAGATTACAAAATAGACGCTTACTTTCTTACTAAAAATCATTGAAATTGTTTCTAACGGACATAATTCTGTTATACCACAAGTAAACTCATACACGGCTTCACCACTCTTTGTCTTTTTCAATTCTGCACGTTTTAACACCTCTTATGGTATAATTCTGTCCATTAATAACAACGATTCTTAATTTTACTTATACCTTAATACAATAAATTTTATTAAACTAATTCTTAGTATCTATTTTTTACAATTCCATATTGTTTCTGTCGAATTTAGCTCCTACAATGTCTTTTGCTGTGGTGAGTTAAGATTCTATACCCTTAATTATAAAAATAATTACAATAATTCTTGTTATGCTCATGGTGTCTGTAACATCATGAATTAGTTTATATTTGTATTATTCTCTCAGGTTTTTTAGAGTGTTGTCAATACTTTCTATTTGTTATTGACTACTCTTATCAACTTGTGGTTAACATATTCTGGTTACTGATGTGATTCTATTCTTGTACTTTGTGATTAAAAAACATATGCGTTATGGTACTATGGAATGGTTGTAATTTACAATTGTTTCTTTATTAGACTTGATTATTTTCATTAACATCTTATCTGTAATGAAACATGAGGTTTACTTTGCAGTTTGTGATATTTTGTCTATGCTTGATTTTCTTTATAATTATTGGTTTTCCATAATAGATCTTACATCTAGGTACAAATAGTCATATTCCTTCTAAATACATAATTCATGGTTTCACCAGTGGTAGGTATTACCTTGTTTATATTACCATAGTTAGGTGATTTCTTACTGGTACTTTTGATAGTAATCACTCTCATTTTTATTAAGTATTTAATTTGATGTGTATTGTACAATGTATGTACCTTACTTCTGCATTACTTTATCAAAGAACTTTTCATTAATTATACTAAATACAACCTTCTAGTTGTCTTGTATTAGTGATCAGAATGATCCTAGTGTTATTTACCTTCATTTAGTTATCATGCACGCCAGTTTTATATCCTAAATATCACTATTACTTTAACGACTCGGAATACTAGGTTTTTTATAAGTAAAAGCAAAAAGTTTTACCTTACAGCCTTAACCGGTTTTCTCCTTTAAAAGGCTTCTTCAGAGGCTGCCGCAGGTAGCGCTATCCGTCTTGTTGTGGGTGACGAAATCGAATTTCGAAAGATCGATGCTGTGTGTGTGGGTGAGATATGTTCGAATAATGCGTGCGATTTGAATTGTGTCTGTTCGTTTAGGATGTCCTTTTTATTTGTTTTTGTGTGTTTGTGTATTTCCAATTGTTCTAGAGTGTCTAGTTTTCGGTCTTTTGTGTACGTGTAGAATGTTCATGTTATTGTCAATGTTTTTATATGTGTGGTTTGCTTCAATGAGGTGGTTTGCAAACGTGGATTCTGTAGTGGAGTGGAGTGCCTTTGTGTGTTCAATATATCTCTGTTTGAAGCTACGTCCTGTCTGGCCTATGTAGAATTTACTGCAATTAGAGCAATTTAGCTTGTAAACACCGGGTAGATCGAATTTGTTTTGTGCTTTGTGTGTGTGTTTTGATAGTGTGTGTTCTGTTTTGTTAGTAGTTTTGTAAGCGATTCTGTATTCTGCTTTTTTGAATTTGTGGGCTATTTTTTCAGTTTGTTTGTTGATGTATGTTAGTGTTATAAATTTGTTGTTTTCTGTCTTTGTCAGTTGTTTGTTTTGTGTTTTGTGTAGGAGTTTACTGACTATTGTTCTGTCAAATCCGTTAGATTCTGCTAGATATTTTATCGTGTTTAGTTCGTCTTTGTAGTCTTTTTCATCTAAGGGAATGTTGTTAAGTCTATGTATCATAGTTCTGAAGGCAGGTAGTTTGTGTTGTATTGGGTGATTGGAGGTGTTGTGTATTAGTGTGTCAGTTGTAGTTGGTTTTCTGTATATACTGAATTTGTGCCTGTGTTCTAGCATTTTGATGGAGAGGTCTAAGAAGTTTATGGTATTGTTGTGTTCGTATTCGGCTGTAAAGGTTGTGTTTTTATGTATTTTGTTTATGTGCGTTAGTAACTGTTCACATTGTCTTTTGTTTCCCCTGTATAGTATTAGAATGTCATCAACGTATCTGTGCCAATATAGTATTTTATGTGAGTGTCTGTCATTGTTTGTGAGTATTTTTGTTTTTTCTAAGTGTTGGAGGAAGACTTCTGCTAGAATGCTGGATATGGGGGAGCCCATGGGTAAGCCATCGTTCTGGAACATTCTACACGTACACACAAAAGGCCGAAAACTAGACACTCTAGAACAATTTGGAAATATACAAACACACAAAAACAAATAAAAACGACATCCTAAACGAACAGACACAATTCAAATCGCACGCATTATTCGAACATATCTCACCCACACACACAGCATCGATCTTTCGAAATTCGATTTCGTCACCCACAACAAGACGGATAGCGCTACCTGCGGTAGCCTCTGAAGAAGCCTTTTGAAGGAGAAAACCGGTTAAGGCTGTAAGGTAAAACTTTTTGCTTTTACTTATAAAAACGTAGTGTTCCGAGTCATTAAAGTAATAGTGATATTTATTTAAGTAACGGACACGTCATGGACAACGAAATCCAAGGATTTTGTATCCTGTTGATTACATTTATTATCATTGTAAGAGTGCTTTTATAGGTTGCTAGGTTAGTTTGCCTCACTTTCCCTATCTCTGACTAAATATAATTTACATTGTTGGTTCTCACTGGTTATGGATTTAAACTATAATCATCTATATACACTATTACTCCTTAATTATACTACTGGTTATTATTATCCAGTTTTACTTTATTATTTTACATCCCTGTTTAATTAGCAATCAGTCTTTTCTGATATTCTAGGATTTTCATCACTGTCATAGTTAATATTTAAAATACAAGGTTATTCTCTTATCTTCTGTCTTATCATTAGTTAGACTCATTTATTATTTATTTTATCACTCTCCTAATCTAGTTGGGTCTAGCAGTCTTAAGTCTCAGTCATTATTATTCAGTATTTGGATAAGTCTGGTCTGTCAATTGGGTATCTGTTTCCTTCACCTTGAACTCATATTCTCTCCTAATTAATTTTACAGTTTTATCTAGTTCCTCTTCCTGGTGATGGTTATGGTCAATCATCTTTTATCTTCATAATAATCTGGGGTTTCTATTTCTTTTCACGATCTTAGCTACCTTTCATCATGAATAAAGTGTTACATCGAATTTGGCTGTTGCTGCTGTATTCTTCCTAAGTTCATGGCTTATAATTACTCTTTGTTCTCTGTACCTTTGGTCATGTTATAATATATATATATTTTTTACCTTGTATTGCATTTCCAGGATCTGAGCACCAAGAGCGCTGTCGTGTTTGTAGTTGAAGTTTTTAGTTATAGACATCATATCCATCTTCACTGAGGTTGTTTTTGTTGTAAAGAACTTGCTTGGATAACTTGTTTGGAATTCATATTTCCAATCAGCCTTGAAGTATAAAACATTGACCAAGACAAGTACACTGTCAGGAGACACTGTAAAAATATATTTTTCTTTTCAAATCTTTCTTATCTAATTGTCATATTTCATTATTTATACCTCACACACACACGCGCGCGCGCGCGTGATTTTATGTTTATGTGTGTTAACAAAATATGTGTCTGAGGTGTGTGTGTGTGTGTGTGTGTGTGAACATATCACTAATTTATTTACATATCCAAATAGGACATAGGATCTGAGAGTTTATTAAAGCTATGTCCAAACTCTTTCAAACAGTAAAACTGTTGCATAGAAGAGAAAGTACTGTGAAATAAAATAATTATTCTCAGTTTTAAACAGAATAAAATGATATTTTATGAAAATAAAATTTAAAAAAAGCTCCTTATTATAGGCATGTATATTATAAAACAATCAACAAGTTAACTTCTTTTAACAGATTTTATCAACAAGTAAGAAAATAATGTTGTCTAACAATTAAAATAAAAAAATATTATTTGTGCTACTGCTAAAAATACAAACAAAATAATAAATTAAATAGTTAGATTAAATTTAATTAAATAATCGGTTTGAACATTTCCACAATTAAAACTCCACTACAAGAAACCAATTTGCACCCACACAGATATTTCAAAATAGGTTATGATATACTGTATGTCCAATTGAAACTATTTACTCAGCTTCCATACTTTAAAACATTTTGTACATTCGCTCTTTTTCAAATAGACTGGTACCAACTATTTACAAAATGACATTTTATAATTATTTATTTCAAATCATTATACCTGTTGTCCTTTCCTTTTTTCATTGTGGTAAATAGATCAGTTCATTGTCACCTGATGCTGATATTTGCTTTTTTAAAATTATTCTCTAATATTCTTTTTTTCTTCTTTACATTGTATGTTTTGGTGAATGTTGCTCATATGTTCTAATATTTCGTCTCCCTGTATGTTTTGTTGTTATTCTATGGCATAAATCTTAAATGATTTTGTTTCAAAAAATATAGCTTAAACAGAATTAACACTGTTGCACACCATTATAGAGAAATTATTCCATTAGCGCTTTCAATCTACACAGCTCATCATCAGATCGGAAATCCAGAATAATTTTTCTATAATGGTGCGCAACAGTGTTAATTCTGTTTTTGATTATAAGCACTAACAGAACTTATTAATTGTCTTGGCATATTCCCTTTCTGAACTTTCCTTCTTTTTCATTACCATTTACAAACATTTTGTTAGGTGAAAACATTACTCTTATGTCCTTCAAATACTAATTCTTCATGATCCTAAATAATGCTTACTAATTCACTGTGTGTGTGTGTGCGCGCGCGCGCGTGTGCGTGCGCGTGTTTTATACAGTTATAAAGGTTAATTAAATAATATTAAATAAAAAATTATAGGAAAACATTTGGATTTTTTTTTCCTAGGCTGTGAAAGATGAAGAAGGCAACATATTGATATCTCCATTTAGCATAAATGTTTTGCTTGCTCTTCTTTATCTTGGATCCAAGGAAGCATTATCAAATGAGATTCAGGCAGCTCTTCACCTTCCAAATAATCATAATGTTGTCAAGGATGGTTTCAAAGAACTCATAGGTAGGGCTGAAAATGTAAGCATTTATTTGTTTTATTACACAATTTGGTTAAGTCGTATGACTTTTAAACTAAATTTGGTAAGAGCAGTGTACAGTAAAATTAAGATCAGTTCACATGAAGAAAATTAAAAAATTGAATGCTACTACATTGTTCTTTCGCCTAATTATGAATAAAATGGGTTATCAATGTAGATATTTGTATACTCACTAGCAGTAATTTGACTAAATCAAATTAATTCACTACCTACTCGGAACACAAAGTTTTTATGGGTAAAAACGTAAAAGTTTTACCTTATAACCTGAACTAGTTTTTCGCTTTTAAAAAGCTTCTTCAAAGGCTGCCACTGGGAGCACTGTCCGTCTTGTTGTTGGCAACGGTATCGACTTTTCAATGATTGATGTTGTGTGTGTGGGGTGTGATATGTTCGAATAATGTTTGTGATTTGAATTGTGTCTGTTCGTTTAGGATGTCGTTTTTATGAGTTTTCGTGTGTTTGTATATTTCCAGTTGTTCAAAAGTGTATAGTTTTCGGCCTTTTGTGTGTACGTGCAGAATGTCCATGTTATTTCGATGTTTTTGGATGTGTGGTTTGCTTCAGTGAGGTGGTTTGCAAAGGTGGATTCTGTAGTGGAGTGTAGTGCCTTTGTGTGTTCAATGTATCTTTGTTTGAAACTACGCCCTGTCTGAAGAAGCTTTTTCAAAGCAAAAACTGGTTCAAGCTATAAGGTAAAACTTTTACGTTTTTACCCATAAAAAACTCTGTATTCCGAGTCGGTAGTGAATTAATTATATTTAGTTAAGTAACGGACACATCATGGACAACGAAATCCGAGACAGATATTTGACTTGATGTTATTACGTCTGGCTTTGCTGGGTACATGGGAGGGAACGAGACCTAGAGGTAGACCGAGGAAGAGATTGAGAGATGGCGTTGCAGAGGACGCAAGAGACATGGGGATAAGAAACTGGAGGAGGGTTGCAGTGGATAGAGTGGATTGGAGGCGGAGATTGGTGGAGGCCAGGGCCCGACTTGGGCTGTAGCGCCATAGGAGGAGGTTATTACGTCTTATTGTTGTTTTCATTTATTTTAGAATGTCATTGAGTAGTTTTCTTTTAATTTTTTAGACAAAAATAAAATCACCTGTTTTCATCAAGCATAATTTTATAAATTAAATTACATTCATAATTCTTCTTAGTTCAGCATGTATAGCAGCTTACACATATTAAAACATTTTATAAATGCTCTTTTTTATGTACTATTATATACATACATACATACTGCGACAATACAAGCATATGCTGTAATGCGCATATATGAAACAAAATAAATATTTAAATTAATTGTAGTAATATGTAATAGACAAGCAGGTGTGAAATTGGAAGCTGGCTTATAAACATGAATCAACAGGAACATCACGCGATTGCCGCTGAGAGCGTGTACGCAAGTAAATAGTGTGTGTGCGTGAAGCCTGTTAAAGCCTGAAAGTTTGCAATCTCACTCCAAATAGATGCTAAATTAATGTTTTATTTAATTATAAACGAACCATAAACAGTAGAAAGTGTGTAATGACTTCTAAAAATGCATACAAATCAGACACGTGTGCAGTGCGAATTCTATTACATTATGACGTTCAGTGCGAATTCTGTGAGATTTTTAAAGCATAGTAATTACACTAATGATGCGATCATTATTATAATTACATATAATGTGTATAATTAAATTAGACAATGTTAGATCACCTTGAAATTTACATTACACATTGCAATTGGCGAAAAAGTGCTAATATGTGAAATTAGACGAGAGTGGGGGAACAGACGCCATAGACAGTTTCTGACCTGCAGAATTCTGTAGCGACAGGTGTGGTTTTTTTGGTGAATATAAATACGAACCCAGGAGAGCCAAATTTACTGTTCAATCAGTCTTCAGTCGTGGCGGTACGCTATGTCCGTCAGCGACGAGAACTTTTAATACACTTCAAACAGTCTTCAGTCGCTGCGGTATGCTATGTCCGTCAGCGACGCGAATTTGTAATCCTCTTCAATCAGTTTTCAATTGCAGCGGTACGCTATGTCCGTCAGCGACGCGAAATGTTAATTATTTCAGACATAGTTAGACGCTATGTCCAAAATCGACAGTATCTTTTATTTATAAACTCTAAAGTATTACGGACAACATATTAGTTCAAGTAATAAAAAAAAAAGAACTGTAACTACAATTATCGGAAGTCTATAAACAGCCTACAACGACAAACATCTACACTCTAGACAAATGGCGAGAGAACATCCAGCAGAGGAACGATACGCAGAGCAATAGAGGCGGTTTATATAACAACAGCAGCCGATCCAGAGCAACACGTCATTCCATTCTACAAGCAGCCGATGGGACCATGAAGGACGAGAGACGATAGGACGACCATTGGAACCGGAAAACGCAAGAGGACATCCAGTAGGAGAGGACCGACGGATCACTGGAGGACATGGGACAATCTTGCAGAATTGAGGTGACGAAAAACCAATTTATAATTATAAAAGAATAAAGACATTGAAAGACATTAATAGAAAAATATTTTAAATTAAAGAAAAATTATGTAGATAGAGATAAGAGAATGTAATTTACTTGTAATAAGAATTTTCTTTAATGATATTTTCTTTAATTATGAACAGTCAATTTAAAGATAATTTAAATCCTTGCTTGGAGAATTAACAATTGATTTAATACTTAAAATTTTTTTTTATTGAAAGCATATAAATTAAAGTAATTAGAAATATTCAATTAGTTTTTTAAATGATTGTAAAGAGGTAAAAGGTATGTCAAGTATAGAATAATAATGTAAATATTAACAAATTTATAAAGCACACATTCAGACTGAGTAGTCGAGAATTTATAGTATAATGAAGAAATTTTTTACATAAAATTGCTAATATAAGATATAAGATATAAAATCTAATTTTATGATGAGTATACGGCCACAAAGTAACCTTGAAACAATAGATAATGAATATTTTATGGCGAAGTAAATATTATTATTATATTATTATTTATTTTTTTGTTTGTTGAATAAATACATGAAAACATATTACGAATCCTAAAAGGACTACTCTTATTATGATTACACCTGAACCCCAATTTATACACACACGGTATCAGTAATGTTGTATGAAAGTAAACACAGCACAAAAGGTATCGTTGTAATACATATATATAGTAATTTAAAATTTATGTTTATATTACCTCAAGATGTTATATTTTTCCTATTCGCAACATGTTTCGAGAGCTCGCGTGCTCTCATCTTCAAACGTTTTTTTTTCCCCCTGTAGGCTTATTTACCTTGTATGGTTTTATTAATTCAATCACTTTCTGCTACAGTTCGTTTCTTGATATACATAAAGTAATTTAAAATTTATGTTTATATTACCTCAAGATGTTATATTTTTCCTATTCGGAACATGCTTCGGGAGCTCCCGTGCTCTCATCTTCAGCCTTCACTTTTCGTTTTTTTCCTCCTGTTGGCTTATTTACCTTGTATGGTTTTATTAATTCAATCACTTTTTGCTACAGTTCGTTTCTTGATATATATAAAGTAATTTAAAACTTATGTTTATATTACCTCAAGATGTTATATTTTTCATATTCGGAACATGTATCGAGAGCTCCCGTGCTCTCATCTTCAGCCTTCACTTTTCGTTTGACTGCTTCTTGTCATTGAATTTAGCTGTCACATGATCTCCTCCTCTGGTTTCTTCCGGTATAAATCCACATTTTTGAAAGTTCTTTGTAACAAACTCAACACGTGATCTTTTTATTTGAAGAATTTGTAGGAAGGCATTTTGGCATACAGGAATCATGTCGGTTTCATCATTTCTCCTAACAAAAAACTTTGTATGAAAGGCTTTTGGAGTCTTTTCATTTGTTTTAGGCCTTCTTCTTTGAACTTGCTTGGATTTGGTGTACTGCAAAATGAAATTGTTTTGCGATTGCCTGTCTTTGTTTTTATAAAAATATCATGAAAATATAAGCACTGTTTCATTGTCAATACGCTACAACGATAGCTTTTATTATGATGACCACACAATGGATACGTCGGCAGATGTTGTGCTTCATATCGGTAATGAACAAAATTAAGCGTTACCGTAAGAAAACCATTTAGAAAGTACGGCAACACTAATATTTCAGTAATTTAAACTAGGATTACAATATCAGAAACGTGGAGAACTAAGCCTACTCTTAAAATGTGTACTAACCTCAACTTCTTGGCAACGTTCCTTTTCCAGGTTTCAGGACGATTCGGCCTTTTCCTAGCTTTTCTAGGTGACACAGCTGAAATGCCATTTTTTAGGTCAGGTTCCATGTTACACATTCACTTTTACAAATCTTATTCTTAGCAAGGTAAATTTGCACACAAACAGCACTCCATTCAGACAACAACAAGCAGCCATTACCCGCACAGATCACGTGATGAAATCTAGCGCTCTGATTGGTGTAATTGTATTTTGCTGGTTTTGCTTCTCAGATTTCGAAAAATGAACTTGGAGTTTGCAGACTTTGCTTCTAAGGACAGTTTTGTAATTTAAATGTTAAATGTTTCTATGCCGTTTTTGCTACTAAGAGATTAGTTTTCTTAAAGCCGACAGGTCACTGTATGCAATGCCTTCAAAATATCGATTTCAGAATAAAGTGGAGATTGCAGCTTTTGCTTTTAGCCCGCAGAATTATTTAATTTAATTTTATGGTTTTTTTTTCTAAGTTCATCAAAACTAAACTGTCCTCGTTCATGGATAACAATTCAATAATCGAATCAACAAATTTTATTCCATTTTGTCGTCCTTGACAACCAGTCTGTCTTCTCTTATTGGATAATATTTATATTCCTATAACCATAATCATACAATGTTCTTGCACTTATTAAAATACTCCCTTACTAAATTTACATTATATCATATTATACCTTCACATATTGTTTGTTACTAAATTATATACATTTTGCTGTCGTTTCCTCTTAATCTACTTACTCTAACAAGTATTATTTTCCTGTTGCAAAATATTACCTTTCGGTATCATTGCACTATTACATTTTGAGATATCATTTAAATTGAATTTACTTATCTGCTATCAGTAATTATTATTGATTTCTCCTAACGCATTATATTCTACTTAGTATTTTTTACAAATTTCGTTACCTAACATTTCTGACCTGACTTACTATACAATGTTACTGGTTTGTGTCCTATCATTACATTTTTATCTCATTATGATTTTAATTTGTTATTACCTACATTATTATGGAATCCTTCATTTGTTTATGATGTAATTACAATAAACACTTTTGTATCTCATTAACAATTATTGCCTTTCTGGCCAAGTTTACAATTATAATCCGCATACTAACTAAGTACATGTATACAAAACATTTAATTATATAAAGTTTAACACCAGCTCTATAATGATATATTTGATAACACAAAAATGAAATTAACATCAGTTAATTGATATTCTCTTAAAACAATTACCTCACTTGCTACATACAAAAAAACAACATAAATATTGTGCTGAGTCAATAAGATTCAGCGCTAATTCAGTTATTTTACTATCGGAGAGTGGGCTGATATCTAGCGGTAAGACGGCGCGAAACAAATGTATATACCGCTTGTGGTTATAGGCAGTACAGAATTAAAGCGGTAATTAGTGCTGCGCCCTACCCGTGGATACGAAAGACTACCGGTAAAGTTAGAGCTTGATCGGTGCTGCACCCTGTCGTTAAATACTGGACCGGCGAAGTGTTTCACCAACTGCGTTCCTTTTCTTGTCGTTTGCCTGGAATCCTAAGTGTGGCCTCGTGGCCTATTTACTCCGGTAGAGAGATGATTTTCTACACTGGCTGTTCTTCAAACTATGTCTAGATAAATTCTCTTCACGACTGCGGGTCCATCGATGTAGACGAGAAAGAAGACCTACTACCAGCTGAACGATGAACACCATAAGCTCCTCGCTACCGGAGGCATTTGGACCACCACCCCAACACCTAATAATGTCAGCCACGAGATCGCCACCTTCCTAAAAAAAAACCCTTCATGGACTAAATCAGGTGACAACAAACCAATTATTATTTACACATAGAGTCAACAATCAATCATACCCAGTGACCAGTTATATACATCTGACAACTACTACATTTCAAGTTTTTAAACATTCATTTAGATCCCCAATTGATGGGACAGTTTAGTGTGTGGACTGGGTGCTAAATTAATTGTAAATTTCAATGTATTTCTGGTAAAATTGTCAGCCAGAGACTGGCATGCATTACACAAGTCACTTTCAGCATAGATTTTCCATTTATTTCATTATAGGGGTTTCTTTACAGATTTTAAGTCATTCTGGCTATTAGTAATTATCATGTTCAATTCTGTGGTATACATATATATATTTTCTTAATTAAAAATCAGTTTAATTTATTTTGTATAAAAAATTTACTGGTGAGGGAGGTGCATTTTCAACAAGTTTCAACCAAGCAGTGCCTGTCGATACAGTTTTGAACTTGTTTGTCGAGACAAGTTGAAGGCTGAATCATCAGGATGTTAATGTGTCCGTCTCTGAGCCAAGTGTATTTTTTTTCATAGGGTTATAATATTATGTAATAATTCTATTTTTATTAATTGGCCCTGTTTCCGTATATATAAATTCTTTATATTATTTATGATAACTGGGGGGGCGTTCATTATTTTCAATATTTTTAATTTCTCACTGTAATTAGGCACTTAGCCACTTAGGCACTTAGTTTTGAATTTTTATTATGTCCTGGGGACTACTGTGTGCTTTAGCATTCTCTTATACACCTGATGTGTAATCAACCCACACCATGAGGGTAATATTATAATAAAAGTAAAGTTCTAATCCTAACAGGGATAATTATAATGAAACAGTAAGAATTTATATACACCATGAGGGTGATATAAAAAGGGCGTGGCAAGACACCTTTATGTATATTTTATTCTATACTATTGTATAATGTATTTGTGTCGTGGAACATGTTATGTATGTATATTTGTGTGTACATTTTGGGGGTTATAAGTGTTATGCATTTAGTGTATTTTTGGTGGGGACTTTAGGTATAGGGTTTTTATTGGTACAATGTCTTTTTATAAAAGAAAGTTAATACATGAAGTCATGTAGTTATATCCTTTTCTTTTTTTCATAACAGGTATTCTATCTCAATTAATCATTGCTGATCATTTCTTTAAGGAAATAATTTATTTTATTTAACCTTAAAACAAGTATATGAATTGTCACCTTTAAAATTTATTTAATTTGTTTGAGTAATCATTATTTTTTTTATAATTAATATTAGCAAGGAATCAATACCCTTTATCTTCATTAAGTTATATGAAGCCTTCTAACAGGAACATATAAAATAAATTTTATATTTTATTAATATTTTAATGGAAGCTTTATTTCAAGGTTAGTTATAGTTTTCAATTTCAATTCATTGGTAGAGTGACATAGCAAATTATTTTCTTGGTTTCAATAATTATTTTCAGGTGGCCTTGTTGAGAAAGTATGCTTTATTTAATTAACTATTTAAGGGGAATTATAGATTACTGTTGGGTTTATTTATTTTATTATTAATTGTGCAATGAGATAGAATAATAAAAAGGATTTGTTAATTGTTTAATTCTTGAGTTTTCATTGCAAGTCCCGTCTCACTGGATCCAGCGCATTTTTGGCTTCTCTAGGCTTAGCCTAGTTATAATTAACTTGTGGCCCCTCTTTAAGAAAAAAAAAAAAATCTCAAAAATTTTCTCAAAAAAAAAAATAATAATTTTTTTTTAACCGCTTAAGTTAAAGTGGGGTTACAATATCATGATAATAACACAACATGGTAAAACATAATAACATGTACATTTTTATAAAATAAACATGCACTAATAAATTAATCTCCTCTCAGTTAATTCATCAATCATTCTAAAACTGTCTAAGTTAGGTTTTACATTACTTGTCAATGTTTATAGTTTACCCTTTTCACTGAACACTTAAGTTTGTATTTATAAACATTCTTAATTTCTCCTTTTTACCTTGTATTCTTATTATGGGATTATTCATTTATTTAATAATGGGTTATGTTTCTGACCTTTTATTATTACGGACTTTTATTATTTTTATTTTTAGTTAGAAAATTTTAAAAATTATAAACTTTTTATGTAACGTAGGGGACCATATATTCGTTAGGTTACAATATATATATATATATATATATATATAATCACGTTTATCCATCATTAGCTAAACATGCAAGTTCTGACCAGAGAAGTTCATCTTTTTGAGACCCCATATATAAAAGTTACGAGTAAGCTTAGACATTTTATTCTTACATATTCGTAATCAGCATAAAAAACCGTAAAAATATATATCCGTTTCAAGATAGTTTGTTGAAAAAAGTTGAATAATAATTACCCTGTTAACATAATCGTTACAAACGACTCACACGTGTAAAAAAATGCATTACTATTTTATCACGTATATCGGTTTAGCTTTTAGTGATGAAAAATATGCACAGTGTTGCCACAAAATGTATATAAAGTCACGAAGGTCACAACGTTGCCAAGTCTACTGAACGTAAGCAATTCCTGCAATATTAGCAGGTGGTGTGTCTCGGCTGTTTATACAATTACTGCTTTCAGTCGCCTACGTTTAATTCCTGTATAAGATCTTAGTTATTTTTAATTTCAGTACCGTAGTAAAAATAATCTTTGACAGACGTAATCAACTATTTTTCAACGCTGTTATTAAAAAGTGGGTTAATCATTCAATGACAGAAAACATATAAGGTATAAAATGTTGTGATCACTTTATTCACACGTTCTTTTCTTGACACGTAAATAACTATATACTAAATAAAGATATAATAAGTATATCTTCATTGTACATTAGTATAATATGTAGTTAAAAAGTACAGTACAACCTGTCACATCCGGACCTGTGATATCCGGAACCTTCCATATCCTGACGTATCTCCAAACTAATTTTTGCAATTTTGGTTAGCGAAATGGTTAGGGATGTAAAGATACTACCCAAAAAACACGTTCTTCTTCTGTGTATCTTCTGTAATTGTTAATTATATTAATTGAGATTTTGGCTACTTATAGAGATTTAATTACTGAACACAATGCAGTTTTTAGAATTGCTGTATATTTATTGGTTTTGAAGTTATCGCAGGTTGAACTGCAAAAATGAATTGAATAAAATTCGTCTAAAATCATCCGCCCGCGAGTTTCACTGTGAGGAAGTTAGAGTGAGATAGTTGTTTATTATACGCTCTCTGTCTAGCGTACGGCGCGGCGCACAGTGTGTCCCTTTCAATACAGTATATTTAATGTATCTTTTAAATGTCAATAAACTTCAAATGAAATTTGGGTATATCTGAAATCCTTGAATAATTTACGCACCCGAAATTTTCGCCGGTATTTTTCGTCAAAAAAGTGCGTTAATTATGCGAGAAAATACGGTATTTATAAATGACCTTGTGATATCCGGATTTTTCTATATCCGGATCGGCCGGTCGCCATATTAGTCCGGATATGACAGGTTGTACCTGTACTGGTAAAAGTATGAATACGGTATAGATAGACTTTTATTACAAATATTTTTTGCTACGGTTTACTATAAATAGTAACTATTCTCGGTAAAATAAAAATAAAATAAAATAAAAGATTAAATACAAATATCTAATATTTTCTGAATAAAATATATGTATATTTTAACAAATAATAATTATGTAACTCTGAAAAAATTTAAGAAATCTTCATTAACTCTTGTAGGGAATTAATTAAATCTTCATTAATCTTTAAAACTCTTGTAGGGAATTCGTTTTACACACTTAGGCCTATATGTATTGAACATAATTATTATAAAACCATTTATTATTAAAGGGGATTGTTTAAATTACATATTTATTCCTACCATTCGCCCACTCCGATTATTTCTTTTGTTAAATAAATCTTATGACATGTCTTTTATATGTTTTGTACACCTCAGATTTTGTGTACACTGTATATATTTCGTATTTTTAATGTTTTTAGCTAAGTTTTCATTGGCCTAGGACACCGGTCCTTCTCACAATTTGCATATAATTTTACCCTGATTAACGAAACAGCTCCTCTCTGTCTGTGTACCTCTGTCTCTCTTTCTTGCTCTCTCTCTCTCTCTCTCTCTCTCTCTCTCTCTCTCTCTCTCTCTCTCTCTCTCTCTCTCTCTCTCTCTCTCTCTCTCTCTCTCTCTCTCTCTCTCTCTCTCCTTATTCGTTCTATTTCTTTCCCTTATTTTTATTAAAGAATGAGCCAAGGAGGTTATGTACATTTACACCTGCTGGACACCTCTAAGGTTGCCTCTGTAAGAAACAATAAAATTTCTCAAGTGTTTATGAAATAAGGAGGACACTGGAACATGGTAAACGCATAGTAATATTTATTTGGCTGAGACAAGATAAACGAGAAACGTGACACATTTCTGGCGGGAACGATTATGCATTTTGCAAACTGGCGCCTACGTCACACACGTCCGTATTTTCTACAAACATTGTGCACAGTTTAATCTGAGTTGTGGTATCTCGAACTCAGAAATGGTTAATATACGTCAGCCACTGCTATGTACAGTGATATGTGTTGTGTCTATTCAGCGCTAACACCACAGGTCTCCAGCACAGAGACAAGATTTCTCATTCCCGTCAACATGAGTACCTACTCAAGGTCAAATAACATTCTTAATGTTGTAATGACAGACGTGTACGTTTACAAAACACTGTTTTGGCTGACACATATATACACATCTACGTCTGAACTCGCAAACTCTTATTTATCAGCTGGCCGGTTTTACGTTTCCACCAAACGTGTTCCAGAAAATCATATTAAAATAATATGAATATTTTATAGTAAAAACATAATAAAAATAATAATAATATACAATTTAAAAAGTTAATACACTACCTCTTGCTTACCCTAAGTTTTGTGCGGAGAAATACCTGACCCAGTCAGTTTTCCAAGGATTCATAAAATTGTTATCTCGAATGATACATGGATCTTGTAGAGCTCGTAATCCTAATGTTCCTTGCATGATTGATGGAATATGTACACATAATAACCGAGCAACATTTTACGTTAAACTATTGAAAATAACAATGGTTTTCCAAAGTACCGGAGACGAGATGACGGAATTGTTGAACTAAAAGGAATACCGTATATCATTTGATAATCGTGATTCGTTCAATACAATCGCTTCCTAATTCTACAGTACAATGCTCACATCAATATTGAAAACCGATAAATACATGTATAAATAGGCTTACCATACGTCCCGGTTTGACGACCTGATCCCGGGGTCCCGGCCAGTTTGTCAATTGTCCCGGTTTGAAAATTGACGAGAGTAGTTTCCGTCCGGGCGAAGACGTTGTGCAAGCTAAGCTCCCGATTTTTGGTTAAATCAATAGAAAAGAGAGTTTGAAAGATTAAAAGTAATTTTTCATGAATGGAAAATTCAAAAGCTGCAGTAGTCACTTTGCACGAGTATACACATTCAAATGACTTAGGGAGCACAAAAATCCTAATGTGTGCTATACTTGCTTTCCTTCGAAAAGATGTAGAATGTGGCTGGCAGTATATCCATGGTCAAGTTCCAGAGGAAGAGAAACTCGATTAATTCTTTAATTGTTTCGTAGAACAATAGCTAGACAATGATTAGTGCCACAGGAGTTACGGAACTGCTACTTCCGACGTCATACAATGAATAATACCGTACAAGCACGCATCAGAAACTAAACAGCCACGTTGGAAGACCACATCCAAGAATAAAAAACATTATCAAATGTTTATAATTTGAGGCAGAGAAATCTATTCAGAACACGATGTAACGATGGAGTGAAATTTTTAAGCTATGAAAAGGACGAAAAAGTATACTGAATTGGATAAACTAAAAGATATGAAAAAGATTCTGAAGTTGGGATGTTTCTCAAGATCACGTCGTCCGTTCTACAAGTTGACTAATAAAAATAAATAAAAAATAACCTTCCCTTTTAATTTAGAGAGAGAGAGAGAGAGTGAGAGAGTGAGGGAGCGGCTATGCAAGTGTGTGTGTGTGTGTGTGTGCGTTTTATAAAAATTGTAACTTGGTAAACGTAGTTGGTAACAAAAAATACATTTAACGAATTATAAAAACATAAACACAATACAGGGTGGATGTACATACATCGTTGTTTGTGTGTTCGCAAGTGGGAGGTACTCTCACGTATCAAAAATTAATTACGTGTCTTATCTACTTGAGTGTTCGCAAGTGAAACGAGTTGCAAGTGCCACTGTTCGTAAGTGGGAGCACACCATCGTCGGCCGGATACGAAAAGCAGATTAATTTACCTGGTTTCTTCGAGACAAAAGCATCAACATGAATCAAAAAATTTAACTTGCAACCATTATTTTAGTAAAACGTAGATGATTGTGGGTACCATAGTTTAGGCTTTTAGAGCATAGGCTTGTACATTTATCTAGGATTTACATTATGTAGCTGATGATAGAAGTTCAAATGCGAGTTCCTGGTCCCTAAAAACATGGGTATCTCAGCTGGGAGAGTGAACTCCAAGACAAAATACTGATCCTTCAAATGTGTGCGTGTCGGGTAGGTATAGGCCTACTCTGGGCTCCTTAAAAAAGCTACTGCTAAAATAACAGTGATTTGTTCTAATTTTGTTTGCTACATAATAAGGTGACGCCGTATAACATTAAAATTTGGGTTTGGCAAAGATTATCAGAATTGGCACATTCAACAATTAAAAGTTTTGTACGAATGAGCAGAAAATAATGGTATTTAAAAGGAACTATAAAGACATATCTTATGGTCATAAACAAACCGTAGAAGAAATTACTATTGTAATCAGTATAGTCATATTTGGACAGGTGTAGAAAAATATGGAGAAGCCTGTACAGGTGTGTCGGTGCTGATGGGAACACACATAAAAACGTTTGTATGAGATTAAACGTATGTATCCAAGATAAATACCGTTTTATCTACAACAGGTGGCTTCGAAATATGAATTTGGGGATTTCCCTTTTATTTAGGGGGAATTGTTATAAGGTAAATACAGTACAACCTGTCACATCCGGACCTGTGATACCAGGAACCTCCCATATCCGGACGTATCTCCAAACTAATTTTTGCAATTTTGGTTAGCGAATGGTTAGGGATGTAAAGATACTACTCTTGATGTTTTGGCTGATCACGACTTTTTCTTCACTACACTTACGTCACTCTGCGATATGGTTCACTATTTTTGAATATTTAAGTTTTTACAATTGAAATACTTTATTTGGGGCAACTGAGTCTGGGGCAGCGGCGTTAGGTCGACTCACTTTGGCTTCATGGCTTCCAAAAAACGTGTGCATTGTATGAAGCAGCCGAATCACAAACTTTTTCAAAAACTGATGTAGGCGTACTGTAAGTAAAACTTTTTAACCAATTTTACTTTTTGTATTTTAAAGAGTACAGTGTACAAATGCAAATGCTAAACCAATAGAAACGTCTAAAAAAACACGTTCTTCTTCTGTGTATCTTCTGTAATTGTTAATTATATTAATTGAGATTTTGGCTACTTATAGAGATTTAATTACTGAACACAATGCAGTTTTCAGAATTGCTGTATATTTATTGGTTTTGAAGTTATCGCAGGTTGAACTGCAAAAATGAATTGAATAAAATTCGTCTAAAATCATCCGCCCGCGAGTTTCACTGTGAGGAAGTTAGAGTGAGATAGTTGCTTATTATACGCTCTCTGTCTAGCTTACGGCGCAGCGTCTGTCCCTTTAATTAACGCTCAGATATGACGACATATGAATCGTTATATATGTAAGATAATCAATTTTTGTGAAACCTATAATATACCCATTAAATAGTGTAGACTAGACAAGTATGATAGTAGCTTAATACAGTCTTTTTTCCGGGATGAAAGGGAAATTATAATATTGTGCGCTTAAGAATGAAACTTTTTTTGTTACTAGACCAACGTTTATGAAAATCTATTTGTCTTCATTTCTCAGATTGTAATAAAATTGGAATCAATTATAGCCTATATCAAATTAAAAATTTTTGCCAAAATTATTTGTTACTAACCAAGTTTACTTTATTTTCTTAACCGATGGATTTTTGCATATCAAATTCCGTTTATTAGACATCGATTTTTCAATATAAAATTGGTCTCTAGATTACTGATTTGCGTTAATGCGTCCAAGAAAAATAGTATTTTGATAAACCTTATTACTAAGTTTTAATGTTTGTTTACATACGGCGTTTTCAAGAAACTGTAAGAGTGTTAGAATAAATAGGCCTACTTAAAAATTTGATTACATACCTGCACCTAGTTTCGTATACAGAAGCAGTGTAAAAAGTATTTTGTAAAGCTTTCTTACAAAATTAGAACATAACTGAAGCTCAAATGATGTTTAAGATTTTGCACGTTAAGTCATATGAAGTTTACTTAAGAACCTGTTACGTTCAGACTTCCTGAGATACAGTTATTGAGAAGAACAAGAGTAACAGAAAGAAAGAGAGAGAGAGAGAGAGAGAGAGAGAGAGAGAGAGAGAGAGAGAGAGAGAGAGAGAGAGAGAGAGAGAGAGAGAGAGAGAGAGAGAGAGAGAGGTCAAAGTACATGATGTTTACTACAGTTGGCTACTTATAAGGAACTTGAAAATAATTAAACTTATTGTAATGTAGAAAGTTAACGAAACATGAACCAAAAGCGAGGATTATGTGCAGCAGACTCAAGAGTTTTATTAACAGGATCCAAACAGCCTTTGGTGAAACGATTATTACGTTAAATAATTTATTCGCAATTAAGAAGTGGTACATTTTGAAGAAAGGAAAAAACCGAGGATGAGGAACTTATAAGTTGCTATTAAAATACGTAACTTACCTTTTGGATACCTAATTATTTTACAAGCAAGTTACGGAAACTATAAAAAAAAATTAATTCTTAATATATAAGCCTTCACGTATTATTTCAAAAAAATTAGATTACTGCTCACTGTGATATACGAAAAGCAAAAATATAATTAATGTAACATTACAACTCTTCAACTCTGTAAGATATAAACTCTTCTGCTTCTGCAGGTTGTTATTTATATTATTGGTACTTGTAGAAATTTTTATTAATCAGAATGGTGAATAAATTTCCAACGGATGGGAGTCAACTTGAAACATGTTGCTTCGGTACTACTGTATACCAATAACTGCATAACTATACAGTCATGTATAGTAGTTATACGTTATGTTTGGTTGTATAACGGAACCAAATATTAACTATTTGGGGTTATATGTTTACCGCATGCTGAAACCATATTTAAATAAAAATTAACAGTTAAAACTCCATTTGAATGTAGCGCATTGAAAATAATGCTGTGTAAAGCAACGCACACGTGGTCGTTATGTAATCAGTTCGCTGTACAAGGAAGCGACCACACCCAAACTGTTAATTATTAATATCTCGGAAACTAATAAATAAAGGCGAAATCTAACATAGCCAAAATGTTTGCCGAGATATTAATAATGACGTGTGCAAATTTGATGCAATATAATTAACAAATGTAAGAGTTAATTAAAATAATTAAATAACTTCTGTAAAAATAGAGATACAGTAAAGAGATTTTAGTATGTTATAAAGATAATAATTTGTGACAGATTGTATATTTTAGATTTCACACAACTTGATTTGCAACCAAGTTATTGCAAAATTAAATAAGTACAGGATATCCTTAGCGACAAAGTGGTTCCGGCGGATAATTAAATATTAGATAATAATTCTATTCTCCGTCTGTGGGAACCAGACTTCATTCTCACGGACTAAGGGAATTCTAAATTTTATATAGTAGGGAGAGTGCGTCGACCAATGAAATCATTGCATGCAGCCCCGGCTACTGCGATGTTTTCTGGTGGAAAAATCACTCTTCTGTCAGTACTCACGAAGTTAAGACGTAGTCCTTCGATCGTCTAGTAGCCAAAGCGGTGAAGATCAACAAGAAGACTCTACGTGGTCAACATACACGCAATTACGAACACACCAAGTACAGATCATCTGTATAGCTCGTAATTGTTGTGTAAAGGCGAGATACTCTTCAAGACATCAACTAAGCTTATTGTGTACTACCAGTTAGTCATAAGCACGCAAGAGATCCACCAGACTTCAAGACCAGACTTCAAGAATACAACAGAGAGGCCGTCTAAATCATTGGTTAACAGCTGACGAGCAGAGCGACCGCCCGAACGAAGCACGCACACACACACACGCTGACGTGCAACGTGCAAATCGACGGAGAACAGGAAGCAGTTCCAGCAGACAACAGCAGACGTTAAAATATTCACAAACAGCAGGGAAGCAGAGTGTTGCCGAATTTTGAACTCCACGACCGAATCCAGCAGTTCTAAGCAGATTACTTTCTCTAACCAAGGACTCGAATCGACGAGGGACAAATCGGGACGACATCCTCTTCAGTAACAGGAAAGCAAAATTCACTTATTTATTTTCAGATCAAATTTTATACTTTTCAATTAAAACATTGTAATTCAAATAATTCAGGTGCCAAACAAAAAGCAAAGACTCTAGTAATTAAAAAGTAAATTCGTTGTGATAATCTGTATAGCAGTTTAAGGTTTTAGTAAGTTAGAGTTAAGAAATAGAGGTAGTATAAAAGCGCTATACAAATCTTAACTGACAATCTAATCTTAGATCATACTGCAGTAGATCAGAAATAGAATCACTAGAAATGAAATAACGTGAACTAGACTGTCACGTCTAATTTATTTTAACTAATATTCAAATTAATTTTAGAGTTTTATATTTTGTTTCATGAACACTTAGATTCAAATTAATTAAATAAATTTAATTAAATTCAAATCAATTAATAAAGTCAAATTTAAATTGCCATTAACTCGCAAAGAACGAGTTCAGTTTCTTTCAACTATTAGACAATCGAAAAACATCGATTCATTGTATAGACTATAAGAAAATTCATAACATTATAACCATTCTATTCTTGTGTGTTGTTGGTGTAATAAACAACGTTTTATTACCCCATATAACAGTGTTTTATTGTTGTACGATAAAGCCTACCAGTCTCACAAAACTCTCCCCCTTTAAAGTAACCCATTATCTGTGTTGTTGTAATAATTTGAGATTACTAGCTTGCGAACTTCAAATCCAAAATCCACACGCCCTAGTCGGAAGAATCTGCAAGATCAGACAGCAGGTGGGTACTCACACACAACATTACATTACAATAACGCATAGAAGTGTAGTTATACTATATTCTTACAAATGATATTCGGTATGAATGAGAATAATTAAAAATTCGTAATTCTCTCTCCCCCGTCTCTCTTCTCCCCCTCACTCTTTCTCTGTCAATTTTCTCCATCTACCTCACTAATAGGGACAAACCTCACTACTACCTTTAATTAAACATGACTACCTCACTATTAATTTCCTTTTATTTTCATTAAGTTAGCACGGCAGGTCCTTCTGCGACGCACACAAAGCGCGCCTCTTTAAGTATTTGTTGAAATGTTACACTGCTACAAAGAGATTACTCAAGTTTGAATGTGTAGTCTATACGAACACAATGAATGATTAAACAAACACGCACACCACACTACCTTGGACAGGCATATGTACATATTACTGTCATCTCACGTTTCTTATTTAATTTTTATTTTAACTTTTTAATACTTTTATATGTTTAATTATTATGTAATCGTTAATGATAAATAGGAGAAATAACTCTTTTTAATTGGCTTCATTATATCAAAAAGTAATTCCTTGCTGGATCGTGAAATATTTACAATTCATCTTTATTTACGTAGGTCTTGAATGTTGTGACACCGATCCTTTGAAGTATTCTCCGATCTTTATATGTACGGTATTCTTTTCCGGATGTCTCTCTTTGACTATGATCCCAGGCATTCAAAGTTTTGTGTTTGGACTCCTATGATTTTCTGGCCTACTATTATTATACATTTTTATGTGCAAGAAAGTGGCTGAAGTTTCCATTTATAAACTACCTGATCCCTCTCGAACAGTCAGTGATTACTATAGACCGGGGTGACACGAGTTCTGGAAAGACACTCTAGAGAGTATCGCTGTATCTCTTCTGTACCGTTTTGCTTCTTCCATTCACTTTATGCCCACTCTATTTTTGTTAGTCTACGACAAACAATCTTTGGTATTAGATTTCTAACGGCCAAAAATACTTCCAAAGAATTTTATTTTCTTGCCTGTCCTTTCAAACGGAGCACTGTTTCTATTTTAACAGGACGCACAATACCCTACAGTTTAAGAATATAAAGACGAAGAAGTGTATGTAGCTGCAGTGAGGCGAACGAACCCGACAGTATCATACCGAGGTTATCTAAACGAATACCGGAGAGATGCGGACACGGAGATTTGCGAACACAAGCTATTTCCGGAGATTTGCGGACACTAGGCCTTTTGCTACCTGAGAGAGGGATGACAAAATTCCAAAAGTATTTCTATACCGGAGGCTTGCGGACAGGCCGTATCTGAGGTGCGCCCGCTTGAATAGCAACAAACTTTCGTCAATTACTAAATTTTCAAATGGATTTAAGGCCTCTCTAAATTTTTTTCTTGTGTGTTCGACAATAAGCCGTATTTTTACAAGGCTATCTTGAGTAGGGGTAGAATTGTCACAAAAATGTAAAAGTCGCAGAATTAGTTTGAATCGGTCCCTAGACATAATTTGGGGAAATATCGGCGTCAGTAATAGCAAATCCTTTGCCCAATATTCGTCTATTTCTAATTTGTTTACTCTTGGCATCAGCAGTGAACACGCCAAGAAGAAATTAAATTCTGCAGGCTCTATATCTTTCCATCGGGACAATCGGGATATTAATGTCAATTTTGCGGTAACAAATTTGTAATAACTATTTAATTCTGTGCAAATGACAGAAATAAATTCTAAGGGGAAAAATATTTAAAAAAATCTAAGTGAGTTGCCGTGTCTTCGAAACTAATTCGTAATCCGCTAACTGCTTTATCAAAAGAGTGACGTTTTGTCGCAGGACTGTTGGCCGACCAATCGTAAATTCCTTTTCGCTTCTGAAGACTTCTTACCTCTTCTTCTTCTTCTTCTTCATCGTCATCTTCTCCTGCTGATGTTTCATTTTCTGATGAAGCTGCACGTGGTGTTGAACGATTATGAGAAGGCCCGGGAGCATCCATATCTTTGTCTGAGAAAATGTTGTCTTCCTCGTCACTACTCTTCATCAATAATTCCATAACTTCCTTCTCGGATTCTGTGCCATTGTAAACACAATATTCACACCTACTGTTTGCTAAAGAGAATCACAAACAAGACTGAATAGATGTTCTACAGACAGAAAGTAATTATACCTTGCACCCAATGTTGAGAACAATAGCCGTGGTAAGGAATTTGAACAAAGAAAATGATTTTTCTTCATGTTTTGAGGGTAGTACAATCAGAATCTGCCCTTATCTCGAACACGATGTTTTTCGCGATAACCATACTTCCATTCCTTACGAAACATGGAAGTAAAAAAGTTGCTAGCTGAAAAAATAATAGAAGAAGAGAGAGTGAGTGAGTGAGTGAGTGAGAGGACTGAAAGAGAGAAACATGGGCAGATATAAAAAAATCTGTCGCATTAAATTCACGCCAACAATATTCTTAATGTCGTAATGACACAACAGTCTATGTTTACAAAAATTACTACCGTTTTGACGACACAAATATACAGATCTAATGTGTGTTGGCAGGCTGACGCGTTCGTACTACTAATTCATTCGAAGGCTGTATTCACTCCTGTCTGTATTAAAATAATACAAACGTTGTTTTATAGTAATATAATAATAATAATAATAATAATAATAATAATAACTATCACGATTTGTAGGCTTAAGCATTCATAACATAAAGAGTTTTCTAACGTTCCCTCCTCTCAAGACTTCTACGAACTTTTTTTAACCTATTGATTTTACTCCATTTTTAATAATTCACCAATCCCTTCAGTTTATAACTTACTGCTTACATGTTGGAGTCATGTGATAGTATGAAACTTTTATTGAGCAGAATTCAGTATGACGGATATTCGTGGCATACCTACGGAGATGTGAAAGTAACGTAGTTTTACTTCGATTGCAGCTTGGATTCACTAAATTCTGTTGCCTTCTGTACGAGCGGGTAAATTCTATGCAGGAATGGGAAAATTATTATGTAAAAAAAAGCAGTGATCATTAAAGACAGAGGCACTGAGTGTAGGAGATCAGACCGTTGTAGGTCAAGTACTAGTAAAACCTGGAAAAGCTTATCGTCCACTACTACATATTAAGTAGGTTTAATGAAAATTATGTAAATGGAACGGATGTAATTTCGAAACTGTTAATTTCCTTCAAGTGTGTACTAAAGTAAAGAATGTTACAATTTATAAGTTGGTAATTACACCAGGTAGGCTTAAACAGGTAATGCTAACAACCAGTAGCCTACTGTTTCGAATGTGTGTGTGAAGAGGGCTTTTGAGTCGATAATAACGCTATTACCTACTTGACACAGAAATTCCCGTGTCACCTGCATTTTGTATTATGCAAACGTTCGGAGGATGTAAATTTTTCAACAACATTGTTGGAGTGCCAACCTTTAGAATGAACCGTTGTGGCGGAATGCAAGATTGATTTAAAGAATTCAAAAATTCTTGGAGATAGTACACTATATTTTCAATATTAAATACGGTGTTAATAGATTCTTCGGACTTTTTATTATCCCCAGAAAATTTTTCCAAACTTGTATCATTATTTTCCTTCACAGATTCGATTCTTTGGGAATAACCACTTGTAATTTTTATCAAGTAAACACTTGACGTTTTGCACAGAAATTAGCAATTAATACAGTGTTGTACTATTTACTATGTCCCAGTTTTTCGTCAATTTCTGTGAAGCTATCGTCATTAGGAACACTACCGTCACCGAGGTGCAGTAAGTTTGTAGAAAAATCACCATCTCCTCCTCCTCCTAAATGGGCTCTCATATTGCTTTGCAAATTTAGTCTGAATAGCATTCCACATCGCCGAGGACTTTAAACACACTGAGACAATATCAGCGCGGGTTCCTCTTGCAGTTACCGGTAATCTCTAGCGAGAATCCTCTGAAATAACAAATGTTACGCTACCCACTAATTTGTTACAATTTCTTAAGTCTTGGAGAGTTTGATTGACCGTTTCTATACAGTCCACAAATCGCCTTCGTTTTACCGTTCATGATTAGTTTCCGTTTTGATCGCTCTTTCTTTTGTCATGCCTCCTCTTCAATACGAATTGCTTTTTTAATAGGAGTCAGTGAGAATACTTGACTTTTTCTTCTTGGCGCATTTTTATTTTATTTTTGCAGTCGCTTTCGGATAAGGGCGAATTTATTCTGGTGTCAATTGTGATAAGGTATTAGCAGATGTCTCGTTTATTCCCGACGTGGGAGGTTCAGCTACTGTGGTCTCTTGACAATCTTTTGTTGGTGTTAATCTTCCTTCACAATTACTTTTGTCTCCTATCTCTCTGTCAATTACAGGTGAACACAGAAACTCTTCGATACTGAATATATTTTCATTTAATGGCCAAATTCCAGTTGAACTAAAACCTGCTGTCAGTTAGATGGTGTAACTGCCTTTGAATAAACCTTTGGGTTTATTGTCATCCAGCTCTCAGCGGCTGCACCGAAACAGGCCATATAAACACTTGTCTAATGGCTGAAGTCAGATTGTAACGGGTATGAGGTATAAACTGTTTCATAAATAGTAAAAAAAGAGAGGCTGTAATTTATCTTGATGGATGTGCTACTCCAATACAACCTGCTGGTCCATAAATAATCAAAGTGATATCTACATAACACTCTGTGGATATAACGATAAGTGGTGGTTTCCAGCTGCCATCTATGAAAATACCACTGGTTTCACCCTTTTCCAAAGGGGTAACCCTGCTGACTTGTTTATTTCCCTTCAAACTGACAACTTTGTTAGGACAGTGCACTGTTGTTATGCTGCCTGGTTTCCTTCACATTCCAAATATTGTGACAATAAAAATGAAGGCGACTTATCACAGAATTCCAATATTGAAGAAAGTTTTATGTTATGTTTATTAAAACTAAATGCTATTGCAAAACTTGTTGCTTCAGCCTCTCTAAAAGACAACCTTGAATGTCGCTGCATGAAGCCAGTAAAACAATCTTTTACCGGCCCAGTTCACCAGAAAATCGACATTATTTGCAAACACGTATTCGGAGGCTAACATACGAATATTCTTAGGGTACAAACCATAATAACTAACAGAATAGTGCAGATCATAACACAGAAATGTGATTTTTCTTTTTGTTCTTTCCTAAATACAAGTTGTGGAAAACGCTGAGTCTTTGTAGGGTTTGTGAGCTACATCGCCCCAGAAAGTTTTTCACTTGTACGTTTGAACCAAATATGAAAAAAAGAAAACAGAACAAAATGTTTTACTTACATTGTACCAACATACCACTTTCCTTCTGGTGAAATTGAAGGTACACCTTTAATTTTAAAATTAGTGGCTGAAGTGTAGTGCTGCTGGCCACTCTACCTTTAGTGCGTGTGTCGAACACTCACTTTAGGCAACCTATTCTACCTCCTAAATTTCCTAGGCGGCATAAAAAGGAGCCATTATTACTATTATCATTTTAAAAATTTTAGTTTTTTAGGATTTAATAAACACGTAATCTTTATTATAGGATCACAAGTAACTGACACATAATTCATTCTGAGATCTGTTAGGTTATGAATTAATTTTCTTTTAAAAGTTATAGAGAAACATAACTTGCCCTCATGTTGCCACACTGCTTTTGTATTAGTATGATTCAATTGTACACTTACCATGGATCCAACAAAGTACGTAGCTGTAAACACCCATAGCAAATTAGTGACAAAAAGGTTGCTTTACACGTTCTAAAATACAAAAGGGAACAAAGACTCATTTTACTGTACACTGCTATAATCAGACTGGAGGAGCATGTACTACAAGCTATAACAAAAACGTTATACAGTTGCAGAGGTGCTGCGACTAAGGGACACTTGAAGAAGTACAAAGTATCAACTTATGTCTCTCTGCTCTCCCCTATATGGTAATACTGTCTTATAACGACTGTTAAACAAATCAAATGTATTGTATACCTTTATATGTGTATTTATACACAATATATCATAAACGTTTTTTGTGGCAAAAATACCTTTATATGTGTATTTATACACAATATATCATAAAAGTTTTTTGCGACAAAAATATCTGTCAAATTTTTGTATGTTGTAATGGTACATATAACACTACCAACACCAGCGTACCACAAATAAGTTGAAAGCCACTACAATTAAGAATACCTACAAGGTCAAGCATACGATCATGGATAAAAAAGGAAGTATCATAAGCCAAAACCAAGTGAATTAAAATGAAGAAGGAATTACCAGTAAATGTGCAACTAAAGAAGATAAAGCAAGACTAACGACGAGACGACATACATAATTACCCAATAGATCAAACAGTGAGAAGGAAACCCATTAAAGACAAAATCAAGAAGAAACCTATTAACCGTGGGAAGGAAACCAGTGAAAACAACGCCATGAAGAAACTTATTAAGAGGGAGGAAGGAATCGGTGAAGAGAAGAAGAAAATATCCAGATCAAACACAAAAAAGGGAGATAACATGAATTATAATGAACTAACATATGGCAATAAAAGAATTATTATAAAAGAAGAAAGAATAAATGGAATAAACAACATGATTTAAACCCCTAAGCTGCAAAACAAATTGACACTGACCAAAACTTATTAAGTGAATACCTTCCTTGAATGTAATACAAACAATAATCAATAAGAATGAATTATTGAACATAAAAAGTAACAAAGAGAATGAATAATAATAAGTTCTTAGCTAAATTATGTGTAGACATGAAATTAGGGCTATGTCCAAAACACCAATGACCAATTGTAAAGTGGAATTGATATTAGAAATAACCACTAATTACCAATAGTAAAGACTGTAAAAGATAAACAAAATGTAATCTAATAATAACCAATAGATATACCAGTACTACATAAAGTCAAATAAATCAAATGTAATACAGAAACACAAAACCGACAATAATCCATTGTTGTATATTATAACTATATGCTTGCCATAGAATGGATGCATGATGAACAAAATTATCTTGTAAACTTATCATAAAAGTCAGAATGATCAATATTGCACACCACTATATAAAAATTATTCCGATTAGCGCTTTCAAGCTTCACAGCTCATCGTCAGATCAGAAATAGACAGAATATATTTAATACCCAACCCTTCACCCCTCTCCCCACCCTGCTCACCCACAACAAACTAAAATTAATGACCCTTCCCCACCCCCTAAACTCTGTCACACCATCTGTACAGTTACATATTTTTCTAGTAAATTCCTTATGTTTCAGTGTGTGTGTGTGTGTGTGTGTGTGTGTGTGTGTGTGTGTGTGTGTGTGTGTGTGTGTGTGTGTGTGTGTGCATCCTTTTAACCTACCCGCTTCCTCTCCACACACATGGGTCAGTCACACACCCTTATTTTAAAACCACCAATTAGTACTATGAAATATAATTCTTAATCTTATCTATCTGCCCTCTCTCATTTACTTCTTAATCATGTTATAAAATATTTCTTCATTATCAAATTTAATTTTAATATTAATTAAATTGTCTAACCCTTTTTCTCTTTCCTTCAATATTTCTAACTCCTCTCTAAGCTTCCTTTCAACTGTGTTATTTACTACTTTTACAATTTCGTATTCTTCCAAAGGATTAACAAACTTGTGGTTGTCTTCTATGAAATGTCTTGCATATAACGAATTGGTTGTTCTATTACCTTCTCCACGTTTGTGGTCAGACAACCTGCATGCGAATTTTCGTCCTGTCTCCCCTAGGTACACTTTGTTGCAGTCTTTACATTTTAATTTATAAATTCCGCTTTTCTGTAATACTGGAATTTTTTCTATATTCTTATTCCTTATCTTATCAAATAGCGTTTCACATTTTTTAATAGCTATATCTACTCCATATTTATTAAAACATTTTATAATTTTTCTAGTATGTGAACCTATGTATGTCAATGACCCTGCATAATTCTTTTGTTCTGGTTCTATTTTAGCTTTTTGTATGTTGACCCTTTTCATAACTTTATCCACTATGTTGGTGCTATAATTATTATTCCTTACAATTCCCTTTATCGTTTTTAACTCCCTATCTTTTGATTCGGTCTCTTTTAAACACTTCTGAGCTCTGTAACAAAAGGAATTGATTGCCGCCATTTTATATCTGTATGGGTGGTACGATTCTCTTGGTATAATTATATCAGAATACGACTCTTTCCTAAATATCCCAAACTGTAGTTTCTCATTATCTTTAATTTCTATGTTTAAGTCTAAGTAATTTATTTGCTTACCTCCTATCTCTTCTTTAAATTGTAAGTTTTTATCCTTATTATTTACCTCCTTTATAAACTCATGCACTTCTTCTATGTTTCCTTCCCAAACTACTAATACATCATCAACGTATCTAGACCATAATTTTATATTGTCTTTATACTTAGTGGAAGTTATTAATTGCTGTTCAAAATCATTCATGTATATTTCAGCATTCATGTATATTCATGTATAAATCATTAATAACTTCCACTAAGTATAAAGACAATATAAAATTATGGTCTAGATACGTTGATGATGTATTAGTAGTTTGGGAAGGAAGCATAGAAGAAGTGCATGAGTTTATAAAGGAGGTAAATAATAAGGATAAAAACTTACAATTTAAAGAAGAGATAGGAGGTAAGCAAATAAATTACTTAGACTTAAACATAGAAATTAAAGATAATGAGAAACTACAGTTTGGGATATTTAGGAAAGAGTCGTATTCTGATATAATTATACCAAGAGAATCGTACCACCCATACAGATATAAAATGGCGGCAATCAATTCCTTTTGTTACAGAGCTCAGAAGTGTTTAAAAGAGACCGAATCAAAAGATAGGGAGTTAAAAACGATAAAGGGAATTGTAAGGAATAATAATTATAGCACCAACATAGTGGATAAAGTTATGAAAAGGGTCAACATACAAAAAGCTAAAATAGAACCAGAACAAAAGAATTATGCAGGGTCATTGACATACATAGGTTCACATACTAGGAAAATTATAAAATGTTTTAATAAATATGGAGTAGATATAGCTATTAAAAAATGTGAAACGCTATTTGATAAGATAAGGAATAAGAATATAGAAAAAATTCCAGTATTACAGAAAAGCGGAATTTATAAATTAAAATGTAAAGACTGCAACAAAGTGTACCTAGGGGAGACAGGACGAAAATTCGCATGCAGGTTGTCTGACCACAAACGTGGAGAAGGTAATAGAACAACCAATTCGTTATATGCAAGACATTTCATAGAAGACAACCACAAGTTTGTTAATCCTTTGGAAGAATACGAAATTGTAAAAGTAGTAAATAACACAGTTGAAAGGAAGCTTAGAGAGGAGTTAGAAATATTGAAGGAAAGAGAAAAAGGGTTAGACAATTTAATTAATATTAAAATTAAATTTGATAATGAAGAAATATTTTATAACATGATTAAGAAGTAAATGAGAGAGGGCAGATAGATAAGATTAAGAATTATATTTCATAGTACTAATTGGTGGTTTTAAAATAAGGGTGTGTGACTGACCCATGTGTGTGGAGAGGAAGCGGGTAGGTTAAAAGGATGCACACACACACACACACACACACACACACTGAAACATAAGGAATTTACTAGAAAAATATGTAACTGTACAGAGGTGTGACAGAGTTTAGGGGGTGGGGAAGGGTCATTAATTTTAGTTTGTTGTGGGTGAGCAGGGTGGGGAGAGGGGTGAAGGGTTGGGTATTAAATATATTCTGTCTATTTCTGATCTGACGATGAGCTGTGAAGCTTGAAAGCGCTAATCGGAATAATTTTTATATAGTGGTGTGCAATATTGATAATTCTGATTGTGATTTCAACCACTAACACAAATTTCTTCATTATCATAAAAGAGTAGGAACTAAACCAACAACATTGAATGAGGCAGAATACTATTCGAATAAGTAAATTCAAGGATTATAGCCACCCAAATACTAATAATAACAATAATAATAAATAAACTATGTTGACAGCTAGATGCAAGTAATCTTGGTTACTTTAAACCAAAGCAGTTTTCAGTATAAATGCAGAATGAACTACTGCACAATAATAACAGTGCTATCAAAACAATGATAAGAGATATTCAAGAAATAATGAGAATAATTTGATAGGATTACAACCCATATAAAAAGGTAACTTCCTAAAGTATAGTAAACTCACTTAACAAACTATAGTTAAGGTAATAAAACCACAAGATGAAGAAAAAGGACACTATCAGAAGTGACAATGACCAATGCAGTATGCATAGGCCATAATAAAATGTTATTAACTATTAATGTTAGTATAATAGTAAGTATCATGTACATGTTGTGTTTATGTTAGTGTCTATACAGGAAAGTACAGAGCAACTCACCGCAGCTAATAATAGAAGAGTCAACGCAACTTCTTCAGAATCGAACTCATGAAATGGAACAAAAAACATTCTAAACTATTTAAACAAAATTAATAAACGATGTCAAAGAGTAAGTAAACCGATTTATTCATATCGGATTCAATAATAGATTGAATTGGGTAGAATAAATCAATAAACCAAAAATTAATAATAAAAACCAAAACGTTAAGAATAATAATAAAACAGACAATCTCGTCGTGCTAAAATGTTCATACACACTTTTTAAGAGAAAATTACTTAAAACTTTGAATCTAACAAGAAAAATATTGTGTCGAGTATTCATAATACAAACCCTTAGATATCAAATATGAAATGAAAATATAAGAACCAAGTAAAATGTATATTCTATAACCGGCAGAATAAGGGAAGGACAAATAAAATAGAGGCAGGATATCAAGAGAATGGCACTTTACTACCTAAACAAGTAATAAGATACAGACCTCAGGGAAGACGAGATATAGGTAGGGCAAGGAAAAGAGATGCCTTCAGTGAAGGCAAAACAGGCTGTAATCCTATACCTTGACATGGAGAAGATTCCTAATACTTAATAGCACACTTAAGAACAAAATATTGGTATGGAGAATCATACACGACTTCCATGTTCTAAGATTTATATTTAAAATCATTTTCGAAATGAAATATTTCCATTGAAACTACTTCTTTCTACTTACTGCTTCAGCCACTTACTGTGGGCACTAACGTATACCACCTCACGTTATCGCACTTGATTTTCACTGATGATGGAAGTCGATGGCACAGGCGAAACGTCTGGCTTTGCAGAAAACATTGGTCTACGGCCAAACAGGCCGGGAAGGAATTTTAAAAACAAACTGCTTCTTTATTGTCAATAACGTAGTACATATATACAAAAAATTAGCAGGTAAACTATTACGTTACAACAAAAAAATGTTTCAGGTAAACTACCCTTTCCCCGTAACCGATCTTCACCAAAATCAATAGGCCTTGAGTCCTCTATAACTCGGGTACATATGTAAAAAAATATCAGATTCTGTTTGAATTTACGGCAGTTATCGTTCGTCATGAAAAAATTTCTCTTGTTACAACATAAAATATTGCAGGTAAACTACCCCTTTATCTTAACCGATCTTCACAAAAAACAATAGGTCTTGAATACTCTACAATTCAGGGCTGTATGCAAAAAATTATTTGATTCTGTTTGAATTTGCGGCTCTTATCGTTTGCCATAAAAAATCTAGACAGACACACAGACACTTTTCGAAAAATTACTTTTTTTCATGTTTTGAGGGTAGTATAATCAGAATCTGCAAAAATCTCTAACACGATTTTTTTTGCCATCACCATACTTCCATTTCCTTATGGAACATGAAAGTAAAATCAAAGTAAAATTCTGATGGCAACAAAAATCAAATATTCTATCAAAAATTGGGGATATACATTTTTGGTAGGTATTTGGTAGGCCTACTTGCATTGCACAAGGAATGTGTTATTTTCAATAGGTTATTGATAAAAAATGACTTAAAAGTACATTGATTTTTATTACAAAATTTATACAAAACAGTTTCAATTCTAAGGTATCAATAATTAATAAATATTAAGGATAATGAACAAATTATTTCTTCAGAGAAGATACATAAAAACATTGCAAAAATAATACATATCAGACAAATATTATTACAACAAAAATACCACACAGACATTTGGGCTTTGTTACTTTATCAGTAACTATAAGATTACATTAATAAAGTACATAGAATATTTATTTACAAGAACATAATTACAAAAAGTGAAAACACCTTTGATGAAATAAACATTTTATTTATTACATCAAACATAACTAAACTCAGATGACAATATAAATGAACTAAATATAGGTTTTTCTGCGAGGGAGTGTAGGATTGATTAGGGGTTCAATTAGTTCAAATTATTAAAAAAAAAATAGCATAAACTATAAATAGAAAAACTAGACTGGTATGTTTACAACAAAATGAAAACTTCAAGTTACATTTAAGAGATATTCCGTGTCAAATCAACAAGTGCTACAACCTGACCCTCTTAGATTTATTTGAAATTAAGTATGCATGTAGTATTCATAAATAGTAACACAAATCAATTTTTTCACATTTTTCTGACGAAAGGTTACTGAGTAATGGGTGCTCAAAAATGAAAAAAAAAATAAAATTTTTGACTTGCGCAACAATATTGATTTGTTCACAACTTGTGTTCTAATTAGGCTAGAACAATGACATCGAGTTCATTTGAAAGCTCTTTTAAAGGGCTTTCATATGATATAAAACATAATTAGTTGAAAATATATATATTTTTTATAAACACATCATTATTGCATTTACTGAATTTTGAAAAACTGTATTTTTAAAATTCTCAAAAAAATATATGTGAAAGATATTGTTTTCCTCTACATATTCTGAAAGTTTCAACTTGGGATAAGCATGGGATCACTATCAAAAGTAATTTTATGTTTATCACGATTCTGTAAAACGTCATTCAGATCGGTGAAATATTATTATTTTTATTTTCCTACCCGTGACAATTTTTCAGAATCATAGTTGGATTTATTACTTGGCCTACAAAATTGTACTTTTCTTTCATACAAATAACTGTGTTTTAAAGCTTAGCACTAGCTAAATTAATAGCTCAAAATTAATAAATTGACCTACATATCTAAAATATATGAAGGTCATATACACGGTTTTCCGTGTACAAGCAAAAAAATCTCATTTTAAAGACTATATACAAAATGGTTGGTTGGTGTGACTATCTCCCATCTGTTTAGTATTTTTTCATCGGATAATATTCAGTCAGCTGTTGTCAACTGTTGTTGAAAGTGACCTGTACATTTTCTTTTGGTGTGACATAGCCAATAAAGTGAAAAAAATATGATTAATTCTGAAATGTTGTGTTTTGAAATTAGCTTAAAGGTACTTTTGTACAATTCTCACAACAGTGTATAAGTTTATATGCCTACAACCAGTTAATATTGTAACGAGACATATGAGCCCAAATATTTCAGTAACCCAAAATATTAACACATGTCAATAATTGAGTGAAAGAGACAAACCAAGTGTTTCTTCTAAAAGGCCAAGCATGAAACTACATGAGCTACTCATCACCAAGGATAAACTCACAACAATAAGAGTTAATAAAACTAATGGTAACTAACAAGTGAAATAACATTATAAGAAAAAGAAGATGCACCGAACAATGATTGTACCACAGGAACCAACAACCCAATAGTTTTCGGTCAGTAAGGAACCAATGAAGACAAGGAAGAAACATACTACGAGAAAGACACCTAACAACCATGGCATAAAGTATAGATTCCAAGAGCCAGTCAACTATAGAACATCTTACCCGTATATGCAATGACTGAACAACTTACAGATTGAAGAGATGGACAAGAACTGACTAACTGAGATGACCAATATACAACAGATAATATTATAAATGTATAGGACAAGATATGTTATAAAAGAATGAAAGTAACTATACTGTTAACTGAATAGAAGCTGTGAATAAAAGCATAGTAACATGTTATGCATAGCACCCATGTAACATAAAGAAGTATTAAAATTGTCTCATAATAATAACAAATATTACTCAAATAGTCAAACAATCATGTAAGATAAGAAAAGGCAATAACTAAAGAGTTATTAGTTATCATTAATAAAACCAAACTTGAGAAAATAAGGTTAAAAGAATGTAAATTTGTATCAACCTAACATACACATTGTTGGTACAAATTTCACCTAAATTCACATCTATCAGTAGGAAAAGCCTACCTAAACCAAAATGTTTTGTGCCTTAAACCAAGAAGAAATGATAAGCTTTCTACAGGTACCAATATAAGATACCCAAAATGGATTTTAAATAAGAATTTAAGTAAATAAAGTGAACCAAAACCGACCAAAAGGGGATTCACTAAGTAAAACGTGAACAAAACCACTTTATAATACCAAATAGAAGTAAAAGGTTAATGTCTATACCACAAGTAAGGTGTAATGCCACTATTGTAATAGTATAAGAATATTATAAGAAAGGACATAATGTATTATAATCGTAATTAAGAACACCTGTCATGTGACACCAAGTGTAAGTAATGTTAGTCAATGATATACACTAAGGGACAGACCAGTGTACAAAAAACACTAAACCAATTATAAAGAGACTACTATGATTAAACTATCGTAACTAAATAATAGTAGAAAGAGATAAAAGAATACCAAATAAGAATGGAAATAAGTGTACACCTCATAGTGCAAAATAGAGGTCAGAGAGAGATAACTATATAAGAATACAGCAGTTCTATAAGGAGAAATTTACCTCCAAACTTATAAATTTTGCACAATCATCTGGCGATATAAGAGCTTCTACAACAATGGACTCTGTAACAAAGAAAGAATTTTAGCTAACAGAGAAAAATAATTATCATTGCCAGTATCAACAAAAGTGCAAATTACTAAATGAAATAATTGCAATTTTATGGGAAATAATGTTATTAAACTAATTATGTACTTTATTAAGAACTTTTGTTTTCCAGCAGCTTCCAAAACTCTTTATATAAAAAATAATATAAACAAACTTATTTAGAGCTTCTAACAATACTTATCTTAAAATTATCATATGATTATACTTTCCAAAGGAAGCCCCTGATTTGAAAGCATTGACACATAATACTACTAATTAAAAATGATTCCAACTACTATGTTACTAAATTTTCTCATTTAAAATGTAAATGGGACTGTTAATAACTTTATATTGTTGGCATTAACAAGACAAAACAATCATTAATGGCTATTTTATCACAAACTTCAAAATCTCCTATAAAGCTTGCTCAATGAAATAGGACATTCCTGATGCAGAAAATTAACTTTGCCATAACACAAATTAAATAGGCTAACACCCAAAAAAAAAAATGCTTTGAAAACAAAACATTAATGAAATATGGTATGAATTAATTGTGCTACATTCAAAGCTGATTTTCTTAATTGATTTAAAGTACCTATACAAGTCTAGTTTGTCAAGTAAAGATAATTTAGGTAAACCTAACACTACATATGAAACAAACATTAAATCAAATATGCTAATGTTACAAAATTCACAAACAGAAAAAAAAATTTTAAATTATCTATAGGCTAAATTGCTTTGATTATATTACCTTCTCCACTTCATATGTTTTCCACATCAATATCATCTGATGTCGATACTACTGATGGTGCAATAATAGTCATGTTTTCCCAGTCAATTCTGGAAAGTTCAGGAGAAACCTGAAAGATCATTACAAAACTCATACATAATTTTTCACTAAGTTAATAATTATAATAATATTAAGCTAATAATTAAGAGAATAATTTATTTTCTTAACCTAGCACAATATTTGTAGGTTAGCACTATGAATTTACAAAAAGTTAATGGATTTTGTGTAAATTTCTAAAAAAAATTAAATTTACAGCGTAATCTAGTAGTTATTTTATAGTAATCTATTTTAATTTAAATGAACTCAAGTCACTATTGCTTGGTTACATCCCTGCACTGAAGATTCCTGAAAAAGATTTCTAATATAATCATACAAACTCGAAAAACAAAAACTGTTCAAATGATTAACATTGAATAATATAATCCTGATTATAACGGTATTATAACTAGCAAATACATTACGGATAATTCATCCATACTCTGTATCATTTAAATCTACTATTAAGTATAACACACCCCATAAAATATTTATAATATTTTAATATATAATTATTAATATTATTTATTAACATACTAATTTTTTAAAATTTCATGTGATATTAGTTGAGTATCATTTAGGAGGTTAAACAATATAAATACAATTCTACACATTAAGTTACAGATTATAAATACAGATAATAAGAAATTAAATAAAAATAACACTATAGGCCTACATCAATTATCGGGTTTAAGAACCTGCTGCTGTAAGCAGTGATAATTTTAGTTTAGTGAGCTTTAATCAGACTTGCATGCAATAATAAATTTTACATAAGATAAAAGAACGATGCTTTCTTTAGTCACCAGCAAAACCTTTTCTGTCTGCAAGTTAATATTATAAAATTTAAAAACAGCACAATTATATTAAAAAATTTAATAGAGATTAAAATGCATGTTTAAGTCAAAAATTAAAGAAGTCACAGGTCAAATTCTCTTTTCAATTTTTCTTTTACCTGACAAATGTTAGCCTTTAATTTTTAAAGCAGAGCTGTGTTAAAACAAAATTTTTATGACAAATATATTACAATTTAATGGACTCAATGGTATGAAAGTAACTATGTGTACAAACAATTATAACAGTTTGCTTCAGTGAGGATATAGTACACATAGGCCTATATTATAAATTTTGTTATATTAGGTCTTAAAATTAACCTTAACTTTCTACCGTTGTCATATCTTATCAAGTAATTACGTTTCTCTGAAAAATGCTGAATTTGAAAGTATATTTATAGTAATATAGCTGGACTGCAGAATTAAATAAAATATGTAACTAGTTAAATACGAGCAGAGTTCAAATTAAATATATTATGGTAAGGCCTATGTAAGGGCCTAGTGAAGCAAAATTCCTTAATTGCTCTTTGAATGACTCAGGGTGATATTTGTCTTGTGTTGAATTGCCAGAGCATGTAATGGCCAGTACATCTTTTACTATAGTCTGTGTGGAACTTGTATTGTGACTGCCTTTTTATTGGAACTTCTAGATCTGGTTGGGAAAAGAGTTGCAGTCTACCTCCAGTTGTAACAATGCCTTACCTTGTGATAAAACAGTAATTCAGAAGCATCCAACCTATTAAATAAAATGTCTGAACTGTTCTACAAGAGGAAATTTTCTCTCTTTATGTATTTATAATGTTTGTAGAGATATATGTAACTGATTATCTGATGTTTTTTATATAATTGTGCACTCTGAAATCTGTAAGCCTTGGGGCTACACCAGTTTATACAGGTTTATGGCAGGGGGGAGCACATGCACTTGTGAGTTCCACACAAGTATATATTATCTATCTCATTTTGCATGTTACTTTATTGATTAGTTGAGTCTTTTTTCTAGTGTTTGAGTTAGATTTCAGAGGGCGCATGTTGTTGGGTAATGTAATTGTTTGCATTGTTGTGGCTGTAATGCTTGTTAAAGGTTTTATATATTTTGTATAGTGTTCAGTATGGCCTGTAAGAGTTCTTTAAATGTTTTATATATTTTGCATAGTTTTCAGTATGGCCTGTCAGAGATTTTAAATGTTTTATATATTTTGCATAGTTTTCAGTATGGCATGTCAGAGGTTTTAAATGTTTTATATATTTTGCATAGTTTTCAGTATGGCATGTCAGAGATTTTAAATGTTTTATATATTTTGCATAGTTTTCAGTATGGCATGTCAGAGATTTTAAATGTTTTATATATTTTATAGAATTTCAGTAGGCTATGTAAGGGTTTTTAAAGGTGATATATATTTTATATACTTTTGATGGAATTTGTCGTAAATATTAAATTTGAATGTTTTGAAAATTTTAGATTCTGGTTACCCTGTCATGGATTTTGAATATTCACATATTTCCTATAATTCTGATAGAATACCTTCTGTCTGGACACTATGAATCATTTTCAGAAAACATGTAATATTTTGTAGATGTTTTACAGATTTATATATTTCTCATGAAATAATTTTACATATTAAATTTTGAATATTTTTTGAAATTTTAAATTGGAGTGTCATGTAATATAGTGAATATTTCACCTACTTATAGATTTTAATGGAATAACCTCACAACCTGATTTTATGAGATTTCATTGTAACAAAACACTATATGATAGCCTCAATAAACTTGTGTTAAATTTTGAAGTTTCAAAACTGAGGTCACCTCATTCCTCCAATTACCCAAAGGTTATCCAGCATGCGGATATTCTTCCACTAGGAGGCCTCTCCTAGTTCAGTGAAATGGTGAGCCAAGGTAAGTTGTGGTTTTTTGAAATTTATTTTTCGGTTGTCAGTTTTGGAAAGTTTAAAAATTGTTGTGACGTCATGGGTGATGAGCGGCTCACAAATGGTAGCAGAGCGTGGTTGGACGTAGTCCTGGCCACCTCAGAAACGAAAATTGGAAATGGATGAGGTGACCTCCATATTTTAGTGGGATATGTTATGTTAAGTATGTGATGTTTATCAGTGTTGTAAATCTTGGTCTTTGGGTGCGGTTGCCGGGCCGGGACCCCCAGGGGGGGTTGAGCACAGCCTGGCGATTTCTGATGGTTTTGGGGGTTCTTAAGTGT
This sequence comes from Magicicada septendecula, assembly GCA_034769895.1. Classification (NCBI taxonomy): domain Eukaryota; kingdom Metazoa; phylum Arthropoda; class Insecta; order Hemiptera; family Cicadidae; genus Magicicada; species Magicicada septendecula. The sequence continues at coordinate 307,877,930 of CM068373.1, read as the reverse complement.
TTATCTGTTTGTTTGTGTTCTTGTGTGGTCATTGTTGTCTTGGTTGTCCTATCGCACTTCATCTTGGTCTTCATTGTTGGTCCGGTGCCGGGTCGGGGACCCTGAGGCACCTTGATTGTCAGCTCTTGTTGAATTCAGTTTCTTGTTGTTGGATACTATGGCGGAGCAGGGGCAGAGTAGGAGTCGTGAAGGCCGCGGTCTGGTGCCCGAATATTTCACAAAGGACGAACTCCTTTTCGAGATACGTTTGCGGGGTGGGGTTCCCCAGAGGGACGTGGCGTCCTTGCGGCGTCAACTGCGGGAACTGCTGGTGGGTGACGCTCCCATCCGGAGGGTCGAAATCGAGGATTTGGAGGAGGAGCTGGCCGTGTGTGAGGACAAGTGGACCGAGTTCTCCACCCTGATGGAGGACTCGGAATATATGGGGAGTTCCACCCGTGTTTGGCAGCGGGTGACCCAAAGGATGCACCACTTGTCCGCCCGCCTGAGTAATTTGCTTTTGCAGGATGATCTGGAGGAGGAGGGTAGGCGGACGGCGTCGGCCCTCCAGTCAAAGATTGGTCTACTTGGGGAGGCTCCCGAAAGCCCTAGTAACCTGAAGGAGATACCCATGCGCCAGACCGTGGCCCCTGAGCGGGTGGGTCTCCTAGGGGAGCCTTGTAGCGCTCTGGTGGAGGAACGTCCGTCTATTTCGGTGGGCAGTCGCCCCCGGGGATTTCAGGGGGAGCATGTGGAAGTGCCTCGAGGGTTGGGTACTGCACCTGCTAGTGTTAAGTATGAATCGTTGCCGAACCCCATTTATGACCTCCTCCGTCGGCTTCCAGTGGTCGACGGTTTGGACCCTGACCAGCTTGTCCAATTCCTTGAAGGGGTTTTCGGCATTTTTGATGTCCCTGGGGTGACCGGCGCTGCCCTGTTAAATTTGATTTACCCGTATTGTCGGGCGCCCCTGCTGGATCGTGTGGTCTGGCATCTGGGCGCGGGCGGGGATTTTGAGGCGTTCCACAAAGATGTGTTGGAACTGTTTATCCCCGGGAGGCTGCGTGACCATATGCGGCAGCGATTTTTCTACAGAGTTCAGGGGCAAGGGGAACAGTTGAACGTATTTATAAACTCGATCAAAAGTGCTGCCCGTGTGCTGCGGGTGGATGTGTCGGAGTCTGAGGTGGTGCGGGTTATCTTGGAGGGCCTTAATCCGCAGGAGAGGTCAAGGTTGGTGTTTTTGGAGCGACCACGCAGCTTCGCTGATCTTAACGAGGCTTGTGTCTTCGCCCGCACCATCCAGATGAACGATGAGGCTCGCTCCGGCCGTTCCGAATTCCCTGTCCCCTGTTCCTCATCTGGTCAGCAGCGGCCTACCCGGGAGCAACGTGGTGGCAACCCTTGGAAAGAGCAACGTGGTGGCCACCCTTGGAAAGAGCAACGTGGTGGCGATTCTGAGAGGCGGGAAGTCCGCTGCTATTCCTGTGGGAAGATGGGGCACTTGGCCCGGAATTGCCCCCTCAAACGATCGGAGGTCTCGCGGGAAAACCGTCCATCAAAAAACGGCCTGCGTGGGGGGGATTGAGGGGACGCCGGTCCCTCCCCACGTTTGGTAGCGATGTAGCATCCCAGGTCCCGTTATGTGCAGTTGAGACGGGACACCCATCCGGGGAGGCCGATCCCAAGCCGATTCGTCCGGGTCTCTCCGTGTGTCCATTTTTGGAGCTGGAGGTCGGGAAGGGCCGGGTTAAGGCCCTGGTGGACTCCGGATCGGCACGGTGTCTTATCTCCTACCGTGTTTACCAGCAATTGGTCCGGGAGTCATTGATCCGGTCGAATACTCCTTCGTCGGTGGTATGTTGGACGGCCTCGAGGGAGGTCTTGCCGACCTCCATATTGGTGGCTTTTAAATTTAAAATAAACTATTTTTCGTGGGTTTGGGAGTTTCTCGTGGCTCCGAACTTGAGCGTGGACTGTATTGTGGGTGCGGATTTTATTATGAAAAGTGGCATGGTTCTCGATATCCAGGGGCACGTATGCTTCTTTAAGTTCAACCGTGCAGTACGCATCCCCTTTCTGGGATATCGGGATGAGGCGGGGGAAGGTCTTGAAGTACTTCAACCCCCGGCGTACATTAATACTTTAAGCCCATCTCTACAAACTGCTTTCCGTAAATTGTGTGATGAGTTCCCCGAGGTGCTGACCGCCAACCTCGGACTCACTCACAATTTGGAGTATCGGATCCGCCTGTGCGACTCCGCGGTAGTCCGTTCGCACCCGTATAAATTCGCTCCGCCTAAGATGACCATCTTGCGTGAGAAGGTGCAGGAATTGTTGGACCAGGGGGTTATTGAACCTTCCACGTCGGCCTATGCCAGTCCAGCATTCCTGGTGCCTAAACCGGGAGGGAAGCATAGGCTGGTCATCGATTATCGAAAATTGAATCAGAATATTAAAGTTGAGTCGGTGCCCCTCCCGGACCTGCATTCGGCCTTTGACTGGTTTTCGCAGGGCCGATATTTCACCATTTTCGACCTGAATTCAGCATACCACCAGATACCCTTACACAGGGATTCTCGGCCGTTTACTGCCTTTTGCGTGCCGTGGAACTTGTACCAATACAAGAGAGTCCCCATGGGACTGGCGGTTGGTGCGCAGACGTTAACCCGTCTATTAGACTCCGTGTTCCACGACATTAAATTCCAATATGTGTTTAATTATCTGGACGATCTGCTCATTTACAGCTCCACTCTTGAAGAACACATGAACCATCTCCGTGAGGTGTTGTGTCGCTTGAGGCGCGCGGGGCTTACAGTGAATCCCGACAAGGTGAAAATTGCCCAGGAGGAAATTTCTTTCCTCGGTCACCTTGTCTCTCATAAAGGGGTCACGCTTGATCCAGAGAGGACGCAGGCAATTCGGGATTTTCCTCCTCCACGGGATGCTAAAGGGGTGGCCCGCTTCGTGGGCATGGTGAATTTTTACCGGCGGTTCATCCCGGGGGCTGCTGAGATTGCGGCTCCCCTAAATTCCTTAAGGAAAAAAGGGGCCAAGTTCGTGTGGGGAGACGCACAGCAACGTGCCTTCGAGTCCCTAAAGGAGTCCATTTTGTCGCCGCCCGTGCTTCGGATGCCCGATTTCACGAAGCCTTTCATTGTGCAATCCGACGCCAGCTCTGTGGCGATCGGGGCCGTGCTCTCTCAGGAGGTGGATGGTGCTCGGCAGCCAGTTGCATTTGTATCCAGGACCCTTACCAACACTGAAAAGAAATCCTCGGTATATGAGTTAGAGTGTTTGGCGGTAGTCTTCGCCCTTGACAAGTTTAGGAGGTATTTGGAACACGCTGAGTTCCTATTAGAGACGGACAATCAGGCTCTCTCGTGGCTTCTGGCGCACCCCCGTCAACTGGGTAAACTTGGCCGCTGGGTGGTCAAGATCTCTTCTTTTAAGTTTCGGGCACAACATATAAGGGGGACCCAAAATGTTGTTGCCGACGCTCTGTCCCGTATGTATCACCTACCCAGTGAGGAGCCAATAAATGAACCATGCGCCGTACTCCTGGAGTTCCCCCTCGCCTTCACGGAAGTTATCCCTCATCAGCTTGATGATGAGGTGTTGGGTCCCATCATCAATAGAATCAAATCAGGCGAGATGAAGGCTCCATATCATCTGTCCAAGGGCGTCCTCTGCTGCAAGGAACGTAGAGGACGGGTCCCTAAGATAGTGCTGCCGAGCAAGCTGATACCCATGGTCTTCCAATATTATCATGATTCCCCGGTTGGAGGCCATTTGGGTGTTTCAAAGACCATCGCCGCGATCAGAAAGAACTTCATCTGGAAAGGCATGGACCGGGATATCGCCACCCGGGTGAAGTGTTGTCATCTGTGCAGTCTGAGCAAGCCCGCTCAGAACACTAAGTTGGGGTTGCTGTCTTCTGAGGTGGCTGGCAGACCGATGGAGAAGGTTTTCATCGACTACGTGGGTCCTTTCCCGCGTAGCAAAGCCGGGAATTCGTTCCTCCTTGTTTGTGTGGACGCCTTCTCCAAGTATGTCTGGCTACTTCCCTTGCGTCAGGCTAGTACTGCCAATACCATCGTAGCCCTTCAGACCAGTATTTTTCAGCATTTCGGGCTTCCTTCCATCATTGTCTCAGACAATGGCCCGCAATTCATCTCGAGGCAATTCCGAAACATGTGTTTCCGGCACGGCATCCGGCATGTAACCACTTCCCCCTACCACCCGCAACCTTCCCACGCAGAGCGATTCAACCGCAATCTGAGATCCGCTCTTATCGCCTATCACGCGGAGCAGCAGAATACGTGGGACCAGAATCTCCAGTGGTTGCAGATGGCGTTCAATTCGTCCCTTCATGAAAGCCATTGTGCCGTGCCTTTTGAGGTCATGTTTGGTTTCTCCCCCGCTCATCCCCTTGGTAATTTGTGGAAACTGGAGGATCTTCTCCCGGATTTGCCAAACGAAGGGGTCGTTCACAGGTGGAAAGATGTGAGGAGAGCCCTGCTCCGATCGCACGAGCGCGTGCGGCGTCGCTATAATGCTGGGAGAGTCCCCAACCCTTTTAAGGTGGGTCAGCTGGTTTATTGCAGGAGCCATCCGCTCAGCTCTAAGGTGGAGGGTCGCGCTGCCAAGCTCTGCTATAGATGGTTGGGACCCTTCCGGATTTCTGAGTTTGTCTCGCCCGTCACTGCCAGCCTGGTGGATCCGGAGGATGGGATGAAGGTGAGGGTGGCCCATGTGTCCCATTTGAAGGCGTGTGCGCAGATGGAGCTTCCGTGAGAGGTAAATTGGTATTGTTCACCCCAGTTAGGATTAGTTAGGGTCCTCGGGTTTGGTTTTCGGGGGGCTTCGCTGGAGGGATTGTGTTTTATGGTTTTATTTTTTAGTGTTTTATTGTTTTAGGTGGGGTTAATTGGGGTTTTAAACGTTTTATCGGTATTTTAGCTTCTCTCCTTTCCTTTCTTCTTTCTTTGCTTTAGGCCGCGGCCGCTCACACTCCCCGTACCTTCTACACACACACACACCCAGCTACACACCCACACACACCTTGTCCTTCCTTCTGGTGTCCTTTCGTTTTCCACTTTCGCCGGATTTTATCTTTTTATTGGTTTTTAGTCAGTCCCCGCTTTTCCTCCGGTGGTGGCAGTCCCAGTGTCGTCCAACCCGTTGGACTCCTTTTGTTGTGGGGGTGTGCCGTACGTAGGTGTACGGCAAATAGCGGTTCTAAGGATTCCGGGCGTTATTTCCTTGCATCTGGGGAGTTCGCTTTGGACAGGTTCTCTTCGCTATCTATGAGACGTTACGGCGACTGTTTGTTACGCTCCCGCCATCTAGTAGTCGTCGCTGTAACTTCGGACTAGGGTATCTTCCTTTCCCGCTGCTAGAGTGAGCCTGCTGTATTCCGTTGTGGGCTGTAGAGCGCCTTTGGAACTCGGCCAGCTGTAGTTATCAGCTGTAGAGTTTGGTCTTGACTCGAGGGTTGATGTCTGCTGTTCTCATCAGGAGCGTTTGACGACCACGTGTTGGTCTCAGATTGTATAGAGCTGAAAGTTTTGTGGTTTTCTTTTTTTTATGCCGGCGTTGAGTGAAACCATTATGTCAGGCTAAGGGAAAAGCGTGCTAGAGGTCCTCGGGGGGCCGGCATCCGTGAATCTGGGAAGACCAAGATGTGAATTATGTGATAGATTGTGTGAGTATTGAACAGGTATTGTGATGTGAGGTATTGATGCACCATGAACAGGTATGGAAAAATAAAATTATTAAATTTTGCCCTGGGACTTTGTGGGTCGGGTCTGGCTGATTTCTCTAACACTACAAAAAAAAAAAAGAGGGGACAATAGTTTCTTAATACTGGAGTTTTGTCACTTCTTGGTACTCTTGTAATATCATGTACTATTGAAACATGCCGGTTTTTGCAGAACTTGAGTAACTTCGCATGTTTCTCTCTAATGATGAGTAGCTTCGCCGCTGTTTGCGGTGGCCTGGTATTCTATGGACAAAACTTTTCTTACCTAAAAAAAAAAAAAAAAAAAAAAACTTAAGAAAATGTGTTGGGAATCGGCCGGGGCCGAGTTCATTTGGCCTAGTGAAGCAAAATTCCTTAATTGCTCTTTGAATGACTCAGGGTGATATTTGTCTTGTGTTGAATTGCCAGAGCATGTAATGGCCAGTACATCTTTTACTATAGTCTGTGTGGAACTTGTATTGTGACTGCCTTTTTATTGGAACTTGTAGATCTGGTTGGGAAAAGAGTTGCAGTCTACCTCCAGTTGTAACAATGCCTTACCTTGTGATAAAACAGTAATTCAGAAGCATCCAACCTATTAAATAAAATGTCTGAACTGTTCTACAAGAGGAAATTTTCTCTCTTTATGTATTTATAATGTTTGTAGAGATATATGTAACTGATTATCTGATGTTTTTTATATAATTGTGCACTCTGAAATCTGTAAGCCTTGGGGCTACACCAGTTTATACAGGTTTATGGCAGGGGGGAGCACATGCACTTGTGAGTTCCACACAAGTATATATTATCTATCTCATTTTGCATGTTACTTTATTGATTAGTTGAGTCTTTTTTCTAGTGTTTGAGTTAGATTTCAGAGGGCGCATGTTGTTGGGTAATGTAATTGTTTGCATTGTTGTGGCTGTAATGCTTGTTAAAGGTTTTATATATTTTGTATAGTGTTCAGTATGGCCTGTAAGAGTTCTTTAAATGTTTTATATATTTTGCATAGTTTTCAGTATGGCCTGTCAGAGATTTTAAATGTTTTATATATTTTGCATAGTTTTCAGTATGGCATGTCAGAGGTTTTAAATGTTTTATATATTTTGCATAGTTTTCAGTATGGCATGTCAGAGATTTTAAATGTTTTATATATTTTGCATAGTTTTCAGTATGGCATGTCAGAGATTTTAAATGTTTTATATATTTTATAGAATTTCAGTAGGCTATGTAAGGGTTTTTAAAGGTGATATATATTTTATATACTTTTGATGGAATTTGTCGTAAATATTAAATTTGAATGTTTTGAAAATTTTAGATTCTGGTTACCCTGTCATGGATTTTGAATATTCACATATTTCCTATAATTCTGATAGAATACCTTCTGTCTGGACACTATGAATCATTTTCAGAAAACATGTAATATTTTGTAGATGTTTTACAGATTTATATATTTCTCATGAAATAATTTTACATATTAAATTTTGAATATTTTTTGAAATTTTAAATTGGAGTGTCATGTAATATAGTGAATATTTCACCTACTTATAGATTTTAATGGAATAACCTCACAACCTGATTTTATGAGATTTCATTGTAACAAAACACTATATGATAGCCTCAATAAACTTGTGTTAAATTTTGAAGTTTCAAAACTGAGGTCACCTCATTCCTCCAATTACCCAAAGGTTATCCAGCATGCGGATATTCTTCCACTAGGAGGCCTCTCCTAGTTCAGTGAAATGGTGAGCCAAGGTAAGTTGTGGTTTTTTGAAATTTATTTTTCGGTTGTCAGTTTTGGAAAGTTTAAAAATTGTTGTGACGTCATGGGTGATGAGCGGCTCACAAATGGTAGCAGAGCGTGGTTGGACGTAGTCCTGGCCACCTCAGAAACGAAAATTGGAAATGGATGAGGTGACCTCCATATTTTAGTGGGATATGTTATGTTAAGTATGTGATGTTTATCAGTGTTGTAAATCTTGGTCTTTGGGTGCGGTTGCCGGGCCGGGACCCCCAGGGGGGGTTGAGCACAGCCTGGCGATTTCTGATGGTTTTGGGGGTTCTTAAGTGTTTATCTGTTTGTTTGTGTTCTTGTGTGGTCATTGTTGTCTTGGTTGTCCTATCGCACTTCATCTTGGTCTTCATTGTTGGTCCGGTGCCGGGTCGGGGACCCTGAGGCACCTTGATTGTCAGCTCTTGTTGAATTCAGTTTCTTGTTGTTGGATACTATGGCGGAGCAGGGGCAGAGTAGGAGTCGTGAAGGCCGCGGTCTGGTGCCCGAATATTTCACAAAGGACGAACTCCTTTTCGAGATACGTTTGCGGGGTGGGGTTCCCCAGAGGGACGTGGCGTCCTTGCGGCGTCAACTGCGGGAACTGCTGGTGGGTGACGCTCCCATCCGGAGGGTCGAAATCGAGGATTTGGAGGAGGAGCTGGCCGTGTGTGAGGACAAGTGGACCGAGTTCTCCACCCTGATGGAGGACTCGGAATATATGGGGAGTTCCACCCGTGTTTGGCAGCGGGTGACCCAAAGGATGCACCACTTGTCCGCCCGCCTGAGTAATTTGCTTTTGCAGGATGATCTGGAGGAGGAGGGTAGGCGGACGGCGTCGGCCCTCCAGTCAAAGATTGGTCTACTTGGGGAGGCTCCCGAAAGCCCTAGTAACCTGAAGGAGATACCCATGCGCCAGACCGTGGCCCCTGAGCGGGTGGGTCTCCTAGGGGAGCCTTGTAGCGCTCTGGTGGAGGAACGTCCGTCTATTTCGGTGGGCAGTCGCCCCCGGGGATTTCAGGGGGAGCATGTGGAAGTGCCTCGAGGGTTGGGTACTGCACCTGCTAGTGTTAAGTATGAATCGTTGCCGAACCCCATTTATGACCTCCTCCGTCGGCTTCCAGTGGTCGACGGTTTGGACCCTGACCAGCTTGTCCAATTCCTTGAAGGGGTTTTCGGCATTTTTGATGTCCCTGGGGTGACCGGCGCTGCCCTGTTAAATTTGATTTACCCGTATTGTCGGGCGCCCCTGCTGGATCGTGTGGTCTGGCATCTGGGCGCGGGCGGGGATTTTGAGGCGTTCCACAAAGATGTGTTGGAACTGTTTATCCCCGGGAGGCTGCGTGACCATATGCGGCAGCGATTTTTCTACAGAGTTCAGGGGCAAGGGGAACAGTTGAACGTATTTATAAACTCGATCAAAAGTGCTGCCCGTGTGCTGCGGGTGGATGTGTCGGAGTCTGAGGTGGTGCGGGTTATCTTGGAGGGCCTTAATCCGCAGGAGAGGTCAAGGTTGGTGTTTTTGGAGCGACCACGCAGCTTCGCTGATCTTAACGAGGCTTGTGTCTTCGCCCGCACCATCCAGATGAACGATGAGGCTCGCTCCGGCCGTTCCGAATTCCCTGTCCCCTGTTCCTCATCTGGTCAGCAGCGGCCTACCCGGGAGCAACGTGGTGGCAACCCTTGGAAAGAGCAACGTGGTGGCCACCCTTGGAAAGAGCAACGTGGTGGCGATTCTGAGAGGCGGGAAGTCCGCTGCTATTCCTGTGGGAAGATGGGGCACTTGGCCCGGAATTGCCCCCTCAAACGATCGGAGGTCTCGCGGGAAAACCGTCCATCAAAAAACGGCCTGCGTGGGGGGGATTGAGGGGACGCCGGTCCCTCCCCACGTTTGGTAGCGATGTAGCATCCCAGGTCCCGTTATGTGCAGTTGAGACGGGACACCCATCCGGGGAGGCCGATCCCAAGCCGATTCGTCCGGGTCTCTCCGTGTGTCCATTTTTGGAGCTGGAGGTCGGGAAGGGCCGGGTTAAGGCCCTGGTGGACTCCGGATCGGCACGGTGTCTTATCTCCTACCGTGTTTACCAGCAATTGGTCCGGGAGTCATTGATCCGGTCGAATACTCCTTCGTCGGTGGTATGTTGGACGGCCTCGAGGGAGGTCTTGCCGACCTCCATATTGGTGGCTTTTAAATTTAAAATAAACTATTTTTCGTGGGTTTGGGAGTTTCTCGTGGCTCCGAACTTGAGCGTGGACTGTATTGTGGGTGCGGATTTTATTATGAAAAGTGGCATGGTTCTCGATATCCAGGGGCACGTATGCTTCTTTAAGTTCAACCGTGCAGTACGCATCCCCTTTCTGGGATATCGGGATGAGGCGGGGGAAGGTCTTGAAGTACTTCAACCCCCGGCGTACATTAATACTTTAAGCCCATCTCTACAAACTGCTTTCCGTAAATTGTGTGATGAGTTCCCCGAGGTGCTGACCGCCAACCTCGGACTCACTCACAATTTGGAGTATCGGATCCGCCTGTGCGACTCCGCGGTAGTCCGTTCGCACCCGTATAAATTCGCTCCGCCTAAGATGACCATCTTGCGTGAGAAGGTGCAGGAATTGTTGGACCAGGGGGTTATTGAACCTTCCACGTCGGCCTATGCCAGTCCAGCATTCCTGGTGCCTAAACCGGGAGGGAAGCATAGGCTGGTCATCGATTATCGAAAATTGAATCAGAATATTAAAGTTGAGTCGGTGCCCCTCCCGGACCTGCATTCGGCCTTTGACTGGTTTTCGCAGGGCCGATATTTCACCATTTTCGACCTGAATTCAGCATACCACCAGATACCCTTACACAGGGATTCTCGGCCGTTTACTGCCTTTTGCGTGCCGTGGAACTTGTACCAATACAAGAGAGTCCCCATGGGACTGGCGGTTGGTGCGCAGACGTTAACCCGTCTATTAGACTCCGTGTTCCACGACATTAAATTCCAATATGTGTTTAATTATCTGGACGATCTGCTCATTTACAGCTCCACTCTTGAAGAACACATGAACCATCTCCGTGAGGTGTTGTGTCGCTTGAGGCGCGCGGGGCTTACAGTGAATCCCGACAAGGTGAAAATTGCCCAGGAGGAAATTTCTTTCCTCGGTCACCTTGTCTCTCATAAAGGGGTCACGCTTGATCCAGAGAGGACGCAGGCAATTCGGGATTTTCCTCCTCCACGGGATGCTAAAGGGGTGGCCCGCTTCGTGGGCATGGTGAATTTTTACCGGCGGTTCATCCCGGGGGCTGCTGAGATTGCGGCTCCCCTAAATTCCTTAAGGAAAAAAGGGGCCAAGTTCGTGTGGGGAGACGCACAGCAACGTGCCTTCGAGTCCCTAAAGGAGTCCATTTTGTCGCCGCCCGTGCTTCGGATGCCCGATTTCACGAAGCCTTTCATTGTGCAATCCGACGCCAGCTCTGTGGCGATCGGGGCCGTGCTCTCTCAGGAGGTGGATGGTGCTCGGCAGCCAGTTGCATTTGTATCCAGGACCCTTACCAACACTGAAAAGAAATCCTCGGTATATGAGTTAGAGTGTTTGGCGGTAGTCTTCGCCCTTGACAAGTTTAGGAGGTATTTGGAACACGCTGAGTTCCTATTAGAGACGGACAATCAGGCTCTCTCGTGGCTTCTGGCGCACCCCCGTCAACTGGGTAAACGTGGCCGCTGGGTGGTCAAGATCTCTTCTTTTAAGTTTCGGGCACAACATATAAGGGGGACCCAAAATGTTGTTGCCGACGCTCTGTCCCGTATGTATCACCTACCCAGTGAGGAGCCAATAAATGAACCATGCGCCGTACTCCTGGAGTTCCCCCTCGCCTTCACGGAAGTTATCCCTCATCAGCTTGATGATGAGGTGTTGGGTCCCATCATCAATAGAATCAAATCAGGCGAGATGAAGGCTCCATATCATCTGTCCAAGGGCGTCCTCTGCTGCAAGGAACGTAGAGGACGGGTCCCTAAGATAGTGCTGCCGAGCAAGCTGATACCCATGGTCTTCCAATATTATCATGATTCCCCGGTTGGAGGCCATTTGGGTGTTTCAAAGACCATCGCCGCGATCAGAAAGAACTTCATCTGGAAAGGCATGGACCGGGATATCGCCACCCGGGTGAAGTGTTGTCATCTGTGCAGTCTGAGCAAGCCCGCTCAGAACACTAAGTTGGGGTTGCTGTCTTCTGAGGTGGCTGGCAGACCGATGGAGAAGGTTTTCATCGACTACGTGGGTCCTTTCCCGCGTAGCAAAGCCGGGAATTCGTTCCTCCTTGTTTGTGTGGACGCCTTCTCCAAGTATGTCTGGCTACTTCCCTTGCGTCAGGCTAGTACTGCCAATACCATCGTAGCCCTTCAGACCAGTATTTTTCAGCATTTCGGGCTTCCTTCCATCATTGTCTCAGACAATGGCCCGCAATTCATCTCGAGGCAATTCCGAAACATGTGTTTCCGGCACGGCATCCGGCATGTAACCACTTCCCCCTACCACCCGAAACCTTCCCACGCAGAGCGATTCAACCGCAATCTGAGATCCGCTCTTATCGCCTATCACGCGGAGCACCAGAATACGTGGGACCAGAATCTCCAGTGGTTGCAGATGGCGTTCAATTCGTCCCTTCATGAAAGCCATCGTGCCGTGCCTTTTGAGGTCATGTTTGGTTTCTCCCCCGCTCATCCCCTTGGTAATTTGTGGAAACTGGACTATCTTCTCCCGGATTTGCCAAACGAAGGGGTCGTTCACAGGTGGAAAGATGTGAGGAGAGCCCTGCTCCGATCGCACGAGCGCGTGCGGCGTCGCTATAATGCTGGGAGAGTCCCCAACCCTTTTAAGGTGGGTCAGCTGGTTTATTGCAGGAGCCACCCGCTCAGCTCTAAGGTGGAGGGTCGCGCTGCCAAGCTCTGCTATAGATGGTTGGGACCCTTCCGGATTTCTGAGTTTGTCTCGCCCGTCACTGCCAGCCTGGTGGATCCGGAGGATGGGATGAAGGTGAGGGTGGCCCATGTGTCCCATTTGAAGGCGTGTGCGCAGATGGAGCTTCCGTGAGAGGTAAATTGGTATTGTTCACCCCAGTTAGGATTAGTTAGGGTCCTCGGGTTTGGTTTTCGGGGGGCTTCGCTGGAGGGATTGTGTTTTATGGTTTTATTTTTTAGTGTTTTATTGTTTTAGGTGGGGTTAATTGGGGTTTTAAACGTTTTATCGGTATTTTAGCTTCTCTCCTTTCCTTTCTTCTTTCTTTGCTTTAGGCCGCGGCCGCTCACACTCCCCGTACCTTCTACACACACACACACCCAGCTACACACCCACACACACCTTGTCCTTCCTTCTGGTGTCCTTTCGTTTTCCACTTTCGCCGGATTTTATCTTTTTATTGGTTTTTAGTCAGTCCCCGCTTTTCCTCCGGTGGTGGCAGTCCCAGTGTCGTCCAACCCGTTGGACTCCTTTTGTTGTGGGGGTGTGCCGTACGTAGGTGTACGGCAAATAGCGGTTCTAAGGATTCCGGGCGTTATTTCCTTGCATCTGGGGAGTTCGCTTTGGACAGGTTCTCTTCGCTATCTATGAGACGTTAAGGCGACTGTTTGTTACGCTCCCGCCATCTAGTAGTCGTCGCTGTAACTTCGGACTAGGGTATCTTCCTTTCCCGCTGCTAGAGTGAGCCTGCTGTATTCCGTTGTGGGCTGTAGAGCGCCTTTGGAACTCGGCCAGCTGTAGTTATCAGCTGTAGAGTTTGGTCTTGACTCGAGGGTTGATGTCTGCTGTTCTCATCAGGAGCGTTTGACGACCACGTGTTGGTCTCAGATTGTATAGAGCTGAAAGTTTTGTGGTTTTCTTTTTTTTATGCCGGCGTTGAGTGAAACCATTATGTCAGGCTAAGGGAAAAGCGTGCTAGAGGTCCTCGGGGGGCCGGCATCCGTGAATCTGGGAAGACCAAGATGTGAATTATGTGATAGATTGTGTGAGTATTGAACAGGTATTGTGATGTGAGGTATTGATGCACCATGAACAGGTATGGAAAAATAAAATTATTAAATTTTGCCCTGGGACTTTGTGGGTCGGGTCTGGCTGATTTCTCTAACACTACAAAAAAAAAAGAGGGGACAATAGTTTCTTAATACTGGAGTTTTGTCACTTCTTGGTACTCTTGTAATATCATGTACTATTGAAACATGCCGGTTTTTGCAGAACTTGAGTAACTTCGCATGTTTCTCTCTAATGATGAGTAGCTTCGCCGCTGTTTGCGGTGGCCTGGTATTCTATGGACAAAACTTTTCTTACCTAAAAAAAAAAAAAAAAAAAAAAACTTAAGAAAATGTGTTGGGAATCGGCCGGGGCCGAGTTCATTTGGCCTAGTGAAGCAAAATTCCTTAATTGCTCTTTGAATGACTCAGGGTGATATTTGTCTTGTGTTGAATTGCCAGAGCATGTAATGGCCAGTACATCTTTTACTATAGTCTGTGTGGAACTTGTATTGTGACTGCCTTTTTATTGGAACTTGTAGATCTGGTTGGGAAAAGAGTTGCAGTCTACCTCCAGTTGTAACAATGCCTTACCTTGTGATAAAACAGTAATTCAGAAGCATCCAACCTATTAAATAAAATGTCTGAACTGTTCTACAAGAGGAAATTTTCTCTCTTTATGTATTTATAATGTTTGTAGAGATATATGTAACTGATTATCTGATGTTTTTTATATAATTGTGCACTCTGAAATCTGTAAGCCTTGGGGCTACACCAGTTTATACAGGTTTATGGCAGGGGGGAGCACATGCACTTGTGAGTTCCACACAAGTATATATTATCTATCTCATTTTGCATGTTACTTTATTGATTAGTTGAGTCTTTTTTCTAGTGTTTGAGTTAGATTTCAGAGGGCGCATGTTGTTGGGTAATGTAATTGTTTGCATTGTTGTGGCTGTAATGCTTGTTAAAGGTTTTATATATTTTGTATAGTGTTCAGTATGGCCTGTAAGAGTTCTTTAAATGTTTTATATATTTTGCATAGTTTTCAGTATGGCCTGTCAGAGATTTTAAATGTTTTATATATTTTGCATAGTTTTCAGTATGGCATGTCAGAGGTTTTAAATGTTTTATATATTTTGCATAGTTTTCAGTATGGCATGTCAGAGATTTTAAATGTTTTATATATTTTGCATAGTTTTCAGTATGGCATGTCAGAGATTTTAAATGTTTTATATATTTTATAGAATTTCAGTAGGCTATGTAAGGGTTTTTAAAGGTGATATATATTTTATATACTTTTCATGGAATTTGTCGTAAATATTAAATTTGAATGTTTTGAAAATTTTAGATTCTGGTTACCCTGTCATGGATTTTGAATATTCACATACTTCCTATAATTCTGATAGAATACCTTCTGTCTGGACACTATGAATCATTTTCAGAAAACATGTAATATTTTGTAGATGTTTTACAGATTTATATATTTCTCATGAAATAATTTTACATATTAAATTTTGAATATTTTTTGAAATTTTAAATTGGAGTGTCATGTAATATAGTGAATATTTCACCTACTTATAGATTTTAATGGAATAACCTCACAACCTGATTTTATGAGATTTCATTGTAACAAAACACTATATGATAGCCTCAATAAACTTGTGTTAAATTTTGAAGTTTTAAAACTGAGGTCACCTCATTCCTCCAATTACCCAAAGGTTATCAAGCATGCGGATATTCTTCCACTAGGAGGCCTCTCCTAGTTCAGTGAAATGGTGAGCCGGTCATCAAGGTAAGTTGTGGTTTTTTGAAATTTATTTTTCGGTTGTCAGTTTTGGAAAGTTTAAAAATTGTTGTGACGTCATGGGTGATGAGCGGCTCAACACAGGCAGTCGGATCGTGCTTACTAGTTATTATAGGTTATGTCCAGTTTAGGTGTTTAATAATTATTATCCAAATCAAAGGTTCTTGTGGTGTTTGAAAAGGTGTCAATCTCAAATCGTGTTATTAGTGAGTGTTCTTAGTGTTGGTGTGATATGGTGTCTGTAGTTTTAGTTGATTAATTCTTAAAAAGTCGTGTATACAAAAGTGGGTGATGATACACAATATTATAAGATGTCAAAGTCACCAAATCCTCTTCTTTGTAATGGTTCGTGGTCGAAGATAGGGCCCACGTTCGCTTCAGTCCTTCTCCCTGGTTCTTGATTTTTCTATTTCATATACTGGATGTTCCTCACTTGGTGTAATAGTTCGTGTTATGTATCTCTATCTGTATCAATATGTCTGTAACGTGTTTTCACAGTTTATTTTAATTATGTTAGACGTTATACAAACGCGTCTGTACGCTATGATCGTTGTCAAAGAAGTCTCTTTTTTATTTATCCGAAATTTCTGGTTGCTAAGGGTAAACTTGGAATCTGGTTGGTTGATTCGGATATACATTGTCATATACTTTCATTATTTCAAAATCTAAATTTGTTCAAAACCTTCAAATTAGTATAACTTTTCTGTACTGATTGGGAATTTAAAAGTATTAGCAGCATTATTTTGATCTTTACATTTGTGACATATAGACACTAAACATGCCTACTTTTACTTAAGAACTACAGATGTTACAATTTTGTTATTTGAATTTTCCTTAAATAACTTGAGATGTATTATATTGTTTCTAGATTCGTTGTGTACACTATTAACTATAAATCTATTTATCCTTCCACATTTGTTTTACAAAATCACTAACATTATTATCTAAAATTTACAAAAGTTGGTTTTACCTGGTCTATGTACTGGTGTTATTTTCATCACCATGTTTAAAACCTTTAACAGTTAAATTAACTTTTAACAACCATAAAAACTGTTTAACATATAACACTATCTTAACAAAACAAAAATATATACTATCCTATTAGTTTAATTTCATGCCCACATGGCTATGATTCTACTGAACCTTTGAACAAATAAACTGTTTTTTACTTAATCTATACAATTGTTTAACACTTAGCAATAACATCTTTTTATAGTCTACTTTGCTTTGCCAATCAATTGATCACTGTTTAACACCAGTTCTATGGTGATGTATTTGTTAACATAAAAATGAAATTAACATCAGTTAATTGATATTCTCTTAAAACAACTGCTTCACCTGCTACATACAAAAAACAACATAAATACCATGATACTAAAACAACGTGATAAAACATAATAACATGCACATTTTTATAAAATAAATTATGCACTAATTAATTAGTCTTCTCTCACTTAATTCATTAATTATTCTAAAATTGTCTATGTTATGTTTCACATTACTTGTCACTATGTTTATCGTTTACGTTTTCACTGAACACTTAATAGTTTGTATTTATAAACATACTTATTGGTTTTTATAGGTTTTTACATTTTATTGTCATTAAAAGGACTTCACTCTTGTTATCAAATGTTACTGTGGACAAGTTATTATTTGTTGTTTTCTGGACAATCTTATGATCACTATCTGTTACAATTAGTTGTATGGTTCATGTATCTACAATAAGGTTTGTTATATTTTCAATACATCATTTAAATTAATCACTTACTAATATTTCTTTTTACATAGTATTACATGTTTGGTCCTATTATCCCTCAATTTGTATTTTGATTATCTTGATATTATGATACATTGAATGAAACCATTTGTTTCTTTATAGTACTGGTTCATAAGCCGTCTGTCTTTATAATTATTTATTTTGTCATTATTGAAAGTTCATGTCATAATCGGGGTTGAATGTATTTTGCATCACTTTGCCTAAATCATTAATTTGGGTACGGTCAGTTGTATTACTAGTCAGTCTGAAATGGTTAGTCGTTCCTCTTCACGATCATCTTGGAAGATATTGTTCTTCTTGTTTAGCTTCTTATCCAAAGTCTTCATAAAATCAAGTACGATATTAATTTGTTCCTAATGTAATGTTACAATATATATTGTTATAGGACTCTTCCCGGTCTTATTAATCGTGTATATTTTCAATTAAAAGATGTCGTACTCTCACGGTCTTACCAAGTCGTCGTCGCTCTTAAACGTACCTCACGCAGACTGCGTCCGTCGCGAACGTAAGAATAGCCAGTACCGAAATCCTTACCTGTCCTTATTATGTATTTTTAATTCCCGAAAGGCGCCAAATTGTTTTTCAGAAAACAATTAAAAGGTTCAAAATTAGTTTGTCTCCTGTACGGTGATGATTAATTCGAATTGCCTCGCAGACTGGCGGGAATTCGAATTTCGCTTGTCTTTGGACGTGTTGCCAACATAAAATTTGGTCAAAGAATTCTATTCTCCGCTACAGAACACAACATACATAATACAATTTAAATAAACACAGGACAGCTAGTAAAGATTCGTACTTATTTATTTGATTTGATAATTCACTAATTTTTAATAATTGTTGTACAATTGATATTATTATAATAAAGTTTAGCCTCGGCAACAAATTAATTTTCACTCAGCAGAGAGCAAAGGTGGCAGCGCAGTATTAGATTGAGGCCACAATGGCTGTCGTGTGTACTTATTTACACTATTTAATTTGCCAATGAGTTCTTTCGGTTACGAAAAGGTTTAAAACAAGATGTTAAATACAGTACACCATCTTACAATTGTGGTACTTAAATACTAAAAAGGTTTACATTAAATTCAACTCTGTTGTTTAAAAGTGTGTGTCAGTTTTATAGGTTTCGGACATAGGTTATCTTACAGTTACTTAATGTGTTAATAAATATGATTCATTAATCCTTGAAAGAATTAATCCTTTGGTGTTGAAAGTTCAGAGTGGGAGTTATATATTGTGAAAAAAGTTAATCAGTTTTAGTTCGTAATTATTTATAATTTAATTCATACTTAACAAAACCCATGTTGTTAGTGTTATGGATCGTCAAGGTTTCTTCACTGTTGTGTTAGTACATTCGTATAATTTCAAAGATAGGGTTGCCGTCTCCTTCTGGCGTCTGTTCCTTTTATTCAATTTTTATTTAATTATTAATTTTGAAATTTCGTTTATTGTTCCTCCTTGAGTTTCTGGAACTATGGTTCACTTCTGGTATTCAATTTACTTTCATTTCTTTTTGATTATCTTCGTTATTTGCCTTTATTAGGTCCGCATCAATATAGCGTCTATACCTCTGGATAGTTAATAATGAAACTCTCGTTACACAACGGTCAAAATTATAATAACGTTCTGTTGTTATGGCAACCGCCTATACTCTGATTGGCTAAGTACATTTGAAACTATTGTTATAAATCCTGGTTTTCTCTTCAAAATGAATAAATATTTTATAATGGTTATTTTTCTTTGGTTATATTTCCAATGCTTGAAATATTAACATAGATGTCCCTATTTTCTTTCAAAGATCAATTTGACATCTCACAAGGCTGGTTTAGGTCATGTATTAATCTATTTGGACAAAATTGCTAATACTATGTTATTTCATATTTTACTTATTTACACTGTTTATCACCATTCTGACATGTTATTATTGTTAGTTAATCTTAATTACATAATTTATTTGGTCATATTATTCAAATAGAATATTCAATTGTTTACAATTGGTTTTCTGAAGTTTGACAGTTATGTCATTTATAGGCCTAAACTGTAACATCTTAAAATTTCTTATTTTGCTCTATTTAAACATTATTTATTAAGTACATATGTTCTGCTTATTTTCATTTCGCACCTATTGGCTTTTGAATTACTTTGAAACTGTTTTACAATCTATTAGTGTTATTATACTTTTACAAAATTATTTCTTATCTGATATCTTTCTTTCTATTTATATAATAGTTATTAATTTGTTGCTTGTTAAGTTCATGTCATTGCTAGTTTTATTCCTACTCCCATTCCTCACACACCTCTTTAACTCTTAAATCTATAGATATAGATTTAAACACTCTTAAACATAACATAGAAATAACTTAATGGTCCGTATATTGTGCAGCCATATTCCTTCTTATTAATTATAATTATTATATTGTATGTCATTACTTAAAATGATCCTACTACTCATCTCTTTATACTTTCATTGCTTACATAAAAAATACAAACATATTACTGTAAAGTTATGCCTTCTTGGTTTATACTCCTTTAAACACTAAACAAACAAATTAATTTTGTTTATCATTCTTCCTCCTTCTATCTTAACTTCATTGTATATTTTTTCTTCATTTTTATTTATTAAATTATTTTACCTGTTATCATTTCTCTAATACTTATGGATACGCTATATGATCTGATGTATGCAACGTTATATAATTCCCTCCCACCAAAATTGATCATTTTATAGAACGTGATTCTAAGTTTAATGAAATTATCAATTGTATTGTATCTTCTCCTTCTTAAATTCTACTGCTTCTTGTTCATTTTCATGTTCAATAGCTGTATCTTTACTTCTGTTAATTCTGAACCTTTTCTTCATTATTTTCTCATACTACGATCTGGCTTATTGATTTTTTATTATAAATTATTCCCTGTAAGTCATATTTTCCCTAACTATCCATATTTTGTAGCTGAAAACGATTCGGATAGGCTCTATTGGCTAACCTAACTCCTTCGTTCAAATCTACACTTTTTCTGAGGTCAGGGGAACATCATCCCTGCTCAGTTAAATGATTGCTGGACCTACTCAACAGTCAATCTTAATTAATGAGTCTTCAATACAGTCATCTTGTGACTAATAATAATAATAATAATAATAATAATAATAATAATAATAATATTTATTGGAAAACTTTTATTTTTTTATTTCATTATTGCTCAGTTCAAGTCATAATTATTTCTCACCTCTCTCTATTGATAATACTTGAAGCGTTGATATTGATTGATACAATTAACATTTTTATTCTTTTTCAATTCCTCCTTGATTCATCTCATTTTTTATTATACCTTTTAGAATATTTATTTTATTTACTTCATTCTTGATCATTTGGTTTGTTTATTTTATCTCACATATTTTTCTAAATAGTAGTGGAAGTTGATCTGACATTTTTTCCTTTATTATCATTTCGTTTGTTTATTTTTATCTCATACGATTTTATCTCGTATATATTTTCTAGATAATGGCGTAAGTTGATCTTACATATCTTTGAATTTTGTAATTTTATTTCGTTTGTTTGTTTTATATTTCCATCTACTATTCTTCTTTGATTCACTTTTGTTTGTAAACTTATTTGTTTGCTTTTTTATATCTTTTTTATTTAATTTACTTTGGTTGTTTATTCACCTTTGGTTTTTTCAGTCATTGATGATTGTCATAATATTTTTTAATCGATGCCTGATTGTATATACCCTTTATTTTATTAGTGATGGGGTGAGTAATCTCATATGTGTTGTTGCCCTTGTCTTTTGTAATAGTCTAAGGTCCCACGTATAATAATAGTAACTTCTTCGTAATTCCTTTGATTGTGCTGGGTAATTCTGTGCTTTAATTAATATTTTTTCTCCTATATTGTACTTGATTGTCTTTTTCTGGTTCTTGGAATATTTATCCCTTTGTTGTTCTATCTTTTCCGCTATCCTATTATAAAATTTTCTTTTCTCGAATTGATACTCTGGGTTTGTGGGAAATTCAACCATGTCATTTATCTCTCTAGGCGGTGGTCGCTCGAACATCATTGTGTACGGTGTGGCTTCAATGAAGTTGTGGTATGCTAGGCTTATAAACTCTTCTGCGGATTTTAGGTAATTGTGCCATTCTCTTTGTTTATCATGGCAGTAGGTCCTTAGGATTCGACCCACCTCTCTAAGTACTCTCTCGGCTGGGTTACTGCTGGGGTGATAAACGGATGTTTTGTATGTTTTGATACCATGTTCCCAGAGTATATTTTTCCATTGTATTCCCTTGAATTGGGTTCCGTGATCTGTGATTATTGCCATAAGTTTCCCTAATTCAGGTATAAATTTGGTTATGATGATTTCAATAATTTCCTTAGTTGTCGCACGGTTAATTGAGTATAGTTTTGTATATTTGGTGAAGTGATCGAATCTGATTACTATGAATCGGAATCTGTGTGTTCTTCCACTGCGGGGAAACGGTCCACATATGTCAAGGAATACTTTTTCTAATTTTTGATTTGATATAATTGGAATCATTGTACCCTCTTTTTTCGCATTGTTACTCTTCACCATCTGGCAAATATTACATCTCTGGATTGTTTTACTCACTTTTCTATAAATGTTTGTAATATAAACTTGTTCCTCCAATGCCTTTATCACCTTCATTGCTCCCATATGGCCGTACCTAATGTGGTAGTCCAGTAGTAATTGTTCTTCCACTGTAGATGGAATTACCAGTTTCCAATCTCCATGGTTAGTGTTATTTTTAATAAATAATATATTGTTGTGTATATTATAGAATTGTACAATCGTTTCTTCCTCATTTAGCACTCTCTGCCGGATACTCATTATTTTTGGGTCCAAATTTTGATATCTCCTTATTTCCTGTATGATATTTTCTAAATCAATTCTATTTTTTATAATGTTATATACTTTAACTAACTGCTCCTTCTCTCCCTCGAAAGTTTGTTGTTGAATGTTTATACGGGATAATACGTCAGCGGCTGTGTTTTTCTTCCCTGGTATGTATTCCCAGTTAATATGATACTCTTGTAGCAACAATATCCATCGAGATAATCTCCCGTGACTGAGTTTACATTGCTTGAGGAACAAAATGGAATTATGGGCACTTCTCACTGTGATTGTGTATCCTAGAATATAAGTCCTGAATTTGTTGCAGACAAATACAACACTAAGCAATTCTTTTTCCGTAACGTGATAGTTTCGTTCACCTCCATTTAATATACTACTAGCGAAACTTATAACCATATGTTGTCCCTTCTCATCCTCCTGGTATAAAACAGCACCTACACTAACGTCACTCGCATCACAGTTCATGAAGAATGGTTTTTTGAAGCCTGGATGATGTACTATAACTGTATTTAAAATCTTTTCTTTTATCTGATCGAATACCTCATTTAGTTCGGATCCCCATGTTCATTTATCCTTAGTTGATAATTTTTTTTGAATTTGGCGGTTAAATTAGAATAACTATCTTGGAATTTCCTATAATAATTACAAATTCCAAGGAAAGATTGCAGCTGTTTTTGTTTTTTGGCGTTGGAAAGCGTTGTATAGCTTCAACTTTTTCTGATGATGGAGATATGCCTTCCTCCGTTAAATTAAATCCCAAAAATTGTACTTTGCGGGCTATAAATTTCGATTTGTCCAGCTTAAGTGTTATATTGTTATCTGACAATTTTTTTAATACTAGTTCCACTCTAGCACAGTGTTCATTCCAATTTGATGATGTTGTCAGCAGGTCATCTGCATATACGGTGGTAAAATTCAGTGCGTCTTGTCCCAATATTTAGTCCATGCATTTGACAAATACTGCGATCGAACTTATCAGTCCAAATGGTAGACTCTTGAACTGACAGTTCCTTCCATCGAACAGAAAAGCTAGGTATTTATTGCTATCTTGGTGTAGCTCCACCTGCCAGTATCCACATACCATATCCCACGCACTGACGTACTTCGTACCGTGGAATTTCTTCAATATTTCTTCAATTTCACCTGGAGATGTTCTGTCATTCACAATCATTTTATTTATCTCTCTCGCATCAAGACATATTCTCACCTTCCCATTCTTTTTTGGTATCGCCACTATTGGATTGGTATAGGGTGACTGAATCAATTCAATAATGTCGTCTTCCATCATTTGGTTGATTTCCGCTCTAACCGCGTTCATTTGTGAGTATGCGATGGGATAGGACTTTTTCTTGAAATCTACGGGTTCTCTAAATTTGATTCTACATTGGTAGTCCTTTACCTTACCCGGGGTGTCAGAAAAAATATGTCGATATCGGTTGTAGATATTGATGAGCTCCTCTGCTTGGTGTATTCTGATCTGTTGGTCTTGTCCTTCTCGTTGGAATGTTCTTATCTCCTCCAATTTTCTTGACCATAATTCTTCATCATTTCCCTCGTCTAATACTCTTCTGGGTGAGTCATGGCAAAAATAGTTTTGAATAATTGGGCAGCTGGTTGTTATTGAAAGTATTTTGCTGCTGTCCACTAGATCGGCTGTCCATATTCCTTCTTCCGTTGTTAGGGATACATTTCCTCGCTGTAGATTGATTATGGTGGAGTGTTGTCTCAGTATATCACAACCAATAAGTATTGTGAATGGCAGTCCGCTGGCAACAAGAAATGGCATAGGTATTGTTAGTCCTTGACTGGTAATCTCCAATGATACCTGCTTCCTTATAGTCTTATTTTGCCTGCCCGTAGCACCTATGATTGTAACATTGTTTATCGGCAGAGTGGGTATTTGTATGCGACTTCCTTGCTGTATTCTGTTTAACTCCACGTGGTCGACCAAAGAGATGTTGGATCCTGTATCGATCATTATGGTTGATGTGGTTCCATTTATTTGGGCACTTATGTATACAATCTCATTGTTCCTGATTGGCATTGGGTTATTCTTTTCTTCGATTAATTCTTCCCTAATATTTTTTAAGTAATTAGTCTGTATTATATTAATCGTCTTGTCAGTTATTGTCTTTAATTCCCCAGGAGATTGGTCCAGTGATGGGCTGTTTTCAGTTTTCACCTACCTTATTCGTTTAAATGAGAAATGACCTCATTGTTTCTGGCTTCAGTTGTGTTTATGGTTTGGCTCCTGTCGGTTGTCAGAGTTATCTCCCTCATTTCCGGCGTTTTCTTCATATGAGTTCGTTCGTGCGTTCGGTACCTGGTTATAGTATGTTCGGTTATTACTGCTTCGAGGATAGTTTCTTCCCGGACTTCGTTGGGTTTGAAATCGCACATAGTTTACCTGTAGCCGATATCCTCGGTTTTGGTTATTACCGTTCCCTGGACGATAATAGTTGTTTTGACCGTTTCGTTGGTAATTACCCCGGTAGTCATTGTTTCTATAATTCCCGTTGCCATTACCATTTTGATTATAATTCCTCGTTGTGTTATTTCCACGTTGGTTACTCTGGTAATTATTGTGGTTGTTCGTCGGCGGCTTATTCTCATTCTGCTGGTTTGGTGGTGATTGACCTTCATTACTTTTGTTATTTCTGGAGCTCATGAAGCGGTTCTTCCGATATTGCCACTCGTGCTCATGGCTTTCTAACAGACTGGCCATGTCCTGAATCGCTTTTACTTGGCTATACATGCGTGCCTTTTGTATTGCATCGTCATAGTGGTTCGACAGTTGTATGACCAGGCGCTCTTCAGGAATGAGGGGTTCCAAATTTCTGGCCATGCAGATCTTCCCCAGAAAATACGATGTGAGGGACTGTCCACTCTGGTTCTCATATCTTCCTTGCTCAAGTTATTTCAGACCATATTTTGGGTCGATTTTGACCAGTACTTCGCCTTGAACTGCGCCTTGAACTCCTGTATACTCTGGATGTCCGATCTCGTGGCAATCCACAAATTATCATACGTTTCTCTAAACATCTCATCCAGCATTCCTCTCACGGTTGTCCAGCGAGTTTCTCGATTTTTTGCAATTAATTCTTCCACCCTCTTCAGAAATTCAACGGGATTACGCTTATAGTTGCGAAAGTTGATTGTTTCACGATTGTCATTGTTTATAATGTGATTGCTGTTACATGGTCGTTCACGCCAGGCGTCCACTTCTTCCTGTAATATTTCTTCGCGTCTATGTATTTCGTCAATCCTTTGTTTATTTTTGTCAACCTTGCTGTCAATTTTATTTAAGTTACTGTGTACTCCTTCCATCCTTTCTCCCAGATCCGTTCGTATGATTGTTATCTCCTTCTGATTTTCTTCCCGGATTTGAAGTATGTCCTGCTTCGCCTGTTCACATTTCTTGGTGGTTTCCTCTTGAAACTCATGAATTCTTCTTTTATTTTCGCCTTCGAGGTCGTTCATTTTGTTTATTACTTCCTTACGGACTTCTGCAACCGTTTCGTTGGTTTTATCTAATTTCTCCAGTGTTTCCTCTAATTTCTCATTGGTTTCTGTGATAGCCTGTTTTATTTCTTCACGGTACTCCATTAATTGGCGTATCACTTTCTGCTTAATTTCTTCCTTAGTCTTCCCATTAATTTCCTTCAACTGTTGTTGGAGCGTTTCATTATTATTTTCTATCTATTTTTTTAGTGTCTCCAGATCCTCCTTGATCTGTCTCTTTAACTCCTCACTCTTTCCTTATAATATTTCATGGTTTTTCTTCACTTCTTCGCTATTTCTGTCTAATTTTTCGTTTATTTTTCCTCCTGTTTCTTAAAATTGTCATTAGTTTCTTCCTTAATGCTGTCAAATTTTTCGTTCATATGTTTAAAATTCTCGTCATTCCTGTCGAATTTTTCGTTAATTTGTTTTAAATTGTCATTATTTTCTTCCTTCATTTGTTTTAGACTCTCCTCATTCTTGTCGAATTTTTCGTTCATACTATTCATTAACTCCATTATTTTTAGTAGGTTCGGGTCTCCTCGAACTTCCTCCCTTGCCACCGTTTCCACATTCTCGACCGATGTTACTTCCTTTTCTTCCACTCTAACTTCTTTTTCGGGCTCCTTCGTCCGTCTCAGTGATGACGCCCTCTTATGCATCTTTTTTTTTTTTTTGGTAATCGCCGCTAGAATGTTATCCTTCCTCTATTTCTAGCCTCACTAGTTGGTCGCCAATTTGTTATAGGAGTCTTCCCGGTCTTATTAATCGTGTCTATTTTCAATTAAAAGATGTCGTACTCTCACGGTCTTACCAAGTCGTCGTCGCTCTTAAACGTACCTCACGCAGACTGCGTCCGTCGCGAACGTACGAATAACCAGTACCGAAATCCTTACCTGTCCTTATTATGTATTTTTAATTCCCGAAAGGCGCCAAATTGTTTTTCAGAAAACAAATAAAAGGTTCAAAATTAGTTTGTCTCCTGTACGGTGATGATTAATTCGAATTGCCTCGCAGACTGGCGGGAATTCGAATTTCGCTTGTCTTTGGACGTGTTGCCAACATAAAATTTGGTCAAAGAATTCTATTCTGCGCTTCAGAACACAACATACATAATACAATTTAAATAAACAAAGGACAGCTAGTAAAGATTCGTACTTATTTATTTGATTTGATAATTCACTAATTTTCAATAATTGTTGTACAATTGATATTATTATAATAAAGTTTAGCCTCGGCAACAAATTAATTTTCACTCAGCAGAGAGCAAAGGTGGTAGCGCAGTATTAGATTTAGGCCACAATGGCTGTCGTGTGTACTTATTTACACTATTTAATTTGCCAATGAGTTCTTTCGGTTACGAAAAGGTTTAAAACAAGATGTTAAATAAAGTACACCATCTTACAATTGTGGTACTTAAATACTAAAAAGGTTTACATTAAATTCAACTCTGTTGTTTAAAAGTGTGTGTCAGTTTTATAGGTTTCGGACATAGGTTATCTTACAGTTACTTAATGTGTTAATAAATATGACTCATTAATCCTTGAAAGAAATTGGTGTTCAAAGTTCAGAGTGGGAGTTATATATTGTGAAAAATGTTAATCAGTTTTAGTTCGTAATTATCTATAATTTAATTCATACTTAACAAAACCCATGTTGTTAGTGTTATGGATCGTCAAGGTTTCTTCACTGTTGTGTTAGTACATTCGTTTAATTTCAAAGATAGGGTTGCCGTCTCCTTCTGGCGTCTGTTCCTTTTATTCAATTTTTCAATTTAATTATTAATTTTGAAATTTCGTTTATTGTTCCTGCTTGAGTTTCTGGAACTATGGTTCACTTCTGGTATTCAATTTACTTTCATTTCTTTTTGATTTTCTTCGTTATTTGCCTTTATTAGGTCTGGATAGTATACCTCTGGATAGTTAATAATGAAACTCTCGTTACATAACGGTCAAAATTATAATAACGTTCTGTTGTTATGGCAACTGCCTATACTCTGATTGGCTAAGTACATTTGAAACTATTGTTATAAATCCTGGTTTTCTCTTCAAAATGAATAAATATTTTATAATGGTTATTTTTCTTTGGTTATATTTCCAATGCTTGAAATATTAACATAGATGTCCCTATTTTCTTTCAAAGATCAATTTGACATCTCACAAGGCTGGTTTAGGTCATGTATTAATCTATTTGGACAAAATTGCTAATACTATGTTATTTCATATTTTACTTATTTACACTGTTTATCACCATTCTGACATGTTATTAGTGTTAGTTAATCTTAATTACATAATTTACTTGGTCATATTATTCAAATAGAATATTCAATTGTTTACAATTGGTTTTCTGAAGTTAGACAGCTATGTCATTTATAGGCCTAAACTGTAACATCTTAGAATTTCTTATTTTGCTCTATTTAAACATTATTTATTAAGTACATATGTTCTGCTTATTTTCATTTCGCACCTATTGGCTTTTGAATTACTTTGAAACTGTTTCACAATCTATTAGTGTTATTATACTTTTACAAAATTATTTCTTATCTGATATCTTTCTTTCTATTTATATAATAGTTATTAATTTGTTGCTTGTTAAGTTCATGTCATTGCTAGTTTTATTCCTACTTCCATTCCTCACACACCTCTTTAACACTTAAATCTATTAACAAAACATAATATAGAAATAACTTAATGGTCTGTATATTGTGCAGCCATATTCCTTCTTATTAATTATATCATTACTTATTAATGTATGTCATTACTTAAAATGATCCTACTACTCATCTCTTTATACTTTCATTACTTACATAAAAAATACAAACATATTACTGTAAAGTTATGCCTTCTTGGTTTATACTCCTTTAAACACTAAACAAACAAATTAATTTTCTTTAAATTAACAAAATAACAATTTTGGTGAGTATTGTATCGACACCATCTATTCTATAAAGATAATCATTCTAGTGATCCTTTTAGTAATAGAATATGTTTTTCTATTTCTTACACCCACAGCTACTCTGTTTCTTACAAGCTAACACAATTAACTTATTTGCCTATTCATCATTTGATTATGGTTTTGGTTTGTTACACTTGGTTACTATTCTTTTTCCTTAGGATTACAAGTTGTTCATTTCAAGATTCTCATCACTTCACTGTTTATTGTTATCACTCCCTACCTATCTCTCACTCTTGGTTTCAGTGATATTTTAGATATACATTTATAATTATTCTTTAACATTTTGTGCCTTACTTTCTTATTATAATAAGGTTCTTAACAACATAAGTTATTTAATAATAATTGTCTTACTTATTTTTTATGGTTAGTGTACTTTCTTTATTATTGTTTTATTCATGGTTATTTATATATTTTCTTTACTCATTTGTGTCTGGTATCATTGATTTGTCTTCTTAATTTCTGGAAATCTTTTCTCATTTCGTTGTCTTTATCTGGCCAATCTCTGGGTTTGGGTCAAAGTCATTTGTTTGTCAGTCTAGTTTATTCTTTAATTATTATTCTTGTTTACAATTCTTCTTTCTTCTTTCTTAACTTCACTTTATATTTTTTCTTCATTGTTATTTATTAAATTATTTTACCTGTTATCATTTCTCTAATACTTATGGATACCCTATATGATCTGATTTCTGCAACGTTATATAATATATATATATATATATATGTGTGTGTGTGTGTGTGTGTAAAACATATATCATGATATTTTTTATAGAATGTAGTATATTATGTATTTCACTTACATTGTACATGTCAATAGTAAATTTATTTAATGCTTTAGCAATCAACTGATGTGGCGCATTGGTGTCATTTAAGAACGTTTCTCCAAGGCCTCGACACACAGAGCACAACAGGAAGGTAACTGTAACAAATTTCATATAAACAACTTTTAAATATGCAAAATTCAATTACCAGTTTCTGGTTGCCATCCAGAGAGGGGGAAGAATGGGACCAGACCTCCCCCCCCGAGGGTCGAAAAAATTGACAAATTTTGTTACTCTCTTAATTTTTAGTCTGTTTTATTACTTTTCAGATTTGTACAGTAACATAATAGTAACTCTTCTTTAAATATACAAACAGGTTTATTACACAGCATTAGCATATACAAAGGTTTTCAAAAATATATAAACACTTGGTACGTTTCACAGATTTTATTTAACTCTGACAGCTGCTTAGACTTCTTAAGCCATTTTTCAAAGAGATGAATGAAGACTAAACACAGAATGTAGGGTGGACATCTGTTTAGAGCGTGTATTGGAACATGTGTGAAGGGTGAAGATGGAGAGGGGAGGTTGCAGGAGCTAACGGAAGGTCAAGTGTCTGTAAAAACTAAATATAATCTGAATGGAAAATATAAAATTAACTAAACTATATAACAGCTTTTAGTAATGGAGATACACAGAATTCAGCTATATTTTTGTTCAGATTATACTGTAGTATTGTTACTATTATAGTAATGTTGATTAGCATGGGCGTATGGAGAATTTCATTTCGGTGTGGGGGGGGGGGTCCTTTAATGTTGAACGCGGGTCCTTCAGACGACGGGTTGATTCTGGATCTGGGTAAGTACGTTGGTTCATATAAGCTACTCTGTCCGTCCTCGGGGTCGCTTTCGGCCGTGTACTTCTCACGGGCACGGTTTCTTAGCCTTTCACCGCGAACCGATAATTGTTACTGCTAAAGTAGTGTATCATGCTTACAATGTTTCTCTAGTTAGCTTAAAGTGTCTATCTACTCTAATCGGATATCTTTGACTTTCGTGGAATAGCACAATTATAACACTTCTTGCAGTAACTCTAGGAATTTCCTACCCTGGGTTCGTCACGACAGGCCAGCACAGCGTTGCATGTTACAGAGTCCGAAGAGAGACTAATCTATTCGTTTAAAGATATTGGCATCGACTGAATTCGCGTAATCTGATTGGTTCTTCAATAATCCCTACTCGTGATTTTCCGACAGATAATAAATGCTCTTGTCCAAGAAGGCTTCCAAACAGAACAATTCTTGTTCAAAAAAGCTGATAATTTTTACGACTGTATTTATGGCCATAAAACCTTCTTACTTAATATACTTAAATGATACTATGTATCATAGTTCTGAAGGCAGCTAGTTTATAATGCATAGACTAAACAACATCCTACTAGATGAAAAAGACTACAAAGACGAACTAAATACGATAAAATATCTAGCAGAATCCAACGGATACAACAGAAAAATAGTCATTAAACTCCTACACAAAACACAAAACACAAAACAAACAACAGACAAAGACAGAAAACAACAAATTCATAACAATAACAGACATCAACAACTACACTGAAAAAATATCCCACAAATTAAAAAAAGCAGGATTGCATACAAAACTACTAACAAACCAGAACACACACTATCAAAACACACACACAAAGAACAAAACAAATTTGATCTACCTGGTGTTTACAAACTAAATTTCTCAGATTGCAACAAATTCTACATAAGCCACACAGGACGTTGCTTCAAACAAAGATACATTGAACACACAAAGGCACTGCACTCCATTATCGAATCCACCTTTGCAAACCACCTCATTGAAGCAAACCACACATACACAAACATCGAAAACAACATGGATATTCTGCAGGTACACACAAAAGGCTGAATACTAGACAGTCTTGAACGATTGGAAATATACATACACACAAAAATACATAAAAACGACATCCAAAACGAGCAGACACAATTCAAATCACACATATTATTCAAACATATCACACCCCACACACACAACATTGATTCTTCAAAAGTCGACGCCGTCGCCAAGAACAAGACGGACAGTGCTCCCAGTGGCAGCCTCTGACGAAGCTTATAATAAGCAAAAACTGGTCCAGGCTATAAGGTAAAACTTATACGTTTTTACCAATAAAAAACTTTGTGTTCCTAGTCGGTAGTGATATACTTACATTTAGTTAATCAACGGACACGTCATGGACAACAAAATCCAAACATATTTTAGTATTTAACTTTTGTATTGTATTGTAGTAACAATAAAGGTATTTTACTGGTTGAGTTTTTGTATTGTTCTGTTTTTATTGTATATTCTTAAAGCGTTTTCTTTTGTATGACTCAAACTAACAATATAGTAGACGTATTGTAATAAAAGTGTACGTGCTTTAACTTATAACTTCTAATAATTCCACGTTAGCACTTCAACGGTCAAATTGGTAACTTTGGAATCTAATCACAACGCATAAAATATAACAATTTCTTACCTTTATTATTGTATATGCAACCACGAACAAAACAATATAAAAAATTATGAGCTGCAATTTGTGAATAATTAATAATTTAGGTTATTAATTAACCCTCTATGTGAGTTCATGTTAAACAAAGAGGATACAAAGACATATAATACAACAGAAAGAGAGACAGTGACAGGACGAGAGAGAGAGAGAGAGAGAGAGAGAGAGTTTGAGTGAGCGTATGAGCGGGGGGGGTCCAGAGCGTAGATAGAGAGTTCAGATCTAAGTCGTGAATGGCTTGTCTTATAAAAACCAAACCTAAATAAAGTACAGAAAAAACATTTTAAAAAATGTTAAAATGTATAACATTAAACATTACCTAGTATTATAGCCATTACGATGAATGATCTTCGCACAGATAGTCAGTAGACAGTTCTCCTTGACGATGCTTCTTGAACTAATCTCGCTTTCCGGGTTCCCAGTATTTATATTCTGTTTTACGCTACTTCGTTAAAACTATCGTAAATAAATTATTTCGCATATAAACTCTCCTGTTCACATTTATTGTAATTTTTACGGACTGCAATATTACGCAGGTACTGTGTAATATTACGCCTACTGTTTTTTTTATTTGTGTACGAAGGAAAAGATGTGGCTGTGATGTCGGTAGGTTTTGCATGCAACCAGAGGTGCAGCCACGATTTCATTCTGGGGGAGAGGGTTAAATTTTTGTGAATAAATCTAAAAAACATATAATGTCTACGTTAGAATAATAAATGGGAGACTGAAGCCAATAGCTGATGCTTTAATATAGAAGAACAAAATGGCTTCAGCAAGGGGAAATCATATACATAGATGCTATCGTTATACTTAAATTAATAATTGAAAAGTCAAGGAAATTTAATTTTGAGACGCATCTAGCATTCATAGACGAGTCGAAGGCTTTTGATAATGTGAAACGTTCGCTACTCAGGAGTATAATGGAACGAAGGGGTTTCTCTTCGCAATTAATTAAAGTTCTTATGAGCTTATATTACAAGTCAGCGGTTGTCGTGGATTTGAATGGTAAATTATCAGAAGATATTTCTACAAATAAAGGTGTGAGACAAGGGTACCCTATTTCACTGACACTTTTTAATATCTACATGGACGACATATTTCGGCGATGGACAGCTAAAGTTGACTCGGGAATATCACTTCAGCGAAATATTCATGTGAATGCATTGCTTTATGCAGATGACAAGGTAATGATATAGAAAACAGAAGACCAGTTACAGCGGGCGATATTTACGTTCAATAGCATCATATGGGCTACAGATCTCTGCTACAAAATCTAAAACGATGCCATTTCAGGGCATGTATCCTATAAGAACTAAGATAGTCGTGAGTAGTCAGATTATGGATCAGGTTAGTCATTTTAGTTACCTGGGTTGTAATATCTCACATGGAACTGATATTGATTGGGGATAGTAATCTAACAAAATTTAGACGCATCTGTGGGACGATTCATAGGTACCTGAAAAGTAAAACACGGAACGATACCCGAATGAAATTTTATAAAACTGTGGCTGTCCCCACGTTCCTGTATGCTGGTGAGACATGGAGTCTTGGTAAAAGGGACGTGGAGAAGATTCAGGCAGGCGAAATGAAATTTCTAAGAGAGACGCTAGGTTGTTCTCTCTTTTATCGGAGAAGAAACGAGGTATTAGATGCGATTTAAAACTTGACCATTGCACCAAAGAACTGAAGATCACAGAAGGAGATGGTGTGAACACTTGAACGCGTGCCTGATATCCGTCTACCTGTAGCTACCTTGGCTTATCATCGTACTCGGAAGAGAGATGTCGGTAGGCCGAAGAGGAGATGGGTTCCGGAACAGGTCTAAGGCCTAGTCCTTGGAGTGGTGGTGATGATGAAACTAAAAAACTTGAAGAAAAAGAAAACCGAGCCTCTGCTTCTCCCTATCCTCATCTCCATCGTTTTAGCACTAACGTTGGCCCACCACCTAGATGACATAAACTGCTCTATGACCCCTCCACAAGCCATTTTCTACCCATTCCTCCGACCCTGTGAGGTTTCGCCTCCCATCCCTCCTGCCTATACCGCGTCCGTGTTAGACGGATTGGGAATTCCACTTGTCTTAGGAATGCCTTGTGCCGCCTTTTGTGAGCGCTTCCTCATCTTCTACTGTCTTCCGTGACCCAACATTGCCTCACGGCAGCCTCTAGAGACTTTACCTAGGCCGGTTGTGTGCGAGCAATTTCTGCCTCCCAACCGAAAGGTCTCTAAAGACTGCCCTATTCCGCCGTTGCACATATCTTCGAGGTCCATAGTTCACAACAATTACATCTATCCATCCCTCATTAATAATAACATCAAGGAGGTTCAAGAATTCGCCACGTGACGAGCTAAAGAAGACCAATCAAAATCCGTTAGTGAAGAGTCGTAAGAGTGCCGGTTCGCCAATGAGACGAAAACTTATTCTCTTCAGACAACGACAATCGAAAGCGGCTTGCAACAACGAGACCGTAGTTGCTAACCAAGAGAAAAGAAACCCATCATTGTTTATCGTAACGTCGTATGACTATCATAAAGTTCCCACTAAAGCAAAAATAGAAACTTTTACGACTACGGAAACAATGCGCATAAGACAAAACAGTTTTCAAAGGAAATTACGTACCGTTGCAAAACGAGCGGGCACTCCACATCGCTTGGGATGAAACGTTAGAGGAAAAATGCCTCGAATGATGTCATCCGATAGTTAAATGAACAAT
The DNA here is from genome assembly GCA_034769895.1 of Magicicada septendecula. NCBI lineage: Eukaryota > Metazoa > Arthropoda > Insecta > Hemiptera > Cicadidae > Magicicada > Magicicada septendecula. The sequence continues at coordinate 307,843,498 of CM068373.1, read as the reverse complement.
TACAGTTTAAGTGCCAATACGCAGAAGTAATAAAACAACACTAATCGATAATACGACGCAGAATATGTACACCACATATCGAATACTTTACAGATGAAGACGAATTAACAATAGAAGCAGAATGGAGTCTTAAAAAGAATAAAAAATGTAATAAAACGATAAAATTACTTGATCCGCCATAATCTACTAGCTCAAAATAACAATAACAACAGAAACGAATAGAACAAGTATTGGTTAAAGTCTTGAAACCTCCGCCGGTATCAAACCTTAGATTATGAAAACTTAAACAACACTTTTTTAAACTGAAAACCAGACCACAAACGCATCGAACATACCCAAGTAGCATAGACCAATCTCATTGTTGCCTATTTGTCAAAAGTATTATTTCTGAAGAGGTTAATTATCTATTCTCCAACCGATCTCAGTCTACAGATTTGCATCAATCTGCGTTTCGAAGGAAACATTTAACAACTCACACTAGATATTCGCTATAATTGAGAAAACATCGGAAGGAAAGAAAGGCTGTCCAGTATTCTTGGGACATGAACACAACATCACAAACAATCGACAAATGCAGAGGCCTGTGACCTAAGTTAAGCGGTTGTTTTCTATTAAACATAGTCAGCTTATCTCGATGAAATAAATTTAAGGATTAAACTAAATGATATATCTCTTCGGGAACTGTGAGCTAGAATTATGTAGGGTTGTGTACTTAGTCCAATGCACCCGAACACTATAGCGTTCTCTCCGCGAGCCTTTTTCAGGGTTATGACTACGTAAATACTAAAGGGCAGGCACTAGAATCTATCACAGTTGTAGTAACATGATCCATTGACACAAGTCGAAACTTTTGACCATGATCCTCTCCTTATAATCAGTCAGAAGTCATCGAACTCATCTTTAGGTCCGCGATCCGACTTGATGCGACAATCAATTGGCACCAGACCTAGGTTGCGAAACTAGCCCCTCTGCTGCCATAACAGCATGTCTGTGGCGTGTGGCATATTCCCCTAAAACCAAACAGCAGCTTCCTTAACCCACTCTAGATAACACCTTCTTAAAGGCAAGATAAGGTATCCTCACTAGATGTGGGCCGATATAACTATAACAGGCAGTGGCTTGGTTAGGTTGCACGGTTGTACAACCCCCATTAATCCCGAATTGTATTTTAATTATAAAATGATGAATAAAACAATAACTAGTAATAGTGTTTTCAAGCTAAATCATCATAATTAATCATTTGCCGATTGAAAAGCGCAGAGGAATACTAAAAACCGTACACGCTCTTGCCGCGGTGTATGCACCAACTGTGACGCGCTTGATATATGGGGACATAGAATGAAGTAGTGCTCTGGCTGGCTAGACTCGGGTGTTCCTATTGCAAAGATATAGCTTCGCTTGGTGTGATTAGGGACTGCAAACCCATCTTGTACGTCACGGCGCCACCAGTATGTTGGTAAGTTTGAATTTTTTGTGAAGTTCGTTGTTAGTGTCAGTCCAGTTCATCGTTAAATGTAAATAGTAGTACATATAAAGGATTAAGGTGTCATAATGTAAGATATTTATTATATCTGACTGGTAGGACGCAATGAATTCTGTCGAAAACTTAACGAAAACAATGTTCAGTTTACGTCCGTTTGAGAAAAAAATTGAAATTAAGAGAGTAGTTCTACACAAGACCTTGCAAACTTTAATCAAAGTGTAAAATTAGATAACATAATATTTAATAATTTAAAAAATACAAAACATATTCGTGGTTATGTGGGTGTGACACTAAAAGTGCAGTATTTTGCTTCCCTTGTGTATAGTTTGGAGAGGAGGAGGCTTGGACATTTTCTGTTCACAGAATAAAACAATTTAATTCCATCCAACTCAACTGCACTCCCTAAATTTTTCAATCACCAGCCGTCTCTGATAACAGGTATTTTGGAACGATTATTTTTGTGCAACGGATATAAAAGTGACTGAAAAGTTGAAATACCTTTTCCGATTCAACGATAACTGAAAAGTCGTAATACCCGTTCCGATTACTCGCGGCCTCGCGATTCCGAGTCGCGGGACTACCTACGCTACTAACGAATAAACAATTAAACGAGTACAAAGCCACTTTTTGGTGCTGAATACTTCATTCTGCGCATGTGCCGATTGCCATACAAGTACGAAAAGAAGTAAAGCAGCGAGGTTCAGAATATCTCTATGCCAAAGAGACGAAGCTGTTTTAATAAATTAAAAAAAAAATCATACTGATGTTACATTTATTCTAGTGTGTTATGCAGATATATAATACAGATTATAATAACAAATTATATCTTATACTAATCACCAACTTTTAAATTTTTATAAAGCGAATTATATTGTGTTATAACCTACGGAGTGGCTGATAGGCCGTATAATACTTTTTGTTAGTGTGATTTCGGAGATGATTTTAACTTCTTTTATTGTTATTTTGGAGTGTTAGTGGTCTCAAATATTTCTACTAGTAATTTTATACAAACCACTATGTTGTATTTGGTACTGACGAGCGCTTTCGGCAGTCAAGCCATCTTCAGGTCATTTACCAACGACCTGGTCAGTACCAAATACAACATAGTGGTTTGTATAAAATTACTAGTAGAAAGATTTTAACTTCACTGCACATCTCACGCAGATTTTTTTGACATTATTTGTTGTGGTATTACGTGCTCTCTAATTTCATTGGCTGAGTTTTGCAACTGATTTGTCTAACCAAAATGGGATTAATAATTTAGTACTAAATCTATGTCAGTTTGTTTACTACTAGTGAAAACTTAAATTAGGATTCCCAAAGGGAGATAGTCCTATAAATTCCTTTTTTTTTACTTTATTTTAAACAGTAACAGCTTAATAAAGTCATAGTGTAAAGTAATACTGTTAATACTTTAAGTTTCAATTTATTTCTTATAACAAATTATATAACAAAGGTATATGTATAATAGGTACATAATAACAATTATTTGTACGTGTTATTTTTTTGGAACGGTTTCGTTCGTACCTGCTATTTTCAAATACTAGTTTATCACATTTCCAATCATCACCTTTACCGAAAACACTTTGTCGCTTTCGGTTCTTTGTATTTATTTTTGAAATCCAGGCTTGTATTTACAAAAGTCATGAATCTGCTTCCTAACAGTCATACGGACTGTAACCATACAGGTTATTCATACGGGAAACGTACACCGACCTTACTAGCACAGACAGAGACACAATTGTACGATGTGAATAAAGAATATTGAACAGGCTGGTATAATATATTGTTTAATATTGTTACGTAATGCGGAAAAAGTGTTACACTATTGCAAAACATTCTACGTGTTTCTCGGATGTTCCAGTGGAATCCGGCAGTGCGTACGTGATCTCAACATGCGTTAACGAGACTTTTCTAGACTTCGCCAGCCGCGTGCATTGTGTCCAGGGAGCAATCAATTACGTTGTCGTGTAGCGCTGATGCGTAGTATGGAATGTGTCTGGAATTTCGGCGGGGTATAAATACAAGTACTCAGCGGCGCTCAGTTTCAGTTTGAGTTGCGATTTATTTCAGTGCAGTTCGAATTAATGTGGTGAAGTGTTATGTGTTTTATAATTGTGAAGGACAATTGTAATACAATTGTGTTTTATATCAGTTGACATATTTTTTTATTGCGTGCGAACTATTTTTATTTGATTTGTTGTAACAGACAATCTTGTTGATTAAAAACTGTTTAATAGTGATAATTAAAGCTGGTGATTAGTGTCTTAATTGGTGTCTTGCATTTTGTTTTCTACTGTATCATACGACGATCACTAGACCGTCATAACAATATGTTGTAATGTGTATGAGTGCGTGTTGAAAATACCGACAATTATACTTTGCTAGTCATAATGTTGTAATTTTCTGGCGATATTTGAGAAAATAAATATAACAACAGCCGATTAAAAAAAAAATTAATAGTAATAACAAGAAGGAGTTTAAGAAATAATTGAATATAAAAAAATTAGTTCTCTCCTCTCTTTGTTTTTAACATGATAGTGTTTTTAGGCTGGGGGTCATTCCACACAATGCGTGATGCGTCATCGAAAAATGTGACGCTTCCACACTTTCGATTCCCCACAGTCTAGAAATCTTTTGTTTACAAAACATTATCATGCTTCGATATTTCGGTTTCGTCAAAATTCTTTATGCGCGCGCGCGCGTGTGTGTAGGGGAGAGAGAGAGAGATAGAGAGAGAGAGAGAAAGAGAGAGAGACATTTTTCTTTTCTTCTTACTGAGTCCTGTGCGACCGCAGCTGAGGACACTCCTGATTGACACTACTGCTGTGAAAACCTGTCTGGGTAAGGTCCTCCATTTCTCCCGACAGATCCAGTTGTCGCCATTGTTGACAAAATAAGTTTCTGAGAAATTCATTTAAACGGATGCCTAAGATCTTAAGTGTAGCTATTTAATTGGTAACACTAATTATAGTGACCCCATTTGTACCCCGTCACTATAGATCAGGCTACATTATTGTAGACGTATGGTACACGTACACAGGTACGGCGGGCCGATGTGGCTAGACCGCCTTTAACGTCAGCTGATAAGGCCGGGTTCCCATTAATCCCCGAGCAAGGTGAACTATTCGCGCTAAAATAGATTCGAACACACAACGCCTTGCTGTGGGAGCAGGGCGATTGCGTACGCTGCTGTCGGGTCCGGATTCTATTCAGTAGCAACAAAAGCAACTCACGAAACGTTACCAGTATTCGGTTACAACTGTCTGACGTCTACGGCGTGCTCGTGAGTCGCTAAGTACGCAGAAATACTTCTCTATTAGAGAACGCAAAACCTCTCAGGCGGAGTATGTGATTACTGTCCGGGCTGTTGGGTCGTGGCCCGTAAATTTCACGTAAAACGTCAGAAGTTTCGGCCGTGCCCACGAAGGCCATCATCAGTGGACCGGGATCTAACGCCATCTAAAGACTAAATCAAGGTCAAGGTCAAGGTCAATTGTTGGGCCAGAGTGGTTGTAGTGCCTGGGAGACCCCGATGACTGCCTGTTGTTCTGAGTAGCGCACATGCGTACGTTAGCAATGGTTTCCTCCTATATTATTATTATTATTTTCGGATAGATAGAGGCTGTGTTTTTTGATTCTGAACCGCGTAGCTTTTTGCAACGGTTTTAATGAGAGAGCTTCTAGAGGCTTTAGGGTGGGGAAGGGAGGGTTTGCCCGCCCACAGCGGATCTAAGCATGCCCGCCAGCTCAGGAATGTTCTGAAGAGGCTGCCGTATGGCAGTGGGCAAGTGTAGTCATAGAGCCATCTGTGTCCATGCTGCGGCACGGGCACTGTGTTGGTCAAGTTACGCAAGAGCGGCGGTGAAGGCAGATGATAACGTATGGTGGGTCACCCTGTAAACTTTGGGCGCGTTTGAGGCTTCTTGGTGATGGGCCTTCGTTTTCGTCTGTACTATGGCGGCGGAGATTGGGATAATGAGAAGTGGGGGCACGTGTGAACGGTTTGAACGCGGTGGATCGCACAAACTCAACGCGTGAAGGAACCACAACTCTCACCCGATAGCGTCACTGCGAGCGAACCAGATAGAATTGGAGATTTATCGGAGGATTCGGGATTGGAACGCTTCCAGGCATTCAACAACATAGGGCTGACGCAGGAACCGGAATGCGGGAGCAGTGTATGTTAGGATGGCTCTAAGAAAGAGCAGATGTAGTGAGAGCTTAGCGCGCCTGGCACTGACCCTCGATTGAATATAAACGGAAGGAGTTTCGAATTTACGCCGCGGCTATGCTGGAGACACTGTGATACGTGGGCTATGAAGTTTAGCAGCCGGTCAAGAGTGAACCTCGGCGCACGCCGGGACCCCGGCGAGGGGGGACCCTAGTCAAGTACTTCACAGACCGTTTCCATTCGATTGGGATCTCGATTATGGGGAAGGTTTGGCATTGGGTGAAGGGAGAAGAGTGAATAATGAAGAGCTGATGAAAGAAGGCAATCAATTGGGACAGGAGCTCGAAGGGTGTTCGAATGGAATCGGTACTGCCTTCTTTCTGTCGAAGGCTTCCCGAATCGGTTCCGCTGGCCTATGTCCACCGCATCGACGAGTCAGTTGCCGCGTTCGATGAGGCCGTAGTCTGTTCCGTCGCGCTGTGCTTGCGTATCAAACCCATTTCACACCCGCCTATCACCGGATCCTCGAGGAAATCCGCCTTCTCGCTCAAGAGGAGTACAGACTTCGGAAACGGTGGCAGCAAACGCGAGACTATCGGACGGTAGGCAAGTTACTAGTACGTTGTGACATTCAGGCATTCCGAAGAAGCTGCTGCGAGTTTGCGTTAGCTGAACTCGACCGGCGGAAAGTTCCATCTATAGGATAGCTTCTGCATTGGCCGAGAAGAAGCGTCAACGTCCACTCTCGGCCATTACTATATCTGGGTGATAACCTCTTGTCAAGCCGGAGGAGAAATCGGAGTTTCTGGCCGAGTGTTCGGAGCGAAGAAACTCAAAAGGATAATGCAAATGGTGCCATCTTAAGCTTATAACATCTCCGACTCTCCATTGTGCTGGAACTTTGACCAGACGCCTGACGATGTTGTGGTCAGTACCCTTGGATTGGAGCACGTAACTCTGATCTCTGCAGGGGAATTATCTGGCTTTCAAGGACTTAGTTGCCGACAGTAACTTGCCGCAACCACCGCTCGAGGCGGGTACAGATACGGAGGTCGCCCAGCCAAAACTACGGACCAATATCGAGTCCGACCCAATACATCGGTGATGAATCCAGTCTCCCCGATCGGGCATCGATGCCGACAGGGGCGCAAAGAGAGTGTACCTCGGGAACGGCACCATTTTGCAAAGTTGATTTAGCAAAGTCAGAGCAATAACCTTAACCCGCCTCCTATCAAACACGGATGGACCACTCATTCTGGGGGACCTACCAAAGGCGACAAGCCACCAATTCAGGGTCTGCACACCCGCGGCTTTGATCAGCCCAAATCTATTTGTGTTTCAAAGGGCCCACATACCTTTTATTATGTATTCCGACCTCCGTTAGGCAAAGCCTTTTATGAAGTTGCAGGTCGTCCCTATGAGCTAAATCAGTGGTTCTCAACTTTTTTAAGTCCAGGACTTGCCTTGAAGGATATTACAAATATTACACTTTAGGAGACCACAAGATTGGGCGCCAACAGAATCACATGTAGGATGTACACCCAATTTGTAATCGTATTGTAGTAAACATTCAGTACTTTAAGACTTCTTTTAAGCTTAAACAAATTATGCATACTCAATTCTACAAAAGTAAATTTATCGTTTAATAAGTTTTTAAGAATTAGTCAATAAGTTTTTGAGCTCGTCTTCTCGACTCATCAAACGCACCCTGGGACCAAGCAGTGGGTCGCGCCCCATAGGTTGAGAAACGCTGAGCTAATAGCTGAGTTAAGAGCTGAGCTAATTGGTAATTTCTCTTCCTTTGGGCATCTTTACCGTTCAGTACTCTCATACTTATTTGTTGCTTCTGCAGAAATCAACACCACCTAATCCAATTGATGAAAGTGTTGCTCCTCTCTAATCCTCCCTATCTCCGTTCCAAACCTGTTAAACACCAGCATCTTATCAAAACGACGACACACCTCCCTCTGACTGCTATCGCACTCAGTTTCCTCACCAGTTTTCCCCTTTTTTCAACAAACTTCCAACAATCATACAGGACATACTCCGGAGTATCTACAACTCTACAGCGTTTAAAACAATTCGACCAGCACAGTCAAAATCAAAACCTACTTAGGTACCTATCTCCTGAAATTTCCAAGCTCTGTCAGAAAAAGCTTTAATACCATAATTAAAGCCATAATGATATAATTCCATTCTGATCATAACCCTTTCACGAACGTCAGGTATCTTCAAATACCTTATAACAATTATCCCATCTGTCCTGCCACTTATCAGTGTAAATGCCCTTTGTGTCGTATGGCATATTTCAAACATGTCTCCTGTTTAAATACATGTCTCTTCGCTCCATGGCCTTGAGGTTGATTGTTAATACCCCAGAGAGCAACTTGAAGCGCCTCTACAGATCGTCAACAGCATCAGTCTTTTTGCTTTTAACAGTATATTAGCATATGCAGACAGGCTCATTGTATATGACGTGGCTAATGGAATCAGAACCACGACTCTACACATGATGCAACGAGATTGATATTTGTGTATAACAAGTGTAGGTAGAAGGATTAACATAGGGGAGAGGCGAGAGAATTTTGAAGAAGAAGACGATTATATTCTCCTATTTGTTACAAAAGGAAGACTGAAAATCGTAAGTACGTTGAGAGTTAAACAGTGCAGATGCCCAGGAGACTCAGGCGACAATAGAGACAAGTAATATTACCCAACGACCCAGGTCTACAAAACCTGGCGAACGATCAACAGGCTGGCTCGTCGTTCAACGGTAAACTGTAAACTATCTGGCTCGAGGCTCGACTACGAGAACGCGGATACAATCGTGTTGCTTTATGGTGTCCGGTTCAGAGCTGGGCGAAAAATAGGGCTATTGACAAGCTCAGCGTGCTCAGTCCTAAACTCTCCACTTCAAAAACAACTGTTTTTCTATTGGTACAACCTTAAGCAATATTAAGGTTGACAAATTTACAGTTAGGACTATTTAGTTATTAAAACTCGGATTTCATACTTTACTGAAATTTCCTTATTTCATTCAACTACTCTTTGAAATTTTATTCAGTAGCCTACTGCTGAAAGTTTTATCAAATATTTTACAAATGTATTTATAATACCAAAACAATGTTATTTGTTTGTAACATTTGTATATTGTAAATAATAGATAACTCACTATGATAAATCAAGTACAAGTCTATAATAATGTGAAACACAATCAAAAATGACTATAATATACTTATTTACAAGTACTCTTAAAACATGATATAATCGTGAAACATGGGTAAAATATACATAACCATTCACACAAATGCTGACTTAACATAAAATGTCACATAAACGCGAGTCCTAACATTGAGAAAAGTTTTTATTCTCAAAGTGTCCCATAAACTTAGATTTTGTATCTGAGTGTTTAAGTTGAGCTGAAACAAGGCCTATGAGCTTTAGGTCAGGTTGATACGAAGACTGACGAATAAAACTGTGGCCGTGATTTCGTACAATATCGTCTACTTTATGGTATTTTTGTAAACGTTTATTCATTTTTACCAAATTGTATAGCGCTAGCTTCAGCATATTACGTGTGAAAGGAATTTTGTTGTTAGACAACTACTGAATTAAATCACCTTTTGAAGAAACTGATGTACACTTTTTCAGTCTGCTAATCGTGACAAGGTGCATTATCCAAAACTAACACAGTTTTTTGGCAAACCTGGAATTACTTTTCAATTACCTATTTCGTGAAACCTCTACTGTCCATATCTTCATGAAAGTTACATGTTTTCTGCCTCTATTTAAAAAAAAATAACCCACCATCGATGAACCTTTGATCTGAATCCGCGTTAACTATAAAAAAATCTGTCTCCTTTATTTAATGTCACATTCGCTCTTTCACTACTTCCGTCGTACCACGACTTTTTTCTGTACGAGATGTGCACGTCTCATCTGTGTACACGATTTCGTAATATCATAAGTTGTTCTTCTTACTACACATTTAACAAAATCATCAATATTAGATTTTGTTGTCCTTTTCTTCCTTTCTTTATGAGGTGCTGTAAAATGCGTGACTGTCCATTGTCTATGTTACCCCCAAACATCTCTTTTGTTTTTTCAGAAATTCCTGTTGCTGATGCTTTAAACCTGTTGTTTTCATTTTTAAACCTGTTTTAGTGAAATACTTGTTCCACATTTTCCACCATCCTTAAACTTACATATCATAAATCACTTCTCTAACACAATATGGTTAGCAAACTTTGACTTAATAAGAGAAAGTTTTCCTGATTTTTTAATTAAATAAAATTATACTGTAAACAGCAACAATATTTTTAAGCAAATAAAACATTAGTTTAACAAAATTCAATAAAGAGATCACCCACAGAGAGTATTAAGTGAAATTTTAAATGCGATTTAGTAACAATGCCGACTAACAATCAAATCAAGTACAGGCCTCTACGTTTTACGGAAACGCATCAGTACTTACGCACGCAATGAGATGTAGGGTTGTGCTGATATACGCTGTGCATGTTACTTTCACCGAAGTTGCCGACCACCATATTAACGGGGAAGTACGTAAGTGCAGGGATTAATGTTACCTTCACAATACCTAATCCCTCTCTTTAAGACACTTGCTCCTCCAAATTAAAAACATCCATTTATCTTCAGGCTTGTGTCTCATTCTCTCATGTCATCGCAACATTTGTGATGTGTTTGTAAATAATGGAAGTAATTAAATTTTTATCGATCCGTGTTAAACCAGTAATAATTATGGATGATGGTACGTGCTATATGTATTAAATTGTACGATGAGTTGCTGGGCCTAAACAGACGTAACACAAAAATATTTCGACACCAATAACTGTGATCTTTACATTGAATGCTATTAATAAGGCATAATAGAAATTAATTGGTAGTAAGTTTTAGTGAGCAGAATCAGCATTGATTTACTTTGTATAATAAATAGTAGCCTCTTTAAGTGTAAAAAATTAAGCCAGCCAGCGGATTAGAAGCAATGTTGATGCATCAATCAATGTCAGTTTACTAAATCTATTACATAAACTCCTTAATTATAAAAAAAGTTTTTGTGTCATATAAACATGATGCTTGATGATGTCATTGAGAAACATAATTTGCAACGCAAACACGAAAAATTACAAAATCATATAATTAGTCGGAGCATTATAAGCAGTGCAGAAAAAAGAAAAACAGAAGATGATGTTTTGCAAAAACCACCAAAAATCATCAACTGTACCATTGAGAACTACTCTCATACGCTTTATTATATGAGGGTGAGCTATAACAATGGGGATAAACTGAAATATTTACAACTGTTGTCGAACAATTTAGTCGGAGTTAGCAAAGGAGTTACCAGAAGCTTTACACCTACTAAAAATTTTGAATATAAGACAATGAAGAACAAGAAGTTTAGTGCTAATAATTGGCGAAGAAACATTCACCGTTGCTTATAGATGTGCGACAGATCTAACAACGGTTAGAATTTACATTGGATGGAACATCCAGAACTACGTGGTGTCCAAAGCACTGGCATCAGTTTTCACCATTCACGGTGTTGCTAAGAGCCATTATATTCTTCTGGTATTCTGATTATTACCGGAAGAAAGGAGGAAACATATGGAAAGCTGTTTGATCTCTTTAAAAAGCTGTGTTCTTTCATTCATCATACTCTAAATCCATCTACTGTTGCTATCAACTTCAAATTTCGTTCTCCAGAATTGGATCAGTAGTTCTTAGCTAAATGTTTAGTTTCTAGGTTGCAAATTTCATTTAACACAAGCACGGTATCGGAAATTCAAAAGCTTGTTCTTGCTAAAGAATATAACAGCTAATAATGTGATGTTGGTAGCTGGTTGAAACATTTATTTGGTCTCCAGTATTTTAAGCCGAATCATGTCGCAGATTTGAACTGGATAGATTCAATAGATTTTGAACTTTGTAATAGATTTTGAACTGGATCAAACAGAAGATCAGAGTTTCAGAGTTTGCAGATTATTTGGTGGAGCATCATTTGGATGGTGAATGATGTCCGAAATTTGGTAACCAATTCTAGAATGCGCATCATTCGATTATTCATTTTACCAAAGTTCTGAAAATGTTTCAAACGCTGTATTACAATAAAATATAAATAATGTCACAAACGTTAAAAACGATTTTTCAAACGCTAATACTTCAAAACTATCAACTACCTTAACACTATCAATGATGAACCTATAAAACCCAGCAGTTCAAGTTCTCGGCACCAAAACGTAATCAATTTGAAAATAAAAGTAGGCTTACATACAAAAATAACAAAGATGCGAGTACCTCTACCTGCGTAATGCGTTGACATTCTTGTGACCACCAGACAAAAGTGTGCAGATTACATATTCCCGGTAATATTACCTGGCTATCTATTGTCCCTGATTTGGATCAAAGAATTATAACGGATTTTAGGGTAAACATACCATTTAGTGTCTACAACTGACTGAAAGAAAACTTCCGGTTATTTATCATCACTTTAAACGCATAAGGGATTTTAAAAGTAACTTGTAAGGCAAATAGCAATATACTGCTGACCATTTATGAAAAGCATTTTAATTTCTTTTACATAAATTTACATTTTATCGTATTAAGTAAACACACTAAATATCACACATACAGTACTATAAAGCAACTGGAATATTACATCCGTCCATAAAGGCGTTTCTGAATAACATTTTATAGCAGGTGTCTTCATACTTTCATTCGTCTGTTAAATTTTCACTGCAGTTAAAAAATAAAGCCAGCTACTTACAGCATGTGTGGTGGGCAGGTAAAATATATAAAAAGTAGTGAATTGTGACGGTCAAGATTGTCCGATGTTCATAAAAGCTTTGTGTTGTTTAAAATGATTATTACCTAGAGCACATACTTGAACGTGTAGAGTTGACTTTTTATTCTCAGATTCGCAGTTTGTTACAACAACCTTCTACCGTACACACATTACATGTTACTTCACATAGAAAATTAACAATTATGGTGGCATATACGTTAATGACGTTTGCTTAATTCTGGTCCGCTTTTCTAGTTTTAAAGTGATTTACAATTTTTCAAATTTACATTGTTTCTTATTTGCTGATTATTTTACTTAAATTATACTAAACGCCTCCTACATCTTCCTACGTGCCTGCATTTTACTTTTATTTGTAACTCTCTCTATATATAATTAATTTACGTACGGTGCGTCCATTATCGGACAATCAAAGTTGATCTGTAGTTAAAAAAAATATAATATTTATTTCCTAACTGTACTTTTTCCACTACTAAATAAAAATCAGGTTTCCTTTTACGCTAAAATTTAAGTGTACGCTAATAGCAAAGCGTGTGCAAGAATACTTGAGCTACGCGACAAGCGTTCTAGTAGGCGTACAGTGTTAGACAGAGGAGCTAAGTTCTGCGTGAGACCAAACCGTGCAGCATTGTGAAGTATGAGTACGACGCTTGCATTATCTGAAACAATCAATAACGGTATAAATAAAGTTCATATTTATTATACAAAAATTGTCCTATTAAACGTATATTGCAACGATACGTTTAGCATAAGTCTATGTATCAACCCCTGACTGAGGCATGATAACATACGAACGCACGTATGAGATATATAAGATGTAAATAATCAAAAATAATGTAATAATTTAGCGTTAGGTATAAGAGATAATAAAAGAAATATACGTAGTATTTAATTTTAAATAAATAAATATTGTAAGTGAGCCTGCATATGGTTAAAAGCATCGTTGGTTTTTAAGCGTAGCGAAGGGGAGAAACTAACACGCGCTGACCGGCAAAGGTGACGTCATAGCGACATGCCGCCGCTTGTGTATCAGTCTGTGTGTGTGTGTGTGCTAGTGTACATGGGTAAACGAAAGACAGGTTGAATTATGCATACGATGGTGGAGAATTTTACACAGTTTTTTAAATACTGAACGAAAACCAGAAGTCACACGAATCAGCGACATATGTAAAAACATAGCTAGCGCCTGGCGCTATCATTGAAGACTAATTGGTCAATGATCGTGGGAACCGTTCATCCACCGTGTGAAATTTTGGCATAACTGCCGTAATTTACACACCTTAACATTCATAATTTGCATAAACAAAGTGTAATAACATACCTAACGATTGGTGAAATAATATTTATAAAAAAGTGTGCGCTTCATAGAAAGACGCGTAGGTTGTAATTAGCAATTAAATCGACGCGCAGACCTGTTCAATGTTGTCAAAACAGTTTCCAACAGGAATGGATGACGGCAGCAGTATAAAACTCCAGCGAGCGACACACTCTTTCTCAGATGAACTCAGAAAAGTACGGGAAATCCACGCATCTCGCAACCGCGAATTTTACAAAGTCAAGTAACGTTTCTAAACAGTATTACATAACTTGAAGTGCGATGGAACCGGCAGTACTTCGATGCAAGTATTAGTGAAACATGATTTATTTTAAAAGACTATAATATCGAATCTACGTGAGTTGTAACGTCGATGAACTTCAAGAAGTACGCATAGAACTTCGAGACATCCACGAGGGACAAGACAAGAAGAGGAGAAGAACCAGAGCAGGATACGAGAGGACGCAGGGACATCCACATGCAGCTACATCCAGCCGTACATCATCACGACCAGAGGTCCACGTCAGAACTCAGCGTCCAGTAGACGGTGAGAGGAATTTCAACGACGCAGAGACAGAGAAGGTGATACCGAAGAGGATCAACAAACTCGAGAGTCCAGGTAACGGTAACGATAAAGTTAAATGGTTGTAGAAAAATGCAGGTGAAGTCAGACATTTATTTAATATTATAAATGACCCTGAGGTCGATCGAAAGAAGCTCTAGATTCCATATACAAGTTTACAAAAACATTAGTATATTTTTATTTTCCAGAATGAGTAATAAATAAGTTCAAAGAATAATTGAACAGAGCGTATAAGTTAAATTTATTAATTTCATAAATAAATGGTCAATATAGAACCATATTTTATTATGTTTTATATTTTATTAGAGAATTAAATTCAAGTATGAGAGTTATTTAAATTGATGATTTTTAATTAATTGAGACATTAATATGATAATTAATAAAAGTAATAAAATGTTCTCTATTAGTAATTTTAATAAATGTTTAATTAATTAATTGTTTTATTAAGTGGTATTTAATAAAACCACACTTGCAAAACAAGATAAATAGTCACGTGAGTCACAATATTCAGATGTGTGAATCATGTTTTTTTTTTAAATATGTGTTATGTAGTATACGTCTGTGTAAATACTTCAGGTCATATTTATTTATGTGTGTATAACAGGTCTCAGAATATAAGAGATAAGATTTTAAACACGTTATAATTACATTATATTAATACCGAATATAAGGGTTCAAATAGTAATTAACCCACACAAAATAATAATTAATATGAGAATTTGAATTTTTTAAATAATAAATCAAATGAATATGACTTTATTAACACAGTCGTACTAATTTCACAACCAGTACTAAATCCTCTGTACTCTTTACTTGTATTAAAATTGTATAACGATATTCACGTGCTTATCCACACTCAATCAACGTTCAAAACCTGCGACCCAGCCGGGGAACATCAAGGTAAATACTGCAGAAGAAGAGTATACCTTCGAGAAGTGGGTAAGTGCGCACAAATGAGTAAGAGCATATGTGCAAAAGTAAGTGTCTAAAAATAAAGTTGTATTATATATATATATTGTAACAGGACCTGTCACTGTAGTTACAAAATAAAAGAAAGAAAAAATTTTATTAAAAAAAAAGTTTTCTAAAAAAAAATTTTTATGTTTGTTTATGGTGTATATATTTTAGAATTAATTCTGCTTTATTGTTTTAATCAAATTTCCAAAATTCTGAAAGGTATTTTTTGTTTAATTCGCACTTCTGGAAGATATTAACAAAATCCGGAGTTAATCAGATTAACTCCTGTCAGCAATCGATTAACGACTTTCCGTGCTGCTCCAGTATCTCACCTTTCGTTAATATTTTCTTCTTTCAGGAAGTCTCGTGCTTAATTAAAACCTTAAAGTACAATGTGAAATAATTTTTTAATACACACAATTGAAATGAATTGATTTATTAACATTTATAAATAATAATCGATATTAAATCGATTTCGAGCAATTGTCGACTCCGTCTCAGGGATAAATCGATATGTTAATACAGGATAAAAATTCATATAATTATTATAAAAGGTTCTTGGAGCGATTATTTTATAATAGTCAGAGAAGGGCAGGACGAGAAAGTATAACATTTACAATAAATAATTTTAAATAATTAGTATCTAACAATTTTTTAATAATATATAAAATGTTTAATATAGTTGAGTTTCGAACCAATGCTGTAGGCTATGACGTCAGTCGAAGGTGGTGGCAGTGCATCGTTTTTCCATCATGGCCGCTAGTTGAATCAAAGAGGTTATTCGCAATATTCGTCGCAAGAAAATCGCACAATAAAATCCACTTTATAATTGTTTTAAAGATCCCCGAACTTGTGTAAACTGTCTAGTATGTTGATTGGGGTAGTCTGGATGAGTGTTCAGTGTCCACTGGTGTTAATTGTTTGATATTAGAGGTGTTCACTTATGTCTGTTCGTTACGAAAAAATGGTCATTCTGTGGTAGATTGAATTATTACTAATATGTAGTTTTAATGTTTTAATTCACTGGTATTATGTAGTGTGGTGTTCGTTTTCACTGTTGTCGTGGAGCTTTTTATATGTTTTGACTTGAAAAGTGTTTATTTATGTAACTCTCGTTTCTCACAGAATTTTTTCCTTAACCTTAGCACTTCATTATACCGTTTTAAAGAACGCAATTCCGCATAGACTGTTCAGTTTGAACGTTAACAAAGAACTAACTAACTTCCTCCACTTTAGTAAAAATCTTGCCAAGTTAATATTGGAAAAGTATTGTTAAAATAATTGTCACTTCCCATATACATAATTCCAAAATACATTATATATGGAATAATTTTAGTTTATTATTCGCTTTCATGAATTATTAACCATATAATTGGTTTATTTATCTCATTCTGTTTAATTTGATATGTCATAGTCCCCATTTGTTGAGATTTTTGTTAAAATTACCAAATTTCTGTCTTTTTGGAAATCTAGGCCCAAAAAAACTGTTTCCGCCTTCCAGACTTTTACTGCCATTTTAAGTGTTATTAATATAATTATAATAAATTTCAAATGGTCATTAATCCTTTCCTTTCCTTAATCACATATAAATTTAACATTTGAACTGTTTTTTGGTGATAATTTCTGAATTTAACATTCCTCTTCAAAAATAGTTAATTTATACATATCAAAAATTTTCAATAATTTAAGGTATTTTTCTATATTACTCTTTTAAATCATAGGTTCATTTACAGTAGTTGTTAATTGATCTACCTTACCTAAATCTCGTCAGTTTACATGATTCATTGGTGAATTAACTGGTTTATATTGATTTTTATGAATTCATTATTTGGCCTAGAGTTTAGTATTTTACATGTATGGTTTTTTCAAATAAATTTAATTCTACTCCTCTCCTCTGACTCTTAATAGTTATCATGACATAAAATAAAATTGTTTACAAACGTATTGAGATGTATAGTATCTAATTCATGCTACTGTTATAAAAATAATAATTAACATCACTCAGCATTCTGTAAAGTTGGACATGTTTGCTGAAATTGTTTTTAACATACATTTAACTCATTTTGTTAATTACTACAGCATCCATAATGAAACATGTTAATTTGGATGTATGCTGTGATATAACAAATACAACTTATACTAAACATATAAATCTTATTCTCTAATAACTTTTAAAAATATGGAGTTCATGGCTTTGAACAATATTAGCCATTTAAACGTCTTAATTCTATTAACACTTAAAATATTATCAGTCCTTTCTTGTATTACTATTATTATTTAACATACCCTTATATAGTAAACATTTCCACCCACACTTTCTTTGTTATTGTCATTCCTATGAATGTCTTGAGATAACAAAGTGACCTAAAATAATGAAATATTGGAAATACCTTCCATTTTAATATTTCATTATTTGTTAATTATCATATATAAAAGTTGTTTTATAGCATATAGTTTAAGTTATAGTAACACTACAACTTCAAGTTTATTATATTTCAAAACACTTACACTAGTCCACTTTCACTGGTGGTTCTGACTTATATTGAGTCTTATTATCTCAGACCAGACCTTTAGTCATCATGGACTGTGAAGATTTGTTTATTTTTCATCACATAATAACTTTAGTTGGTGCCCTTCTTATCATACTACACAACACTTTTGTTTATGAATAATTACAATTTTATAGGGTTTCGGGATGTTATATTTTCTTTAATTGTATCTATTGGTTTGGGGTCAATGGTAGTTAATAATAGGTTTTTTATGGTGTTTCTTCCATCCTATTTCTTCCTTTCTTCTCGTCTTCCTTCTTGTTTTCATTCTTGGGTAAACCAAGGTACTCAGTGTTATCTTGACTGCTGGTTGGTTCGGAGTATCTTCTTTATTTTTTGATACTGACTTTACTCTTCTTTCTTGGTTTCAGGGTATCTGGTTTATCTTCTGATAATAAACCTTACTCTTCTTTCTTCTTGTGTTTGGGGTATTTTGTTTTTCACCTCTCCTAAACTTATTCTTTTTTCTTGATTTTGAGGTATCTTGTTTATCTCCTGCTCCTAATCTCCTGGGTAATCTCCTGGTTGTTTAATATGAGTTTTCTTTAATTCTTTCTTTGACTTTTATGGTTGTATTTTTTATAATTTAATGATTGTTTTTCTTTTATTGTGGTTTTTTCCTTTGAAGTAATTGAATTTCATTTGATATTCTTTGAGTGTATGTAATTTAATTATTTTTTATGATCTTAAATGAACTAATTATTGGGTGGAATATCTGTCATGCTACAGAATGCCCTTCTCCGGAAGTGATTTTTTCAGACTATACTTGCTTTGTCTGAAACAATTGCTTATGATAATTATTATAGTTTTTTTATTATTCTTGACTTCCTTCCGATTCTGAAATTTTTCTTATTCATAATTGAGCTTATATCTTTCTCCTTCTCACTTGATCTTCCTTGATAGTAATAGTCATCTGAGTTTCATATTTATTATTTTATTTTCATATTTCTTCTTAGTATTTTCTCCTTGGGATATTTCCTCCCTATCTTTCCCTAATTTGTGAGCTGGTTCAGTTCAGAGAGGCACTGTACGCTACTTCCTCTGCTATCCAATACTTCACTTCTTATTTGAGTACAGAGGCAAATCATCTCTGCTCAAAAAACATATTAATACTGCTGGAGTTATCTACAGACAGATTAAAAAATTACATCAGGATACTACATCACTTACAATACTTACATCACTTTTGTTACTATTAAAAAAAAAATATATCTTTGGATACTTTACTTATTATATTGCTCAGAGATTTTGATATTCCTATCTCAGCTATTCTTCTGACTCTTTAACTTGATGGTTATTTCATTTGATATCATGTTAGGAAGCTTTTCTATTAATACAATTTTCAATTTTTCTTATCATATAAAGTTTTTGGTTATTAATGCTTTATTCCTTTCTGGTTTTTTATTACAATCTGCATTGGTTTATAGTAGCATATATTTTATGACATTTTTGGTTTGTTTCTCTGTTTTTATTAGTTCCACTTGTTCTATGTTATAGAACTTTCTTATAACTGTCGTTATTACAATTGACATTTAATTCATAATCATTTCATATTAATTTGTTTAATTACATGAAGTCTTTGATTTTATTCTCAAATTACTCCTCTCTTGGTTATTATTCTTTCGAATGAATGTTTTAATTAATTTGATAATGAGGTCATCATTTCTCCTCATACCACTTCAAAGATTTATTACTTTATATTTCCACTTAAGTTTTTGTATTTTATCATATTTAATCAATCAAATCGTGTCACTGATTTTTATTCCCTTTTGTATCATTTTATTGAAGGTTTTTTACACTTTATTTATTGATATTAGACACTATCATTTCTTTCAGAATTACTTGATTTAATTCTAAATTCTGTTTCTTTTATTTAGCTCATAAAGATTTTATATAAGTATGGTAAATATATTGTATTAGTACCATGAATATGGTGTTATTCTCTTCTTTTTATTTCACCATAGTTTTTTCTAATAATTGGTTTGTAAGTTGTTCTTACATTGTTTCTGAATTGTCATGATTCATTCAAAAATTCTTTTGTTTTTATTATTTTCAAAATGTTTTTTTAATAGTTGGTTAGTAAGTTGTTCTTACATTATTTTTAAATTTTGATGGTATTCAAAAATTCTTTTTATACTATATTCTATTTCCAAAATGTTTATTTCTCAAATCTTTGGTATGTAAGGTGATCTTACATTATTTCTGAATTTTGTTGATAATTCAAAAATTCTATTCCTTTTTGTTCCTTAAAGTGTTTTTCAAATCCTTGGTAGTAAGGTGATCTTACTTTATTTTAGAATTTTGATGATACAAAAATTCTTTTTTCTTGTTTCATAAAGTGGTTTAAAAATAATTGGTTTGTAAGTTGTGCTTACTCTGTTTTAGAATTTTTTCATTAATTCAAAAATTCTTTTTATCTATATTATTTCCAAATAAGTTTTTTCAAATAATTGGTTAGTAAGTTGATCTTACATTGTTTTGGAATTTATTCATTATATTTTTCATAAATAATTGTAATAGTTTTCATAATTATGTGGTAAACATATCATATTAGTTTCATAAATATTGTATGACTCTTTTTCTTGTCTTTATTTCAAATGTATCTTTTATTATTATATCTTCTTTTATACCCAGGTGGATGATTTTTATTAGGTCGCACAGTTGCTCATATTTCCTTTGTAAGGTGTAGTTCCTTAATTAATTTTCTTTCTTAAACCCCCGTTTTGATTCTTCGTTCATTCTTCTTATTATTTCTCATCATTGGTAATTATTTTCTTCTTCTTTGTCGTGGTTTTTTGCCGTTGTCGGTTATCATAACATCAGTCCCTTTTTGTGGAGGTGTGTGGTATTTGACTTAACCGTAGTCTGTCATTTCAGTTGCTCTCATTGTCCGGATGACCATAGTCTTCATAATTGTTCCGGTCCTAGTGACATCTCTGGCCTTGGCCTTGTATTTCATTCTTCTAGCCGTTATTCCTTTGTTGGCTACAAAGCTTATGTGGTTCCCTTTATCATGTTGTTTTATAAACCAATACGTCTCTGGTCCATATGTTGTATTACCTGAAAAATATCTGTGAGGATCTTCATCTGAATTATTAATTATTTGCTTATCTGAAGCCCCACAAGCTGGTTCACCATCACATATCCACCCTGAAGGAATACATTTTTGTGTAACCGTACACCGGAACTGTCCTGGATGGCACACTAATGGGACCCATTCTGGTGATTCATCTGTGCCATCATCACAGTCTGGTGAGATGTCACATTTCCATCTTTCTGGAATACACTGTCCAGTCCCGCACTGAAACTGATCTGGTCCACATGTTGTATTCCGTTTACCTCTGGTCCTTACCCATTGGTAAACTACTGTCTGTTGGTACATTATTTCTGAGATTACTTTTAATCTCCTTCCGTAATCTCTGGCATTCTTGATTTCTTCATGGTTGGTAATAGGGACATTATTGACATCCATTAAACCATGGTTCATCATCTCCATTTCTTCCTTTGTTTCATTAATTTCTTTATATGCGTTCTCCTCACTTTCTTTGGTTCCACTTCATTATCTTTAGTATTTTCTTTGTTTCCGTTAGTTTCCTTTTCAAGTAATACTACAACTGGTTCCCCGGTTTTGTCGTTTGGTATTTCTCCCGTTTCTGGTTGGCTATAATTTTTTATTTCTTTGGTCCTCTCATTTCTTAATTCTTCTCTTTTTAATCTTTCCTCTCTTCTTTTCTTAGTGTCCTCGCCCATTCTCTTATTATATTTCCTTAATTCTTCATTCATGGATTTAACTTCTTCATTCATGGATTTGAATTCTCCCATGATTTGTGGAAACATCTCCGTTATCTTATCCATTCCTTCTTGTGTAAGTTCTGCCATTTTGATTTATCGTTGTTGCCCTTCTTCCTGACAGTGTAATCGCTGCAAGGCTTAAATTAGTAAGCCCTCTAGTTGGACACCAATTTGTAACACGTACAAATTATTGTTATATATAAGAGGTTGTTGGTTTCGTTTAAAACCTTTATGCTCTTTAACGCTTAGCTTCGCTGTGGGTAGTGTCGATTGGTAACAAGCCGCTGTTCGAATATTATAAGCCCCATTGTTGCGAGCGCCAAATTGTAACAAGACCTGTAAACTGTAGTTACAAAATAAAAGAAAGAAAAAATTTTATTAAAAAAAAGTTTTCTAAAAAAAAATTTTTATGTTTGTTTATGGTGTATATATTTTAGAATTAATTCTGCTTTATTGTTTTAATCAAATTTCTAAAATTCTGAAAGGTATTTTTTGTTTAATTCGCACTTCTGGAAGATATTAACAAAATCCGGAGTTAATCAGATTAACTCCTGTCAGCAATCGATTAACGACTTTCCGTGTTGCTCCAGTATCTCACCTTTCGTTAATATTTTCTTCTTTCAGGAAGTCTCGTGCTTAATTAAAACCTTAAAGTACAATGTGAAATAATTTTCTAATCCACACAATTGAAATGAATTGATTTATTAACATTTATAAATAATAATCGATATTAAATCGATTTCGAGCAATTGTCGACTCCGTCTCAGGGATAAATCGATATGTTAATACAGGATAAAAATTCATATAATTATTATAAAAGGTTCTTGGAGCGATTATTTTATAATAGTCAGAGAAGGGCAGGACGAGAAAGTATAACATTTACAATAAATAATTTTAAATAATTAGTATCTAACAATTTTTTAATAATATATAAAATGTTTAATATAGTTGAGTTTCGAACCAATGCTGTAGGCTATGACGTCAGTCGAAGGTGGTGGCAGTGCATCGTTTTTCCATCATGGCCGCTAGTTGAATCAAAGAGGTTATTCGCAATATTCGTCGCAAGAAAATCGCACAATAAAATCCACTTTATAATTGTTTTAAAGATCCCCGAACTTGTGTAAACTGTCTAGTATGTTGATTGGGGTAGTCTGGATGAGTGTTCAGTGTCCACTGGTGTTAATTGTTTGATATTAGAGGTGTTCACTTATGTCTGTTCGTTACGAAAAAATGGTCATTCTGTGGTAGATTGAATTATTACTAATATGTAGTTTTAATGTTTTAATTCACTGGTATTATGTAGTGTGGTGTTCGTTTTCACTGTTGTCGTGGAGCTTTTTATATGTTTTGACTTGAAAAGTGTTTATTTATGTAACTCTCGTTTCTCACAGAATTTTTTCCTTAACCTTAGCACTTCATTATACCGTTTTAAAGAACGCAATTCCGCATAGACTGTTCAGTTTGAACGTTAACAAAGAACTAACTAACTTCCTCCACTTTAGTAAAAATCTTGCCAAGTTAATATTGGAAAAGTATTGTTAAAATAATTGTCACTTCCCATATACATAATTCCAAAATACATTATATATAGAATAATTTTAGTTTATTATTCGCTTTCATGAATTATTAACCATATAATTGGTTTATTTATCTCATTCTGTTTAATTTGATATGTCATAGTCCACATTTGTTGAGATTTTTGTTAAAATTACCAAATTTCTCTCTTTTTGGAAATCTAGGCCCAAAAAAACTGTTTCCGCCTTCCAGACTTTTACTGCCATTTTAAGTGTTATTAATATAATTATAATAAATTTCAAATGGTCATTAATCCTTTCCTTTCCTTAATCACATATAAATTTAACATTTGAACTGTTTTTTGGTGATAATTTCTGAATTTAACATTCCTCTTCAAAAATAGTTAATTTATACATTTCAAAAATTTTCAATAATTTAAGATATTTTTCTATATTACTCTTTTAAATCATAGGTTCATTTACAGTAGTTGTTAATTGATCTACCTTACCTAAATCTTGTCAGTTTACATGATTCATTGGTGAATTAACTGGTTTATATTGATTTTTAAGAATTCATTATTTGGCCTAGAGTTTAGTATTTTACATGTATGGTTTTTTCAAATAAATTTAATTCTACTCCTCTCCTCTGACTCTTAATAGTTATCATGACATAAAATAAAATTGTTTACAAACGTATTGAGATGTGTAGCATCTAATTCATGCTACTGTTATAAAAATAATAATTAACATCACTCAGCATTCTGTAAAGTTGGACATGTTTGCTGAAATTGTTTTTAACATACATTTAACTCATTTTGTTAATTACTACAGCATCCATAATGAAACATGTTAATTTGGATGTATGCTGTGATATAACAAATACAACTTATACTAAACATATAAATCTTATTCTCTAATAACTTTTAAAAATATGGAGTTCATGGCTTTGAACAATATTAGCCATTTAAACGTCTTCATTCTATTAACACTTAAACTATTATCAGTCCTTTCTTGTATTACTATTATTATTTAAGATACCCTTATATAGTAAACATTTCCACCCACACTTTCTTTGTTATTGTCATTCCTATGAATGTCTTGAGATAACAAAGTGACCTAAAATAATGAAATATTGGAAATACCTTCCATTTTAATATTTAATTATTTGTTAATTATCATATATAAAAGTTGTTTTATAGCATATAGTTTAAGTTATAGTAACACTACAACTTCAAGTTTATTATATTTCAAAACACTTACACTAGTCCACTTTCACTGGTGGTTCTGACTTATATTGAGTCTTGTTATCTCAGACCAGACCTTTAGTCATCATGGACTGTGAAGATTTGTTTATTTTTCATCACATAATAACTTTAGTTGGTGCCCTTCTTATCATACTACACAACACTTTTGTTTATGAATAATTACAATTTTATAGGGTTTCGGGATGTTATATTTTCTTTAATTGTATCTATTGGTTTGGAGTCAATGGTAGTTAATAATAGGTTTTTTATGGTGTTTCTTCCATCCTATTTCTTCCTTTCTTCTCGTCTTCCTTCTTGTTTTCATTCTTGGGTAAACCAAGGTACTCAGTGTTATCTTGACTGCTGGTTGGTTCGGAGTATCTTCTTTATTTTTTGATACTGACTTTACTCTTCTTTCTTGGTTTCAGGGTATCTGGTTTATCTTCTGATAATAAACCTTACTCTTCTTTCTTCTTGTGTTTGGGGTATTTTGTTTTTCACCTCTCCTAAACTTATTCTTTTTTCTTGATTTTGAGGTATCTTGTTTATCTCCTGCTCCTAATCTCCTGGGTAATCTCCTGGTTGTTTAATATGAGTTTTCTTTAATTCTTTCTTTGACTTTTATGGTTGTATTTTTTATAATTTAATGATTGTTTTTCTTTTATTGTGGTTTTTTCCTTTGAAGTAATTGAATTTCATTTGATATTCTTTGAGTGTATGTATTTTAATTATTTTTTATGATCTTAAATGAACTAATTATTGGTGGTATATCTGTCATGCTACAATATATATATATATATATATATATACATATTGCAACGTAACGATTATTTCATAAATTCACACAAATACAGAACCATGTACTCAACGCAACTATTAAGTGTAGTACACCGGTCAGGTCGCAGGATTTTTGTTTCTCGTTGCGTCAAGTATATGTAGTTGCATAATAATTAAATAAATTTGAAAGAGGAGTGAGATGTTGTTGACATGAAATAATTATTTAAAACCGTTTAAAAATAATCATCCTAAAGTTTATTCTTTAATAGAAAAATATTCCAATATAAAAAATTCAAACATTAGATAGATCAAATATCCATTTTTATAAGTTTCACACATATTAGGCTGTTCATAATATCTAAAAATTAACAATCATATACTCTTATTAACTAAACAGACATGTTAAATAAGTCATCTAAATTCTTTCATTTTATGTGTGTCTGACTTTGATTCAATCTTCAAATGCTAATAGCAACTCATTTAAAAAGAAACTAAATAATATTAAACTTAAGTATAAAATTACTTGTTGCTATAAACAAAATAAACTAATTACATTTACTTACAAACTATTATTTAACTGTACTGACACACCCAAATTTTTAACATATAACAAAAGATTTAATAACTTTTTAATTTTCCTATAAAATTAAATTATTGACTTTAACTATTATTTAAAATTTTTAAGTCTTACTGTTCATGTAAAATTGTCTTTCTGAAAGTTCTTTTCACAACAAAATTATAAATATTTAGTCATCACCTGCATACTGCTGCCGTTACCGTTGTGTGTGTGTGCGCGCGCGCGCGTCCTGAATCCTGAGAATTTTATGATGATGATGACGATGATGATGCTGTGTTCTCTGTCTCTATGGGTTGTTGTTGTTGCTCCTGAGTTCCTCCATACGTCTTGTGTGAGTGTGGTAGTGTGTGTGTCCATGTCGTTCTGCAACGGGCAGCGTAACGTCGTCTGTAGATTTCTTGAGTCTGAGAATGCCCCAAAATTGTCTTTCGTATTTATACTGGACTCAATCTGACATGTCCAGGATTGCTCTTGACATGTTAGAAATTGTAACTTTCATGCAAAGCGTCTTTTTAATTACGAATAATATTTTTGTTCATTTTAGCGATTTCATAAAAACACACTTGTAGCATGCGCGACATAATTGTTTTCGTAATTCTTTTCTGTTCACGCACATATAACACACATGTTAATTACTCTTTAATTACACCAGTAATTAACATTAATTACTTAGCGTCTTTAATATTGAAAATTTCTGCAATATTTTTATATCACTGGATTAGTTATAAATCCCTTAATGCAGTGGTGTTTTTATAATTGGCGTAAGTCTTTGCTTACAGGTTTAACACAAGTAATTAGTTTATTATAATCCTGTTAAGACATGATTACAGACAAAACAATAAGTCGTTCGCATCACCCCATATTTTCATGTCGTAGCGTGCTCACACACACAAACACACACACGCTGTAACTTACACTACCACAACAGGTGTCCCTGTCGACATGTTGTCAATTCCTGCACAAAATTGGGTAAAACCGTTCCTTATTCTATTTATACTAATTACAATATAAAACATACCGCCCTGGGCAAATATGCAAATATAAATATCTTTGAGGATTGAGGTATTATTTATCTATCATTGGGAATTAAACCACAGATCTAAAATATAAGCCCAGCTAGTAATGGAAAGGATTTTATTACGAAAGACGTACTGAAAATTTCAAAAAGTATTCATAAAAGGAAAATCCTTTTATGAAGATTTGTGAGGTTATTTTTTATGAATGCAAAAAGGTATAAGTATGTAACTCTATGCGTATGTATATTGTACTGCTGTTAAAATGCACACAGTACATAATAGGGAGGTAATAAATTTTAAAAGAGAAAGGATGCAGATTTTGTATAGAATGGAACATATGTTTTAAAATGTAAACAAAAAAACATTGGGACTATCGACTCACCCAGTCAACATAGAGGTCGATTCCTATATGATATAAAACAATATTCAGTTATATGTTCTGAAAAGAATATATGAAATTGGAATGAATGTTATAATAAGAGTAAATAGTAATAAAATTATAATTTAATAAATACCAACTAGAATTACGAATATTAGAGATAAAATAAAGATGTTTAATAAGAAATAGAAAAATGATATATGTTTTTAATAGGTATATGATAAACAGATGTAAAGAAAGGAGGGAATTATCAAAGTGGCAAATTTGTAAATTGTTAAAAAATGGTATTGTATAGAGATAAAAGGAAATGTTTTTAGACTTGAATTATATTGAATAAGAGTAGCATGAAGAGTTTAAGTTCATAAAATAAAATTTGTACATCATCTAGTTTAATGTAATATGTAAAAGAAAATACAGTAAAGGAATTTAATTTGTGATACCAGAGTTTTGATTATAAAGTTAATATAAGTAAACAATCAGGAGGAGAGATTCAACATTCCTATTGAGTTTAGTAAAATAAACTAATATTTAATAAATAAATAATATTACGAGAAATATAAACATATCCGTAATAGAACGCCGATAGAAGAGGGAAATCCTGGACTGAAGAATAGTTTAAGTGGCCATAAAAGATAATTAAGTATTCCGAGGAGACATCTGTGTTGCAGTCGTCCTAGAAAACAACATTCAGCAGTGAAAACAATAAGAAATTTGTGTGAAGGAACGGATCGCCAAGCCTGATATTGCTTTTGAAAAAAAAAAAAAAACATCAACCAGAAGTGAACCCGTGGCAGCTGGAAGAATTCAGAATCAGTCAAGTTACATTAGTCTGGTATTAATTTTTTACATGGTTATTTCTCAAAATACTACATACTAACTGTATTTGGTGTGGTTTAAAGAAAAGAAGATACTATATACGATCTGAAATAAGATCTAACAGCTTAATAATCATTAACCCTGAGAAAAAGGGTTTCTTTTCATGTACTGATAAACAAAAAATATAATAAAGGTAGTTACATATCATAATTACATAATTACAATACCTGTTAAAATAATTACAGTACACATAAATGGCAACCAACATGGTGCATATAATAAATATTCTATTAGTAAAAAAACAACAGTACAATATATATATGTATGAACTCAATATAAGTATAAAAATTCAACTGACTGACATGCATTTAGCATAATACATTACCGCACCATCAGAAGTCGTATGTATTAAGAAATAATCGATGTTATTGTATTAAATATTACATATTAAATTGTGTTGATGTAATGTAAATTAAATAGACAAAAAACACAAGCAAAAATAATTACATAGAGGTACACGAGTATTAATACGTGTGTGTGTTTAGGCTATACGCAAATATGACATAAGAAACATGAAAGAATGAACAAAAAAATTTACGCCAAATTTCTGGAATTAGGGCTACAGTAAGTTATATACGTCTTACCGAAGTGAACATGACCAGATCAACAGGATACAACTTACCGAAGTGAACATGACCAGATCAACAGGATACAACTTACCGAAGTGAACATGACCAGATCAACAGGATACAACTTGCCCGCTGTGATCGTGACCGGTTTCTTGCTCCTGGTGATGGCCACCAGCAAGCTGCGCCGGAATCGCTTTGTGCAACCTGTCCAGTCGATTGAGTAGAGATGTTCCTGTATGCTTGCCGTCTGCAAACGAAACAGACTCATTCTGTACTACTGGTTACATGAAGCGGCTGAGTTTATTGCAGAAACTACAAGTACAAAGTTTGTAGGGCTACATCAAACATTTGCCGATGTAGCGTTTTGTGATGTTCATAATAAATTTATAAATTTTTACACTTCTAAAATCTATTTTAATCGTAAATTTAGAAACCTTGAGTATGACAATTTTAGCAAAATGTGTTTTATTACCAAATACAATAAAGTGACTGTGTTATCTGCCATACTTGGAGCAAGTTTTAAGTTGATTCTGGAAATTGGGTTTTATTGTAGAAACCCACAAGTAGCAACACTTTGTTGTTCGTACTGATGATCATTAAACTGCAATTCCAGTTGGTTCCTTCATAACATAACCTCCATGCGTGTAGTATCTGTTTTTATTGTTTCACACATACTTTCTTTTAAAATATTGTCTTTTATGTTATTAACGATCATGTCCAAAATTTAAAATCGGAATGTTACATCTCTTCTTGTGTTTAATGACAATTACGGATGCTAAAATAAACTAAGGTATTTCAGGCGCTCTAGTAGAAATGGAAAGATTTGTTCAAGAAAAGCGGTTGTAAGGCCGTTCATTACTAGTATGCTACAGAGGGTTTGGTATAATAAAACGTGGCAAAGAAAGGATTGATAGAATCAAAAATGTAAATAAGCTAACAAAAAAATTGTAACTTCATCTTTAAAGTGTCTATTACAACTTGTGGAAAGAGATGTGTTAAATTTTAGATAACAGAGATGTTTATATTATAAGCGGAATTCAATTTGAGAAATGTCTAACGGCACAAAAGTAGGCCTACTAAAAATTAACAAACTTCAATTTAGAATTTTCACGTTTAAAAATGCTTTCTTACGAAACAAAACAAGGGAGAAGTACATTACAAAGAGTTTATTGGCATGTAAGCCTTTTGAAAGCTTCAGCGTATGTCCTCAGGTATAAACACACGTTTCAGCATTTGATTGTGCAAACATGTTTGACACTTTCACAATAGAAGTAAACAAAATGTGGGTCTGCTGGGGACAATACTAAATGTTGACTAACACAAAAGTGTTAGCATATTAAAAAATTAAAAATTTTAAAAGTTGAACTTCTTAAGTAAATAAATTGAACTTACAGTGGGTGGCCAAATTATTAGGGACAGTATTCAGTTTTCTGTATTTTCTAGTTTGACTGAATTTTTTGAACAAATAATTGGTTCTAGGTCTTGTAGGTATTTTTTATTTATAAGAGTGTATTATTGAGATCATAAAAACAACAAGTTACGTAAGCGAAACTATTTATTTTTTTGTAAAAGTAATATGTGCATTAATAAAAATCTAATAAAATTAATCTTAGTATTTAGTGATGCCACCCTTTGCTGCAATTATAGCTTCTATGCGTCGGGGCATGCTCTCTATACAGACTTTACATTTTGTTGGAGTTCGGTGTTGTGATGCCATTCTCTGATGAGTGTTTCAACCAACTGGCGCTTGGTGGTGATCACTTCATTGGCGATCGCCCGTTTGGTGAGTTCCCACATGTTCTCTATGGGGTTCATGTGAGGTGAGTTCCCCGGCCAGGGCAAAACAGTAATGTTTTTTTCGGCCAGGAATGCAATAACACTCCTGGCTTTGTGGCACGGTGCCGAATCGTGCATAAAAATGTACTCTTCATCACCAGGGAACCATTCTTCGAGCTGTGGCAGTAGCCCAGTTTCTAGTACTCGCTTGTACTGGTCCTGCCTCATGGTCCCTTCCACGATGTATAGGCGCCCCATGCCCTTGGCTGAGATCACAGACCACACCATAACACTATCCGGGTGTTTAACTCTCTCCACAAGGCAGTCTGGATGGAACTGCTCTCCAGGGCGTCGTCGGACGAATGAACTTTTGTCGACCAAAATCTGAAATGTTGATTCGTCGGAGAAGCATACCTGTAAAATATTACAATACTCACAAAAAATCGTTATTCACGAACTACTATTTAAAAAAGTTGTAGTTACTCGACTCCAGTCTGCAACAGTCATATTCCGGTGTTGTCTGGCCCATTGCAGTCGCTTCTTCTTCATGGCCTCGGTGAGGCGTGGTTTTTTGATAGGCCGACGACCGATCAGGTTCTCTTCGGCCAACCGCCTCTGGACTGTCCTTTTGGAAACTTCAATTCCCTCATCGTTTATCATCGTAGTTAGACAGGCCACACTCTTTTTACGATTTTTGAGGCAGATATCCCTAATTTTACGATCGGTACGAGGAGTGGTGATCCTTTTCCTGCCACATTTTCCTACACGGCCCGCTTCCAGGGTCTTGTTTTGATCCATTTTTATTTTAGTTCGGTTAACGACAGACTTCGAAACACCTACAATAGTTGCTATGTCTCTCTGGGAATGTGTGGAGTGAAGTAATAATGTTTCTATTTCTCTACATTTCCTTGGGGACGTGTCTGATGCCTTGCCCATACTAAAAAGAAAAACAGTAAGTTTCACAAAAAAAAGTTCATTTTTAGATAAGTGTTAGTGCTGTGAAAGAAGAGATGAATAATCAAGACAACTATAATACCGCAGATAAAGCGTATTTCATCAATAAGTACAGAAACGCCAAACAACAAGTAACAAAAACTTCCTTACACATAGCATACAATAAAACTTGTCGAAAACACAACATCATACCAACACACGCACAAGTTACAATAAAACAAAACACACATACAGCACTTCAATCCAAACGGAAATTAGAACAAATAAACCTACATAACATAATCAATTATTTATACCATAAAAAAGACACACTCAACAGACAGGCATATAACTTACACATGAAACTCACACAAATATTACACCACACAGAACTTGAAAATGTAATACAACACACACAAGACAACATAGAAAAACTCAAATTGACAGTACAAGTTCGACACAACAAAAAAATAACTAACCTCACAACACGCAAAATTGAATCAATCCCGGAACCAGCATACAAATTCCACACACGCGTAGTTAATACAACAACCATTAATTTCACAAAGGATGAAATGGATTTATTAAACAAAGGACTGAAACATAATTTGAATAACAATACAAACATCAAAAATTACAATAGACACACACGCGACATAATCATAGACGCAGAAACAGCTATACAAAACACGCACTTTAATGACCAGGACCCGATACATCACGACATAAAACGAAAACTTCAAAAGACACACACAAAACAAAAAATACACAACAATGAAATAAAAACACTTAACAATGTAAAACACAAGTTACTTGAACACAACACAACAATCCTAAAAGCTGACAAAGGTGACATTAGCGTCATAATGAACAAACACCAATTAAACACTAAAATCGAAAATTTCTTCAACGAAAATAATATAACGGAAATAAATAAAGACCCCACACTAAAATTTCATAAACAGATTAACAAATTTATAAACAACACAAAACATATAATCAAACCAGAAAGAGCCGAATACCTTAAACAAATTAAACCTAACCCCCCTAAACTAAATGCATTACCAAAAATACATAAACCTAACATTCCCATCAGACCATTAATAAACAACACACAGGCACCCTCCCTCAAAATCGCAAAACAACTAGACAAAATAATCAGAGAAAATATTAATCTCAGTAACAACACATCTATCAAAAACAACATCTACCTAGTCAGGAAAACTGAACACATCCACATCCCACATAACTCAACTCTGGCATCTTTTGACATAACCAATCTATACACTAATGTCCCCATCAAAGAAACCATTTAAACACTAGAACAACTACTCAGACAAAACAACACACCTGAAACACACATACAAGAAATCATCACCCTTACCAAACTAATAACTGAACAAAATTACTTTACATACAATAACAAGATATACACACAAACAGAAGGTCTCCCGATGGGATCCCCCATATCAGGAATACTAGCAGAAATATATATACACAACATAGAACAGAACCACATAATAAACAACAACAAATACACTAACAAAATTATATACTGGCACAGGTATGTAGATGATATATTACTTTTATTCAAAGGCAACACAAGACAAGTTGAAAACTTCCACAAATACATAAACACTATACACCACAAATTAAAATTTACACTGGAAATTGAACAAAACAATAGTATAAATTTTCTAGACCTAACAATTAACAAAACTAACAATACACACACGTACAAAATATACAGGAAACCAACCACAACTAACATGGTTATACACAACACATCAAACCACCCAACACAACATAAACATGCGGTCTTCAACCACATGCTCCATAGACTAAATAAAATACCCTTAAATAAACAAGATTACACCGACGAACTCAACACAATAAAATACATAGCAATCAAAAACGGTTACAACCCTAATTTAATAAACACTACACAAACGCATCAAAAACAGAAACAACAAAACACAAAATACCATCAACACACAACACAATAAATACATCACACTCACATACCACAACTCCTACCACACAAAATCGCCAACACATTCAGAAAACACAAATACAAAATAGTATACAGAACAACCAATACCATCAAAAAACACATCAATAATACAAACACAGACATAGACAAATAAAACAAAACAGGTGTTTACAAATTAAATTGTAATGACTGCAAAAGTTTCTACATATGCCAGACGGGAAGATCTTTTTCATCCCGTTATTCTGAACACTTAAAAGCTCTAACCAACAACAATATACACTCCGCATTCGCCACACACATACACACAGAAAACCACAGTTACACCAACATAGACACTAATCTTGAAATTTTACATTACTTACCTAAAGGTCAAAAACTCAACACAATTGAACAATACGAAATATATAAACACCACACAACACAACCAAACAACATACTTAACGATCAATTACAATATAAATCACATACACTTTTTGACACAATTTTCCAAAAACAAATATCAAGTTGAATCCCCGCGTCAATCCCCTTCCTCCACACACCACCTCCACTACACCTTCCACACAACAACCGTTACGAAATGATGGCAGTCTGAATCAAAGCAGAAGAAGGCGGATACGTACGCCGAAACGCGTCCAACGAAAAACAGTAAGTTTCACAAGAAAAAGTTCATTTTTAGTATACGGCATACTGTTGTCGAAAATGAAATTCA
The DNA here is from genome assembly GCA_034769895.1 of Magicicada septendecula. Lineage (NCBI taxonomy): Eukaryota > Metazoa > Arthropoda > Insecta > Hemiptera > Cicadidae > Magicicada > Magicicada septendecula. The sequence goes on along the minus strand of CM068373.1, from coordinate 307,809,465 downwards.
CTCATAAAAGTTAGTAAAGTTAATTCAAGAAGAAACATTACTTACGTTTTGATTATTTCGGACAGGAAAAACTTGCGAAAAACGATTCGAAAATAATTTATATGACGTCACTACAACAGGAGTTTTTAACAAACTACAACCAAATGAGAAGTAACCTCACTTATTTGATAAATGACGCAGTCTACCAGTGTTGCCACTTATCAAAAACAATAATAATAATAATACCAGCAGCAATACCAAATAAAACAACCTTATGAAAACCAATTTGTTTGCTCAAAAAAAGAATTTGAACTAGAAAATGCATAAATATAAGTACTGTCCCTTGTTGAGTATCAGGGCCAAGTGGGCTAAAAAATGTTTAGTGACGTGAGTGATCCAACAAATACGGTGAATCCGGTCGGCGTGTACCAAAAACGTTTTGTAAAGAATATAGCTTGTACTGCGTGCATTGATTCAGTAGGTATAAGAAATGATGAAAATTGTGGACTGTATTAAATTCATTTTAATGAATTTTCCAAGGTTACATTACATGATTAAAGTAATTGAAATAAGGTTGGCTAATGAGCGTGTTGTCTAAAAAAGTATTAAATATTTAAATTAAAGTAATAGCGGGCCTAGTTGGCCATAAGTGAAATGTGCCGGCCTAAGGCCTACATTAAATGTCGACAAGAATGAATGACAGCAAGACAGCTGGGCGGACCGACCGCCGCGAGCATATTAAATGTCGATAAGAATGAATGACAGCAAGACAGCTGGGTGGACCGACCGCCGCGAGCGTATTAAATGTCGACAAGAATGAATGACAGCAAGACAGCTGGGCGGACCGACCGCCGCGAGCGTTTTAGACGAACTGTACAAAGTTTCAACATGTTAATCGGAAAAAGCAGTAAGCAGATTAGCCAACCTACAAAGTGAAATTATCGCGCTAACTTACATAAGCTGCCCGTCAAAAATCAACTGATTTTTTTAACATTTTTTAATAAATTATTATGCATCTCATAACTTAATTTAAAAAGATACAGTTTTCTTAATAATAAGAGTCAGTTTCAAGGCTAAGTTGAACCTTGAGCTATGAGATTAGATAACGGCAGTCCGTTAATAGCTTAGAGATAAGCATGCATAAGATAAGCCTAAAGATAAGCGTTTGTAAGCCAAGGTTGGCGAACAGCTGCTTTCAGACATGAATATGAATGTCTGATTTGACAAATGTTACCGTCACATAGTGTATGTGCACAGTATAGAACATTATAAAACATGAAAAAATACATAATTATACAATGCTTAATAATGTATGATCGGAAGCTCATCACATGATGGACCGATAGTTTGTAACCCTATGCATGTCATAGATGGTTACTGTAAAATTAGTTGAGGCCCGTAGACCTGTACAGAGAATTAATTACATGAACAAAATTGTTACAATTACATGTTCAAGCGTATATACAGCATGGCGGCATGTATTGACCAAGTCATGCTGTTCCTGAAGTTTCAGGAACTTACAATATGTAATAATGTATGAACAAGCTAGATGCTGACTGAATGCAAGTCCAAATATGACATGTATGTCATAATTTAAGTAAAAAATAATTGTGCATGCTTAATCGCAAAATAAATACATTATAAAATACAATATAAAATAAATCTAGACGTGGCAGTTACATGCGGTAGACGCAAAACGATAGGTTTGCATAAACGCAAGTTATGTGAATACAATAACAACAATTTAGATAATTACAATATGAATAATTGCAATGTCAAATAACAGATACAATACTGTGATTACAAACGTAGTACATGAGTTGAACAATTTAAAGACATTCACAGAACAATACATCACATTTATTAGCAACAGTATAAAGAAATGAATGCATGATTGCTCAGCTGCAAGACATGCAAATATTATGTAACAAAATTTTATAAAATGAGACCACCAAAAACATGAAATGTACCCCAAAACATCAAATGTAAATGTGTAAGACATAGTATGCCACACAAAATTAACATACAAATACAAAATAGTAATATACCACCAAAAACTATGATGATTAGAGAAGCATGCAATGGCGCAAAATTTATAAGAAAATATTGTGATAATTCATCACAATTAGGTTGACCAAATGGTCGTAATAAGTAATAAGCCAATGGCTAAGTAAAATAGCATTGTGCTAAGTAATCATAATCTTGTCAAATCTCGTCTCGCGCTGGCAACAGACATAACTTATGTATTGGTCTCCGCAAAACACCCGTAGGCGTGCGAATGTCCACGACACGAACCAAGCTATCTGGGCCGGGAAATGTGGCGATAATTACGCCAAATTTCTAGGCTAATGGAGGTAAATTATCCTCAATAAGCAAAACTAAGTCACCAATGGAAACATTATCCTTGGCGAACTTCCACTTGTGACGCTGCTGCAACTGGTGCAAATAATCGCGAGACCATGCCTTCCATATGCCTTGGACAAACCTCTTAAGAAGTTGCCAACGCCCAAGACGAGAAATAGGAATGTGAGAAAAGTCTGGGTCCGGTATCGCCGTTAAGGGTGCGTAAATCAAAAAATGGCCAGGTGTGAGTGGCACCGGGTCGTTAACATCTGAAGAAATAGCAAATAAAGGTCGAAAGTTCAGACATGCCTCTATCTGAGACAAAACGGTCATGAACTCCTCGAAGGTGAGTATAGATTTGCCTACCACGCGGCGCAGATGAAATTTCAAACTCTTTTATGCCGCTCTCCCAAAGGCCACCGAAATGAGGTGAGGAGGGCGGAATAAATGACCATGATATCCCCTGAGAGGACGTGAATGACTTGATCGATGAGATGGCATCCTTATTATGCCAAAATTGTAGATATCATGTAAGATAGTTCCGGCCTTCCTAAAGTTTGTGCCATTGTCGGAGTATAGTTGACTGCGTATGCCCCTACCGGCCATGAAACGGCGTAATGCGGCTATAAACGCACTGGCCGTAAGGTCGGAAACCAATTCCATGTGAATAGCCCTAGTCGCTAAGCAAATAAACAGAGATACGTATGCCTTAGAAAGAGTTCTAGACTTCTGCCCGCCATGACGAATCATGAAGGGACCACCATAATCAACCGCGCAAAATAGAAACGGCCTTGAAGGAGTGACTCTAGGAGATGGTAAAATACCAAGCCTCTGTACCTGCTGTTTGGCACTAAACCTGATACACCTTACACTTTTTCGAATGATGGAACGAATGACTAACCTGGCATTAACAATCCACCAACGTTGACGCAGTGAATGATGCACGAGTTGAGCACCAGCGTGAAGTAAACGAATGTGTTCACGTTCAATGATAAGGCGTGTAATATGCGCCGATGGGGGTAATACCATAGGATGTTTAGAGTCGTAAGGTAATTGGGAATGCTGTAATCGTCCGCCTACGCGTATCACTCCAGAGTCATCAAGAAACGGGTCGAGAGAAGCCAACTTACTCCTAATGGAAACAGAAGATCCGTTACGAAGACAATTAATTTCGGCTGCGAAGTGGATCGACTGAGATTGTTTTATGAAGAAATTGAGAGCCTGATGAATTTCTACAGGGGTAAGATCGCCCGTACATTTGTCAGCACTTGAGTGTCTAATACTTCTGATGAACCGAAAACAGTAAGCGTATACGCGTGTTAGACGATGCAACGAGGAAAAGTCCAAAGAGAGGTCGACAGCCAGGGTAGACATTAGAGAAAGGTTATGTGTATGTTTCTCTTCAGCAGTGACTTCAGAAGACGACGGAGTGGACGGTACGAAGGATGGAAAGGGATTAGACTCTGACGATTGAGACAGACAGCTGGGACTGTGCCACCAAAGCGAGCAATCGCGCAAAACGTCAGGGAGACACCCCCTTGAGATAATATCAGCAGGATTGTGTCGTGAATTGATGTGATGCCAAGTATAAGTTTGCGTAAGACGCTGAATTTCAGCAACCCGATTAGCGACGTATGTTTTCCACCGCGTAGACTGGGCATGAATCCAGTAAAGAGCCACCATAGAGTCAGAATACAAATGTACATTATCAATAAACGAATAAAGAGCAGGAATGACCTTAGATACGAGTCGCGATAACAACAAGCAAGCGCAGAGTTCGATGGGAGGTAATGACACCTGTCGTAGGGGAGCCACGCGAGATTTGGAACACAAGAGGTGACAGGAGGCAGAAGAATCTTGATAAATGACTCTGACATACATACAACAGCCAAACCCCCTTTCAGAAGCATCCGAAAAACCATGCAATTCAACTGTAGTTACCTCACGCTTGCAACGAATAGACCGTGGGACCACAATTTTGCTAATCAGATCCAATTTGTCACACAAAGAATGCCAATCCGAACGTGATTGGCCGGAGACAAGTTCATCCCAACCAAGCTTGCAAAGCCAGAGTAAGTATATGAGTATATATAAGTATATATAGTAAGTATTTGACGCTCCTGAATTGATAGCGCCATCATCGATAAGTGTCATGTGCCCAAGATCCTTATATTCTTTGATAAAGTCCGCGTAGTCGCGACCGAGCTTAGCATCTCGCCTAAATCGACGCTCTAAGCTTAAGAATCTTGATTCTGCACTAGTGTAAGATTCCCCCAAGTGGAGACTATCGGGCTTAAATGGAAGTGAAACCACAAATCTACCCTCGTGGTTGTGCTGGGTAGAGCGCACGAAATGCTCTTCACAGGTTGACTCGTTATCAGGGGTGTTGTCAGGGATAGTTTCTGCTTCCCAAAATCTTTCGAGAGATTGCAGAATTTGACTGTCGTTGTTCCTTGCTAGGAACGAAACAGCAGGACCCTCGTTGCGGCAGTGTTTGGGCAAGTTGCCAGCCAAAATGTAGCCCAGCTTTGTTTCCTGAATGATGGGAAAATCGGGGCCGCGTATGTATTTATTAGTTAAGATCAAGTCCAGAAAAAATTGTGCCCCTAATAGTATGTCGATTTACGACGATATATTAAAATCTGGGTCAGCCAGGAAAATCTTGTTCGGAATGTGGAACTGATTGATATCAAACGAATTTGCAGGCAGATTGTGAGTTAACGTAGATAAGATGGCACATTTCGCCTCGAAGCTATAATGTGTATAGAGAAATAATGTGTATAGACGCAATATCAGTTGCGTAACACGCTGTATTGTTTATGCCTGTGATTGGTATGTTAGATTTAGTTAATTTAAGCTGTAATTTCTTTGCAAATGATTTTGTACAAAAATTTATTTGTGAACCGGCGTCTAGAATAACTCTAGCCCTATGTCTGTTGCCAGCCTGGTCAATAACAGATACAACTGCTGTGGATAAGAGAACATTGTTCTTGCATTGTAATTTAAGCGAGCAGTAATTGCTGCTGGCAGCTATTGAGTTCGGCACGTAATTTGCATGCAACAATGTGTGGTGTCGTTTTGAACAGATTTTACACACCTGCTTATTTTTACAGCTAGCTATAAGATGACCTGATCTAAGGCAATTGCTACAACATTTATGATTTGAAACAAATTGTCCCCGCTCAGCGGTGCTTAATGTACGAAATTTATTACATATGTAAGGCGGGTGATTGGATTTACAACACACGCATGAATAATGGTTTGCCGCTGAGTGATAGCTCTTAAATGTAGTGCTGCCAGCAGTGTTTCTTGAGTTACATTTATCATATTTATTGTTAGGTCTTACATTAAGTTTTTTGAGTTGCTGCCCGGGTTCGATAGGCAGTGTATTTTCTAACAGCTGTCTACGTGAGTTTAAAAAATGCGTGAAATCTTGAAAGCTAGGTAAATTGTCATTACAACAAATTGTAAGTGAATTGCTGCCAGTGAATTAACGGAAGACGTTATTGTGTTAGTGAACTCTGCCAAACTTTGGACCGAGTCCTTTATTGTCGACTTGTCTTGAAGTAAGTTTTGCACATAGTATTTAGCTAGTATGAATTGGTTGTCATACCTTTCGGACAGCAAACTCAACGCTATTGGATAATTTTCTTTACAGATGGGTAATGACTTAATTAAATCTAAAGGTTCACACTTCAAAGAAGAATGTAAATAATGTAATTTCTGCACTGGTGTTAAATCGGATCTTGAATGCACTAAGTCTGTAAAAATTGAGTAAAAATGTTGCCATTCCAATATGTTGCCTGAGAAGCAGGGCAAACTTATTGGTTTTAATTGCATGTGCGTCTATAATACGGGAGGTACAGTCTGAGCATTAAATGTATCAAGTAATTGCAAAATGTTTGCTTCAGTCGAATATAACATTTCTTCGACCTCAACTCGGGCTTCTTGAGCAACGATCGTGTCTTTACTAATGAGTTCTATTTCAGACTGCACCTCGTCGTATTTCGAGGCCAAGCTTTTGAGACTTTCCAGCCTTACAGTTAAAAAATGTTTTGTATTTAAAGTTACATCAAAGTTATTTACAGCAGATTGTATCCGCACTATTGTGGACTTTAAGCCGCCTCTCTTTCTGGTCAACACTTTGAGGCCTTCTTCAGCCATTGTACGCACCTTGTTACTCTGTTGTTGATGATACCTTGTTGGCGATGTCCTGCAGCGTCGACGCCTTGGTGAAGATGGCAAACACAGCTCGTAGAGATGACCGCCTTGTGTAAAGCACTATAGCTAGCAGGCTCTTGCTAAGATGTTATCAGAAGGCTCCAAGATGACGAGTGAAATGCTGATGAAAATCACGCCACGGTCGTATCAGCTGATATGCTAATTCGCCCGTGATGGCCAGAAATAGTGGCAGAAAAATATTAAATGGAAAATCCAGGTCCGGAGTGACCAAAAAATTGTATGAGAAGAATCCAGGCACGGAGGACCAAAACATGTTGAGTATCAGGCCCAAGTGGGCTAAAAAATGTTTAGTGACGTGAGTGATCCAACAAATACGGTGAATCCGGTCTGCGTGTGCCAAAAACGTTTTGTAAAGAATATAGCTTGTACTGCGTGCATTGATTCAGTAGGTATAAGAAATGATGAAAATTGCGGACTGTATTAAATTCATTTTATTGAATTTTCCAAGGTTACATTACATGATTAAAGTAATTGAAATAAGGTTGGCTAATGAGCGTGTTGTCTAAAAAAGTATTAAATTTTTAAATTGAAGTAATAGCGGGCCTAGTTGGCCATAAGTGAAATGTGCCGGCCTAAGGCCTACATTAAATGTCGACAAGAATGAATGACAGCAAGACAGCTGGGCGGACCGACCGCCGCGAGCGTTTTAGACGAACTGTACAAAGTTTCAAAATGTTAATCGGAAAAAGCAGTAAGCAGATTAGCCAACCTACAAAGTGAAATTATCGCGCTACTGTACAGTCCCTAATAATTTGGCCACCTACTGTATAGTGATTCTGTCCGATTAGATAAGTTTCCAATGAGTTTCTTAAATAAAACACAAGTGCAGAAGTGTAATACTGGTTATTATTCTTATTATACAGTTTTAAAATTAAAAAAATACTAAATGCATGTTGTGTTATCATAGGCAACACATAAAAAATATAATTGAGAAAATCTAAAGATAATGGTAACGAACGGCTTTTTGTTTATTTCGAAAGTTTATATTTTGTTACTTAAGGAGTTTTTACAATTTTACGGTTCAACTTTTGTTGCGTAATAATAGACTGTTTTTTCGTACCATCCATGTTGCGTCTTAGACGCTCTCGATGAAATCTTAAGTAGGTCTTAGAACGCTAGTTGTTGAGGTAGCAGGTGTGAAATGAAATAACGAAGTGGACTGTATATGCTTTTAGAGTTAATTATTTATTGATAATTTGTCAGAAGATAGTTGCTGGCGCGTGCAGTTTAGCGCGGCATAAATGCCTGATAATTGGGATACAATTAAATGCTGAAAGACATAATCGTGCATAAAAGGCTGAGGTCGCCTAAGTAACTATCGCATGTTGATCATGCTAGAATTTAGAAATAATGAAAATAATGTAGCCGCGGCTGGCGAACTGAGGCGAGGTGCCCGCTCGGAGTCTTGCAAGTAACTAAACTAACTTTGACTGCTGCCAGCCTGCATCAGGCCGGCAGCAGATAGCGGGGAGAAAAAATGACGTCACTGCACGCGACTGCAATTCGGTATTACAGTACAAAGTTTAAACGAGTACAAAGTTTACCATACTGCCCGCACAAAATCGGGCGATTTTGGAATTTAAGTCAATGTGTGAATAGTACATAATAATTAACATTACATGACACCAAAATTCAATAATACATAACAAATGATAATACAATAACAAAGACATAATAATTGACATGCATAACAATCAAGCAATGACACCCACGAAATTAATAGTACATAACAATATGATTGACATACCAAATTCATGTAAGGATACAAAATACATAATAATTTGCGTTTCATATTAATAGAATAATGATACTAAAAGTTCCATAACACATAATAACATAATAATGATAAATGATAATACAATAATCAGGCAGACATAATAGTTGGCAGTACATAATAATAGGATAATGATCCCAAAAAATTCAACAATATATAACCATAGAATAATACAATAGTAAAAAACATATAATTCATATGCATAATATTAGAATAACAATCCCCAAAAAATTCAAAAATTCCCCACAAACATGATAGTAATACACAATAGTACAATAGACATAATAATAATGTAATAATCATAACAATGTAAAGCATGTGATCGCCCGGGTAATGTCCCGGGCATGAAGCACGATTATGCGATAAAGTTCACATCACTGATACGTGTCGCATGAACGCACATGCGATTAGTCTGAGGCCACTGGAAGTGGACATAATTTATGAATGGGTCGACGTAGGATACCGTTTGCGGTGCGAACATCCGAGACGCGCACTATTGAATCCTAACCCGAATAGACATTAGTGACTACCCCGCGTTTCCACAGCAGTGGGGGGGGGGAATTGTCTTCCAAAATAAGGACGAGTTGTCCGGGAGTCAAATTTTTTGACGGGATGCGCCATTTGTTGCGTTGTTGCAACTGGTGCAAATAATCCTTCGACCACCTGTTCCATATAGACTGGGTGAATCTTTGGAGCAGCTGCCATCTGCCCAGACGACCAATTTGGACTTGGGAATAGTCAGGTTCCGGGAGTGCAGTGAGCGGAGAACCAACCAGGAAGTGCGCTGGAGTTAAACGTTCGGGGTCCCTGGAGTCATTCGATATGGCAAACAAGGGGCGTGAGTTAAGGTAGGACTCTATTTGAGTTAGGATAGTGTAGTACTCCTCGAAAGTAAGGATGGTTACGCCGACAACGCGCCGCAAATGAAACTTGACGCTCTTGACTCCGCTTTCCCACAGGCCACCGAAATGTGGTGCTGAGGGGGGAATGAAGGACCATTTGATGCCTTGGGCACTGGTAAAATCCTGGGTGGTCTGTTCAAAACCATTAGATTGAAAAGGTTTGTATAATTCGTGAAGTGTACTACTAGCACGACAAAAATTTGTACCATTGTCGGAGAATATCTGATCAGGGATACTTCTACGAGCTATAAACCGTTTTAAGGCTGCTATGAAAGCGTCTGAGGTAAGATCTGAGACTAGTTCAAGGTAAATAGCTTTAGTGGCCATGCATATAAATAGAGCAATATAAGCCTTTGACGTCGATTTTGAACGCTGCCCGCCATGACTTATGACAAATACGGGACCGGCATAGTCGACTGCAGATTGAGAAAATAGCTTAGCAGGCGTAACCCGGGAAGGGGGTAATTTTCCTAATAATTGGCTTGCGCCCCTAGCACGGAATCGAAGACAAGTGATACATTTGTGTATTACTGAACGTATACGTATAAGATTTATTATTAAATATCCAATATTTCTGCCGTATAGAGTACTGAGTCAATTGTACCCCAGCATGTAGTAGACGAAGATGCTCGCCTTCTATGATTAATTTACTGAGGTGAGAATGTGGGTGGAGTATGATTTGGTGTTTGCTGTCATAGGTAAGCTAGGAGTGCTGAAGACGTCCGCCCACGTGTAATATCCTCGCATTGTCCAGAAAGGGGTTAAGTGAAAGAATTTTACTATTATTAGGGATACAACGTTGTGCCTCAAGTTACTTGATTTCGATGCTAATGTGCGATCGCTGGGACTGGCGAATAAAAACCAAAAGTGTACCATGCAACTGATGGGAAGTTAAAAAGGAAGTGTCTCTGTCTGCTATGGGGAGCCTAGAGTTCCGAATGAATCTACGGCAATACGAAAATACGCGAAGGAATTTTGAAAGCGAAGAGTAGTTTCCAAAATAACTAGACGTAGATAATTCTGCTACTAGAGAGGAGAAGAATTTCACTTACAATTTATTTACACGTAATTGAACTTGTTTTATTTAGTCAGTTGTTTATATAACACACCGTGGCAATAGAAAGGCGAATTACATATTTATGCAGGCTTATACAGGAAAACTACAGGTCTTGAATTGTCGCAAAATAGACGTGTTAGAGACTGAACATTTTGACAAGTACCTACATGAATGGGTGTAATACAAGGTAATATTTTCATGTATACTAAGTAAATCATATACGAGTATGTGCGTAATCACACACCAAATTTACAATTGTGAATTAATATTTTCACTATTATTCTTTTATGCTACTTAGCCTTTTTGTTTTACATACAATACATTAACTGAGTGCATAGATCTGCAGAGTGCCGCATCTTATATGCGACACTATGTACACTAACATTTTACACGAAAGCAGAGTGGCGCATCTTATATGCGTCACGATGCTTACAAACCTTTTATATAAAGCAGAGTTGCGCATCTTATAATGTGTCGGCAACTTTATAAACTAGGGAACCCGTGATAATTGACTCTGGCCAATTATACAGGCTGCCTTCGTTGTAACAAACTGAAAATTAATCAAATCACTATCAATAATTATAAGTACTCAAATAAAAGGAAACTGGGGAGGGAAGTCTGCTGATTTATGCACTCAATTTAGTATGTAACGAAGATGACATCTCTTTATTTACGTGTCTTAGTCTTCACATTTCCCCAGTTAATCACATCACATTTGTAATAGCACAGTAGTATTTGAGTTTACATATTCGTTACACATTATGACGGAACCCAAAAATAACTTGAACTATATTTTTAATAGGAGATGTCACCTTACACACTTATTTTATTCTTTCACATCTTTCTGTTAAAACACACTACATTTTAGTTACACAGATCTCCACACCGTTAGTTGAAGCTAATAACAAATAAAAAAAAACACTTTGTGCAGCGCTCCGCTTGGAGCTGTTTACAGATTGAACGTCGCATCTCAAATCCTACATTGTTACAACAGGAAAATTGTAACGACGCGGAATGAATACTCCGCCATAACATAGTTCCAACTTTTAATTAGTAATACAGTCTTACAGTTCGACGTAATAAACAATCAAGACTTTGCTTGACTACAGAATTTATTACAACTACTACTAGTGACTTTGAATTATTTATTATTTACATTATGGTTTACAGGTATTTTTATTTAATGCCGGGTCGGTATGCAAGTTGGATCCGGTATACACAGGTCATAGCATGATAATTTAACAAAGGGTTAACAGTTTTTTTAAACTCTTGCTTTCTAAGTTTTAGTTAATTATTTTAGTTAAATTCCCTTTTTTAATTCTCATTACTATTATGAGTTAGTTCAGGGGTATTCTTCGGTTTAAAAGTGCGATTTAATGGTTTGCACTAACTTCCCATTTTATATTATTATTATTATTATTATTATTTTTAATTTAAATCGTAACAGATGAAGCGACAATCAATGAGGTTTGGACCTGCTTAGGTTGTTCCTGCTCAAGATTGGGATGAGTGGGCTTGGTGACTGGGCATCGAAGGCACTGGTCGGCCATGATGATGACTCATGGGACAACCAGGATGAACCATGCCACCATTGTGGGTGACCGTGTAAAACCCGAGGGCGACAACCACGCGATAGAATGTCGGCAGGGTAGTCAAGTGACGAGACATGATGCCAAGTACCCTTTGCAGTGAGACGCTGTGTTTCCGCAATACGGTTGGCGACAAATACCTTCCATCTGGAAGACTGCTGGTGGATCCAGTGTAATGCGATCATCGAGTCAGAGTAAAAATATAAGTCGTCGAATTTGTAACTCACGGCGTTTATAACCTTGGACACCAGCTGACCCAATAAGAGACAAGCGCAAAGTTCAAGTCTGGGAAGTGTTACCTGCTTCAAGGGAGCGACTCTAGATTTGGAGCACAGCAAGTTTGATGAGATGCTGCGGTTTGAATACACCGTACGCACATAAATACAACAAGCGTAACCCTTTGCTGACGCGTCGGCAAACCCGTGGAGCTGGAATGAAATGATTTGTGAATTATTTAAACTCTTTACAGACCTTGGAATTTTAAAGTAAGTGTCTGAAATCAGCTGAGAATAAAGCTCTACCCATTGATTAGATAATGAGTCTGATAAGGAGTCGTCCCAACTTGTACCTGTTAACTACAATATCTGCATGAAATGCTTACACCAAAATGTAACCAGGCCAATGAGACCCAATGGGTCGTAAATACCTGCGATAAATGATAATACCCTTCTCTTGTTGAATACCTCCACTTTGACATGTCTTTGGAAACTATATACGAAACTATCTTCGTCAATGTCCCATTGAATACCCAAAGTACGTACAGTTTGATTTTTGCTAAAGTCGAGGGAAGAATTGGCGTGTGAAGCTATAATGGTTTGATCATTGGAAAACCATTTGTGCAAGATAAAACCGTATTGGCTTAATAAATCTGTAATGTCGGATTTCATTTTAAATAGGATGTGCGGGTTATCTGAACCGGTCATGAGATCGTCCACATAAAAATCGTTTCCGATAGCTGAACAAGCTATAGGGTGTTTAGTTTTGTTTTCCTGGGCTATTTGTGCCAGACATCTTGTGGCAAGAAATGACGCACTTGCAGTCCCATATGTGACTGTCCTCAAGGCGTAATGTTGAAGTTCCCTATGGGGTGCGTCGCGCCAGACAATTCGTTGCAAATTAGAATCCTTGGGATTAACTAAAATTTGACGGTACATCTTCTCAATGTCCGAAATGAAGACATATCGGTGAGTGCGAAACCGAAACATAATAGGGAAAAGATCCTGCTGGACCCTGGGACCAACCATCAATGTGTCGTTCAAGGACAGATTATTTGTTGTTTTGGCGGAGCCGTCGAAAACAACTCGCAATTTGGTAGTTATACTAGAGTCTTTATAAACTGAGTGGTGCGGCAAGTAAAAGGTGTCTGATTTGTTAACTGACAAATCGTAAGCATCAAGCAAAGACATGTGACCAAGGAGTTAAATATTCCTGCATGAATGTGCTATAGTCTTTATGAAGGGCAGGGTCCTGCTTGAACGTGAGTTCCAATGATTGAAATCTGCGGATAGCTCCGTGAAGAGAATCGCCCAAATGAGAATTGTATGACCTGCGAAGTAGGGATACCACAAGTCTACCATCATTATTACGGAACGTATTAGCGACGAAATGACTTTCGCATTCCGAGTCCTCAACCGAGGGAGCGCGAGCTGCAACGTCCTCCAATTGCCAGAAGTCCTGTAATTGAGAGGAAATGGCATTATTGTCTTCGCATGCTATGAATGATGAGACAGGTATTGTCATGTCGACATTAAAGGGCAAGTTACCCGCGAGAATGAATCCCAATTTTGTCTCCTGTATTATGGGAAAATGTGGGCTACGGATGAATTTGACAGGTTCAATTAATTGTAAATAATACTGGGCACCAATCTATATGTCGATTTGCGAAGAAAAGTTCAGTTGCAGGTCAACTAGGAATATGCCTTTTGGCAAGTTTAGGGATGAGATATCAAACGATTTCGCAGGAAGATTATTCGTGATACTGGGAAGCACAGCGCAATGTACGTTCAAACTAAAATTCTTATAACGAGAATGCAACCTTACCCTAGTACTGAAGTCAGCTTGAGGTAAGGAATTGTTTATACCGGTGATGGGTAATTGAGATTTAGTTAGTTTTAAACCCATGCGACGTGCGAAACTCATGGTGCAGAAGTTAGATTGCGATCCTCAGTCTAATAAAATCCTTACTGGGTGCTTCCTGCCGGCATGGTCAGTTGTCATGCAGAGAGCGGTGGATAATAAAATAGATTTGTTTGTTCGCAATTTCAGCGATAACTGATTGTTGCCTCTACCCGAGGGGTTATTGCCTGACATGTGGATCATTGTGTGGTGGCGTTTAGCACATGTCCTACAAGCAAATTTAGAAGGACAGTGCTTTTCGCTCAAGAGGAGGTATAGCCACGAATTGTGTGCATTCAGAGAGGCGATGTCTACCCCTACACAGCTGACAAATGTTGTTGCCGATATGAGAATGGAATGTTGACCTAGTAATATCAACCGGTTTAATAGCTTTTCGATAGGGAGTCTTATCGCTAACGTATATTCTGCTTACTAAGCTGGTCGCGCCGCCGACGTTTTGCAATAATTGCCTTCTACTATTAAAAAATTTAATAAAGTTATTGAAATTAAGAAATCGCTCGTCGGGCCAGCTTTCTTTCCCGAGCCGACATGTCTGGTTATCGACTTTTTGCGTCAAGTATTGAATGAAAATGATTTCAAAGGTATTTACCGGTAAATTCAATTAATTTAAAGCATTTATATTCCCGGTGTTCTCAATCAAATATATTGCAACTCACCGTCTGCGGCTTTTTGAAACAACGTCTTCACTATAAAGTTGACATGTTTCAGGACACTTGTCCCATCCTCAGAACTTAAAATATTCGTGTATCATTTAACGTTGATACAGTTGTCAAATAATTAAAATATTAAAATCCAATATAAATGTTTAAAAACGAGCGCCACGGTTAAACGATGTACATCGTACGGTGACTGACCGCGCACTGAATTATGTCTGGCTCCCACCACGACAATAACGCATGGCAGTGTCGTACAATATATTCGACTTGAAAAGCAGTTGATTATTTAAAAGACACGGCTTGGTATCAGTATTATTATACGATTTATAAATTTCGTACTCTTCAAGGGCGTTCATATATCGCCCTTTCTTACATATGTGAATAGGTATCAAGTTAGTTTTAAATTAGTGTAATTATGATTCTCGGAAATGAGGTGTTCTGCAAATTTTGACTTGATATTGTCCAAGCTGTGACAGTGTGTAGGCGGCCTATGTTCTATAAATTTTTTTAAATAACCACGACCTGTCTGGCCCACATAAAAGGCGTCACAATCGTCACATATCAATTTGTAAACACCAGTTTTGTGTTCAAGGCTGGTAGTTCTGCGGACACGAAGATTATTCATAATATTATTAGTGGTTTTGTAAGTGACTTTTATATTGCTGTTTTTATTAAGAATTTGACCCAAAAATCTTAGGCATAAGGTGTGTGTACGGTGTTGTATTCTCGCGAGTTTTATGTCCGTTAACGTTTCTATGCTTTTTCTTATGTTCTCGAAGGATGTTGTTCACCATATCGACATCATAACCATTAGTAACTGTAATGTATTTAATGGTGTCTAATTCCTCATGGTATTCTTTATCACCGAGGGGCAAAGATAAAAGTCTATAAATCATACTATGGAAGGCAGCCAATTTCTGGGATATAGGATGAAAGGACTTAGCATGCATTACGATATCAGTCGTTGTAGGTTTTCTATAGATGTTAAATTGTAGTTTTCTATTTATGTCCTTAGCAACAGTTAAATCCAGAAAATTGTCTCACTTTCAAGTGTGAACCGCATATTGCTATTGATATTATTCAAATAACTCTGTAAACTATCAATTTGCCTTTGTATATTAAAAAGGTGTCATCAACATACCTGCCGTAAAATATTATATTATTCTTGTGTCTGTTATTAGTGAAAATGAATGAATTTTCGAAATTATTTAGGTATATATCCGCAAGAAGGCCTGAAAGCGGAGAACCCATTGCTAACCCATCTTGTTGGCTGAAAAATTGATTGTTGTGGGTAAAATAGTTTCGATCAAGAACCAACTCTAAAATATACATCAATTCATTTATACTATCAATATCTAGTTTATTAGTATTAATAAGGTTAATCTTAAGTATACGCAGGATCTCAGATACTGGTATATTCGTATATAAGTTTAGACTTATACGTCGATATAAGTAACGACGCGGAGTGAATACTCCACCATAACATAGTTCCAACTTTTAATTAGTAATACATTCTTACAGTTCGACGTAATAAACAATCAAGACTTTGCTTGACTACAGAATTTATTACAACTACTACTAGTGACTTTGAATTATTTATTATTTACATTATAGTTTACAGGTATTTTTATTTAATGCCGGGTCGGTATGCAAGTTGGATCCGGTATACACAGGTCATAGCATGATAATTTAATAAAGGGTTAACAGTTTTTTTAAACTCTTGCTTTCTCAGTTTTAGTTAATTATTTTAGTTAAATTCCCTTTTTTAATTCTCATTACTATTATGAGTTAGTTCAGGGGTATTCTTCGGTTTAAAAGTGCGATTTAATGGTTTTCACTAACTTTCCATTTTATATTTTTATTATTAATTTTTTTTTGTTTTAAATTTATATCGTCACATACTCCGCCGCTTAAAGTAGACATGGGGGGGAGAACTTTTAACAAGGTGAATTCGAAAGTAAGGTACTGGGGCACACTTGTCGTTACTGTGTGAAGTTTCTCTCCTTCTTCTCCCTTTTTCTTTTATTTATTTAGTTGCATGAGTTATACACAACTTACTTCTTCTGATTAACAGACAATATATATATATATATATCCTTACAAACTAATTCTTAAATTACGTAAAATTCACACTTTATGACTACATATTAAGACACATAAACTTCTTCTTATTTCTACTATTTAAAACTACTGCCGGTTTTTTCTTTGGGTTTTAGTTACTCTATTCACAGAGTTACTCTCTAAATAATTTATTACCTCGTGGTCATGGTAGTGGTCAGCTGACTACTCACTTCGCTCATCTTGCGCTGAACAGGATCTAAAGTTGATCAGGCCTCATTCCTAATATTATGATTAGCACCTTGCATGGTTACTCAGGTACAAGATAACTTGTCTACCTTGTATTACCTTTTCCTAGTTTTCGCTCTGCCATTTCCCTTTTTTTTATACAGTTTTATCTGCGAAATATGTGTTCTTCGTACATATTCTTGAGTCGCAGGTTCGTACAGGGCTACTGTTACTGGGGTTAAGTACTTCTGGATTTGGTAAGGACCACACCATCGCTATGATAGTTTAGAGGTGGTCTTATCAATTGCACTACTAGTCGGGTGTGTTTTATACATTACTAAGTCACCGACTTGGTACTTAACTAAATTGTTATTATTACTTCTCTCGTGATATTTCCGCGATTTCTCCAAGTCCGCTCTTAAATTTGCGCGAGCTTTATTCCAGATTTTTTTTATATGCTTATCCTTAATTTGCTGAGGTAGCAAGTCATGTATTTTCCATTTTGTGGACAAGGGGTGGTTTGGTTTGTACTTATACAGTAACTCAAACGGGGTCGATTTATGTCCTTCGTGATAAGCTGAATTAAAGGCGTATTGTATCCAGGATAGGTTCTGGTCCCAAGACGTATGGTCGTTCGCATCGTAGGCTATTAAAGCAGATTTGAGGTTTCGCAAATACCTTTCAGCAATATTGCCTTGCGGACGATACTCCGTAGTGGTAATATGGTCTATCCCTAACTTGAAACACATATTCTTAAATTCCTTTGCCTTAAACTGGGGTCCGTTATCTGACACTAGATGTACAGGTGTACCAAAATCTTTAAATAATCTCTCCTGTAATATCTTTACAGTGGTCGACGCTAACGCTCGCCGCATGGGATACATCCAAACAAATTTGGTGAACGAATCTACACATATGAGTAGCATCGTATTACCTGATTTAGATCGAGGGTAGGGACCTGAAAAGTCTAAATAAAGTTTAGAGAACGGAGTAGTAGGGATTTCTGAAATTAATTGGCTAATTTGACTATTTCTTGCTGGTTTGCTGAGCGCGCATAACTTACACTTTTTTACGAAGCTAGCTATTTCGCTGTTCATATTGTTCCAATGATATTCCTTACGAATGCGATGTATTGTTTTATTTATTCCCATATGTGCTCCAATGGTGGATGAATGGTAGTATTCCATCAGCATAGGCTTAATTACATCAGGGGCAATTATTCTTAATTCACTTCCATTTGCTATTCTGTGGCATAGTATTCTTTTACTCAATACGTATTTATCTGATTTAATTCCTTCCTCGAGTTGTTCTATAATTGGCTTCAAAAGAGGGTCTTGTTGTTGATACTGAGCGATGTTGGTAAACGCAAGGGGGAATTCGGTAATTACGGTGTTAACAATGGGTGTTTCTAGACTCTCATTGCTTTCGGGAGTATTAGTGGGCGACTGGAACATACGGGACAGGGTATCCGCAACTACATTTTGTGTACCTCTAATATGTTGTACTTTGAATTTGTAACAGTTTAACCTCAATACCCATCTTCCAATACGTCCTAACTGTTTAGGGTGATTCAGTAACCAAGATAATGCTTGATTATCAGTTTCCAACAGGAACTCTTTATGTTCTGAAAAAGGTTTAAACTTCTCAAAAGCAAATACAATAGCTAAACATTCTAATTCATATGCGGAGTATTTCTTTTCTTGGTCAGTCAAAGTGCGGGAAGCGTAACTAATCGGTAGTCTACAGTTTTCTATTTCCTGATATATTACTGCACCTAAGGCTACACTTGAACTGTCGGTCTGAACTACGAAAGGTTTCGTAAAATCTGCTAATTGTAATACCGGGGGTGACATGATGCTTTCCTTCAGTTTTTCGAACGCAGTTTGGTGTTGTGGAGTCCATTCAAATTTCGCTCCCTTCTTTCTTAAGGCATTCAGAGGTGCGGCTATTTCGGTTAGATGAGGAATATACTTGTGGAAATAATTTATCATTCCCAAAAATCGGGCTATTCCTTTAGCATCCCGCGGTGGTAAAAATTCTCTGATCGCACGGGTTCGTTCGGGGTCTATGCTTACCTTTCCGTTGGCCTTCACGATGTGACCTAAAAATGAAAATTGTGGGACAGCAAAATTTACCTTTTTGGGATTAACTGTTAATCCGGCTTTCTGTAATCGAGATAACACTTCACGTAGATGTTTAAGATGTTGGTCCATCGATTCGCTGTAGATTACAATGTCATCCAGGTAGTGATACACATATCTAAATTTTATATCATGAAATAATTTCTCTAATAGTCTACTACATACGGAACTTCCTTGTGATATTCCAAAGCGTACTCTCGTAAATTGGTACAGGTTGAAAGGAACAGCAAAAGCGGTTAGACGTTTGGATTCTTCCGAAAGGGGTATTTGGTGAAATGCCTGATTTTGATCCATTATAGTAAAGACTTTCGCTTTGGTGAAATAATGAAAAGCACTGTGGATGTCGGGAAGTGGGATAGATTCAAATTCTATTCGTTTATTTAATTGCCGGTAGTCCACAACAAGTCTGTGTTTGTCGTGACCTTTGGGTACTAAAAATGAGGGTGATGAATACGGTGAAGTAGAGGGTTCGATGACTCCTTGTTCTAATAACTTGTTGATATGGTTCCTCATTACTTCCATTTTGGGCGGCGATAACTTGTATGGGGGAAGGCGTATTATTTTGTGGTCGCTCAGATTGATCTTGTATTCTATTAGGTTCGTTAGTCCTAGCTTAGGGGTAAGAACGGTGGAAAACTCTTTTATTAGTTTCTGCATTCTCAGCCTATCTCTACTTTCTAGATGAGATAATTCAGACTCATGGTGTACTACATGTGTAGTAGATGATCCAGTACTTTCTTGTTCTTCTGTTTCACAATCAAAATTATACTTCCGTGTACGGTCGAATCTAAAATAATATTTCTTCTCGTGGATGTCAAGAATTATTCCCGTTTTACTGACAAAGTCAGCTCCCAATATTAAGTCGGGTCCTAAATCATCACATACTAACATTGAAGAAAAACCACGTTAGGTTCTTAATTTTTACCTTAATGGTGATGCTGAGTTTTATCACTAAATTTTGTTTATTGGCAGTAGCACATCTTATATTCACAGCTTGACTGCGTTTCACTAGGTTGTGTTCGAATAATTTATCTGCTAACCTCTGACTGATTAAGGTTCTAGTCGATCCAGAACCGATTAATCCGAGTGTGGATATAACACCTAGGTCAACTTGTATTAAGGGCAATAGACATTTATTCCAATCACATTTAGTTATCGCGTTATATTTCTCAATAAACCTTCTAACATAGGGATCTATTTTTCTAGTGTTCTTTTCTTTTTTTTATTTTCCTTATTCTCGTTAATTTCTTTGGGTTTACCGGTTCTCAAGATGCTGCGGAAGACACAGGATTTCGTGTCTCCCTGCCTTACATGTTTTTTGGATTAGGTTGTTTCCGATCGTACTGCTTCCGATTACAGTTTCTACTTACATGTCCATACTTTCCGCAGTTATAACATATATTTTTTTTACGAGGGGTATAGCTTGCTTCCGTTTTAGGTTGCGTGTCATTTGATTTACCAGGGCTGTGCAAGTTGTTCGGTCTATTGAATGGTCGCCTTTCACGCTGGGTTTGCACATCGGGCACCAGGGCTTGCATTTCATTTCTACTAGGCTCGATTGATTTCAAAGCATGTCTGTTCTGATCTGAGTACCATACGTTCGACGAGTGAATACTGCATTGTTCGAGATCCGCAAAGGTGTTGGGTCTATTTATTAACGCTAAACGAGATCTTTCTTCTGGAGACAATCCTACTAAAATGGTATCGACCGTCTGTCTCTCACTCCAATCTACTTGCAGTAGTCGAGAAGACTCCCTGATGTCAGAGATGTAATGGGCCAGTCTCTCATGAGTTCCTTGTACTCGAAGTACGGTCTTTTTTAAAGTTCCTCATAAATTCCGGTGGGAATAAAATATTTTATCATAGTAGTATGCAGTTCTTCTACTGGAAGTGTAGAGCTTAATGATTCCAGCACACGATTCTTTAATGGTGGTTTACATTTCGTAGGAGGACTTGCAAAATTTGCCAGTCATTTAGTTGCTGTAAATCCTTTATCT
This sequence comes from Magicicada septendecula, assembly GCA_034769895.1. Classification (NCBI taxonomy): domain Eukaryota; kingdom Metazoa; phylum Arthropoda; class Insecta; order Hemiptera; family Cicadidae; genus Magicicada; species Magicicada septendecula. The sequence continues at coordinate 307,788,363 of CM068373.1, read as the reverse complement.
GCAAGAGGTATTTGATGAAGTTTAGTAGTTTAGTAACATTCAAACCATCCGTGTATGGAATTTCAGCTAAGAGTTTTTCTACGGGATGAGTGATTTTTCCGTAGAGGTCAACATTATAATTTAGGAGGACCAGATGCTGCATTAGGTGTAGTGAATTCGTACATCCCGGAGCGATTGTGAGAACCACTGGGAGGAGGGGCTTCAGATATTGTCTGGGTATTCACGTCTCTATTTGGGTTTTGCTCTCGGCTCGGTTGTATTTTCGATACGGTGGGTGATTCCTGATCCGTGTTGGGAGGGGTTGTTCTAAGGTAGGAGATTGAACTGGGGAGATGTATAGTTTCTTCAAGGATTTTTCAATTTCATCCATTCTGAATGAGTCGGACCTTCTTCGCAATTGTCTTATTATCGCGGGTAATTTCTGTAAGGCCTCATCCGCAAAACTTTGGACGTCGGGAGGGATTACCGTGATGTCGGGCCAGTTTAACAAATTTTTCATTCTCCGGGTTAAATGTTCTATCCTTTGAGTTGTCCGCAATATTACCGCAGGAGATTTCTCGTCTTGAAGGGTTTGGGACAATAAAGTCAACTCACTATACTTGGCATAACATGTTTCTCTCTCGCTCTCATAATCGAGTCCGCTTAAGTTACTCAACTGCGCGGGTGTATCAGATCCACTTTCGCGTATAGACTTGCGCAATTCCGCGACTGTTACATTCGCATGGGGTAAACCACGTAAAAGAGCTTCGTAGCACAGTTCGTCTTTTAATAGTAAGTCTGGATTAAATAGGGCCATGTTTACCTTATATCTAGCACATTAAAACTTATTCTACTACACTATACAATTATTGCATACACACTTTAGTTCATGGTAAACATTTGCATGAGTTGTAAGAGAATTACTTAGCATCTCAGAGAAAAAGAAAAAATTCACACAGACGTCAACTTTACTTTCAACGATCAGCTGTTACGCTGGAATGTGGGTCAAACTAGTTTTCCTTTTAAACAATGGCGTAGTATTATGCGTAAGAAGGGGGGAATCAAGCTCGAGGGTGAAGAGAATGTTATTGTTCCACTCAACAACAGCTGACGGCTTCCTTTACAGACTTGTACCGGCTTGCTTCAACGAGGGTGGTATGTGCGATGCGGAACGATATGCGTTTTAAACTAGTTACAGCCCGTTACTAAGCTGAGTTTTAGTTATTATTTGGTTTTACGTGCTAATTTTAATTTATCTAATTCTGCTACTAGAGAGGAGTAGAATTTCACTTACAATGTATTTACACGTAATTGAACTTGTTTTATTTAGTCAGTTGTTTATATAACACACCGTGGCAATAAAAAGGCGAATTACATATTTATGCAGGCTTATACAGGAAAACTACAGGTCTTGAATTGTCGCAAAATAGACGTGTTAGAGACTGAACATTTTGACAAGTACCTACATGAATGGGTGTAATACAAGCTAATATTTTCACGTGTACTAAGTAAATCATATACGAGTATGTGCGTAATCACACACCAAATTTACAATTGTGAATTTAATATTTTCACTCTTATTCTTTTATGCTACTTAGCCTTTTTGTTTTACATACAATACATTAACTGAGTGCATAGATCTGCAGAGTGCCGCATCTTATATGTGACACTATGTACACTAACATTTTACACGAAAGCAGAGTGGCGCATCTTATATGCGTCACGATGCTTACAAACCTTTTATATAAAGCAGAATTGTGCATCTTGTAACGTGTCGGCTACGTTATAACCTAGGGAACCCGTGATAATTGACTCTGGCCAATTATACAGGCTGCCTTCGTTGTAACAAACTGAAAATTAATCAACTCACTATCAATAATTATAAGTACTCAAATAAAAGGAAACTGGGGAGGGAAGTCTGCTGATTTATGCACTCAATTTAGTATGTAACGAAGAAGACATCTCTTTATTTACGTATGATTGATAATACATTACAAATAAAATTTTTGGCTTACACTGAAATTGTAAGGGGGTTTTCTGTATTAAAAATGATAATACAGTTATTGTATTTACCTCGGATCCGAGACTCTTTAAACTAGTTAGGAATTTTCGAAATTACTCTACTTCTTTAGTCAATTACATTATTACTTAAAATACCATTTGAAGAATGGTTTCATTTTGTTGTGCGATGTTCCAAAGCTACATCACAAGAGTTAAGTTACAAAGTATGATTTCTGAAATTTCTTGTTACACCATTGTTATTCTTAACGCTTAGAGATTGTCATTTAAAGTTTTTTCATTTAAAATTACTTATATTTAAAAAATACATTATGCACGGAAGACGAGCTTCCGCGTCACCTCTAGTTAATCGTTTCAGTCCATGTCCTGCCGCGTGATTCTTCTGTACTCTCTTAATAGTAGGTCGTCATCGTGGTAGTCTTTCCGGTGGAGGTCCTCGGAGTCAACTAATGATGAAGTAGATGTTACGGTGTCATCTAGAATGAAGTCGTCCTGTTTCTCAGTGGTAGTGTAAATGCAGTTGAGGTCTTAGTCTTCACATTTCCCAGTTATTCACAACACATTTGTAATAGCACAGTAGTATTTGAGTTTACATATTCGTTACACATTATGACGGAACCCTAAAATAACTTGAACTATATTTTTAATAGGAGATGTCACCTTACACACTTATTTTATTCTTTCACATCTTTGTGTTAAAACACACTATATTTTAGTTACATAGATCTCCACACCGTTAGTTGAAGCTAATAACAAAAAAAAAAACACTTTGTGCAGCGCTCCGCTTGGAGCTGTTTAGAGATTGAACGTCGCATCTCAAGTCCTACATTGTTACAACAGGAAAATTGTAACGACGCGGAGTGAATACTCCGCCATAACATAATTCCAACTTTTAATTAGTAATACAGTCTTACAGTTCGACGTAATAAACAATCAAGACTTTGCTTGACTACAGAATTTATTACAACTACTACTAGTGACTTTGAATTATTTATTATTTACATTATAGTTTACAGGTATTTTTATTTAATGCCGGGTCGGTATGCAAGTTGGTTCCGGTATACACAGGTCATAACATGATAATTTAATAAAGGATTAACAGTTTTTTTAAACTCTTGCTTTCTCAGTTTTAGTTAATTATTTTAGTTAAATTCCCTTTTTTAATTCTCATACTATTATGAGTTAGTTCAGGGGTATTCTTCGGTTTAAAAGTGCGATTTAATGGTTTTCACTAACTTCCCATTTTATATTTTTATTATTAATTTTTTTTTGTTTTAAATTTAAATCGTCACAGATGAAGCGATAATCAATGAGGTTTGGACCTGCTTACGTTGTTCCTGCTCAAGATCGGGATGAGTGGGCATGGTGACTGGGCATCGAAGGCACTGGTCGGCCCTGATGATCACTCATGGGACAACCAGGATGAACCATGCCACCATTGTGGGTGACCGTGTAAAACCCGAGGGAGACAACCACGCGATAGAATGTCGGCAGGGTTGTCAAGTGACGAGACATGATGCCAAGTACCCTTTGCAGTGAGACGCTGTATTTCCGCAATACGGTTGGCGACAAATACCTTCCATCTGGAAGACTGCTGGTGGATCCAGTGTAAGGCGATCATCGAGTCAGAGTAAAAATATAAGTCGTCGAATTTGTAACTCACGGCGTTTATAACCTTGGACACCAGCTGAGCCAATAAGAGACAGGCGCAAAGTTCAAGTCTGGGAAGTGTTACCTGCTTTAAGGGAGCGACTCTAGATTTGGAGCACAGCAAGTTTGATGAGATGCTGCGGTTTGAATACACCGTACGCACATAAATACAACAAGAGTAACCCTTTGCTGACGCGTCGGCAAACCCATGGAGCTGGAATGAAATGATTTGTGAATTATTTAAACTCTTTACAGACCTTGGAATTTTAAAGTAAGTGTCTGAAATCAGCTGAGAATAAAGCTTTACCCATTGATTAGATAATGAGTCTGATAAGGAGTCGTCCCAACTTGTACCTGTTAACTACAATATCTGCATGAAATGCTTACACCAAAATGTAACCAGGCCAATGAGACCCAATGGGTCGTAAATACCTGCGATAAATGATAATACCCTTCTCTTGTTGAATACCTCCACTTTGACATGTCTTTGGAAACTATATACGAAACTATCTTCGTCAATATCCCATTGAATACCCAAAGTACGTACAGTTTGATTTTTGCTAAAGTCGAGGGAAGAATTGGCGTGTGAAGCTATAATGGTTTGATCATTGGAAAACCATTTGTGCAAGATAAAACCGTATTGGCTTAATACATCTGTAATGTCGGATTTCATTTTAGATAGGATGTGCGGGTTATCTGATCCGGTCATGAGATCGTCCACATAAAAATCGTTTCCGATGGCTGAACAAGCTATAGGGTGTTTAGTTTTGTTTTCCTGGGCTATTTGTGCCAGACATCTTGTGGCAAGAAATGACGCACTTGCAGTCCCATATGTGACTGTCCTCAAGGCGTAATGTTGAAGTTCCCTATGGGGTGCGTCGCGCCAGACAATTCGTTGCAAATTAGAATCCTTGGGATTAACTAAAATTTGACGGTACATCTTCTCAATGTCCGAAATGAAGACATATCGGTGAGTGCGAAACCGAGACATAATAGGGAAAAGATCCTGCTGGACCGTGGGACCAACCATCAATGTGTCGTTCAAGGACAGATTATTTGTTGCTTTGGCGGTGCCGTCGAAAACAACTCGCAATTTGGTAGTTATACTAGAGCCTTTAAAAACTGAGTGGTGCGGCAAGTAAAAGGTGTCTGATTTGTTAACTGACAAATCGTAAGCATCAAGCAAAGAGATGTGACTAAGAGTTAAATATTCCTGCATGAATGTGCTATAGTCTTTATGAAGGGCAGGGTCCTGCTTGAACTTGAGTTCCAATGATTGAAATCTGCGGATAGCCCCGTGAAGAGAATCGCCCAAATGAGAATTGTATGACCTGCGAAGTAGGGATACCACAAGTCTACCATCATTATTACGGAACGTATTAGCGACGAAATGACTTTCGCATTCCGAGACCTCAACCGAGGGAGCACGAGCAGCAACATCCTCCAATTGCCAGAAGTCCTGTAATTGAGAGGAAATGGCATTATTGTCTTCGCATGCTATGAATGATGAGACAGGTTTTGTCATGTCGACATTAAAGGGCAAGTTACCCGCGAGAATGAATCCCAATTTTGTCTCCTATATTATGGGAAAATGTGGGCTACGGATGAATTTGACAGGTTCAATTAATTGTAAATAATACTGGGCACCAATCAATATGTCGAATTGCGAAGAAAATTCAGTTGCAGGTCAACTAGAAATAAGCCCTTTGGCAAATTTAGGGATGAGATATCAAACGATTCCGCAGGAAGATTATTCGTGATACTGGGAAGCACAGCGCAATGTACGTTCAAAATAAAATTCTTATAACGAGAATGCAACCTTACCCTAGTACTGAAGTCAGCTTGAGATAAGGAATTGTTTATACCGGTGATGGGTAATTGAGATTTAGTTAGTTTTAAACCCATGCGACGTGCGAATCTCATGGTGCAGAAGGTAGATTGCGATCCTCAGTCTAATAAAATCCTTACTGGGTGCTTCCTGCCGGCATGGTCAGTTGTCATGCAGAGAGCGGTGGATAATAAAATAGATTTGTTTGTTCGCAATTTCAGCGATAACTTATTGTTGCCTCTACCCGAGGGGTTATTGCCTGACATGTGCATCATTGTGTGGTGGCGTTTAGCACATGTCCTACAAGCAAATTTAGAAGGACAGTGCTTTTCGCTCAAGAGGAGATATAGCCACGAATTGTGTGCATTCAGAGAGGCGGTGTCTACCCCTACACAGCTGACAAATGTTGTTGCCGATATGAGAATGGAATGTTGACCTAGTAATATCAACCGGTTTAATAGCTTTTCGATAGGGAGTCTTATCGCTAACGTATATTCTGCTTACTAAGCTGGTCGCGCCGCCGACGTTTTGCAATAATTGCCTTCTACTATTTAAAAATTTAATAAAGTTATTGAAATTAAGAAATCGCTCGTCGGACAAGCTTTCTTTCCCGAGCCGACATGTCTGGTTATCGACTTTTTGCGTCAAGTATTGAATGAAAATGATTTCAAAGGTATTTACCGGTAAATTCAATTAATTTAAAGCATTTATATTCCCGGTGATCTCAATCAAATATATTGCAACTCACCGTCTGCGGCTTTTTGAAACAACGTCTTCACTATAAAGTTGACATGTTTCAGGACACTTGTCCCATCCTCAGAACTTAAAATATTCGTGTATCATTTGACGTTGATACAGTTGTCAAATAATTAAAATATTAAAATCCAATATAAATGTTTAAAAACGAGCGCCACGGTTAAACGATGTACATCGTACGGTGACTGACCGCGCACTGAATTATGTCTGGCTCCCACCACGACAATAACGCATGGCAGTGTCGTACAATACATTCGACTTGAAAAGCAGTTGATCATTTAAAACACGTGGCTTGGTATCAGTATTATTATACGATTTATAAATTTCGTACTCTTCAAGGGCGTTCATATATCGCCCTTTCTTACATATGTGAATAGGTATCAAGTTAGTTTTAAAATTAGTGTAATTATGATTCTCGGAAATGAGGTGTTCTGCAAATTTTGACTTGATATTGTCCAAGCTGTGACAGTGTGTAGGCGGCCTATGTTCTATAAATCTTTTTAAAAAACCACGACCTGTCTGGCCCACATAAAAGGCGTCACAATCGTCACATATCAATTTGTAAACACCAGTTTTGTGTTCAATGCTGGTAGTTCTGCGGACACGAAAATTATTCATAATATTATTAGTGGTTTTGTAAGTGACCTTTATATTGCTGTTTTTATTAAGAATTGACCCAAAAATCTTAGGCATAAGGTGTGTGTACGGTGTTGCAATGTATTTGCGTGTTGTATTCTCGCGAGTTTTATGTCCGTTAATGTTTCTATGCTTTTTCTTATGTTCTCGAAGGATGTTGTTCACCATATCGACATCATAACCATTAGTAACTGTAATGTATTTAATGGTGTCTAATTCCTCATGGTATTCTTTATCACCTAGGGGCAAAGATAAGAGTCTATAAATCATACTATGGAAGGCAGCCAATTTCTGGGATATAGGATGAAAGGACTTAGCATGTATTACGATATCAGTCGTTGTGGGTTTTCTATAGATGTTAAATTGTAGTTTTTTATTTATGTCCTTGGCAACAGTTAAATCCAGAAAATTCAGTTTACCATTGTCTTCACTTTCAAGTGTGAACCGCATATTGCCATTGATATTATTCAAATAACTATGTAAACTATCAATTTGCCTTTGTATATTAAAAAGGTGTCATCAACATACCTGCCGTAAAATATTATATTATTCTTGTGTCTGTTATTAGTGAAAATGAATGAATTTTCGAAATTATTTAGGTATATATCCGCAAGAAGGCCTGAAAGCGGAGAACCCATTGCTAACCCATCTTTTTGGCTGAAAAATTGATTGTTGTGGGTAAAATAGTTTTGATCAAGAACCAACTCTAAAATATACATCAATTCATTTATACTATCAATATCTAGTTTATTAGTATTAATAAGGTTAATCTTAAGTATACGCAGGATCTCAGCTACTGGTATATTCGTATATAAGTTTAGACTTATACGTCGATATAAGTAACGACGCGGAGTGAATACTCCACCATAACATAGTTCCAACTTTTAATAAGTAATACATTCTTACAGTTCGACGTAATAAACAATCAAGACTTTGCTTGACTACAGAATTTATTACAACTACTACTAGTGACTTTGAATTATTTATTATTTACATTATAATTTACAGGTATTTTTATTTAATGCCGGGTCGGTATGCAAGTTGGATCCGGTATACACAGGTCATAGCATGATAATTTAATAAAGGGTTAACAGTTTTTTTAAACTCTTGCTTTCTCAGTTTTAGTTAATTATTTTAGTTAAATTCCCTTTTTCAATTCTCATTACTATTATGAGTTAGTTCAGGGGTATTCTTCGGTTTAAAAGTGCGATTTAATGGTTTTCACTAACTTCCCATTTTATATTTTTATTATTAATTTTTTTTTTTTTTTTAAATTTAAATCGTCACATACTCCGCCGCTTAAAGTAGACATGGGGGGAGAACTTTTAACAAGGTAAATTCGAAAGTAAGGTACTGGGGCACACTTGTCGTTACTGTGTGAAGTTTCTCTCCTTCTTCTCCCTTTTTCTTTTATTTATTTAGTTGCATGGGTTATACACAACTTACTTCTTCTGATTAACAGACAATATATATATATATATATCCTTACAAACTAATTCTTAAATTACGTAAAATTCACACTTTATGACTACATATTAAGACACATAAATTTCTTCTTATTTCTACTATTTAAAACTACTGCCGGTTTTTTCTTTGGGTTTTAGTTACTCTATTCACAGAGTTACTCTCTAAATAATTTATTACCTCGTGGTCATGGTAGTGGTCAGCTGACTACTCACTTCGCTCATCTTGCGCTGAACAGGATCTAAAGTTGATCAGGCCTCATTCCTAATATTATGATTAGCACCTTGCATGGTTACTCAGGTACAAGATAACTTGTCTACCTTGTATTACCTTTTCCTAGTTTTCGCTCTGCCATTTCCCTTTTTTTTATACAGTTTTATCTGCGAAATATGTGTTCTTCGTACATATTCTTGAGTCGCAGGTTCGTACAGGGCTACTGTTACTAGGGTTAAGTACTTCTGGATTTGGTAAGGACCACACCATCGCTATGATAGTTTAGAGGTGGTCTTATCAATTGCACTACTAGTCGGGTGTGTTTTATACATTACTAAGTCACCGACTTGGTACTTAACTAAATTGTTATTATTACTTCTCTCGTGATATTTCCGCGATTTCTCCAAGTCCGCTCTTAAATTTGCGCGAGCTTCATTCCAGATTTTTTTTATATGCTTATCCTTAATTTGCTGAGGTAGCAAGTCATGTATTTTCCATTTTGTGGACAAGGGGTGGTTTGGTTTGTACTTATACAGTAACTCAAACGGGGTCGATTTATGTCCTTCGTGATAAGCTGAATTAAAGGCGTATTGTATCCAGGATAGGTTCTGGTCCCAAGACGTATGGTCGTTCGCATCGTAGGCTATTAAAGCAGATTTGAGGTTTCGCAAATACCTTTCAGCAATATTGCCTTGCGGACGATACTCCGTAGTGGTAATATGGTCTATCCCTAACTTGAAACACATATTCTTAAATTCCTTTGCCTTAAACTGGGGTCCGTTATCTGACACTAGATGTACAGGTGTACCAAAATCTTTAAATAATCTCTCCTGTAATATCTTTACAGTGGTCGACGCTAACGCTCGCCGCATGGGATACATCCAAACAAATTTGGTGAACGAATCTACACATATGAGTAGCATCGTATTACCTGATTTAGATCGAGGGTAGGGACCTGAAAAGTCTAAATAAAGTTTAGAGAACGGAGTAGTAGGGATTTCTGAAATTAATTGGCTAATTTGACTATTTCTTGCTGGTTTGCTGAGCGCGCATAACTTACACTTTTTTACGAAGCTAGCTATTTCGCTGTTCATATTGTTCCAATGATATTCCTTACGAATGCGATGTATTGTTTTATTTATTCCCATATGTGCTCCAATGGTGGATGAATGGTAGTATTCCATCAGCATAGGCTTAATTACATCAGGGGCAATTATTCTTAATTCACTTCCATTTGCTATTCTGTGGCATAGTATTCTTTTACTCAATACGTATTTATCTGATTTAATTCCTTCCTCGAGTTGTTCTATAATTGGCTTCAAAAGAGGGTCTTGTTGTTGATACTGAGCGATGTTGGTAAACGCAAGGGGGAATTCGGTAATTACGGTGTTAACAATGGGTGTTTCTAGACTCTCATTGCTTTCGGGAGTATTAGTGGGCGACTGGAACATACGGGACAGGGTATCCGCAACTACATTTTGTGTACCTCTAATATGTTGTACTTTGAATTTGTAACAGTTTAACCTCAATACCCATCTTCCAATACGTCCTAACTGTTTAGGGTGATTCAGTAACCAAGATAATGCTTGATTATCAGTTTCCAACAGGAACTCTTTATGTTCTGAAAAAGGTTTAAACTTCTCAAAAGCAAATACAATAGCTAAACATTCTAATTCATATGCGGAGTATTTCTTTTCTTGGTCAGTCAAAGTGCGGGAAGCGTAACTAATCGGTAGTCTACAGTTTTCTATTTCCTGATATATTACTGCACCTAAGGCTACACTTGAACTGTCGGTCTGAACTACGAAAGGTTTCGTAAAATCTGCTAATTGTAATACCGGGGGTGACATGATGCTTTCCTTTAGTTTTTCGAACGCAGTTTGGTGTTGTGGAGTCCATTCAAATTTCGCTCCCTTCTTTCTTAAGGCATTCAGAGGTGGGGCTATTTCGGCTAGATGAGGAATATACTTGTGGAAATAATTTATCATTCCCAAAAATCGGGCTATTCCTTTAGCATCCCGCGGTGGTAAAAATTCTCTGATCGCACGGGTTCGTTCGGGGTCTATGCTTACCTTTCCGTTGGCCTTCACGATGTGACCTAAAAATGAAAATTGTGGGACAGCAAAATTTACCTTTTTGGGATTAACTGTTAATCCGGCTTTCTGTAATCGAGATAACACTTCACGTAGATGTTTAAGATGTTGGTCCATCGATTCGCTGTAGATTACAATGTCATCCAGGTAGTGATACACATATCTAAATTTTATATCATGAAATAATTTCTCTAATAGTCTACTACATACGGAACTTCCTTGTGATATTCCAAAGCGTACTCTCGTAAATTGGTACAGGTTGAAAGGAACAGCAAAAGCGGTTAGACGTTTGGATTCTTCCGAAAGGGGTATTTGGTGAAATGCCTGATTTTGATCCATTATAGTAAAGACTTTCGCTTTGGTGAAATAATGAAAAGCACTGTGGATGTCGGGAAGTGGGATAGATTCAAATTCTATTCGTTTATTTAATTGCCGGTAGTCCACAACAAGTCTGTGTTTGTCGTGACCTTTGGGTACTAAAAATGAGGGTGATGAATACGGTGAAGTAGAGGGTTCGATGACTCCTTGTTCTAATAACTTGTTGATATGGTTCCTCATTACTTCCATTTTGGGCGGCGATAACTTGTATGGGGGAAGGCGTATTATTTTGTGGTCGCTCAGATTGATCTTGTATTCTATTAGGTTCGTTAGTCCTAGCTTAGGGGTAAGAACGGTGGAAAACTCTTTTACTAGTTTCTGCATTCTCAGCCTATCTCTACTTTCTAGATGAGATAATTCAGACTCATGGTGTACTACATGTGTAGTAGATGATCCAGTACTTTCTTGTTCTTCTGTTTCACAATCAAAATTATACTTCCGTGTACGGTCGAATCTAAAATAATATTTCTTCTCGTGGATGTCAAGAATTATTCCCGTTTTACTGACAAAGTCAGCTCCCAATATTAAGTCGGGTCCTAAATCATCACATACTAACATTGAAGAAAAACCACGTTAGGTTCATAATTTTTACCTTAATGGTGATGTTGAGTTTTATCACTAAATTTTGTTTATTGGCAGTAGCACATCTTATATTCACAGCTTGACTGCGTTTCACTAGGTTGTGTTCGAATAATTTATCTGCTAACCTCTGACTGATTAAGGTTCTAGTCGATCCAGAATCGATTAATCCGAGTGTGGATATAACACCTAGGTCAACTTGTATTAAGGGCAATAGACATTTATTCCAATCACATTTAGTTATCGCGTTATATTTCTCAATAAACCTTCTAACATAGGGATCTATTTTTCTAGTGTTCTTTTCTTTTTTTTATTTTCCTTATTCTCGTTAATTTCTTTGGGTTTACCGGTTCTCAAGATGCTGCGGAAGACACAGGATTTCGTGTCTCCCTGCCTTACATGTTTTTTGGATTAGGTTGTTTCCGATCGTACTGCTTCCGATTACAGTTTCTACTTACATGTCCATACTTTCCGCAGTTATAACATATATTTTTTTTACGAGGGGTATAGCTTGCTTCCGTTTTAGGTTGCGTGTCATTTGATTTACCAGGGCTGTGCAAGTTGTTCGGTCTATTGAATGGTCGCCTTTCACGCTGGGTTTGCACATCGGGCACCAGGGCTTGCATTTCATTTCTACTAGGCTCGATTGATTTCAAAGCATGTCTGTTCTGATCTGAGTACCATACGTTCGACGAGTGAATACTGCATTGTTCGAGATCCGCAAAGGTGTTGGGTCTATTTATTAACGCTAAACGAGATCTTTCTTCTGGAGACAATCCTACTAAAATGGTATCGACCGTCTGTCTCTCACTCCAATCTACTTGCAGTAGTCGAGAAGACTCCCTGATGTCAGAGATGTAATGGGCCAGTCTCTCATGAGTTCCTTGTACTCGAAGTACGGTCTTTTTTAACGTTCCTCATAAATTCCGGTGGGAATAAAATATTTTATCATAGTAGTATGCAGTTCTTCTACTGGAAGTGTAGAGCTTAATGATTCCAGCACACGATTCTTTAATGGTGGTTTACATTTCGTAGGAGGACTTGCAAAATTTGCCAGTCATTTAGTTGCTGTAAATCCTTTATCTGCAGGAGGCATTTGATGAAGTTTAGTAGTTTAGTAACATTCAAACCATCCGTGTATGGAATTTCAGCTAAGAGTTTTTCTACGGGATGAGTGATTTTTCCGTAGAGGTCAACATTATAATTTAGGAGGACCAGATGCTGCATTAGGTGTAGTGAATTCGTACATCCCGGAGCGATTGTGAGAACCACTGGGAGGAGGGGCTTCAGATATTGTCTGGGTATTCACGTCTCTATTTGGGTTTTGCTCTCGGCTCGGTTGTATTTTCGATACGGTGGGTGATTCCTGATCCGTGTTGGGAGGGGTTGTTCTAAGGTAGGAGATTGAACTGGGGAGATGTATAGTTTCTTCAAGGATTTTTCAATTTCATCCATTCTGAATGAGTCGGACCTTCTTCGCAATTGTCTTATTATCGCGGGTAATTTCTGTAAGGCCTCATCCGCAAAACTTTGGACGTCGGGAGGGATTACCGTGATGTCGGGCCAGTTTAACAAATTTTTCATTCTCCGGGTTAAATGTTCTATCCTTTGAGTTGTCCGCAATATTACCGCAGGAGATTTCTCGTCTTGAAGGGTTTGGGACAATAAAGTCAACTCACTATACTTGGCATAACATGTTTCTCTCTCGCTCTCATAATCGAGTCCGCTTAAGTTACTCAACTGCGCGGGTGTATCAGATCCACTTTCGCGTATAGACTTGCGCAATTCCGCGACTGTTACATTCGCATGGGGTAAACCACGTAAAAGAGCTTCGTAGCACAGTTCGTCTTTTAATAGTAAGTCTGGATTAAATAGGGCCATGTTTACCTTATATCTAGCACATTAAAACTTATTCTACTACACTATACAATTATTGCATACACACTTTAGTTCATGGTAAACATTTACATGAGTTGTAAGAGAATTACTTAGCATCTCAGAGAAAAAGAAAAAATTCACACAGACGTCAACTTTACTTTCAACGATCAGCTGTTACGCTGGAATGTGGGTCAAACTAGTTTTCATTTTAAACAATGGCGTAGTATTATGCGTAAGAAGGGGGGAATCAAGCTCGAGGGTGAAGAGAATGTTATTGTTCCACTCAACAACAGCTGACGGCTTCCTTTACAGACTTGTACCGGCTTGCTTCAACGAGGGTGGTATGTGCGATGCGGAACGATATGCGTTTTAAACTAGTTACAGCCCGTTACTAAGCTGAGTTTTAGTTATTATTTGGTTTTACGTGCTAATTTTAAGTTATCTGATTCTGCTACTAGAGAGGAGTAGAATTTCACTTACAATGTATTTACACGTAATTGAACTTGTTTTATTTAGTCAGTTGTTTATATAACACACCGTGGCAATAGAAAGGCGAATTACATATTTATGCAGGCTTATACAGGAAAACTACAAGTCTTGAATTGTCGCAAAATAGACGTGTTAGAGACTGAACATTTTGACAAGTACCTACATGAATTGGTGTAATACAAGCTAATATTTTCACGTGTACTAAGTAAATCATACACGAGTATGTGCGTAATCACACACCAAATTTACAATTGTGAATTTAATATTTTCACTCTTATTCTTTTATGCTACTTAGCCTTTTTGTTTTACATACAATACATTAACTGAGTGCATAGATCTGCAGAGTGCCGCATCTTATATGTGACACTATGTACACTAACATTTTACACGAAAGCAGAGTGGCGCATCTTATATGCGTCACGATGCTTACAAACCTTTTATATAAATTAATAAATTAATTACCTTAATTATCCGCCGTGTGATTTCCTATGCTTCGTCTATGACGCGTTTCGGAGCATATACTCCATCATCAGATATTAAAAGTTAAAAAAGTCACTCATACGAGATCGTTAAAAAATTATAGTGTCAAGATATGCATATGAACCGTACACGGATTTGGGTGCGCACCCGTTCAAGTTCATTCTGCTACTCAGAATGTTGAGTAGCAGAATGAACTTGAACGGGTGCGCACCCAAATCCGCGTACGGTTCATATGCATATCTTTACATTTTACTTTTTTAACGATCTCGTATGAGTGACTGTTTTAACTTTTAATATCTGATGATGGAGTATATGCTCCGAAACGCGTCATAGACGAAGCATAGGAAATCACACGGCGGATAATTAAGGTAAATAATTTATTAATTCGTACAAGTGATTTGGTTACCATATTAAACATGAATATTTTATATAAAGCAGAGTTGCGCATCTTGTAACGTGTCGGCTACGTTATAACCTAGGGAACCCGTGATAATTGACTCTGGCGAATTATACAGGCTGCCTTCGTTGTAACAAACTGAAAATTAATCAAATCACTATCAATAATTATAAGTACTCAAATGAAAGGAAATTGGGGAGGGAAGTCTGCTGATTTATGCACTCAATTTAGTATGTAACGAAGAAGACATCTCTTTATTTACGTATGATTGATAATACATTACAAATAAAATTTTTGGCTTACACTGAAATTGTAAGGGGGTTTTCTGTATTAAAAATGATAATACAGTTATTGTATTTACCTCGGATCCGAGACTCTTTAAACTAGTTAGGAATTTTCGAAATTACTCTACTTCTTTAGTCAATTACATTATTACTTAAAATACCATTTGAAGAATGGTTTCATTTTGTTGTGCGATGTTCCAAAGCTACATCACAAGACTTAAGTTACAAAGTATGATTTCTGAAATTTCTTGTTACACCATTGTTTTTCTTAACGCTTAGAGATTGTCATTTAAAGTTTTTCATTTAAAATTACTTATATTTAAAAAATACATTATGCACGGAAGACGAGCTTCCGCGTCACCTCTAGTTAATCGTTTCAGTCCATGTCCTGCCGCGTGATTCTTCTGTACTCTCTTAATAGTAGGTCGTCATCGTGGTAGTCTTTCCGGTGGAGGTCCTCGGAGTCAACTAATGATGAAGTGGATGTTACGGTGTCATCTAGAATGAAGTCGTCCTGTTTCTCAGTGGTAGTGTAAATGCAGTTGAGGTCTTAGTCTTCACATTTCCCAGTTAATCACATCACATTTGTAATAGCACAGTAGTATTTGAGTTTACATATTCGTTACACATTATGACGGAACCCTAAAATAACTTGAACTATATTTTTAATAGGAGATGTCACCTTACACACTTATTTTATTCTTTCACATCTTTGTGTTAAAACACACTATATTTTAGTTACATAGATCTCCACACCGTTAGTTGAAGCTAATAACAAAATAAAAAAACTTTGTGCAGCGCTCCGCTTGGAGCTGTTTAGAGATTGAACGTCACATCTCAAGTCCTACATTGTTACAACAGGAAAATTGTAACGACGCGGAGTGAATACTCCGCCATAACATAGTTCCAACTTTTAATTAGTAATACAGTCTTACAGTTCGACGTAATAAACAATCAAGACTTTGCTTGACTACAGAATTTATTACAACTACTACTAGTGACTTTGAATTATTTATTATTTACATTATAGTTTACAGGTATTTTTATTTAATGCCGGGTCGGTATGCAAGTTGGATCCGGTATACACAGGTCATAGCATGAAAATTTAATAAAGGGTTAACAGTTTTTTTAAACTCTTGCTTTCTCAGTTTTAGTTAATTATTTTAGTTAAATTCTCTTTTTTAATTCTCATTACTATTATGAGTTAGTTCAGGGGTATTCTTCGGTTTAAAAGTGCGATTTAATGGTTTTCACTAACTTCCCATTTTATATTTTTATTATTAATTTTTTTTTGTTTTAAATTTAAATCGTCACAGGTGAAGCGACAATCAATGAGGTTTGGACCTGCTTACGTTGTTCCTGCTCAAGATCGGGATGAGTGGGCATGGTGACTGGGCATCGAAGGCACTGGTCGGCCCTGATGATCACTCATGGGACAACCAGGATGAACCATGCCACCATTGTGGGTGACCGTGTAAAACCCGAGGGAGACAACCACGCGATAGAATGTCGGCAGGGTTGTCAAGTGACGAGACATGATGCCAAGTACCCTTTGCAGTGAGACGCTGTATTTCCGCAATACGGTTGGCGACAAATACCTTCCATCTGGAAGACTGCTGGTGGATCCAGTGTAAGGCGATCATCGAGTCAGAGTAAAAATATAAGTCGTCGAAATTGTAACTCACGGCGTTTATAACCTTGGACACCAGCTGAGCCAATAAGAGACAGGCGCAAAGTTCAAGTCTGGGAAGTGTTACCTGCTTTAAGGGAGCGACTCTAGATTTGGAGCACAGCAAGTTTGATGAGATGCTGCGGTTTGAATACACCGTACGCACATAAATACAACAAGCGTAACCCTTTGCTGACGCGTCGGCAAACCCATGGAGCTGGAATGAAATGATTTGTGAATTATTTAAACTCTTTACAGACCTTGGAATTTTAAAGTAAGTGTCTGAAATCAGCTGAGAATAAAGCTCTACCCATTGATTAGATAATGAGTCTGATAAGGAGTCATCCCAACTTGTACCTGTTAACTACAATATCTGCATGAAATGCTTACACCAAAATGTAACCAGGCCAATGAGACCCAATGGGTCGTAAATACCTGCGATAAATGATAATACCCTTCTCTTGTTGAATACCTCCACTTTGACATGTCTTTGGAAACTATATACGAAACTATCTTCGTCAATGTCCCATTGAATACCCAAAGTACGTACAGTTTGATTTTTGCTAAAGTCGAGGGAAGAATTGGCGTGTGAAGCTATAATGGTTTGATCATTGGAAAACCATTTGTGCAAGATAAAACCGCATTGGCTTAATAAATCTGTAATGTCGGATTTCATTTTAGATAGGATGTGCGGGTTATCTGAACCGGTCATGAGTCCTCCACATAAAAATCGTTTCCGATGGCTGAACAAGCTATAGGGTGTTTAGTTTTGTTTTCCTGGGCTATTTGTGCCAGACATCTTGTGGCAAGAAATGACGCACTTGCAGTCCCATATGTGACTGTCCTCAAGGCGTAATGTTGAAGTTCCCTATGGGGTGCGTCGCGCCAGACAATTCGTTGCAAATTAGAATCCTTGGGATTAACTAAAATTTGACGGTACATCTTCTCAATGTCCGAAATGAAGACATATCGGTGAGTGCGAAACCGAGACATAATAGGGAAAAGATCCTGCTGGACCGTGGGACCAACCATCAATGTGTCGTTCAAGGACAGATTATTTGTTGCTTTGGCGGAGCCGTCGAAAACAACTCGCAATTTGGTAGTTATACTAGAGTCTTTATAAACTGAGTGGTGCGGCAAGTAAAAGGTGTCTGATTTGTTAACTGACAAATCGTAAGCATCAAGCAAAGACATGTGACCAAGAGTTAAATATTCCTGCATGAATGTGTTATAGTCTTTATGAAGGGCAGGGTCCTGCTTGAACTTGAGTTCCAATGATTGAAATCTGCGGATAGCTCCGTGAAGAGAATCGCCCAAATGAGAATTGTATGACCTGCGAAGTAGGGATACCACAAGTCTACCATCATTATTACGGAACGTATTAGCGAAGAAATGACTTTCGCATTCCGAGTCCTCAACCGAGGGAGCGCGAGCAGCAACGTCCTCCAATTGCCAGAAGTCCTGTAATTGAGAGGAAATGGCATTATTGTCTTCGCATGCTATGAATGATGAGACAGGTTTTGTCATGTCGACATTAAAGGGCAAGTTACCCGCGAGAATGAATCCCAATTTTGTTTCCTGTATTATGGGAAAATGTGGGCTACGGATGAATTTGACAGGTTCAATTAATTGTAAATAATACTGGGCACCAATCAATATGTCGATTTGCGAAGAAAAGTTCAGTTGCAGGTCAACTAGGAATATGCCCTTTGGCAAATTTAGGGATGAGATATCAAACGATTCCGCAGGAAGATTATTCGTGATACTAGGAAGCACAGCGCAATGTACGTTCAATCTAAAATTCTTATAACGAGAATGCAACCTTACCCTAGTACTAAAGTCAGCTTGAGATAAGGAATTGTTTATACCGGTGATGGGTAATTGAGATTTAGTTAGTTTTAAACCCATGCGACGTGCGAAACTCATGGTGCAGAAGTTAGATTGCGATCCTCAGTCTAATAAAATCCTTACTGGGTGCTTCCTGCCGGCATGGTCAGTTGTCATGCAGGGAGCGGTGGATAATAAAATAGATTTGTTTGTTCGCAATTTCAGCGATAGCTGATTGTTGCCTCTACCCGAGGGGTTATTGCCTGACATGTGGATCATTGTGTGGTGGCGTTTAGCACATGTCCTACAAGCAAATTTGGAAGGACAGTGCGCGAGATCGTAACCTGGACGTATCCAATTTAAGCAGAGTTTATGTTTAATTAAAGTATTTTTCGCTCAAGGGGAGATATAGCCACGAATTGTGTGCATTCAGAGAGGCGGTGTCTACCCCTACACAGCTGACAAATGTTGTTGCTGATATGAGAATGGAATGTTGACCTAGTAATATCAACCGGTTTAATAGCTTTGCGATAGGGAGTCTTATCGCTAACGTATATTCTGCTTACTGAGCTGGTCGCGCCGCCGACGTTTTGCAATAATTGGCTTCTACTATTTAAGAATTTAATAAAGTTATTGAAATTAGGAAATCGCTCGTCGGACAAGCTTTCTTTCCAGAGCCGACATGTCTGTTTATCGAGTTTTTGCGTCAAGTATTGAATGAAAATGATTTCAAAGGTATTTACCGGTAAATTCAATTAATTTAAAGCATTTATATTCCCGGTGATCTCAATCAAATATATTGCAACTCACCGTCTGCGGCTTTTTGAAACAACGTCTTCACTATAAAGTTGACATGTTTCAGGACACTTGTCCCATCCTCAGAACTTAAAATATTCGTGTATCATTTAACGTTGATAAAGTTGTCAAATAATTAAATTATTAAAATCCAATATAAATGTTTAAAAACGAGCGCCACGGTTAAACGATGTACATCGTACGGTGACTGACCGCGCACTGTATTATGTCTGGCTCCCACCACGACAATAACGCATGGCAGTGTCGTACAATTCATTCGACTTGAAAAGCAGTTGATCATTTAAAACACGCGGCTTGGTATCAGTATTATTATACGATTTATAAATTTCGTACTCTTCAAGGGCGTTCATATATCGCTCTTTCTTACATATGTGAATAGGTATCAAGTTAGTTTTAAAATTAGTGTAATTATGATTCTCGGAAATGAGGTGTTCTGCAAATTTTGACTTGATATTGTCCAAGCTGTGACAGTGTGTAGGCGGCCTATGTTCTATAAATCTTTTTAAAAAACCACGACCTGTCTGGCCCACATAAAAGGCGTCACAATCGTCACATATCAATTTGTAAACACCAGTTTTGTGTTCAATGCTGGTAGTTCTGCGGACACGAAAATTATTCATAATATTATTAGTGGTTTTGTAAGTGACCTTTATATTGCTGTTTTTATTAAGAATTGACCCAAAAATCTTAGGCATAAGGTGTGTGTACGGTGTTGCAATGTATTTGCGTGTTGTATTCTCGCGAGTTTTATGTCCGTTAATGTTTCTATGCTTTTTCTTATGTTCTCGAAGGATGTTGTTCACCATATCGACATCATAACCATTAGTAACTGTAATGTATTTAATGGTGTCTAATTCCTCATGGTATTCTTTATCACCTAGGGGCAAAGATAAGAGTCTATAAATCATACTATGGAAGGCAGCCAATTTCTGGGATATAGGATGAAAGGACTTAGCATGTATTACGATATCAGTCGTTGTGGGTTTTCTATAGATGTTAAATTGTAGTTTTTTATTTATGTCCTTGGCAACAGTTAAATCCAGAAAATTCAGTTTACCATTGTCTTCACTTTCAAGTGTGAACCGCATATTGCCATTGATATTATTCAAATAACTATGTAAACTATCAATTTGCCTTTGTATATTAAAAAGGTGTCATCAACATACCTGCCGTAAAATATTATATTATTCTTGTGTCTGTTATTAGTGAAAATGAATGAATTTTCGAAATTATTTAGGTATATATCCGCAAGAAGGCCTGAAAGCGGAGAACCCATTGCTAACCCATCTTGTTGGCTGAAAAATTGATTGTTGTGGGTAAAACAGTTTTGATCAAGAACCAACTCTAAAATATACATCAATTCATTTATACTATCAATATCTAGTTTATTAGTATTAATAAGGTTAATCTTAAGTATACGCAGGATCTCAGCTACTGGTATATCCGTATATAAATTTACAATATCAAAGGAAACACGTTTGTAAGACGGTTCAACTATTAAGTTTTTAACCTTATTCACAAAGTCAACACTATTAATTTAACTATGATCATTAGTTATTTGTATATTGTGCTTTATTTTGTTGACTAGTTTTTTTAGTTGTTTTATACCCCGGAGGAGTGGTGAAATTTACTAATGGTCTCAAGGGGATACCATCCTTGTTGAGTTTGGGTAATCCCGTCAAAACTTGTGCTTTTGAATTTATAGGTTTCAAAGATCTTCTTGTTTGCTCATCAAACAAATGCATGCATCTGTTATACACTAATTTAATCGTTTTACATAATTTTCAGTTGGGTCGAATTCAGTATTTTAATGTTGTTGTTAACAATGAAATTTTGTATCTTATTGTCATAATCTTCTCTGTCCATAATAACCACAGTGTTACCTTTGTCAGCTTTAGTGACGAGGGCTTTATTGTCAGATAATTTTTGTTTTAATCCTATTAAAATTTTCCACGAACAACACGTGGCTTGGTACTAAAATTGGGATTTATTCCTTTTAAACATGCGGTGATCTCGTCAATGAATTTGGAAATGCCAACCATGGACTTCATGGTTGAATGGACTTCATGCCCAAGACATTCCCTATTTGATAGGCTGAGACAATTAATTTGCTGTCATACCTGGCCCTCAATAGATCAATGGCTACCGCATAGTTGTCATGGGTTATTGGGAGAGATTTTATTGCTTTTAAAGCTTCGTCTCTTAATGAAGAGTGTAAATAATGTAATTTCTGAATGGCCGCCAGGTGAGTTCTGATGTGTACTAGTTCCGAAAACATATTATAATCATGTTGCCAATCAATAATGTTGCCTGGGAAGCAGGGCAATTTAATTGGCTCTAACTGTATAGGGGGGTTTTAATTGGCTTAACTTGAGCTTGAACCAATGGTTACTTGTTCACCTCCTCTACTTTTTCTAATAAATGGTGTAGTTTGCACTCAATAGTACAGAGATCATCCTCTGTTTGAACTCTATCACTGACTGATGTGAAATCGGATTCGTCAGCCTTAATTTGGGTTTGAATTTCATCATACTTCGCGGACAATTCCATCAAGTGGCGGAGCTTAATTTTTAAGGCATGGTGATCACTTATGTCCGGATCGAAATTGTCCGCGAATGTATTTACACGGGATATAGAAGCTTTAATTGTGCCCCGTTTCTTAATTAGCGCCTTCACATCAGCCATGACTAAATGCAAATGTGATTCGAAAACGATAGTTAAATATAGAGCAGGTGAACAATTGTTGTAATTTGAATAATTTGCTAAATCCTGATATGATGCGGGAGCCAGTGATCGGTATACAACTTAATATATTACTTACTATAATAGGTACTTATTTCCTTTTTTTTAAAAAATAGTTATGAAAGTTATTGAAAATATGAATTATTCAAAGTGACAATATACATATAGTCTCATCACATCACTTAAGTTTCTGGATGCATTATTGTACAGCTGCATAAATGAAAGTCTAGATAACAAACACAAGTTTATGGCCACTTGACCCTAATTTCTGTTTATGTAAAAATTGTGAATGATTTTATATTAAATGCTATTAAATCTGTACTAAAATATTACTGACTTTGCTGTACATAGAAATTATACATGAAAAATTATAAAAAATGAAAGTTCATAGTCACGTGGATGGTGGATCCCAGCGTGTTCAAGATGGCTCCGATCCTGTTGTTTCCTTGTTGATCCTGTTCGGCAGGCCTTAGAGATTGGCGCAACTCTTGTTTCTGCTGGTCGGATGACGCTTGAAGTTGTAGCTCTTCGTATAATTTTGAAGTTCTGGAATTTCGCTGTATGACAAATGATGATGACTCGTAGTGTCTTGCTTTCTCAGTTATGATGCTCTGCAGGATCTTGATGATGTCAAGTATGAAGTATTTTTTTTTAGAATAATGAAGGCATGCAACGGCCAGCAATCTAAAGGTTGAAAGTATTCGGGCTTGAACCAAACGTTGTTTGGGCACATGAAATGAAATATGTCTGAAATCCTAGTCCGAATCACGATTCGGATCCGGCCGTGGTGACCAAAATCCGGCCCGGAGGACCAAAATGTCGCGTCTTAGACGCTCTCGATAAAATCTTAAGTTGGTCTTAGAACGCTAGTTGTTGAGGTAGCTGGTGTGAAATGAAATAACGAAGCGGACTGTATATGCTTTTAGAGTTAATTATTTATTGAGAATTTGTCAGAAGATAGTTGCTGGCACGTGCAGTTTAGCGCGGCATAAATACCTGATAATTGAGATAGAATTAAATACTGAAAATCATAATCGTGCGTAAAAGGCTGAGGTCGCCTAAGTAACTATCGCATGTTGATCATGCTAGAATTTAGAAATAATGGAAATGATAATGGCGATCTGAGGCGAGGTGCCCGCTCGGAGTCTTGCAAGTAACTAAACTAACTTTGACTGCTGCCAGCCTGCATCAGGCCGGCAGCAGATAGCGGGGAGAAAAAAATGACGTCACTGCACGTGACTGCAATTCGGTATTAGAGTACAAAGTTTAAACGAGTACAAAGTTTACCAATCCATGTCAGTGGTTCCGAACCGGTAGTCCACGAGAAACTGAAAAGTGGTCCCTCGGGCTTCCAAGATATGAATATTGAAAAAACAAAAGTCTTAAGGGGATATTGTTTTTTAATCTTTAATAAAAATCTACCGTTTTACAATCAATGTTTAATTTAATGAATAACACTACAAGATATTAGGTGAGAAAAAACAATTTTGTGAAAAACATACCCATTTTAAAAATATTTTCATTTTTTGCAATTTAGAAATATTCATTTCCTTAATGAAGATGATGATGAAGATTCTTGCATATAGAAACACAACCAAAATTATATAATTTTAACTAATGATAATGTGATGTATTTTTATATACTTACACTTATTGTTTTTCTAATGGTACCTATAATTCAATTTTCTATTGTATTATTTTTATTTTTTGTAGCCTAAAGGTACCATATGATGTACAATAAAATTTTTTATTCACATTCATAAACGATCGATTTCGGTCATAGATCATCATCAGGTTATATATAGCACATTTGCGGTGATAATATTGTAAAACACTACTATTTTACAATAGTAGTAGTTACTGTTACAATATTTACTGTTACAATAGTAGTAGTATTGTTTTACAATAGTTTATTTTATTTTGTAAATAGTAGTGTTTTACAATATTATGACCGCAAATGTGCTATATATAACCTGATGATGGTATATGACCGAAATCGATCGTTTCAAGAATGTGAATAAAAAATTTCATTACACATTATATGGTAACTTTAGGCTATAAAAAATAAAAAGAATACAATTGAAAAATATTTTAATTTATTTAAAAATTATAAATTTTGCAAATCTTACTTTTACGAAATGCTTAATGTAATTTATTTTTTACATACAGATTTAGGTATAAGCAAAACATTTGAAATAATATCAAGATTTTGGCAAAAATTTCAAGTTTCCATCTTTATTGGTTTCCATTTCATTCAAACATAAGTACCTAAAAATCTAGACTTTTCCGGCAAATCGCATTTACAGTCTACCAAAACTTCAATGTGTGTGTATGTGTGAGGAACACGGTCAAAACACTTCTGTACCATATGGGCTTCTTTCCCTGACTCACTTCATTTATTATTCTCTTACTTTTCTTATTTTAAAACTTTCCTACACGGTTTGTACAGAATTTGTTGACTGTTTCCTTTCAAACACTGTGCCATAGAACGCTGGGAAGTGTTTCTTACCGGTAAGATTCCAGTCAGTGTTTTCGAAATTCGTTATTGTTGTAAAATATCCAGTAGGCCTACTGTACTGACAAACGGCTTCTTCTACTGCGGACATAAGCCTAACACTTGTTTTTGAAATGAATATTGTTTGAGTCACTTACTTGAGATGAGGCCATGTATCGCCTTGCTTGTATTCTGCGTTTTACCCTTGGAACATCTACGAAGAAGGTCATCTCTTGAAATTCGCCGGAATTGATTCTACTCTCTTCGTAATTTCTTTTTTCACTGACTCAGAAAATGCTTTATTTTGTCTACTTTGTTTGTGAGCCGCGGTGTATAATTTTTATTTTCGTCGTGGATACTTTTTTTTGTTTATTACTACCATCTTGAATCGATTGTATTTTTGCTAATATAGTAACGATTGTTGATGACAAATCAGATTGTTGTGGTTGCTCTGCCATTGTTACGCTCAAGATAACGACACAGAAACAAAGTTTATCTTATTGACTTAACTGCAACGAATCACTTATTCTTAGTCTCTTATGTTTAAATATATATAGTCCCTATATACATCTGTTGTGCATTATAGTGGCCAGATATCACATAAATCAAATGTCTACAAATACTAATACTAACATGTACATACAAAGTACATATAATCCAAACCTCCAAATAACTACCCTAGTAAATATTAGTATATAATCCTTAATCCTATGCAGCCTTTCAGAGAATATGCAATATGTACTCAGTATACACTCTTTGGCAAGACAAAGATTACAAAACGGACAATCAATATATAGTTCAATAATAATCAGTCTCAATACATAACAATTTAAATATAACCTCTACTAACTCGTGCCAACCACGTTGACGGCGCCAAAACCATCTATGCAACGTAACGAAATATATGAACAGACAGATAATAATAATAATAATAATAATATATGATTTTATAATACATTAATAATATAGTAATAATAATATGCAACAGTGTCTGTTATATGTAGGCCTAGACGGCTGCTACGCTAATACGTTGACCGCTGGCCTCGACGATGCGTGTCACCCTCGATACACTCCCGCACGCCGTTATCTGCCCGTTATTGTTTATATTGATAATCTCAAGTTTAGAACATTGGGTTAATTTAAAAAAATTATGATGTATTGAACTAACACCTTCCAGCTATCTTAAAGTGTTCACGCGTTAATACAGAAGTATTCCGTCGAATAATACTGGACCTATGCGGACATCTTGCTATAACGCGGGTTAGCACTGATCAATGGTCTTTGCAAATTCAGTTCATTGCTCCTATAAACCCTTGATAGAGCATACGGGAAACTCGTAGCTAATATCTCGGTCTGGCGTCACCTTATAGCAGAACTTATTTTGACACGAAAACTCGTACAGAGAGTGTCTTCACGGGACGAGTTTTAGAAGCGCACTGTCTGATGTTCGTTAGACCAGAGACGTACCAAATGACAATTGGAGTTACTGATTGGCTCAAATTAGCAACACGTAATAGATGTTCGTAAAAATTAGCTTCAGATCATGTACGACTACGCTAGAATTTGCAGAAGCGTGTAGAGATGTTATCAAAAAATTTTATGACTGTCATTCAGATAACGTGATTATAGAAAAAGTGAATTTAGTTAAAAACATATAGTAAAATTGTATGTTCTGAGCAATTGACATATAATAAATGTAGCGCTATCCAAATTTTATTACGCTGTCCAAATTGACATATGTTGCTGTCCAAATTTCATTCCGAAATGTTAATTAATTTAGAAGTAATTTAGGAAAATACAAATAACACGCGCACATGCGCACTAAAGTTGCATTATACATGAAAGAGATTAAATTTACGGGCATTTTGATATATAGGACGTAACTATTCATCGTCCTAATTTACAAGTTTTACAGAGAATATTCAATAACTCAAATACACTCTCTGCTACCACAAAAGATTACATAATAGATAAAATACACAGTTGAGTGGAAGTCTATACAACATACATTAATTAAATCCTATGCTAAATTGTGCCCGTACGTTGGCAACGCCAAATACTATTTATGGAGCGAATCAAAATAAATATTGCATAGATATGTATAATGATAATATAAACACAGTGTCTATATCTGGAGGTAGGAAATTTATTAACTAACAAAATTGTTACTTCTGTCTTATCAAGTTTTCAAACATGAAATTATTTATTTAATTATTTAGTCTTTCAAATAAAGAGTTTATCGATTCTAATTTTTACAAATGTTTGCTACTTGGATATCGAATTCCACACCTACTGTCGATGCCCGTGAATCAGCTGTTGACGATTCACTGCTCGTTGACCTAGCGTAGCTCTCTCAGACGTTTCACACACACGCCTCGGTTATCAACCTGTTATTGTTTTAAATTTATCTCAGGGTTTTCGTAACGGGTATTTAAATATACCTATGTGCTAGGCTTACACAGTTCGGACTCTTGAAGTGTTCTCGTGTCAATCAGTAACACCTCGATAGGTAGGTATTGCTGTCCTAAGCGGAAAATCTTGCACTAACGCGAAAAGTACGAATATTGATATAAGCTATTATTAATTTTGTTGTATATGAGTTCTTCGATTCAAGATAACGTATACGAAAACTCGTAACGTATACCTAAGTTCTACGTCACTTATAGAATAGACACGTCCCGACACGAAAAACTCGCGACAGTCAGTACGACTTTCTATGACGAGACCTCGAAGCAAACTGAGCGATGTATTCTCTGCAAAGGAGAGACTCAAATAATTTTTGGAACTTCTGATTAGTTGAAATCTTAGATACATCATAGATTTCATTATGATAGACTGACTTCAAGTTAAAATATGTCCAAGTCTACAAAGGCCTGACTAGATTTAATCTACAATTTTTGTTACCCTCTTGCAGATAACGATTTAAAAGAAGTGTTAATTTCATAAAAAGAACTTGTTACAATTATAGTTGTGCAGTATTGAATATATGAAAAACGTAGCCTTCAATACAGTGCATACTCTGTCCAAGTTTCATAAAGAAATGTTAATTATTAATGAAGTTATTCAATAAAATGTGAATCACCCGCGCACCCGCGCACTCGGGCACTAACATTGCACTGGATATGATAGAGTATAACATTATGGATATTTTGATATAACTCATTTTTTATCCATATCCTAATTCAAAACTTACATCTAGTTTACAATAAAAGGAATAAAATCAATTTACAACATACATATTATCCTTCCCCAAAACCTTTACCTAATTGGCATAAAGCTACAAGTCTTTCTTAAAACCTAAAATTACAAAATGTGTACTTTTACAAGGCAATTAAAAAAAAATCACAGGAAAGTGACTCACACTTTTACACTTGCATTCTAATTTAAATGTATTGTTATAAAACACAATTTTTGAGAAATATTTTAAAATGATTAATATGGTGGCCTGGATTCTTAAGAGCAGTGTAAATAAATTGTGCTTGTGTGATTAAAAGCGACCGACTAATTCAAAGTAAGCAATGTAATCAATAACACGAAAAGCGACGACATACTACTGGTTTGATTATCAGTATCGCCCCAAAATATCACTGTTGGTGAAAAACATTCAAACCCAAAATCATACTGATTAACCTCAAATCAAGCAGTGTTAGTTTCAGTTGATATGGTAATTCCAAAAGGAATTTCAGTTCATAAAAAACAGTTAAATTAAATTAGATGAAAATCGTGTCGGTAAATACGTTTACGGAAAGAATAATTGTATTTTTCCTTAGTGTCCTTAAAGCACTTATTAGGTTTGGTAGGTTCCGCGCTACGCGTTACCTGCCTTTCAATACAGTGGTCCAAAATCTTCTTATGGTCAGTAACTACTGAACTGATTTTAGAGTTCTTCTTGAAATAATATTTGAAACGCCGAATGGGGTTATGTGTCCCATCGCGCTGATCCAACGGATTACTCTTACGGTCTCTGTATCTTGTAGCGATAACAGATAATACGCCGCCAACAACACAACTTTTTGTTTTCTCATATTCGTCTGTTCTGGTAAATAGAAACTTTTAATGGTATTAATAAACCATTTACTAGAAGAGTGAGTTGTCCCGAATAAACTCATAAAGATTCTTATTGTTTACCTAAATGAGGCAAAAATATAATTTTTTTTAAAAACGCAGTGAGCCACAAAATTTGGGTAATAACACTGATCTGGTTAATCGGTTTGTTAGTATACACAGCCTACTTGATGGCAGATGATGTGGCCGCAAGCCCCGCAGTATATGGCGATTTCAATGACGATGCAGATGAAGTACAAGCCCAGTTTGAAGTTCAATACGCTCTGCGACATCGCGCTGCCGTTGCTGTTGCCAAACGGTTGCTGAAAATCAACAAATATTAATGAAATTATCGCAAAATTAAATGTAAATTTAAGTGTAACATAATTAAATTAAATACTAAACAAATTAAACATAACAGTTTAAAGTTATAACTTTGTAACATGTTTGATGGATCGTAGGATCACATCGAAACATGGTGTATCCTGAAAGGATGACAACTGTTTAATCCGGCACGGAATAAATGTAAATACGTAATATACTCGGAAAATGAGGATGCAAAATTTAATTTTCTAGAGCATTTTATTTTGGAGTCGTCTATATAATACCTTTCGAACATACCTTTATTTGTTTTAGAATCGGCACAATGAATAGGGAAGTATCCTTGATTGCAACACTTGATTACTGCCATAGTTTTAATACTCAAGAATATTGGATATAATTAATTAATGCTAATATATTAATACCACGAAATTACTTATAATATAAGTGTAAACTAACGAATAAGTAAAAAGCAACAGAAAAAGTAAATATATGTTCTTTATTAAATTTTAAATGTAAAATTTTAACAAGACTCTGTAATTAGGTTAATAAAAGAAAACTTATCCGTAAAATAATTAATTCATTAAGATCAATCCATTTTGCTTTTGCAGGCACGACGATTCAAAACTGATTGCAGTTCAAATTACGAGCCTTCCCTCATAGGCTACAAATGTATCTCCTACATACGAAATGTAGAAATACATCTGTTTCCATTGTATACTTTAACTCCAGCAATCCACCGTACGCGTTTGCTACTAAACAAAGTTTTCCCATTTCTATGCGGGATCAGCCGCACGCATTCACTCCATGCCATCATCGTAGGCCCTATACGACGGTCTGTCAAACGAAACTGCACCTTTCACACTACATCATCACACCTTGAGTCACGCCACAATAGTAAAAAGTTTCATCCCAGCCAGCTATTTTGTTATTTTTTGAAACAATTTCAGTAGCAACTTTGGGGTTTACTTAATAAAGGGAACGTCAGATGTTTCAGCAAGAGAAAGCTGGTCTGTTGTGGAATCAGAACATCAGAGTCAATGGAAACAAAAGATCAACAAACAAACAAACAAAAATATCTGGCAATTGTTGGAGGAGGCACGAATAATGGTGATGTGACTCCTGACAACGTATCACACGCAAATCTAAAAGACACCGAGTTACCAACAATCAATACGAGACATAAACACTTGTCGATAGAATGATTACTAAACAATCTATGTATATATATAACTCAAAGTCTGAGGATTTATGTGTACTGAATACAAATCCACACCGTTACACCGATTGCCACAAAATTTTGCACAGGTAACCTTTGACACAAGGCGAAAAACACTGTCTGACATCGAATTTGATATTGTGCCCCGTTCACACGATTTAGGCCCTTTTAATTATGACTTTTCGTTGACGCGTATAAATATGTCGACACACAATGGAGACCACAATTAAACACCATAGTAAAAGTAAATAAACAAATGATATTTAGCACCATAGGAACTGTACCTTAATACGTTCCTGCAGTTCTTAATATTTTTAATATGCGATTGTATCGACATGTTTTGTAATTCTGTATGCAGATACATCTATATATTTTGCAATTGTCTCAAACGATTATAAAATTTATGTTTATACGTATTTCTGATGATGCAGTGAATAAGTAATGCAGTACATTAAATACTACTACTAAAGAACAAGAGGAGAAAGTAGGAATTAATACAATAGAAACAATCTATGTAAGCTGTATGAACACGTGCGACGAATTCGAGAAGAAAATTATAAGATGGCAACCGGCAGCTAAACGGGGATAAGAAAACCAATACCATAAAAGAAGGCAACTATTACTGTCACTTGCATAGGACGCTCAAAGGTAAACTATCGAAGTCGAAGTCAACAGAGGAAGAACTGTCGAAAAGGAGACGAAAATTCAGGGACAGACTTGCAGAAGTGTTTTAAATGCGACAGAGGACAGTAGTGGTTTGGTGTCGAGAGAATGTTTCAGGATAGTCTGTACACAGATGGTGCAGCAAGAGACAGCTGGGCTATTGTGGAATCGGAACATCAGAGGCAAATAAGCAAAAGATCAACATAACAAACGAAAATGTCTGATAGTTGTTGGAGGGAGCATGAATAATGGTGATCTCAAAAGATGTGGGCCTCTGACAATGTTTCACAGGCAAATCTAAAAGAGACCGGGTTACCAACAATGAATACGAGACATGAATACACATCGATAGAATGAGCTGTCAACAATGCTCATGCACGCGTTACAAAAACAAGTTCTCCACAATCCTCTTAAAGATGAAAACGTTTAATATCTGCTTGCTTTACAGCAAAGGAAACGAATAACAGACAATAATCAGGTGATAGTAGGAGCGTACAGTACACGTCCTGAGTCCAGTTTCAGATGTCATTTAAACTTTTAAAAGTCTATATCTTTCTGTACTGTATCTTCTATAAGGCTCAATTATTTTTATTTTTATGAATTTTTCCTAAATGTTTGTTCGATTTAACATATTTTTGTGATTTTTTGTGTTTACGTCATAACATAACATACGTCATAAACTTCTTAATTTTAACAACTCAGATCTTTGTGCTCAGAAATAAAGTAATTTCATAGACCTTTAACACGTATTCTTGAAAAATTGACGTCAGTGTTGAGGCGCTATAACAATTTAAACTTTAAAATAGTGTTAGTAATTAAACTAGTTGGAAAATTTGCAGGTTTTTTAATAAGTGATAACTTTTCAAGTGTATTAACAGGACTTTGTTTTGATATCACAAAATGTATAATTTGTTTAAATAAAAATATCTTATCCCGACACCAATATGGTATAAGGGTATTTTGATAATAAATAAATAAAAATATCTTTTACTGAATTTAGTTTTATAAATTTTAGTTTTTTTCAATAGGTAGCCATGCATTGTACATAATTTACTATACAGACGAACATTTAATACTGGCAGATGGGTCAACCGTAGCTAACTACACGTTATCAACGAAGTTAGATGAGGGCTGCTCGGAGGCCGCTGTGAATAGGATTAACGAATAATACCTAAAATGGACAGAAATTAAGAATATTAGTAGCTACAAATATCTTTACGTCACGATTACGGATGATGACGGTAACAGTCAAGAATTAGGAAATAGGATTAGACAGGGCAATCTGACAATTCAGCTACAGAATGTTCTATACTGCCCAAACACTTACATTATAAAATCATGGGGATATAAATTTACAAATCGTTGTTGAGAGTATTACAATTTACGGATCGGAGCTTCAGGTAATCAAAAGAGACACACCCCAGTCTAAGAGCAATTAAATCAGTGTCTGGCGAAGATGCTGTCAATTTATCAGAAGAAATAGGATAAGGAACAACGAACTAAGGAAGAGATGCGACTAGAGAATGAAAGAAGATTGATAGCTGAGAAGATTGTGTGACGATTTAAAAAAAAATTTTTAAATAGCACAAATGAAAATTTTGCTTTATAACAAGTAAGAGTATTATCCACCCCTTATCTGTACCTAGATTCCTGCATCAACGTGCAAATTGTCCCGTACCAACACGCAAAGCACGGTGTTATTTAGCTAAAAATAATAATTCCGTTAATTAAATAAAAGACGTACTAAATAAATAAGGAAATTCCTAATTCATAACCAAAAGGTAACATAAAGTATTACAATTTAATTAATGAATAATTAATACTACTTAAAAGAACGAACTATTTTCTCAGCGCGTAAAACCGCGCCAGCTTACAGACCCCTTGCCGCTAAACAATGCCCACATTCGCCGGAGAAACTTCGACATGTAAGGATGTAGCTACTGTGTTGTCAATATACACGTAGGTGTATACCGTTAAAAACTATTCAATCAAGTTTGTAGTGATTTCTACGTAACCCAATGTAGCGTGGAAATAATAATAATAAAAAAAAAGAATGTAGTGCGTGAAGAAATATGTAAAAAAAAAGGAATTTAGCCGACACATCTCTTAACAAACTGTAAGTAGTAAGATATGTTCCTTACCAGATTTTAGTGCTGCTAAAATAAGAACTGTAATTAAGATGTAAAATGTGAACAACCGACTCCAGAAGAAGAAAACACAAACAACAACCGTATGAACTTCTAGTACCAAAATCCAATCGTCTAGAACAAGACTACCTTTCGGAAACAATCAACCTATGGAGCATCAAGAGGAACCTTGTATCACACCCTAGAAGACGACTGAAGAGGACCATCACGGACCCCACAGCAAACTCATGTTATATTCAGGTGATATGAAATCATAACATTTGTAAAAATTTGTTTCAACAAGAGAAGTAACAAAAGAACAGTAAAGAGCTTTTGATAATTTGAAGATTAATATATATATATATATATATATATATATATATATATATATTTGTAATCTCTGTAATGAAGTAGTAATAACATTACGATGTTTAGATGTAAGGTAATTCTAAAATTTACACCCAAAATTATTCTTCAAATAATTTGGTTAAAGTTGTGATAAATTAAAACATAACAAAATATTACCCAGGATCCGTGGTACTTAAAACAATATCTAGTTGAATGCTTTTGAGATAAAAAGAATAAGAAGTAAAATTTTCAAAATATTAAATGCAGAATTTATTAGAGTACTTCTTTAAGAGTAAAGTAAACTATGAGATATAAATATAATAATAAAGAGATGTTTTTGCTAACACCCAGCGAGTGAATAAATTTATGCAATCCTTGAGTAATTCCTAATTAATAATGTGTTATAATTTGTTGGTAAGTAAGGTTTACTAACAACGGCAGCTAGTTTAATTAACAGGTAACAAATTGAACTGGTTCCCGACTTTTGTAATGTCTTAACAAGGGAGACGTTACAAAATTGCGCCACTCTGCTGTTGTTTTGTAAAAAAAAATTAATTGTTTACATTGTTATAATTCATTAACAGTAATTTTGTCAAATATAAATTTATTCACTCTGAAGTCGTGAACAAATAAATGAGTAAAATTTTAATTAAGATATAATAATATTAGTATTGGGACATTGCAATAATAAACAAGTCATCGCTGGTAAATATTCCATTTTAAACCTGTCGGTATTGACAAGCTGTTTCATGTTAAATGCGTGTCGAGAAATATAAACTCTACCCTTTGCACGTATAGAGCATCCCATACAAAACTCCCCTCGCACTCATAACAGACAATTCAGAACAGGAAAGAATCGTGTTTAGGAGTGTCTGAATCATCCTACCTTGTTAAAAAACCCTATGCAAACAATAAGACTCCACAAAACAGCTGACGCTTTGTGCTATTGTTAAAGCAATGAACTCTTCGTACGTGAAATTTCTCTCTACTATAAAATGATATTAGCGTTTTGTTTTGACTGATTATATATGACAGTACAGAAAATTGAATTGTTGTAAGATAAGTTTAATTTGATTAATTAGTATAAGATTCTATGTGTAATAAGAGATATATGTGTGTGTTTAAATGAATTCAAGCTTTATAAGTGTTTAAGCTGACATAAGATTTGTCGTACGTAATACTTCGTTTATTTAAACGTCATTATAAAAAAAATGGCTCAATTTAACCCCGACTTGTTGTTGAAGGACGAATTAATCTATGACGCATTGTTGCGTGGTCTTCCATACTCAAATGTAACTGTCGCGGAACTTCGCAAAACGTTACGTGAAAATAAACCGGACAAACCCTCATTGTTAAATCGTTTAAGTGTATTAGATTTTGAAAGTGAAAAGGAAACATGCTATCACAAGTATACGGAACTCACTTCGATCGCACAAACCCTGCGTGATGAAAAATCCCCCGCAGTAATTTTACGCACCACCCAAAGAATCGAACATCTGACCCGCCGTATCACCAACTTGTTGAATTGGCCCGGTGATAAAATTACCCCACCGGATGCGCAAAAATTCGCGGAGGAAGCATTACAACAATTACCCGAGATAATGCGCGAATTACGTCGAAGGTCCGAATCGTTTAGATTAGAAGAGATTGAAGAAGCACTGACGAAACTAAATATTTCCCCTACCCAATCTCCTACTCAAGAACAGCAAACCGGTACTGTAAAATTTCAGTTTCGGCAGGAATCCAATGTAGATCCATTTAAAGAACGATTAACTGATAGACAAGTAAATATCCAACCAGTAAACGTTACGTTACTCCCTAATGAACTAGAGAATATGACTCGTACCTACGATTTACATCCTCACTAGCTGACGAATCAATCTGCGGAAAAACCTAGAATGACGACTCAATTAAATCTAACTACCGAGCTCTATGGAAAAATAACCCACCCTGTAGAACGTATTTTGTCTGACATACCAACCACTGATGGGCTGAATATTACAAAGCTCCTAGATTTTCTCAAGCATCTTTTACAATTAAAGGATCTGCGACAACTAAGAGATGACCAGATTTTACAAGTAATTTTACCTAAATGTAGATCTCCTTTAAAAGATAGTGTGTTAGAATCCCTAAGGTATAATCACCCTGTAGAAGAACTTCATACCACCCTAATCAGACATTTCATTCCCACCGGTATCTACGAAGAATTGAAGCGGAATCTAGTACTTCGTGTACAAGGAGCATACGAGAGATTAGCTCATTATATATTTATCTGAAATAAGGGAATCTGCTTTATTGCTACAAGTTAAATGGAGTGAACAACAGTTAGTAGACACTATCTTAGTAGGACTATCTCCCGAGGAGCGATCTCGCCTAGCACTCATGAAGCGACCAACCACTTTCACCGAACTAGAACTATGTTGTATACATTCGTCCAACGTCTGGTATTCTGACCAGAACAGACGCGTTTCTATGTCCCAGACTCAACGCAGAGATTCATTCCAACCTCTATCAATTGGAACTGATACCCGAACCTACCGCGATAAGAGATTCGTAACTACATCAAAAAACCAAAGCTACCCCCATATTTCATACTCTAGATCAAAACCCCGACAACATGCGAGCGAAGTCAATGAGGAAAGAAGATGTTATAACTGTGGAAAGGCCGGACACATTAGCAAGAATTGTAAACAAAAGAGCTACCAACAGGAAACCGACCAGTCAAAAAACATGTGAAGCGGGAAGAACAAAAATCCTACGTCTTCCGCAGCACCAGAAGGAAAGGTAAAAACAATAATAATCATAGAGTAAAAATAAATAAAATTAAACGTATAGACCCTTACTTAACAAGATTTATTGAGAAGTGCAACTCTATTGGTGCATGTAAAACAAGTATATGCCAACTACCCTACTTACAGATAGACCTTGGTGCAACGAATACCCTTGGTTTAATTGATTCTGGATCTACCCGTAGTATAATTAGTCAACAGTTAGCCACCGTATTAGCTAATCATAATCTGATTAAA
This sequence comes from Magicicada septendecula, assembly GCA_034769895.1. Taxonomy (NCBI): domain Eukaryota; kingdom Metazoa; phylum Arthropoda; class Insecta; order Hemiptera; family Cicadidae; genus Magicicada; species Magicicada septendecula. The sequence goes on along the minus strand of CM068373.1, from coordinate 307,751,945 downwards.
CGTAGCCAAAACGTGAACATAAAGTGTGCCACCGCAAATAAACAAAACATAAATATATCGCGCAGTATTACAGTGAAATTAAAAATAAAGAATTTTACTTGGTATATTCCCCTACTAGTAGCTGAACTGTTAGGACAAAACTTAATACTAGGCGCTGATTTCATAAGTAAAACTGGCTTAATCCTTGATATATATGCAAAACAATATTTCTTCAGATTTGATCGTACTCGAAAATATCAGTTCGACACCGAGTTAAGTAACGACGCTAATTGTGAAACCTCAACTATTCAATTAGAGCATCAAGAATCTAGTCTGAGTCATTTAAAAGGAAATGAGCGACAAAGAATTCAAAAGTTAATAAGGGAATTTTCTACAGTACTAACACCCAAGTTAGGATTAACCCACTTAATCGAATATAAAATAAATCTTAGTGACAACAAGGTAATACGCCTTCACCCATACAAATTATCACCGCCCAAGATGGAAATAATGAGAAACCACATTAACAAACTCATTGAGCAACACGTCATAGAACCGTCAACTTCTCCATACTCATCACCTGCATTCCTAATACCAAAAGGAACTGACAAACATAGACTAGTCGTGGAGTATAGACAGCTAAATAAGAGTATAGAATTTGAATCGATACCCCTGGCCGACATTCACAGCGCGTTTCACTATTTTACAAAAGCGAAAATCTTCACCATAATGGATCTCAACCAAGCATTCCACCAAATCCCACTAGCTGAGGAATCAAAACATCTAACTGCTTTTGCTGTCCCATTTAATCTATATCAATTTACTAGAGTACCATTCGGTATATCACAAGGAAGTTCAGTATGTAGCAGACTGTTAGAAAAAAATTTTCATGACGTTAAATTTGAATTTGTATATCACTATCTTGACGATATAGTAGTATATAGTGAGTCAATGGATCAACATATTGATCACTTGCGTGAAGTATTATCCAGGTTAAAAAAAGCTGGACTAACGGTAAACCCGAGTAAAGTTATCTTCGCAGTAAAACAATTCTCCTTCTTAGGTCATATAGTATCTGCCGAAGGTAAGGTTAGCATCGATCCCGAACGTACACGTACAATCCGAGAATTCTTACCGCCGAGAGACGCCAAAGGTATAGATCGATTTTTAGGTATGATTAATTATTTTCACATGTACATACCCCACCTAGCGGATATAGCAGCCCCATTGAATGCATTAAGAAAGAAAGGAACGAAATTCGAGTGGACTACTCGACACCAAGACGCGTTTGAAACACTTAAAGAAAGCATAATATCCCCACCGGTATTGCAGTTAGCAGATTTCAGTAAACCATTTGTTGTACAGACCGATAGTTCGAGTGTAGCATTAGGAGCCGTAATATACCAGGAAATCAATAATACTAGACTCCCGATCAGCTATGCTTCCCGTACATTGACCGAGCAAGAAAGGAAGTTCTCAGCCTACGAACTTGAATGTTTAGCCGTAGTATTCGCCTTTGATAAATTCAAACCATTTTTGGAACACCAGGAATTTCTACTAGAAACCGACAATCAAGCTTTGTCGTGGTTATTGAACCACCCAAAACAGTTAGGTCGTATCGGAAGATGGGTGTTAAGATTAAATTGCTCAAAATGTAGTAGCCGATACTCTATCCCGCATGTTCCAACTACCCAATACTAGATCTGGCGAAGACAATGTTGAACCACTACCGTTAATACGCTAATTACTAACTTTCCCCTTGCATTTAAGGATATAGCATATCACCAACAACAAGGTCCGAAATTGTGCAAAATAATAGAACAAATAGAGAAAGGAAATTATTTTGACAAATATACCTTGAGTAAACGAGTACTTTGTTTTAAAAGGGCAAACGGAAAATTACTGAGAATAATCGCCCCGGAAATAATCAAACCTATGCTAATGGAATACTACCATTCATCGACCATTGGAGCTCATATGGGAATTAGAAAAACTATACATCGTATTCGCAAGGAATACCATTGGGAAAACATGAACAGTGAAATAACAAAGTTCGTGAAAGAATGCGAAATCTGTGCCCTGAGCAAGCCAGCAAGAATCAGTCAAGTCGGAAAATTAATCTCAGAAATACCCACAACACCCTTCTCGAAGATATACATAGACTATTCTGGACCTTATCCCCGTTCTAAATCCGGAAATACTATGCTATTAATTTGTGTGGACTCCTTTACTAAATTCGTATGGCTGTATCCTATGAGACGTGCCTTAGCATCTACGACAATAAAAATTCTACAAGAAAGACTATTTAAAGATTATGGTACACCCTTACACCTAATATCTGACAATGGACCTCAGTTTAAATCGAAAGAATTTAATTACATGTGTTTTAAATTAGGAACTCATGTTACGGTGACCGAGTACCGACCGCAAGGAAACCTAGCAGAAAGATACTTGCGTAACGTAAAATCAGCCTTAATATCTTATCACGCTAAAGACCAGACAACCTGGAATCAAAATATATCATGGATACAATTTGCTTTCAACTCAGCGTATCATGAAGGACATAAATCAACACCATTTGATTTACTGTACAAGTATAAACCCAACCATCCTTTAACCACGAAGTGGAAAATCCATGAGTTATTGCCCCGCGACATAAATGCGAATAACGTGAGAAAAATATGGAACGAAGCTCGTGCAAATTTGAGAGCGAATTTACAAAAATCGCGGAAATATCATGAGCAGAATAATAGGCAAATAGAGTATAAAGTAGGTGATTTAGTAATGTATAAAACTCATCCTATGAGTAAAGCCGTTGATAGGACCACTCCCAAACTATCACACCGATGGTGTGGCCCCTACAAAATTCATAAGTTCATCACCCCCGTTACTGTAGCACTGTATGAACAAAATACAGACAATTACGTTCGCAGAAGCCATCTGTCTCAAATAAAAAAATTGTTTTCGTGTCAAAATAAAGAAGCACGACTACGAGAAAGATAGTAAACCGAGAATACTACTTAAGTATTGAGAATAAAATATGTTGTATGTACTTATACAGGAATACGATAAGATTTTGCAACATCCTATATCGTAAGTGAGTATAAACTCAAAACCCCTCGTACGAATACTAGCGAGGCCTGATCAACCTTAGCTAATGTCCTGCGAGAATGATATAAAGAATGAGAAGTCAGCTGACGAGAAAGAAAAAACTAATCCCTAGCGCAGTAAACTAAAAGGTAATTCGATTGTTATTACAATAGGTGATTATTATTAGTAACCTACTCATGAGTATAACTCCGTAAAACGAGTGATGAAATCAAGCAAAAAACCGGTAGTAGATGTAAGACTTAAAAATAAGGTAGATTTATGTTTTTGTGTATTTTATGTGTAGTAGATGTATTAGAATTTAAATATTTTGTGTAAGTTGTAAGATAATCAATTGATGGATCGAAATAATCTGAGAGAGAGAAATTTCAGTATGAAGTTCTGTGCCCAAATGTAATTGTGTTTATTAGATTTTTGTTATTACCCCACCACCCTGTCTTCATCGTTAGGTGCAGGAGGATGTGACAATTTAAAAAAATGTTTAAATAGCACAAATGAAAATTTTGCTTTATAACAAGTAAGAGTATTATCCACCCCTTACCTGTACCTAGATTCCTGCATCAACGTGCAAATTGTCCCGTACCAACACGCAAAGCACGGTGTTATTTAGCTAAAAATAATAATTCCGTTAATTAAATAAAAGACGTGCTAAATAAATAAGGAAATTCCTAATTCATAACCAAAAGGTAACATAAAGTATTACAATTTAATTAATGAATAATTAATACTACTTAAAAGAACGAACTATTTTCTCAGCGCGTAAAACCGCGCCAGCTTACAGACCCCTTGCCGCTAAACAATGCCCACATTCGCCGGAGAAACTTCGACATGTAAGGATGTAGCTACTGTGTTGTCAATATACACGTAGGTGTATACCGTTAAAAACTATTCAATCAAGTTTGTAGTGATTTCTACGTAACCCAATGTAGCGTGGAAATAATAATAATAAAAAAAAGAATGTAGTGCGTGAAGAAATATGTAAAAAAAAAGGAATTTAGCCGACACATCTCTTAACAAACTGTAAGTCGTAAGATATGTTCCTTACCAGATTTTAGTGCTGCTAAAATAAGAACTGTAATTACGATGTAAAATGTGAACAACCGACTCCAGAAGAAGAAAACACAAACAACAACCGTATGAACTTCTAGTACCAAAATCCAATCGTCTAGAACGAGACCACCTTTCGGAAAAAATCAACCTATGGAGCATCAAGAGGAACCTTGTATCACACCCTAGAAGACGACTGAAGAGGACCATCACGGACCCCACAGCAAACTCATGTTATATTCAGGTGATATGAAATCATAACATTTGTAAAAATTTGTTTCAACAAGAGAAGTAACAAAAGAACAGTAAAGAGCTTTTGATAATTTGAAGATTAATATATATATATATATATATATATATATATATATATATATTATAACGGAACCAAATATTAATTATTTGGGGTTATATGTTTACCGCATACTGAAAGCATATTTAAATAAAAATTAACAGTTAAAACTCCATTTGAATGTAGCGCATTGAAAATAATGCTGTGTAAAGCAACGCACACGTGGTCGTTATGTAATCAGTTCGCTGTACAAGGAAGCGACCACACCCAAACTGTTAATTATTAATATCTCGGAAACTAATAAATAAAGGCGAAATCCAATATAGCCAAAATGTTTGCCGAGATATTAATAATGACGTGTGCAAATTTGATGCAATATAATTAACAAATGAAAGAGTTAATTAAAATAATTGAATAACTTCTGTAAAAATAGAGTTACAGTAAAGAGATTTTACTATATTATAAAGATAATAATTTGTGACAAATTGTATATTTTAGATTTCACACAACTTGATTTGCAACCAAGTTATTGCAAAATTAAATAAGTACAGGATATCCGTAGCGACAAATTGGTTCCGCCGGATAATTATATTAGATAATAATTCTATTCTCCGTCTGTGGGAACCAGACTTCATTCTCACGGACTAAGGGAATTCTAAATTTTATGTGGTAGGGAGAGTGAGTCGACCAATGAAATCATTTCATGCGAGCCCCGGCTAGTGCGGTGTTTTATGGTTGAAAAATCACTCTTCTGTCAGTACTCACGAAGTTAAGATGTAGTCCTTCGATCGTCTAGTAGCCAAAGTGGTGAAGATCAAAAAGAAGACTCTACGTGGTCAACACACGCAATTACGAACACACCAGGTACAGATCATCTGTATAGCTCGTAATTGCTACGTAAAGGCGAGATACTCTTCAAGACATCAACCAAGCTTATTGTGTACTACCAGTTAGTCATAAGCACGCAAGAGATCCACCCGACTTCAAGAATACAGCAGAGAGGCCGTCTAAATCATTGGTTAACAGCTGACGAGCAGAGCGACCACTCGAACGAAGCACACACACACACGCTGACGTGCAACGTGTGAATTGACGAGGGACAGGAAGCACTTCCAGCAGACAACAGCAGACGTTAAAATATTCACAAACAGCAAGGAAGCAGAGTGTTGCCGAATTTTGAACTCCACGACCGAATCCAGCAGTTCTAAGCAGATTACTTTCTCTAACCAAGGACTCGAATCGACGAGGGACAAATCGGGACGACATCCTCTTCAGTAACAGGAAAGCAAAATCCACTTATTTATTTTTCAGATCAAATTGTCTATTTTTCAATTAAAACATTGTAATTCAAATAATTCAGGTGCCAAACAAAAAGCAAAGACTCTAGTAATTAAAAAGTAAATTCGTTGTGATAATCTGTATAGCAGTAAGGCTTTAGTAAGTTATAGTTAAGAAATAGAAGTAGTATAAAAGCGCTATACAAATCTTAACTGACTATCTAATCTTAGATCCTACTGCAGTAGATCAGAAGTAGAATCACTAGAAATGAAATAACGTGAACTAGACTGTCACGTATAATTTATTTTAATTAATTATTCTAATTAATATCAGAGTTTTATATTTTGTTTCATGAACACTTAGATTCAAATTAATTAAATAAATTTAATTAAATTCAAATCAATTAATAAAGTCAAATTTAAATTGCAATTAACTCGCAAAGAACGAGTTCAGTTTCTTTCAACTATTAAACAATCGAAAAACATCGATTCATTGTATAGACTATAAGAAAATTCATAAGATTATAACCATTCTATTCTTGTGTGTTGTTGGTGTAATAAACAACGTTTTATTACCCCATATAACAGTGTTTTATTGTTGTACGATAAAGCCTACCAGTCTCACAAAACTCTCCCCCTTTAAAGTAACCCATTTTGTGTGTTGTTGTAATAATTTGAGATTACTAGCTTGCGAACTTCAAATCCAAAATCCACACGCCCTAGTCGGAAGAATCTGCAAGATCAGACAGCAGGTGGGTACTCACACACAACATACATTACAATAACGCATAGTAGTGTAGTTATAAATGGCGCTCCAATCTCGTGGGGCTCGAGAAAATTAATTAAATTCAATTTAAATTTATTTTTCACTGTAAAACAAACTGCTGTTTTAACTCGTAAAACAGCTGGCGTCCAACTAAACAATTCCCCAAAGAGTTTTGTGACTGGTGTTTGTACAACAGTAAAGTTATTGTGTGTATTTGAAACTGTTCTTAGTATTTTAAATTGTGTATATTTGACGTTGTTGTCTATTTAAAATGGATATGGATAAAATACTTAAACAAATACAACAAATGAACGAGAAAATGAGCGCGGATTTAACCGCTAAAATAGACGCTAAATTTGAACAGAGTGCAGCCAAAGCTGAGCTAAATATCGCAGAGTTAACTTCTAAAATCGAAGCGCAAAAGTTAGTCTAACCGAAAAATTAGATCAAAGTAATGCTGACATAAACGCCGAGATTAAGCAAAGCAATAAACAAACCACCGCGAAAATAGACGAAAGCGTAAATGAGTTGACCGCTAAAGTCACCGAAATCGCGGACAGCAATGCAAAAATCGCGGAGAGTAATAAACAATTAACGGAGAAGGTCGCAGAGATCGGTGAAAGAGTAAATACGGTCGATACTAAAATCAATGAACGGTTTAAGGTTTTTGAGACCACTATGCAAAAATCGTTTATAGAACAAGTAACACGTATGGAGGGCCGGTTCAAAGACCACATAACCCGCTGCGAGAAACAGACGCTAGAGGTTTCCAGGAAGGTGGAATCTCTAGAGGGAAAGATTCACGCGGACGTGACCGAAACGCAACGACGAGTAGATAAATTAGACGCTTCAATTGTAGAGACGCGATCTAACATTGACTCTAATAAAGAGAGTGTTTTACAAACGTTAAGCGACGAGATTCTGAAGGTACGACAGGAGGTACGAAGGAGGTCTGCTCCAAATATTTTGGTACAAGTTCCTGTTGACGAGAAAAATCGCGTGTATTTTACGGGGGAAAATAACGAAAACCCCATTGAATTTTTATTAGCGTGTGAGAGTGAAATGGCTAGAGTAGGTTCCCGACTAGAAGATCAAGACAAAATACAGTGGGTGGTTAACGCGATGCGTGATTCGGCGCGTAAGTGGTATAACATTGTACGCGATAGAGTGTCCACATACGCGGAGTTCAAACAAAAATTTGAAAGCCGGTACTGGAACTCGCATACCCAACGACTTCTGCGCAATGAACTAAAATATGGCCGTTTTGATAAGAAAATGGGTATTACCGCCGAAAATTATATAATCCAGCAGGTCGAACGCGCGAAGCATTTAACCCCAGCATTTGCGGAGACTGACATAGTCACCAAGCTTGCCTACCATTTTAATCATAACATTAGAGTAGCTGTATTTACCCAGGGTATTCGCACGGTAGACGAACTCCTCATTCTAGTGTCCCAAAGTGAGACGGTTTTTGATTTTGGTGGGTGGCGTTATAATCCCGATTTTCGCCAAAATAATGAAGGGCAGAATACACGACTACAGTACCATCAGCAAACGGATCAAAAACCGAGTACCAATTCTACTCCACCCCAAACACCGTCAAAACAGCCAAATAAACCTTTGAGTACAAGGGAAAACAAAATTTTGGTAGACCAAAGGGGCAGGGTAAGGGTAACGACGGGGCACAAATTAGAGCGATTCAAACGGTCGAATTAGCCAAAGCTGATACAACTGAAAAAGACAGCGACTCCCAGGGCAATAAAAATTCGAACAATAAATCGAAAAGTTACCAAGCTACAAAAAACGTGCCAAAATGCGCATCCAGCAAGGACGCGCTATAAATTCGGCAAAATTGTGTAAATATAAGCATGTTAATTATAAGGATTATATATTGTGTGAAATGTGTACTTTTAATTATGTAACTTGTGTGCCCGTTAATAATGTGTTCCCACCGGATATCAGGGATCCGTTGCTAGAATCCGGTCCCACGCGACAAAGGCCTGTGAGCGCGGCGTGTCCGGTGTTACACGCCTTTGTCAATAGCGTTCCCACACGGATTCTGTTGGATACCGGTAGTGTCGTATCCGGCGTCAGTGAAAGGTTCCTGCGTACCAATAAAAAATATTTTCGTACGGCCCCATCACTCCCAATCAATCAATTTTATATACGAACCGCTACCGATACAAAAGAAAAAATTGACACTCAATACTATCTAACTATCATGCTAGACGAAGCGCAATTTGAAGTGTGTGTAGTGGCTATAAACAATTTAATATGTGATATGTTATTGGGGGTAGATGTATTGGAACAAATACGTGCGGAAATTAACACCAGTGAACACTTATTAAAATGTACCATTGACAATGTTAGTTACACTTTTAAATTGAACACACAGACACACACACAAAACCATGGTGACCCAATTAAAATCACACGGCCACCAAAACAAGTAATTCATTATAAAGAATGTGAAGAGGGGGAGACCACCTTAGATTCCCGAACTGAACGGAGATTGTTGTCGCTGCAAGAAGAATTCAGCGATATCTTCAGTGAAGAACATTCAATCTCGTCAGTGTATGAACACAGAATCCACCTCACAGAGCCGGAGAAGTTCATAAGGAGAATCTACCAGGTCCCTATAAAATACCAGGCTGAGGTCCAGCAGGAGATACAGCGGATGTTGGAAGAAGATATTATTGAAAGATCTAATAGCAGCTTCCTCAACCCACTGCTGGTCGTCCGCAAGAAGACTGGAGAGATCCGACTCTGCCTGGATATGAGGAACTTAAACAGTCTCGTAGAGAAAGAGTTTGACTGCGCACCGACAGCGGAGGACCTCTTCATTAAATGTGAAGGAGCCAGGTACCTCACGAAGTTAGATCTAACAGCAAGCTTCTGGCAGGTCCCGCTGTGTGAGCAAGATCGTAAGTATACAGCATTTATATTTAATAACAAATGCTATCAACACAAAGTGGTACCTTTTGGCCTTAGCACGAGTCTCGCTGCGATTGTAAGATGCCTCGAGAGAGCTCTAGGACCTGAGGTAGACCCATACACGGTAATATTCGTGGATGACATCCTAGTGATATCCCGCACGTTGGAGGAACACTTCGAGCATCTGCGGAGCGTCTTCCACAAGCTGAGGTTAGCAAACATCAAGCTCAAGCTACACAAGTGTGAGTTTGTAAAGTCCCAAATGAAGTTCCTGGGACATATAATCTCAGCTACAGGTATCAGTACGGACCCAGAGAAGCTCAGGAGTATTATGGAATTCCCGGTGCCCAAGAACCTCAAAGCACTGCGAGCATTCCTTGGACTCACGGGATATTACAGGAAATTTACCAGCAAATACGCCGAATATACAGTCCCGTTGCTACAGCTGGTACGCAAAAATATAAAGTGGAAATGGGGTTCTGAACAGAACGATGCGTTTGAGAGGGTTAAGTGCCTGTTCCAATCTAATTTACAATTGTTCCATCCACAGCAGGGTAGGAAGTACGTAATGTACACTGACGCTAGCGAGTACGCTATCGGCGCCGTGTTGCACCAAGAAGACGAACAAGGTAGTCTTCATGTTGTAGCATACGCCAATAGGACGCTCAAAGGCGCTGAGTTGCACTATTGTACTTCCGAGAAAGAAATACTCGCCATAATAAACGCACTCAGAAAATTCAGACACTACCTATACGGTACCCATTTCGAGATTCACACTGATAATCAGGCGTTATCGTTTATATTAAAATGTCGATTAGCAAATTCCCGACTAACACGATGGGTGTTAGCTATTCAGGAGTACTCATTCACTATTAAATATTGCAAAGGATCAGAGAATACCACAGCAGACACTCTAAGTAGATATCCGCCCGTAGAAAAGGAGGAGGTATATGAAGCAGCTGACGACGAGTTGAGAGTGTTAAACATGCAATACACTGTCGCGCCTGAAGCTACTAATATGCTACAGAACTTAGGACGCGAGCAGGACGATAACCTCGCACTCCTTGCTAAAAAGCTAATGTTAGCAGCTCACCCAAATCCTCACTATCTTATACAAGACAATATATTGTATAAATTGTTACAGGGCGAATGGAAAGTGGTATTGTCTCCAGCGATGCTTGCGTGTGTAACACAATCTTTACATATACAAATGGCGCACGCATCTCCTGTAAAATGTGTCAAAATATTGCAGGAGGATTTTACAATAACCAACATGTACCGTAGGGTAAAGAAATTGCTAAAAACATGTTATCCATGCCAGACAGCGAAAGTACCAAACGTACACACGTACGTGCCCATGGCCAATGTGATAACGGAAGGTAAGGAACAGATGATCGCCATCGACTTTCTGGAACCATTACCCAAGGCTACCAGAAATCTAAAACACATGGTAGTTTGCGTCGATGTGTTTACTAAAAAAGTTAGCCTTTATGCGATCCCTAGGCCCACCACAAAGTCCGTTTTAAATATTATACTTAATAAGTATATCCCACAACATGGACCAATAAGGAACGTACTTAGTGATCAGGGAAAGCAGTTCCAAAACAAACACTGGGCAGCCACCCTGGAACGTAACGGTATCAAAGCAGTCCTAACCTCGATACGACGACCACAGGGAAACCTTGCCGAAAGAGTGAATCGGAAAATCGGTAAAATGTTCCGTATCTATTGCTATAAGGAACAAAGTAAATGGCCCGAGTTCTTACCATTCTTCGAAAAGGCAATAAATGAGAGTTATCACGATACCACGGAATACACACCAGCAGAATTAGACTCTGGAACCACGCCAGAGAGGTTTTGGGATAATTATTTAAGTAAGCCAAAGACTTATAATCTACCTCTGCCGGTGCAATGTAAAAATCAACTTGTGAGGGAAAGAATAGTTGAAAAAGGGCAGACAAATTTAATACGACGCATAAACTAACGAACTTTGTAGTAGGCGAGAAAGTATTGCTCAAGGCGAATCCTGTAGGCCGAAGAGACATAAATGTGGCTGCAAAGTTTTTTCGCTTATATAATGGTCCCTATCTGTTGGCTCAACAACTCGCACCTCACACGTTTATCGTTACGATGCTGGACCGAACGAAAACGATCGGTAAATTCCATGCGAGCTCTTTGAGAAAATACTTTGAGTAGCATGGCGTTCCAAAGCGCGTCGCGACGAAATAATAAGACTATAAAAAAAAAAAAAAATAAATAAATAAATAAATAGTATTTAGAGTTAATAATAATTGTATTATAATAATTAAAATTAAAATAAGTAATTTGTGTTTTATAATATTATTAATAATAATTATAGATAACGTGTGTATTAATAATAATGTTTTCCTAGCGCGATAAATAATAAGCGTATACAACTGAACGAGCTCACGGCAGGAAATAGCTACGTCACGCGATAACGACTACTTGACCCACATTTGAAACTAGGTCAAGCAATTAGACGCGCGCCCGGCGATAACGGTTCTAAATGCTGTCAGCAAATTCTTTTGTACGTGTGCGACTGTTTACAAACAAAGGGTACTACTCGTTTTAAAAACATTAATACAAATAAGTTGCAAATATGATATTTTAATACATGTATTTAGAGTTAAATTGTATATAATGCAATAACATTAACACTTGTGTACGTGTCTTCAGAATAAGTAATACAATGTATAGGTAATAAGAATAATGATTACAGAATATGTGTGTAATGATTAAGAAAAAAAAATAACTGTAATTATTACATTCATTTTTTTTTAAAAAGCGGGTGTGGGAATATATAACGGAACCAAATATTAATTATTTGGGGTTATATGTTTACCGCATACTGAAAGCATATTTAAATAAAAATTAACAGTTAAAACTCCATTTGAATGTAGCGCATTGAAAATAATGCTGTGTAAAGCAACGCACACGTGGTCGTTATGTAATCAGTTCGCTGTACAAGGAAGCGACCACACCCAAACTGTTAATTATTAATATCTCGGAAACTAATAAATAAAGGCGAAATCCAATATAGCCAAAATGTTTGCCGAGATATTAATAATGACGTGTGCAAATTTGATGCAATATAATTAACAAATGAAAGAGTTAATTAAAATAATTGAATAACTTCTGTAAAAATAGAGTTACAGTAAAGAGATTTTACTATGTTATAAAGATAATAATTTGTGACAGATTGTATATTTTAGATTTCACACAACTTGATTTGCAACCAAGTTATTGCAAAATTAAATAAGTACAGGATATCCGTAGCGACAAATTGGTTCCGCCGGATAATTATATTAGATAATAATTCTATTCTCCGTCTGTGGGAACCAGACTTCATTCTCACGGACTAAGGGAATTCTAAATTTTATGTGGTAGGGAGAGTGAGTCGACCAATGAAATCATTTCATGCGAGCCCCGGCTAGTGCGGTGTTTTATGGTTGAAAAATCACTCTTCTGTCAGTACTCACGAAGTTAAGATGTAGTCCTTCGATCGTCTAGTAGCCAAAGTGGTGAAGATCAAAAAGAAGACTCTACGTGGTCAACACACGCAATTACGAACACACCAAGTACAGATCATCTGTATAGCTCGTAATTGCTACGTAAAGGCGAGATACTCTTCAAGACATCAACCAAGCTTATTGTGTACTACCAGTTAGTCATAAGCACGCAAGAGATCCACCCGACTTCAAGAATACAGCAGAGAGGCCGTCTAAATCATTGGTTAACAGCTGACGAGCAGAGCGACCACTCGAACGAAGCACACACACACACGCTGACGTGCAACGTGCGAATCGACGAGGGACAGGAAGCACTTCCAGCAGACAACAGCAGACGTTAAAATATTCACAAACAGCAAGGAAGCAGAGTGTTGCCGAATTTTGAACTCCACGACCGAATCCAGCAGTTCTAAGCAGATTACTTTCTCTAACCAAGGACTCGAATCGACGAGGGACAAATCGGGACGACATCCTCTTCAGTAACAGGAAAGCAAAAACCACTTATTTATTTTTCAGATCAAATTTTCTATTTTTCAATTAAAACATTGTAATTCAAATAATTCAGGTGCCAAACAAAAAGCAAAGACTCTAGTAATTAAAAAGTAAATTCGTTGTGATAATCTGTATAGCAGTAAGGCTTTAGTAAGTTATAGTTAAGAAATAGAAGTAGTATAAAAGCGCTACACAAATCTTAACTGACTATCTAATCTTAGATCCTACTGCAGTAGATCAGAAGTAGAATCACTAGAAATGAAATAACGTGAACTAGACTGTCACGTATAATTTATTTTAATTAATTATTGTAATTAATATCAGAGTTTTATATTTTGTTTCATGAACACTTAGATTCAAATTAATTAAATAAATTTAATTAAATTCAAATCAATTAATAAAGTCAAATTTAAATTGCAATTAACTCGCAAAGAACGAGTTCAGTTTCTTTCAACTATTAAACAATCGAAAAACATCGATTCATTGTATAGACTATAAGAAAATTCATAAGATTATAACCATTCTATTCTTGTGTGTTGTTGGTGTAATAAACAACGTTTTATTACCCCATATAACAGTGTTTTATTGTTGTACGATAAAGCCTACCAGTCTCACAAAACTCTCCCCCTTTAAAGTAACCCATTTTGTGTGTTGTTGTAATAATTTGAGATTACTAGCTTGCGAACTTCAAATCCAAAATCCACACGCCCTAGTCGGAAGAATCTGCAAGATCAGACAGCAGGTGGGTACTCACACACAACATAAATTACAATAACGCATAGTAGTGTAGTTATAATATATATATATATATTTGTAATCTCTGTAATGAAGTAGTAATAACATTACGATGTTTAGATGTAAGGTAATTCTAAAATTTACACCCAAAATTATTCTTCAAATAATTTGGTTAAAGTTGTGATAAATTAAAACATAACAAAGTTGAGACCAGGATCCGTGGTAATTAAAACAATATCTAGTTGAATGCTTTTGAGATAAAAAGAATAAGAAGTAAAATTTTCAAAATATTAAATGCATAATTTATTAGTGTACTTCTTTAAGAGTAAAGTAAACTATGAGATATAAATATAATAATAAAGAGATGTTTTTGCTAACACCCAGCGAGTGAATAAATTTATGCAATCTTTGAGTAATTCCTAATTAATAATGTGTTATAATTTGTTGGTAAGTAAGGTTTACTAACAACGGCAGCTAGTTTAATTAACAGGTAACAAATTGAACTGGTTCCCGACTTTTGTAATGTCTTAACAAGGGAGACGTTACAATTGCTGAAGTGGATTCCTTTTTGTTTAAGAAAGACAGCAAGATCCAGGAGATCACGGAAAGGAAAAACGGATGTTACTGAGGAAGGCAGAGGCCTGCAGGATGTTGGGTAGAATATGAGAAACGACATCAGTCGTAGCGAGCTCGCTGGGTAATGGAATTTTGTTCTAATTAAAAATTTTGTTTCAATAGGCGGGAGAAAAAAAGGGAGGACCTCTAACAACATAGAAGGTGAGATGTTAGAAGGAAAACAGCTTGAAGCTATGGAACTTGAAGAAAAGAACTTAATGAAGTAAGTAATATGAAGACAAAAGCAAAAATAATGTTAGGTACTCATGTATGTTTGTGTGATTAACATTAGTATGTACTCACCGAAATCATAAATGGAACGAAGCACAACAAAATGGTACTGGCCAGAATCTGAAGCAAAACGATTGGATTCAGCAGCGTTTCCAATTCTCCACAGACCCTACAAACGTCACCAGAACATTATATTAGAGTAAGTTAAAACTACGTAGTGTACCTGATAAGTAAAGAGTCTAAAACATTGTATAAAAATAATTATTGATACATTAACTACAAAATGATTTATTTGTCTGTTCCCTGGTGTGTACACTAGAAGAGCCACATACTTAAGGAGACGCCGATGCTACTGAAGGAAACACAAAACCACTGTAAATCTTAAACTTACAAACCTTTGCCTGTGGCGTCACAATGTTTTGGATGTTTAAAGAGCCCTGGAAGTGGGCTTTTGATTTTTGAAACATAACATTATCATATGGACTAAAATCACCGGAGAAAGAGGGCTTGAAGTACCATAAAATACCCTTTTCGGCCAAATTATTGTGGACAGAAAGTGCGGTGTGACATTGAGTGTTGTCGTATTAAAGCACTGAAGAGTCAACAATCTCTGCCCGGACACAAATTATGCAGCCAAATTTCAAGAATAGTCTGGTGATTGAAATTTATGATCACCATCGTTGAACAATCGAATAAACCAATTATTGAATTAGGCCAAGTTCAAAATTAGTTTAAAACAATTGTTAGGATCAAACGATGATCAGGCTTGCTGTGACCTCTTACTCTTGATTAGGCCTACTTGGATGACTTCATGCTGTACTTTGTCGACAGCGCGGCGTTCATCACCACAGTTTTATGATGATCCAAAAATGCTTTGTCCCAATTAAAACTTTAGCCGGAGGCATATATAACAACCTGTTAAAAGGTTTTGTTGCACTTTTTTTATTTCTGGCTCCAAAATTGATATATACTATTGAACTCTCTTTTTGTAACGACTATAGAAACACAACAATAATGCGCAGTCAAATCGGGTAAGATTAGTAAGCTGAAAATGTTTATGAATTTAAATAAATATTATAAGTACCAATCGTTAAAGTTATGATCTCACAGTGTTCTGATCTGCGAGAAAAATGTGAGTCATTACTCGTAAGCGTAGCATTTTATATTTGATGAGTTGCAATTAGGCTATACGTGTATAAGAAGGTGTTATAAATACAAATCCATTAGTTTTTATGCAATTAATTATCTCTTTACTATTATTAACAACTAATGTGATACTAAATTTACCATATTCAATATGTCATGATCACCAAAACCGCCAGCAAAGTTCTGCATTAACGGCACCAATTTACTTCGAAAATATTAAGATATTTTGTTGAATTCATTATTTCTTTAAGCAATACTTTATTGTGAAATACGTACCAATCATATTTTAAGGGGAAACGTGTGATAAAGTCTATTGCAGGTCAGTTCTATTAATTTTACGTTTTCTTTACCTAGTAATCGTTGTCTTGTGTGCTTGGATAAAAATTGTGTAATTCATTACCCAAAAATTACTTTTTTCCAGTCATCAGTGTTCCACAATTTATATATTTTTAGCCAATTCCAAACATTTGTTCTTCATAGTATAGATGTCAAGAACTGCTGTTTATTTCGTTTTCTGGCTTTCCAGTTTGATGATTGAAAATACCTACATTGTAAAGTTGATATCCTTAATAAGTTCACAAAAATATGTCTGTCAACATCGCTGAAAAATTTGAACCCCTTCAAAAAGTTTGTAAGTTTTGTTTCAAAAATCTTTTTACATTGTGTCAGTTACCAGTTAACAGAAAACAAGCATAGCATGTTAAAAACGACATACCGTCACCTCCTCATGGTTTTTCTGAAATAAATATAAACATAGAATTTGTACGCATAACTTTAAAAATTAGGACTAATGTAACTGATTTCATCAAATAGTGAATATATGTAGTTCAAAACAAGGAGTAAGTTTTGCAGTTCAGAAAACGCACTAATGTGTTAAATTGTGTTCTTATTTAGCTACTATATCGATTTTATGTAACAGATTTATAGTAAAGAATATTACTGTTTGTAGAGTTGCATAATTTAGAGAATTTATTATTTAAATAAACACATGTTATCAATAACCTGAATCTGAAAACTAATAGAGTTTTTTTGATAAATAAGTAGAAGTTAAGGGAGAAGAAACTTACCTGAGAATTTTCTGATGGTCCATTAAACAAAGTCTGAACAGTCTTTCCATTTCGTCGTTAATTCTGTCCTCCATATTGTACGGAACGACGTCTATCATATTGTCTACAGAACATCGCGATATCGACTTTAAATTTATCAAACTTGATTTCAAAACGTTTATTTGAGTACTGACTGCAGCCACCATTGTCATAAAATAAACGTTTATTATAGTCAGACCGTAACCCATGTATAGGAACATAATCGACTCTATTATGTAGATGAACTCTCGCCTCGGGGAGACGGTCTGGTCGAACGGGAACCACGTGTCCATCACGGATAGAGTTTCGTTTCCGGAAAAGAAGAACGGAACCAACGGATACAGCACCCATACGGCCAATGTCAACATGACAATCCGTTCGCAGAAATTGATGACGTAGTTGATTTTGTTAGTGGACGCGGTCATGATCTGCGCCGAGCTGACTTTGTCAAACGTGTGGCAGCGCAGAAAGTCAGTGTGGAACACGTGTACCAATTTTTGCATCATGTCGCGGTTCTTATAAACGAGAAGCGATTTGACGCACGCTCCCATATAGTGAACGACAATGGCGCTCTTGTATATGATGCTTTCTAGGTTATAGGTGTTGACGTTATAATCATAAGCACGCTGGCACAGTAGCACCGCACAGAATGTGAGCAGGAGAAATAGTTGCATCATGTAGAACTTGTTCCTTTTGAGGCTCAGCGACTGGCTGCTGATCATCTGGAACAGCCCGTTGAGCTTAAACACTCTCATATTTATATCCATCGATTTGTTACGATGATTGGGATCCATTTTATATGTTCTGCAAAAAGAAAAAAACTACAGGATTAATTAATAATAATCATATTATTCTTATTGAAAGAGCAAAGTGAGTTCTTAGTTTAACTCCGTTTGGCATTTGTTTGTCTGTCTGTCGGTCCTGTTTATTTACGATATATCTCACGATAACGTTGAGTCCACAACCGTGGCATGCGAGCCTACGTTTACCCTATAGAACCCTTTAATGTTTAAGATTGATCACACCACAAATTGGAGGACAGAGGGCAAAACTGTGAAGGATTAAAGATTGAGAGAAGTTACAAAAATTAATTTGGCCATCAAATTAAAGGGAATTTTAAACTACAACTGAATATAGTGTTCGTTTTTGAAATTTTCAAAATTTTTGGACATCATGACCTGAAAAGTGAGTTAAAATTTTGATAAAATTTCTAAGCTGCATATGGGTATCGAATTGAAGAGCGTTTTAAACAAACTCTGAATATAGTGAACGGTTTTCGGAATATTAAAATGTTACGACGACAGTATTACCTAAAAAGGGACACAATTTTAAAAAAGTATGAAATCCATTCGAGTATGAGATAAAAGGAATTTTAACCGAAATCCAAATTCAGCGTTTACTCCAAATTTGCGTTTAACTTTTTTTTCCAAATCTTGGAGCATCAAATTGCTCAGCGACGTGAGGCAAAATTGAGTGGCCGCCTGTGATAACGGCGGAGCCTCCTGTCTGTGTATACTGCAACTAGCGGCTGGCGTCGCGTTGTAGCCTACTAGCCGTGCAACTAAACACAAAACACAAATCAGTGCGGTACTCCTTGGTCACAAATGGACTACACAATTTAAAAAAATTGTAACGGGGAGGCATCACGTTAATAGAGATTTAATTCAAAATTCAAACTCGGCATCTTTAATCATTTGACAGAATTAGTATTTCTTAAGACTCATTGCAAATTGTAGGTCATCTTCAAAAGTTTGTAAGGTATCTTTGCAAAAAAAATTATGTATCAGTTATATATAGGCCCAGTTGTATGAATCATTAGATATAGGCCTGTCGATATCTATGGTAAAATACGTAACAATAAAAGATAAAATTAAATTATTTGTAATTTAGACATTATATAACTAAAACTGAGAATTTTTAGTGTTATGGTGTTTAGTATTTAGTGATGTTATTATCCGCAAGAGTTTAAGAGCTGTAGCGATTTCACAGGAAAATCTTTGACCGTCCACCCTGTTGACCGACCTTGGAATAACTGATTACCACCTTTTGTATATTTTAAACATTAGATTCCATTAAACCGATTTGTAAAAATCATCACAGATGAAATCATGAAGATCCAAAACGGTGTTTTCGGATGGTTTAAGTAACTAGAAAAGAATTTTTTGGAGACAGAATAAAAAAGATGGAGGCACATCAGATTGATTGGGGACCGCGTGAAGAAATACATTTGTGCATATATTTTATTTTAAATGCAATACAGTGTTTTATGTTACTTACCTTTTTTAAATTTTGAAAAGGACTTTTGTAAAAACAAAACGTACATATATTTTTATAGTAAAATTCGGTAACAACGGCTTCCTTTTGTACTACCGAAGTAGCTTAGGAAACGATGTAAAGTAACGTACCAGCTTGTCTTGTACCGCCCATTATTAACCCAGGCAGCAGTCCGGTCAACAATATGAGGTACTCTATTTTACGTTTTGGGGTAAAAAAGGCAACTTGGTTTCATGATGCAGCCCGGGACTGGAACCCGGTACCTCTAGGCTAGTAGCCTGGAGTCACTCCTACTGTACTGCTAAGCCACGCTTAGAAAAGTTGTGTGTCCAAGTTACTTTAAGTAGGAACATTACGGTCCCAGTAATTCTTCTGATTTACACTGATATACTAACTACATTCCATTCGGTGTTTATTCGTTTTCGTAAAAACTAGTTGAAGAAGTTAATGTTCACGGTTTTGCAGTTTTTATATTCAGGTAACAAACGTTGCACAAGTCCCACAGTACACACTCACACGTAGGCGAGCACACACACACACACACACACACACACACACACACACACACACACACACACACACACACACACACACACACACACACACACACACACACACACACACACACACACACACACACACACACACACACACTTCAAACAGAACGACAGAAATTAATTTAGCTTGCATTTGCAACTGCTAAATTCATAAAATTAGACAGTCCGTTGTACGGAAAGTAGCCATAATTGAAATAATGAGACCTGACGATGATGACCAAAACGATGCGGCTAAGTTATTAATTTTTTGTTCTAAAGTATTTACCACGGCTTAAAATAAAATAACTATAAAGTGAGTGTACTTTATCTGTAAGTGTTACCTCAACCAGTCGTCCGCTGCAAACCCGATAGATTGAAGCAGTAGGCTATTTAGTCTCTAGCAGAGTGCAACCAAACGGGACTCACGCGGCACCGAATGACAGTATTTCTCATTCAAAGCACGCGAATAATTAACAATGACAATATCGAGGAAGTTATCGTATGGCCGAGCGATCAATCCTTTGTAAGAGTGTAATTTAAGAACAATTTCTTCTCTGTTTACCAACTCTTATAGTTTGTGCCGGCATATAAATACATATCTGCGTTTGTGTACGATATTACATAATCATCACTGCAAGCAATATAACGACAGGTAAGTCTATTTGAATTGCTCCTTGCTAAATAATGTAATGACTGCACATGTAACGAACAGTACTGTAATTAATATTCTGCTGGGCCATCTAATCGTTGAAGTGAAAATTACTTGAGCATATTGTTTTTAATATATTTATATGGAAAACTGAATACACAGGACTAGGCAGAATTTCATCACCGTTATTGCCTTCTTCTTCTTCTTCTAGTTCGTCGATGTTTTTTCCGAACATCCTCTGCACGCTTCCCTTCATTGGCCGTTCTCAAAACATTCTCCAACAGCAAATTTGTTATCGTTTCAAAGGGAAGGCAGTGTCTTTTCCACCCTAGTGCTATTTAAACGGGAAAATTAATGAATTTGACGTACTATTAGTTAAAATACTATTAAACCTACTTCCGTGAAATTTTTATCATATTCTAAGTACAATTACTTTTATTTAATGCATCAGATGTATACAGAAATTTAAATTCCTGTTACTAAAAAAATTTTAATTTTGATGTACGTACTTAAAATTTTTCTTTATAATGTTTTGATTAAGATTTGTACTTATTACATTGTTACCACGGTCTGCTGATCGTCGTATGGTTCAGTGGGAAACAAAATACAAGACACCAATTAAGTTACTAATCACCAGCTTTAATTATCACAATTAAACAGTTTGTAATCAACAAGATAGTCTCTTACAACAAATCAAATAAAAATTGTTGACACGCAATAATAATGTCAACGAGTCTCGCACAATTATAAAACACATAAATAACACTTCGCCACAGACTCGAATAAATTGCAACTCAAAGTGAAACTGAGCGTTGCTGAGTACTTGTATTTATACCCCGCGGAAATCCAGAAATGTCCATACAATGCATTAGCGCTACACTAGAACTTAATTTATTGCGGCCTTGACACAGTGCGCGCGGCTGGCGGCGTCTAGAAAAGTCTCGCTTACGCATGTTGAGATCACGTACGCACACAACATTAAACCCGGATTCCACTGGAACATCCGAGAAACACGTAGAGTGTTTTGTAATTGTGTAAAACTTTTTCCGCTGTAAAATCCGTCCCGTAGGACCAAAAAAATGTTAGGAAGATTAATGTTTTAAAATGTAATTGCCAGGATGCTGAATAATGATGAGCGTGGACTGTATTTAATATATTTATTAATGTTGCGTTACAATTTGATTTGAATATTAAGGTTGGCTACGTTTGAAAGCATTTGAATGTTGTAAAAACCCACGTCGGGTAAAATGTTACATCATGAAATTGAGGCGCGAGTACGCAGCACTCCAAACTACAGTAACGAATACTGTAGGGCCTAAGGCCTACATAAATTGTCTCGACGACAAGAAAGAATGAATAAATGACAGAACTAGTGTAACCCCTCTTTAAGAAAAATTTTTTTTTATGCTTTATAATTTTTTTTTTTTTTTTTTGAGGGACCACTAGTTATTTAAAACTAGGCAGAAGGCCTAGTGAAGCAAAAATTCGCTGGGTCCAGTGAGACGGGACTTGCAATTAAACTCTCTGTTAATCAGTAATATAACATGTTTATTATCCCAAAACTCATTATAAAAAAATATATATATAATTTAATATAATTTAGTATAATTTAATATTCAATTTAATATTTTCAAATCCAACGCTTGACATTATACCATTAATGTTTAGAATTTACAATATTCAATATATCATTTCTCAACAATTCTTCAACATGCAAGGCCCCACCCCAAAATAACATCACTAATGTAATATAGTAAACTCGTAAGCTTGAACATCTTAAAAACATATATATATATATATATATATATATGTATAAAAAAATATCACATAAGCTCCTTAATCAACATCCTATAAATTATTTAAATTCCCTCTGATAACACTTAACACTAACAACACATACTGGAACATAAAGACACATATACATATAATATACATCACAGCTAAAATACATGTTCGACCTGGCAGACAGCCTGTATATTCTAACGAACCCACATATAACTGGGAGGAAAATCTGTATTCTCCATAAAGCCCCAAAACTGCAATCATAAGTTTAAGCTTCCAGAACAGCTGGAATAATTTCATAAAAAGCCACAACCCCTTAACTCCCTTAAAAAGGAAAAGAAATTTTTTTAAAGAAAACAGAATGGATAATAACGACTAAAAACTGCAAAGTCAGAGTGGCATGGTGGCCCATATGATTTTATAAAATCAAAGAATTGTATATTATAAGTATATCCAAAAAATTAAAGATTTTCAAAACTGTATACAACAGTGATAACAACAATTATCACTTAAGTTTTAAAACAACTGGCATAATTTTTACAAAATTGTAAAATCTTTTGTTTAAACCTTGTTGCAAATATATATATATATATATATATATATATCAGGAATTCACAAAGCTTGAACTGACTCGGCTCCAGACCTATGTCAGAACCAGATTCAACATTAAATGACATGTCAAGTTCCTGCAGAGAACTGCCTCTTACAGGTAACTGCCTCAAGTTAAGGAAAAAAAAGAAACAAAAACCCCTTAAAACCCCTAAAAAAAAACCCAACCCCTTTTTACATTTTTATCACTTCTTGAGACCATTTTTGTAATAAGTCATAATAATAGAACGATGATGCTTAATCTGGTTAATAAAATAATAATAAATAATATTTGATTTGTAATGACATACAAGGATAAATCAGACTTGCTATAATAACAGGCAAAATGTAAAACTAGTAGATAAAGGACAGGACATTTGTCCTAAAAAGGTTACATGTTTAGAAAGACTTCCTTCTTCAATCACAACGGTTTGATAATGAGCAAAATTAACTAGACAAGTTTAGCAAGTAAAAGCCAGAATCTAAGTTACAATAACAAGTGCCGCCTGTACATTTTATTCCATTTAAAATTCTGACAATCTCTGAATATAAATAGTATATGCCAAAAAAATTAAATTTAATATCCCCCATCTGTGCATATATAAATTAAAACCAAGTGGTATACTAGCAGCTGTGGAAGTGTGCCAGAATAGGCCTGACCTGACCAGGTGAGACAAGTATCAGACCTGCATGAAACGGTACCAACGTGTGCCCAACTTGTGTCCCAAAAAACTATGTAAAATTTAACACCCGGAAACAGCCTGAAAACGAAACCCCCAACCCTTAAATACAGAAAAATAATTAAATGTGAAACCCCAGTAACACTCAGAAAACATCTGAACCGGCCGGTTCAGAATCAAGAAACTCATACCTATACTTAGCTTTACAGAACAAATTACCCTTACAATATTAGCATTCGAAACATATAAAAAAAACGCTGGCGCACCCCCACAGTGTAGCTCACAATTACAGTGATAGTACGTTATAAATGTGGATAAGGTTCATAGTAAATGTCTTGGTGACACCCACTTGAGTTAACTTTCTAGCTAGATAAGCACATTGTTCGAGAACAAATTTGTCACTCTGATGTTCTGCGGGGCAGGCGAAAAGAAATAATAAAAGAGTTCATATCACCTTATTCGAAGTGGTTGTACTACATCGTTACTGGTGGCTAGCTCCCTCCTCGGTACAGGCAAAGTTTCAGGTGGTTCATGGCTGGTGAAGGCGGCAGTACACCAGCTGTGGCCAAGTCTCCGTTCTAGGGCGAGAACCCTAAGGATTCAAAAATATTAAAAATACTGTCCACTAAAACTTGCACCCTAGTCAAGTATTTTAAACATCAGAACTGGAGCTCCCAACTAACTCAAGATACTGCAAAAAGTTTTTAAATTTGCATAAGGAGTAATTATATCTTCAAAGTAATTATGAACAAATAAAAATAATAAAATGTGCATAGTAATGAGGCACTCGCACCAGATTTAACAAGTGGCGACATAACCACACATGTTGGAGCCACCTCGCCACGTGGCGATACAATTATCGTAATTTTGCAAATAATGAACACACTAAAGGCCCTCTCAGCTACATACAATTAAAGGAGTTACAGTATTTCATCTAAGGGCAGTCTTACAATTTACTTTTAACTGATATAATTAAAGAAAAGATCACACTTCCGGTCACCAGTGCGTGTTCATGCATAACCAACAAGATTCAAATCTCTCTATAACGTACTTAATTTAGTTACAACTTTATACAATGATTAAACAAATGATTGTTACTTGAACAATGATTAAAAGAATTACTGGCGGTATCTAAATACTAAAACATCGATTAATTTACTTACCACACACACACACACACACACACACACACACACACACACACACACACACACACGTCTGACCGAACCACGAGCATTCTAACGTTCACATCTGCCTGAATACATTTGAGTTTAAATATTCCTTTACTATTAAATCATTGTCTACAATTCTATAATTCACTCACCGGGAAGTCTCAAGTGCTTAGCCTGCCATCAAAGATGAGGAGAAATCACACGAAAATTCTCTGCTGAACCGAGGGGGAAAGCGAGATGTATTTGTAACGAGAGCGAGGCAGTGACTGATTCTTGCGACGTGCACAGAAACGCAACCCAAATTCGGCCACCAGATCGCGTCGTCGTCGCAGCACAGCCTGCGAAATTGTGTTAATGCGAAATTGTGTTAATTTATGGTGCCGCGACCTTTATCCGCCTACGAAAACCAGTATGATATTTCACCGAACGCCGGCTCGTGCAAACGCCGGCACACAAGCAGCAAACGCTCTTACGTCTGCTGCTCGCCGACGCACGTTAAACTGTGTCGATGCCTGAACGTGATAAACGTAATTCAGAAAGTACAGATTAGCCAACCTTTAAATGCGAAAATTACCACATTACTGTCCATAACTACCCGCAAAAAATCAAAAGATTTTTTAATACATTTCAATAATTTATTATACGAAAACACAATGTGTTCTTAATAATAGATGTCAACCTCAATAAATTGTATTGAACCTTGAGATTGAAATGTTAGATAACAGTTATAACATTAACTGTTTAGAGATAAAACCTGAATGATGATGATAAGAGTTGAGCAGGCCAGTTAACTTGCAAACTGATTTATACATGAGTACAAATGCAAGAATTAGCAATGTATTGCTAATATATATTGTATGTATGCAATATAAAACAATGTAAAACATGAAAAATACATAGTTTGACAATGTTTGATGATGAATAATCGGTGACTCATCACATGATGGGCCCAATGCAAATTGCAAATATTTTATGCAAGTCATGATGGTTAGCTTGAACCAGTCAAGGCCAGTTGACCTATACAATAGTATTGAGTGTAAAATGAACAGACAAAAATTATTACAAAATTATACATGTAAAAACATAGATTTAGCATAACGCTTTAATATAATAATTGAATGATCCATGCTATACCTGACAGTTTCAGGAATGCACAATAAATTGTCATGTGAAAACGGATTATACATTGTTAAATGATTGCAAGCACAAGGTGTAATGACATGTATGTCATAATTAAAAGCATGAATAATGATTGTGCAATACGTGATCACAAAACACAAAATACCCAGTATAAAAATATATTATGCGTGGCGTATGGTTATAGACAGTAGATGCGGGTAAACCAATGTGTTTTACATAGATACAAAGTTATACATAATAAATACAATAGAAATTGGTTAGATAATTACAAATACATGAATACAAGGCACAATAGCATAAGTGACAAGTACAGCAAATGTGTTTATACAAAATGTAATGCATGTGTTGAACAATTGCGAGTAATAAATTCATAGAGTAATAAAATATCACACATATTGACAAAAAATGTGCAAGAAAATGCATACATGGTTTGTATAGCTGCAGACCATGTGAATATTATATAACAAAATTATTACATAAGAACAATACTAAGCAAAGACATGAGGCATAAATCAAATGTTGCATACACGAAAATATAAAAAATAATTGAAGCTTTGCATATTAAATAAACTGACACTTGCTTGAGTAAAACAAACAGTTTCTGAAAAATATACAAATTAAAGCTTATGCTAAAAACAAAGATGCTTATAACTAACAAAATCTTCTTTGAACATTTGATTTGACACATGTTTAATAAGTATACATTTAATTTTAAAGGAAAAAAACTCTTTTTTACTGTTCGTCCCTCGCAGGCACTAAACGTAACTTATGAATTGGTCTGCGATAGGTGCCAGTAGGCGTGCGAACGTCAACTACTCTAATTAAGTTGTCTGGGCCAGGAAATGTGGCGGTAATTACCCCAAATTTCCACGCTAATGGAGGCAAGTTATCCTCGATCAGCAAAACCAGGTCACCAATGGAAACGTTTTCCTTTGCGAATTTCCATTTGTGACGTTGTTGTAATTGATGTAAGTAGTCGCGGGACCAAGATTTCCAAATGACTTGGACAAACTTCTGGAGAAGTTGCCAACGTCCAAGACGAGAGATGGGAACGTGAGATAAGTCAGGATCAGGTATCGCCGTTAATGGTGAGCAAATTAAAAAATGGCCAGGGGTAAGTGGCACTGGATCGTTTACATCCGATGAAACGGCAAATAATGGACGTGAGCTTAGACATGCCTCTACCTGAGACAAAACCGTCGTAAACTCCTCGAAAGTGAGTACAGACTTGCCGACCACGGGGCGCAAATGATACTTTAAACTCTTTATGCCGCTCTCCCAAAGACCACCAAAATGAGGTGACGAGGGCGTAATAAATGACCATTTAATACCATGAGAGGTCGTAAAGGATTGGATTGATGAGGTGGCATCCTTATTATGCCAAAGATTGTAAAGGTCATGCAAAACGTTGCGGGCCTTCCTAAAGTTCGTGCCTTTATCAGAATGTAACTGGCTGGGTATGCACCTACGGGCCATGAAACGACGTAAGGCAGCTATAAACGCGTTGGCCGTAAGGTCGGAAACCAATTCCAAATGAATGGTCCTGGTGGCTAAGCAAATGAACAAAGACACATAGGATTTTGACAGAGTCCTAGATCTCTGCCCGCCATGACGAATCATGAAGGGACCACCATAATCAACTGCGCAGAATAGAAACGGCCGCGAAGGAGTGACCCTAGGTGATGGCAGAATACCAAGCCTTTGAACCTGATGTTTGGTACTAAACCCGAGACACTTGACGCATCTACGAATGATCGAGCGAATGACTATCTTGGCGTTAATGATCCACCAACGTTGACGAAGTGAATGATGCACAAGTTGAGCACCAGCGTGGAGTAGACGAATATGCTCGCGCTCGATTATAAGGCGAGTGATGTGAGCCGACTGATGCAAGACAATAGGATGTTTATTGTCGTAGGGTAGTTGCGACTGCTGTAAGCGTCCGCCGACTCGTATGACGCCAAACTCATCAAGAAACGGGTCCAGAGAAGACAACTTACTCCTGATAGAGACAGAAGACCAATTATGAAGGCAATTAAGCTCAGCAGCGAAGTGGATGGACTGGGATTGTTTTATGAAGAAATTAAGAGTGGAATGAATTTCAACGGGGGTAAGAGCACCCGAAATTTTCTCAGCCCTGAAGAGTCTAATATTTTTGATGAATCGAAAGCAATAAGCTTATACGCGAGTCAGACGGTGCAATGAAGAAAAGTCCTTTGAAAGATCAATAGATAGGGTAGAAATTAGAGAAAGTTTGGGGGGTTTGTTTCTCCTCCGCAGTGCATTCAGGAGATGACAGATTAGAAGGTAAAAAAGGTGAAAAAAGATTGGGCTCGGAAGAGAGACAAACAAGCGGGACCACGCCACCAAAGAGAACAGTCGCGCAAAATGTCGGGGTGACATCCCCTAGAAATAATGTCAGCAGGATTATGCTGTGAATTGATATGATGCCATGTGTAGGTTTCAGTGAGACGCTGAATCTCGGCAACACGATTAGCGACGTAGGTCTTCCACCTAGAAGACTGGGCATGAATACCGTAAAGGGACACCATGGAGTCAGAATACAGGTGAACGCTATTGATAAAGGAATGAAGAGCAGGGGTGTCCTTGAATAAGAGTCGCGATAACAACAAGCAAGCGCAGAGTTCAATGCGGGGTAATGACACCTGTATTAGTGGGGCCAGGCGAGATTTTGAACACAGAAGGTGACAAGAGGCCGATGAATCTTGATAAATGACTCTAACGTAAACACAACACCCATAGCCCTTTTCAGAAGCATCCGCAAACCCATGTAATTCAACTATCTTAGCCTTAGACTTGCAGCGAATAGAACGTGGGACAATAATTTTACCGATTAGACATAACTTATCGCATAATGAACGCCAATGCAAGTGTAATTGCCCGGAGATTGGCTCATCCCAAACAAGATTGCACAGCCACAGTTGCTGCATAAACTGTTTGCAAAGAAAAACAATTGGACCGACGAGTCCGAGTGGGTCGTAGATATCCGCGATAATCGACAGGATTTTCCTCTTAGAGATGCTTGACTCAACTGGAAATGACTTGATGTCAAACAAAAATGAATCTGTAGAGTTATTCCAAATAATGCCCAACGTACGCACATTACCTTGTTTGTTTAATGGGAGTGATAAATTATTATGATCTGCGACCACATTGGGTTCATTTGATGCCCATTTATGCAGAGTGAGGCCATATTGACTCAACAACGTACCTAAGTCAGATTTCAACTTGGTCAGATTAGAAATGGTGTCTGCACCGGTTAACAAATCATCGACATAGAAATCATTAATTATAGCTGAAGCAGCGTCAGGAAAAAGAAGCTTCATGATCCTTACCAATCTGCATAAGGCAGCGAGTGGCCAAAAACGAAGCACTAGCAGTACCGTATGTTACAGTTCGCAATACAAAATGTTTAAACTGTTCGAGGGGAGAATTACGCCACAGAATACGTTGATAATGACAATCCTTATCAGACACTAGAATTTGTCGATACATCTTCTCGATGTCGGCGATCAGAACATAGTTGTGCATGCAAAATCGCAAGACAATAGAAAAAAGGTCTTGTTGGACATTTGGGCCTACTAACAAAATATCATTGAGAGAAAAACCATTGGTAGTTTTGGCTGAGCCATCAAAAACGACGCGAAGTTTTGTCGTAGAACTAGAATGTTTAAAGACGGCATGGTGAGGCAAATAGTAGATATTTGAAACCCCGGAATTGATAGAACAATCGTCGACAAGCGACATGTGGCCAAGATCCCTATACTCTTGAATAAAGTTTACGTATTCACGCGCAAGCTCAGAATCACGCATGAACCGGCGTTCTAAACTCAAGAATCTCGCTTCAGCGGTAGCATAGGACTCACCCAACTGGGGATTGTCAGACTCAAATGGTAGCGAAACAACAAACCTACTCTCATCATTGCGATGAGTGGACTTAACAAAATGTTCCTCACAAGCTGAATCGTTACTAAAGGGTGCATTATCAGGGATGGTTTCGGTCTCCCAAAATTTCTCAAGAGACGCCAAAATTTGACTGTCGTTGTTCCTAGCCAAGAACGAAACAGCAGGACCCTTAGAACGGCAATTGTTTCTTGTATAATAGGAAAGTGAGGACCACGTACATATTTGTTAGCTAAAATCAAATCTAAATAAAATTGTGCTCCTAGAAGTATATCTATATCAGATGATATGTTGAAATGTGGGTCCGCGAGAAAAACGTTATCTGGGACGTTAAAATGATTTATGTCGAAAGATTGTGCTGGCAGTTTATGAGTTAATGCAGATAAGACCGCACATGTTGCTTCAAAGCTGAACCTTTGGTAGCGAGAAATAATGCGAATAGAGGCGAAATTAGTGGCAAAACATGCCGCATTATTAATACCTGTAATCGGTATGTTAGATTTAGTCAAGTTAAGCTGTAATTTCTTAGCAAATGATTCCGTACAAAAATTCACTTGTGACCCAGCATCAAATAAAACTCTTGCAAGCTGTCTGTTACCAGCCCGGTCGATAACGAACACAAGTGCTGTCGATAACAGAACATTGTTTGTAGACTGTAGCTTAAGTGAACAATAATTGCTACTGCTGGCAGAACCTTGTTTTGACACATTATTTATGTGCAGCAATGTATGGTGTCGTTTTGAACAGATCTTACATGATTGTTTGACCTTACAATTAGATGCAAAATGATCTGGTATTAAACAATTGGTACAGCATTTATGCTTTAATATAAATTGCCCTCGTTCTGATATGCTTAATTCACGAAATTTGTCACACATGTAAATTGGATGATTAGCTTTGCAGCATGGGCATAAATAATTATTTGAAGCTGAGTGATAACTTTTAAATGCAGTGCTGCCAGCAGAGTTTCGTAATTTATGTTTGTCAGATTTATTATTAAACCTTAAAGTTAGCTTGTTGAGCTGCTGTCCGGCTTCCATCGGTAATGCATTTTCTAACAACTGTCTACGTGCGTTTAAAAACTGGGTAAAGCTTTGAAAGTTAGGAAGATTATCGGGATCTATAGACTCCTTCCATAATTTAAACGTGGAATGATCCAATTTTGCTGACAATAATTGTACAGTAATAAGCTCAAATGAATCCACTGACAGTTGCATGGCTGCCAGCGAATTAACTGAGGACGTTATTGTATTTATGAATTCTGCCAAACTTTGGACAGAGTCCTTGATTGTTGACATTACTTCTAGCAAATTTTTAATATAATACTTCGCTAATATGAATTTGTTATCATATCTAGCGGACAGCAAACTCAACGCTATGGAATAGTTCTTATTACAAATAGGTAAGGCCTTAATTAGATCTAATGGCTCATTTTTAAGAGATGAATACAACTAATGTAATTTTTGCACTGAAGTTCGATCAGATCTGGCATGTACCAAGTCCAGAAATATTGAATAAAAGTGCTGTCATTCTAAAATGTTGCCTGTGAAGCAGGGCAAACTTATAGGTTTTAATTGGACATTGCTAGATAATACTTGAGATCCAGTCTGAAAGTTGAAATTTTCTATTAATTGCAAGATATTGGCTTCTGTTGATATTGGCTCTTCAACCTCAATTCGGTCTTCTTGAGCAGCGTTTATGTCCTTAGAAATTAGTTCAATTTCAGACTGTACCTCATCGTATTTTTTTGCCAAACTCTGTAGACTTTCGAGTCTAACCGTCAAAAAAATGTTTAGTATTAGTGTTTTTATCAAAGTTAGTTATAGCCGAATTGATTTGCACTATGGCAGACTTTAAGCCGCCTCTCTTTCTGACCAACACTTTGAGGCCTTCTTCAGCCATTGTACGCACCTGTTAATGATGTCGTTGACGTCGTACCTTGTATGTGATGTCCTGGAGCGTCGAGGCCGTGGAATAGATGGCAGATACACACGGACTGGATAGATGACTGCTCAATCTGGTGTGTAGACGTTAGCACATGGATGGTCTTGCAGTGGTGTCGTCACGAGGCTCAATAGCGACGAAAGAAATGCTGACTGAGTTCCGACACGGTCGGATCAGCGAATATGCTGAATCGCCCGTGATGGCCAGAAATTGTGGTAGAAAAAATGATGAAAACCGCTCTGATATAAATTGCAGAAAAGTAAAATGACGAAGCCAGGCACGGAGCGTCCAAAAAAAATGTAAAATCCGTCCCGTAGGACCAAAAAAATATTAGGAAGATTAATGTTTTAAAATGTAATTGCCAGGATGCTGAATAATGATGGGCATGGACTGTATTTAATACATTTATTAATGTTGCGTTACAATTTGATTTGAATATTAAGGTTGGCTACGTCTGAAAAAATTTGAATGTTGAAAAAACCCACGTCGGGTAAAATGTTACATGATGAAATTGAGGCGCGAGAACGCAGCACTCCAAACTACAGTAACGAATACTGTAGGGCCTAAGGCCTACATAAATTGTCTCGACGACAAGAAAGAATGAATAAATGACAGAACAAGCAGCAAACGCTCTTACGTCTGCTGCTCGCCGACGCACGTTG
This sequence comes from Magicicada septendecula, assembly GCA_034769895.1. NCBI lineage: Eukaryota > Metazoa > Arthropoda > Insecta > Hemiptera > Cicadidae > Magicicada > Magicicada septendecula. Next base: position 307,719,360 of record CM068373.1, on the reverse strand, counting down.
AACTGTGTCGATGCCTGAACGTGATAAACGTAATTCAGAAAGTACAGATTAGCCAACCTTTAAATGCGAAAATTACCACATTACTGTCCATCCGCATTACGTAACAATATATTATACAAAACTAGTAGGAAAACTAGTATAATGTAATTGACGGTTATGCAAATTTTAAGCTTGAAAGTTTTTCTGAAAATTTTTTAAAATTAAAAACCAATAACTTTCGGAAAAGTAAATTTAAAGACACGTTTTTAGAAATGTTATACGTGTAAAATCCGTGTACAATAACTTTTATCTTCACTTTCTTTTCTATTCCTCTTAAACAATTCTTTACTTAGCCTGTTTTGCTATATTATTTTAAATTTTGTTTTCCAATGATGTGAAGCCTTTGAGGTTTCACCTTTTTAATAGAAACTTCATTACAACATGCTAATTGGATATAACCCAAGTTTTAGGGTTTGTAGCCAACAAATAGTGTCTTGGAGTTTTGCTGGATAGAATATCAGGATCTTCCACACAAGTTTTTCCGTAAAGCAAGTTTTAAATGGATCATCGATACATAGCCCGTCTCTAATATGGGCTTATTATCTTTCATTATTGCAATTACTGCTTCGGCTGGGACTGTTAATATTTCTGTGATTACTGACAACTGATCATAACAAATAACAAGTCTAATGCATAATTGTGAGTAGTTGGTTGTATTACGCTTAAGTTAACAACCCGATAACGTTTTAAAATGGGCTCATTTTTCTTTACTTACTTTTTATACATTAAAATGAACTTAAAAGTCTATAATATCATATGTTATATTACAGAAAAATTAACAAAGAATTGTCTAATATAAAAAATTTAATTACTTCTTTATGGTGACGAAAAAATACTGCTTTCCTAAAATAAGTCGATAAATCGGACCGGTGATCGACCTCTATTTCTTTTTCCATACACTGTTCCCTCAATGATCAGCCTTTTCAATTTCGCCCCATCTTCAGATGTGGTCAAATAATTTAGAATTCTTTACATAGTTTAAATCAGCTAGTTTATATAGTTTATTTTTTGTTCACACAAAATTCAACCATTGGGCTGCCTATCTGTATTCTGAATATTTTCTTGAAACCGGTCATTCCAGAGGCTTGAGTTCTTCGTCTAGCGTACATGCAGCGTTCAATACCACAATTCTAATCCATACGTGACAGCTGAAAACACAAGTGCTTGAGTAATCTTACATTCTCATCTTTTCTGAGACGATGATCTCTTCATGTGTTGTTTATTATTGTTAGATAACAGTGGTATCACTTCTTGAGGGTAAATCCGAGGTGAACAGGAGATACAGTACTTGCCTCACGACACTATCCTGCGGTACATCTGATCCCACTGGTAGTAAGGAGAATTAGCATCCGAGAACTTGACTAGAAACATTCTACCCACTATGTAGAAATGTAGAATACATTAAAAATTAAGTGGCAGATTTTTATTTATTTTGTGTAACAGTCCAAGACGCCAGACTTTTTCGAATGCATGGAAAACCTGGGAGAACACACTTGATCAGAACATCTTTGATTCCAGCGATTTATTGATAACATTTGTTATTCTGCGTATTCGATCCACTGTTGAGTGCTTTTCTCAAAAGCTAACTTGATGATCCGGAACTAGGTTGTTTTCTATAATTCTTGGTATAAGTCTATTTACGAGTAGCTTCCTAAAGATCTTAAAAGCAGAAGGTTTATAGGTCGATAAAAAGAAGGTTCTTGAGGATTTTTACCACGTTTTAAGACCATGATTACTTGAGCTGATTTCTAGAGAAGAGGAAAGTATTTAAATCTATGTATAGCGTTAAAGATGTATGTTATTAATAAGAAGCCTCTGTGAGGTAGCTCGTTTAGGATTTTCCCGGATAATAAATCATTGCTGGGAGCCTTTTTACTTTTAAAATTATACCGGATTATTTCCTTGACTTCATTAACGTTAAAAGGCTTAAATAAAAAAACAAGGAAGTAATGCAGAACAACTACTATAATAGACTATGTATAGTACAAGACCAAGTAATGTCAAAAGATTGCCAGTCAGTCTCAAAAGATCATTAATTAAGCAAGAAGTAATCGTGAGTGCATGTTAAATGTTGTAAGAAACTGGATTACCCAAATGAGTTGGTCTACAGACTGAGCTAACAAATACGGTGAAGTGTGCCATTTATAAATATGTTGTCAAACGCGGTAATTTACTAGGTTATATTTTTAAACAGAGGCTTGTCTATTATATGTAACATATATCAATACTCTCTGCATTTTCTACATGTCGTGAGTTGTCAGAATATATAAGTGTGTTAGGTTCATAAACGTAATAATTTTAATGGCTCCTTTTGTACCTGGAGATAGTTTATGGATCACATAGACTAGTTGTTCCATAAACAAGAAAGTGGCCAGCACTAAATTACGCTTCAATCGCCCTAGGGTGTTATTCCCATTTACAAGTCCACCAAGTTCATTTTGTATTGAAGTCCACAGGTAATGGAAAACGCACCTCGATGTTAATGTTGCCCTCTATGTTAGTAGCCAAGCGATTTTAGACTTGCCTCTATTCTATAAAGCTTCTCAAGAATATAAATCAAATATTGTATTTCCAATATTGTCATGCATACTTGCTGAACTGCTGCGGACGAGACCTTTCAGTGTCTCCACTATAATGAAGTTCTACAGTTAGAATCACGACACAGTTGGCATTACAGAGACTGCTAATTCAAATAACAAAATGAACATTTTCCAGCGTATTACGCGCGGAAAGTAAAGATAAGTAAAAATAAGGTAAGAGTAATATTTAAATATTTTAAAACTAAAGTAAAATTAAAGAGAACTATCAGCAAAATATGGTTTAATAAACAATGCATTTTTAGAGATATAATACCAAACTATTAGAAAATTAAGGTAAATAGTAATGGTGAGGTAGCAACTAAAGTGAAAAAAATTAATAGGAAATTGTGGATAAAATTATAAATTAGGTACCTTTATATAAAACTAAATATACTAAACAAAGATTTATTTAAAGACATCTAGAATTGTACAAAATATATTCATTTCCAGAATTAGAAGAAATTTGATGTGTGTTTGAAAAGGATTATATGAATAAGAAATTAAAAGATGTAAATGTTAGGTTGTATCAAAAATTAGAAAAACTGTCTGAGAAAAAAGAAAAACGTTAGAATACAAAAGAAAGAAAAAAGAAATATATGCAGAAAGGATAATGAATGTTCCAAAAATTGCATTTACGTAAGGTGAACAAAACATGTTAAGAAAAGTCTTAAGTATACAACACCTATAAGCATCAATAGAGAAAAGGCGCTTATTAAGTGTAAAACAAGAACTACAAGATACTAGGAAACAGGTAGATTCGAAGTAAAAGAAATAATTGAACAGATTTGTAAAAAAAATAAAAATAAAGAAAGAAAGGTGAAGAACAAATCAAACAGGACGTAAGTAAATTAAAAAAGAAAATAAAGTAGAATAATTTGATTGTTACAAAAGCAGGTACAGAAAATACGATAATAATATTAGAATATAAAGAGAGCGGAAACATTTATAAAAGTAGGTCCATATAAGTTAGTAAGTTATGATTTCACAAGCAAAAACCAAGCTCAAGTTAAAAAAGTATTGAAGCAGACAAAATTCCTAAGCAAAAAGGAAAGAAAATTTGATAGAATCTAATAAACATGAGTTAATTCTGTTATAATATCACTTCCAATAAATTAGTGGATTGCTTTATAAGCTGATTAGGTAGTATAATGGTTTCAAAGAGTCGATTTTTTTTAAACCTATTACTGCTCCGCAGGCACCGAGATTTAGGTGTTAGCTGAAATTACATAAAGATGGTATATAAAATTAAAAAATGACCAATAGTTGAATTTATAAATTTGCCCACTTAGCCTATAGATTACCAAAGGAAGTTAGCAAATTATTGAAAATATTACACGGAGTAGATACATCGTACAGTGTAGAGAATAGTAAAAAGGTGCTAGAAAAATTACAGACAATACAAGTGAGCGAAAACAAGAAGTTTATGTCATTAGTTGTGAAAGATATGTTTTCGAACATACCAGTAGAACAAACTATAGAGATAATTAAAAATAATAGTTCAAGTAAGGTAGAGTATAAGAAACAGTTAATAGAAATATTAAGAACTGGCGAGAATCAGAATTATTTTAGGTTTAATAGTAAATACTATATCTAGGAAGACGGGCTGCCAATGAGTTCACCGTTGTCTCCTGTAATAGCTGATATTTATATGAATAGTTCTGATATAAATTTTGAATATGAATTTTCTAATAGAAACGAAACATTCAAAAAACGTAAAGTTGTGGATCAGATATGTAGATGATATATTCTAATAGTTTGCGGTGGAAAAACAAAGATTTTGAAGAATTTATGCACGAAATTAATGGAAAAGAAAACAAGATAAAATTACAAGAAGAATTAGGAGGAATAGCAGTAAATTACTAAGACATAAATATAAAGATTGACAACGGCAGTTTTAAGTTTGATATATACCGGAAGAAAACTTACACGAATTTAATTATACACAAATAATCAACAAATGGCAGCATTACATTCTTTTTGTTACAGAGAAATTAATTATTTAACAGACGAAATTGTGAAAGGATTAAAAGTGATCAAAGATTAGAAAAAGAAAAAGTAGAAAATAAATATTAAGGGTCGATTTCAGTATGGGATACCAAACGAAGAAAATAATAAAGTGGTTTAAGAAATGTGATATACATGTAGCCATAAGTACGACACCGACAGTTTTGGTCAAGTTGAGAATAATAATATTGAAGAAACACCAATATTACATAAGAGTGGGGTTAATAAGTTGAAATGTAAAGTATGTGATAACGTGTACGTGGGTGAAACTGGATGTAAATTTGAGGTTAGTTTGAGAGAACACGCAAAGGGAGAAGATGATAGGACCACTAAGTCACTATACGCAAGGCACTTCATTGAAAAAGGGCATAAATTCATCAACCCACTTGAAAACGTAGAAATGCTAAAGTGGAAAATAATTTAAACAAAAGAAAGTTATATGGTTATATGAAGAATTAGTGAATAGTTAGAAGATTTAAAGGAAGAAACGAAGAACAAGTGTCAGGTAAGCAGACAAAGCTGTGTGCGGCCAACAAACAGGTCGTTGTTTAATACTTGATAATAGTGGAGACACTGAAAGGCCTCGTCCGGAACATGACAGGGTGCAGTTTAGGAAGTAAGCACGACAAAGTTGGAATTACAGACTGCTAATTAAAATAACAAGATGAAAATAAATGTATATTTAAATAACTCCATAATAATCAGAAAAATTAAAGTGATGCATGTAACATTTGACAATTGTGTACGTTATTAATGTAAATGCATTTTGAGTTAAGTACATGTTTATTCAATAAATATAGTAAAAAATGTTATATATTTTTAGTTCATTAATAATAATGAGTGATAGTAATCGTCGTGAAAAGTCTTTTGCCCTAACTTTACACTAAATTTACTTACCGATAGCAGACAATAACATTCTTGTAGCTTATATAAAGTACATTATGCCTTAATAATTTACACGAACGACCCGCACTAAAATGTGATATAAAATTACTAATTTACGTGTACTATCTGAATAAATAATTATAACGGAGTTGAAATATACAGTGGTATTGTTTAATAATTTTGCAACTATAAAGCGCAACACTATCATCGTAATTGGGTCGGTGATGGGTGTCGCTGTGGTAGGGAAGCAGCGAAGTACACTGTATTAGTACGTTCGTTTGTACGTAATTCGTAACTTCTCCACTAGGCAGAAGTGTTGTTAACTAGCCTTGCTTGTATATAGCAACTTCCTTCTAGAATTAATAATTATAAATTTTAATAATTTGTTTTTTTACACAGGAGGTATACCTTTATTTTTCTTAATAAATTAGTAATCCATTACTTGTATAGATGATTTTGGTAAAATAGAAAAAGTATCATATAAAAATAACAGTGATGATACTTCTCTCTAGATGTAGGTCGATACTGGTGTAACTGGTATTTTGTAACGGTTACTTTTGTGGAATAGCTGTAACGGTTACTGAAAATCAAAGTATCTGTTCCGCTGTTCCTGTTACACGCGGGACACCTCTACCCAACTAACGAATAAACAGGTACAACGTAACATTTACTAGCGCTGAATACTCGCTTCTGCGTATATGCCGATTGCCATACAAGTACGAAGCAAAACAAAGCGAGGTATTCAGAAAATGTCTACGCCAGTGAGACGAAGCTACGACGACAGATACGGGACGATACATAAAGAACTAAATGAAACATTTATTAACAGGCGATAAAAAATCTCACTAATGTTACATTTATCCTCCTGTGATATGCAGGTATTATAATACAGATGATAATAACAAATTATAATACTCATGAAATTGGTAAGTTACAATATCGTGTTATAACGTATAGAGCGGCTGACAGGCTATAGCCTATAGGCCTAGAATAACTTTTTGTTTGTGATTTCAGGGATGACTCTACCTAATTGATACAATTTTAACTTCACGGCACACTTTACATAAATTATTGACTACTATACTTAATTCAAAAGTCACATAACACCGTGGGGTAGATAAAGAAATACACTACGTATGAGGGTTTTTTACTCGTAATTACCGCGCGACTTGAAAATTTAGTCGTCCAAAAGTTTACAGGATTATAATTTTTAATCTCTTGTAACGTAGTGTGCCGATTGAATAAAATCGGCGCTAATACGCAAAAGTAAAGAGCGTATAATAAAGAAAAATAAGTTTCTGTATTTAGCGATGAGCGTTCTGCCGTACTGTGTTTAACGGTTAGCGCAAAATCTACATGAGGTAACGAAGCGGCGCTTGATTGGTGCTGCTCCCTGGCGGACGCCTCAAAGCGCGAGTTGAAAAATGAGTAGGATAAACGGTTCCGAGCTTGTCTGATTTCGCTGCTCCAACTAACCGCCTCGCCTGCTCTCCGACAGAGAAGTTTTATTAATTGTTCCATCTTCCACCTATGGCAGGCTAAATTAAAACAGATCTGCGGTAAGTGAGTGCAGTATACTTATATATATTTAATTTAAAGTAACGTAAAAGGGGTGTTGTTTAATATACGTATAGGAATGAATGCAAATTGTTAACCTGTTACACGCACGCCTCGTGGCGAATTAGAGTATGCAAAATGAGTTAATTGTATAACAGTAATTAAAGTCTTAACTAAGGCCCCGTAATTTACCAATGTTAACGCAAAATAATATGTACTTTAGCCAAACTTAATGTTTTCAAAGATAGGGCCACATGCCCGTACAACCTGTTGTAGAGTGTGTCAAACTTTCATTTCAAGTAGGCCTAAAGCAGTGTTTAAAATTATAAATGGATTTTGGTGCGTGTGAGAGTAACCTGGGGGAATAAGTGTTGGAACATCTCGCTGATAATATTTGTATGCTTAGGGTCCCCCGCTTCAAGTCGAGGACCAGCCCCAAATCATGACCTGAACAACAGAACAACAAAGGCTCTCAGCTTCATCTGCCGGAGGAGAACAGCGAGGAACAGGCCACACCAACACAAAAATGTTTTAGACCAGGACTTCAAACTCCACACCAGGGAATAAATCAGGTGACACCAACCCAATATTACTTTTTATCACAACGGTTATAACCTACTAGAACTCGTGGGCATATAGCGACACATCCTAAAATGACTTTAAGCTCTACACATTTTAATTGGGTCCCCGGTTAACGGGACAGAATAGTGCGCGGACTTGGGGGGGGGGGAATCTTTCGTACATTTTGTAATACTATTTATATTAAGTGTGAGCCCAGAGGATGGCATGTATCCGTGGCTGATTACCATTCAGGCATGTAAATTTCTTTCTAGTTTTCAGTAAAAGGGTTACCTTAGTGCTAGTAATTCTATCATTCATCATGTAATTTCACTGATTAAATTAGTTTTCAATTGATTCATTAATTTCACATATTTATATTCAGTTTGGGTCCTATAATGGATAGGAGTTTCTTTTGTTAGTCTCAGTCGGGTCCCCAGTTTAATCCTGTATAGGCGGATTTTTCATGCAGACTTGAACATGCTCCTGGGACAGGTTTAGTTAGACACGATCTTGCCTAGGAACATGTCGGCCTTTGGGCCAAATTAATTCTTAAAGGTTTATAAAGCATCATGGCACATTACTGTTATTAATATTTCACAACAAAATTTATCACGCTTAAATTCTTTTTAATTTATTACGGTCACTTGCATTTTGGCTGAATTATGATTATATTTCCTCCAAGTCTAAGTGCTCAGTGTGGGAGCACTTTATAGTAGTATCAGGCATTGTGCCAACCCCTGAATTTTAGTATGCCCTGAGGGCACTGGTGTTACACATATATATATATGGATTGTTATGTATTAAGATCTTTCAATAGGTGTTGCGTTCAAGAATATTTATGAATTGTGAATTATGTACCTTCTGGGGTGAAAGAGGTGTGGCAAGATATTAATGTTGAAAGTTGTAATTGTCCTGTGATGTGGAACGTGTGTATGTGTTGTAGTTGTAGACATATATATTTATATGTCCATTCATATGTATTGTATATTCATGTGTTATTTCTGGGGGTTAGGTATAGGGCTAAGTGGGGAAAAGTAGCCCCAATTGGAAAAGAAAATCATTATATTAATTTCATTTAAATTTTTATTTATTTTTAAAGCACAAAATTAACAGAAATATTTTAAGGAGAATGTACTGATTTTGTTGGGAGATAAATATTTAACGTTTTGTTATTAAAAAAAGGAGAAGGATGTAATAAAAATTTATTGGTTGTTAATTTTGTGAGTTTTAATTGCAAGTCCCGTCTCACTGGATCCAGCGCATTTTTGGCTTCTCTAGGCTTTTGGCCTAGTTTTGATTATCTTGTGGCCCCTCTTTAAAACAAAATTTTTTTCAAAAACAATTTTTTTTTATAAGTCAATAAAATACTTAAAGAGGGGTTACAGTAGCAATCGTTATTCTCCACCATTGCACTAATTTTAAAATTATTTTGGATATAAACAAAGTTGTAAAAAGTCTAAACACAATAAATTTTACATTTCAAAAAATTATTGAAATTTAAGACGTAATTCGTCGTATTACTGTTGTTAATTGGCATATATGTAGCCATAGGCGTGCACATGTTAGGGGGGCAAGGGGGGCACTCGCCCCCCAATGTTCCGAGCATTTAAAATTTTGTTTCCAGTTGTTATAAATAAAATCTAACAAATAATCAAATAGGAGACAGTCTCTATGCTTGCGAACACAGTACGTGCTATTTATCAAAGTCTGTACTGTTATCAGACGTCAAGTTGCCATAAATTTATTATTCTTATTTCTTTCGAAGAAACTTGTAAGGGGAATGTTTGCCAGATTTGAATGATATACGTCAAAATGGAAAGAAACAGAAAAAATGGCTGAAAAAGAAGGATGTCATATGACAGTGATTCCAAGAAAAAAGAAAATGCCTGAAAAGCTTGGTGGTGACAGAACTGGAAATTATCAAACAGCCTCTGACGTCTATAGGCAGAATGTATATTTCACCGTTTTTGATACACTTATAAATGAAATTACAATACAGATTTCAAGAAAATTACTTAAAAGTAGTCTACTTCATCACTTTGCTCAGTTCTGAGTAAAAATGGGGTTGAGGAAGAGGATGTGAAATTAGTGTGTGCTACATATAAAGTGCCAGAGAAGGAACTGTATTCAGAATTCAATGTGTTTTCACGTAAATGTGCAAATAAAAACATTGGTGATGAATCTGATCAAAGACTAAAGAGTTTTGTTGAACAAAATTTGAGTGAATCTTTTCCCAACTTGAACAACATATTTAAAACATTTGTGACAGTGCCTGTAAGTTCAGCAAGCAATGAGCGCTATTTTTCTTGTCTTCGGAGGCTGAAGATTTACACACGCAACACTACTGAACAAGAAAGACTTCATCACATTTCTGTTCTGTGCATTGAAAGAACACATCAAATTGACATTTCAAAAATAATAGATGAATTTGACTCCGAATCAACTCTTAGAGGAAGGAGACTTCTACTTCATTGGCAACAAAACTAGCCACTCAACCATCATACTACATAATGTGGTAAGTTACCTTAGTTCACTGCGGTAGCTGACACGCGCATGTAGCTGACAGCTGATGACGTCACATGCCCCACTCGACCAGCGCACCACAGCAGTTTATATTACGACTATACGTTTAGAATTTATTGCATGCTACATATAATTCAACTAAGAATGCTTTGACCAAAGAATAAACTGATATTATAATTACTTGCTAGAAAGATAATTACACACATGAACATAACACATCTTATAATGCATACAATATTAGTTTAAATATCGGCCTAGTGTCAACAAATAAACTTATCTTCTTCCATGTCCTCATTTGTAACTCTTCCATTTCGGATAACGTAAGTCTCTATCCAACAAGCTCACTAAGCTGTTTCTTCAAACAATATCACTACACAAATTTTTATATACACTTCTTATTTACAACAGAACTACACGCACTGTTTGCTATGTAACACGCCTATTTATTTATGTAACTACTTTTTTAAACTTTTTCGTTTGTTTTCTTGATGAAGTTTCGTAACTACGTTTTTATTTTGGGCTTTCTTATTTAACGCTTTCATTCTAATAAACGATCTTGTTCTTGCATAGCTTCGCAAGGCAAATTCCTCAAAATGGGAATATTTCTTGATTATGAGATCGCAAAAATTTTTTATAACGTTTTTAGAGCGATTTAATGTTGTCCCATGAAACAACTGAAAGTCTGTTTCCAATTTTCTAATTTGTTCACGCCATTCCTCACTAGGTCTCATAAGTTTTCCTCTTGAAAGAACCGATAGCCAGTCCGATTTCTGTATATCGTCTGCACATTTACCGTAACGCATATGTTCTTTATATTTTGGGAATTTTTTGTACAATCTGTAACATATGTATCCAGCAAGGATTTCTAGAAGTTTCTCATTTTCATTCAGCTCTGTGCCACAAGATGGCCTAATTGTAGACTGATCTGATGTTAACGGTTCCTCTTTAGAAGAGCCGGATTTTTCTCCTTCTAAATTTAACTGTTTTAATGAACTCAAGAAGTCCATCACATCTGTCTCAGGAAAGCCACTGTTATTCGGAAGGAAATTATCGTCGTAAGCCGTAGGAAAGCTTTATTTATTACGTGTGCTATTAACGGTATGTTCTCACTTGTGTCATCATTTACAGTTTGTATGTTGCTGTTGTTTAAAACTACTGAGGTGTTTTTACCCAGTATTGAAGACTTAATTCTTTGAATAACTGCAACCGGATTTGGATGATCGTAAAACAAACCTAAGCCCCGAATTTCCGAAAAATAACTTTCAAGAACGTCTTGATTTAACCTTGACGTCATTAAAAATAAATACCCGTTTTTTCAGGTCGTTAAATGAACCTTTTAAACTTTCAATTGAAATGTGAAAGCCTTTTTGAAACGGAAGTAGGGCAGTTTTTCCCATAACCCGCATCTGTAAGCATAAGTTCAGTAATTTATCTAGAGCTTCGTCTTGTACTTGTAGATCGATTCCATATCCACTTTTTATTATGTTTTTTCATTCATACCGCATCTAGAATTTAATACATCGAAACCATCGTTTATTGTTTTCACAAATTCTCCTACATGAGACTGTTCAGGAAAATGATGTAAAATCGCTTTCGATACTGTTTCCGAGAGTAATTCTGCTGCCTTCCTGACGTTCTACCGTTCACTTCCGGAAATAATCAAATGCGAACTACTTAATTTATAACAATACTGAAGGTCCGATCTATTATAATTCAGTTCAATTAACTTTTCAAATACTTCCTTTGTTATTAATTTACCAGTGGGTAGAGCAAAACCGTGGTCTATAATCTATAAGATGAGTCCTCAAGAGTTTTAGCAAATGAGGCACATCGCAAAAAGCCCAAACTTTTCTTTCGTCGCAAGTGGGATTGGTGATGTAGGATTTCGATTCAGTTCAGAAAACAGCTTGCGATTGGAAGGACCCATATCACATACGAAACCACGCACCTTGAAACCAATTGATTCAACAGAAATTATTGTGTTTATCAATAAATCTTTAGTAATGGGCACATGAAAGTCATAAAACAAAGGTTGTTTCCATTTTCCCATAAGACGTCTGGCCATTATCACTTGTACATTTGTGTGAGGTCCAATGAAACAGTCGTCTACATTGTCATAACAAATAGTAGTTTGTACTTTCATTTCGTCGAATGACAAAATTATGTCTTTTTCTCCGTCATTAAAAAAGGAACCTGCTCTCGCATAATCCGCAGACTTAACTCAATAATACCAGGCTGACATTTTAAAAGAGAAAGTCGACGTTGAATCGTACGTTCGCTCGGCATAGGGTAATTTAAAACACATTTTGTATAATGAAATGCTTTTTTCGACAGCGATCTAAGAGTTACTGCTTTTGCAATATCTTCGGAATCCCAATTCAGGCATTTTCCGGATTTTAGATATGTTACCTGTCCACGTGTAAAAATATTTTCATACACATTTAAATATGCTTTGTCTTGAACGGAGAGACTTTTTAACAAAGCAATTTCTTCCTTGAGTGCAGTAATCTGTTCCTCTAATACTAAAATAGTTAATTTAAAATTTTTTATTTTATTTGTTAGTAAAGTCACTTTGTGTTCATACTGATTACTACTTAGGCCTAACTCACCGGTTTCGTTGACTAAATTTTCAATCAAAATAATTTTTTCTACACTATCGTTTAATAAATCGCTGATATCCTGCTTTCTTTTTCTAATTTCAAATCTGTTTTACGGTCAGTTTCATTTAACAAAGACGTAACTCATTTTTCTGAAGATTGAGGAATATTTAGGTGAGGAATTGCCGTCTTCTTTAATCTTTTCTTAGAGGAAATGTTTAACAACTCGGCATGTAAATCCCGTTCGTAATCGTTTGAATCAAAATGCTCAGAGCACAATACAGCTTTCTGCACGTTGAACCTATCTTGACGTTTACACAAATGAACCCAGGCACGTAGCACGTTTAATTCTTTCGGAAATCTGTGTAAGGTAATACCTCTCGCTTTACTGTTTTTATAATTATTTTTACAAGTTGCAACAGCACAAGTGGAAGACATTTTTCGCAGAACACTCAGTACAAAATTTACATACACAAAAACACATAAAGGCACACAAAACACGATAATAAACACGGCATGTACTCGTAAGAAAGCAATGCGCTGTAAGACACTAGTGGGGCAAGTGACGTCACGCACTCAGTAATGCTACTGCGCAAACAGCGTTGTCACCTACCGTGTTACCGTGCCTCAGTTGAACAAAAACTGAAATCTATATATAAAAGCCAAATACCACTCACTGACTCACTGATCACTGGTATCTCAAGAACAACAGGGCCTAGGAAGCTGAAACTTTACATGGTGGTTCTCTGGATACTGTAGATGTGCAATAAGGCGGGTTACAAAAAAATATTACAAAATTCAACCACAGAGGTGTCTAACGACTTTCGATAAAAAATTTACGATTTTTGAACATTTTTTCCTCCTAACTCCTCAAAGAAAAGAGCTACAGTATTCATTTGCATACCATTTTAAAGAGCATGAAATCCGCAACATTTCGTTCACTACACTATTATTCTAACACTTATACTTTTCAAGATATTTTAATCCGAAGTTTCACAGTGGTAACTTCCAAATTAGGATTAAAATATCTCGAAAAGTATAAGTGCTAGAATAATAGTGTAAGTGAACGAATTGTTGCGGTTTCATGCTCTTTAAAATGGTATGTGAAGGAAAACTGTAGCTCTTTTCGTTGGGGAGTTAGGAGGAAAAGAACAAAAAAAAAAGTTCAAAAATCGTGAAGTTTCTACCAGTACATTGTTTGTTTTATTGAATTTTTTTATTTATAAATAATTATTTTGTTCTCTATTTTAAATGATACCCCGTTATAAGCATTGTATATACACATTAAACGTTATACTGTTTCTGAACATAGATTTCCTTTCTTTAAATAAAATAAAATATTTAAACATTATTTTACGTAACCTCACAACGTATTATCGCTTTACATTAAGCAATGAAATAAATTACTTTTGGCACACTTCTTCTTCTTCTTATCGTGGTATATCGATATTATCGCATAATCAAAACATCGAAAATGTAGTGTAGGTATCTTCTTCTTACGATTTACAATAAAATGCTTTCTTCAGTTTAAAGTATTTTAATTAACAGTTTTGTGTTTTCTCATGATATAGGTTATTTCTGTTAAGAAGCTTTTCAAAAAGTGTGTCTGTTGATGGTTTTTTAGAAATTAACCAATGTCATAGAAAAAATTGGAACGTTAACATGGAATATTAACCCATGGAAATAGTGTTCGGTGTTGATATGGAGTGTTTTAAACTGTTGAACTATATCTCCTTTCCCTTACAAGAGTTCACTACTACATATGATGGAACAAATTGAAGTTGATGGGGACATGGTACCTCACCATGTTGTTGTGCCTGTGGGCACAGATGGGCCGTGCTTCTTTTACTCCCTGTCTTACCTCATGTACGGAACTGTCTCGCTTGCGTCTCAAGTGCGAACAAGCGTCGTACAGCACATTTGCAACAACTGGCAACGGTTTAAGGAGCATACAATGATGCCGTGTGGTAACATTTATAGAACTATGGTCGAATACCGTGCTCACATGTCCCTCTACATCACGTACACCACCCACAATGAAATTCAGGGTGCTGCCGAAGTATACCCTTACCATCTGGTGGTGTATCTTAATGGTGAAGTGATTATACAGCCTGATGAATATGAGGAGGGAAAGTCCATATTTCGATTAAAGTGTTCTGGACCCATGGTGTGTGCCCACTTTGAACCTCTCATTCCTCAATAAATTCCTCCTCCTAAATCAACTGTTGTTGACCTCCCCATCTGCACCTCGCTTAACACAGAGAGCCCTGAAAATATCGTTGTCGAGCAATCTGCCCATGACCAATCCGACGATGACATACCTCTAATTCATTTGCTAAGCCCGGCTCAACTTGATAACCAGAACCGTTGTGTTACGCCTCCTGATGATCTTGATTCTTCCTCTTCAGCCATCAGTTCCATAGTTACTTCAAGCGTTTGGAAGGAAAGGAGGAAAAAACGACGCTCAAAGGTCCATGATAGAATCAAGAGACAAAAACATAGGGAATCAGTCAAAAAATACACAGAAAAAATCTTGGAGCTAATAGGGAAGCTGTTAAGAAATACAATGAAAAACAAAAAATCCCGATATTCACAGAGAGGCTGTTAAAAAGTACAATGAGAAAAATCCTGGAGTTAATAGGAAAGCTGTTAAGAAATACAATGAAAAGGATCCTAAAGTTAATAGAGAGGCTGTTAAAAGATACAATAAGGCAAACCCTGACGTAAACAGAGCTTCAGTTTCTAGATACGCAACCAAATATCCCCAAGTTAATCAGGAAGCTGTTCGAAGGTACAATGAAAATAGACAACTGCTGCCGTGGAAAACAAAGCCCTTATCAGGTTTTAAATATGACTGTAATACGGACTACAATAATGACAAGGTTGTTTCTCTTGGTCAGCATATTGAATGTAAGTGGTGCCATGTGAAAAAGTGGAAAGAAGAAAGCACCGGCCTATGCTGCAGCAATGGCAAGGTTCATCTTCCTTCTACTGAACAGCTTCCTGAACCTCTCCATAGCCTCCTTATCAATAACCACCCCGAGACTCATCATTTTTTAGCGAACACCAGAAAGTATAACGGATGTTTTCAGATGACGTCCTTCGGAGCTAAAGAGGTACACGAAGGAATTTCATGCTAACTTTTAAGGTCCAAGGGCAAGTTTACCATAGAATAGAAAGTTTGTTACCATCTCCTCAACAAGATCCCTCTTTTCTACAAATATATTTTGTTGGCAACGACGAAAAAGAAGTAGAAATCAGATCTAACCTCTTTAATGTAGTGAAACATTGGTTAGTTGGTCAACTTCAAAAATGTTTGCATGATAACAATCTATACACACGAGATTTTAAAACAGCAATGGAAAATGTTCCGGAAGGGCAAGAGTTTAAAGTTGTGATTCATGCAGACTGAAAACCTGCAGTTGAACATAGGGGTCGTTACAACGCGCCAACAACAAGCGAGGTAGCTTTGGTTATTGTGGGACAGGAGTTTGAAAAGCGAGACATAATTCTTCACAGCAGAGACACAAAGTTGGTGCGGATCAGCGAAACTCATCGTAGATACGACGCTCTCCAGTATCCATTTATGTTTTGTCGTGGAGAAGACGGCTACTGTATCAACATTCCGCAATATGATCCAATTTTTAAGCCCCTTTTATGAAAACAGTTTCTGCTTCAGACTTCTACTCTTACCGATCAATGGAAAGACAAGGCCAAGAAAGTTACCTATTACTGTACCGTAGTCTTCTCAATCAGTTTTGGTTGACATGTATGCCAAGATAGAGACAGAGAGGCTAAGATCCATTAGACACAACCAGAATAAACTGCGACTACGTTAATCTCAAAGACGCCATGTGTAAGGGAGATGGTCAAGTTTCGGATCTTGGAAAGATGGTCGTGTAACCATCCAGTTTTACTGGTGGGCCCCGCTATATGCACGAGACGATCAGGACGCCATGACATATGTTCGTCACTATGGTCGCCCTGATTTGTTTATCACGTTTACATGTAACCCCAAATGGTCTGAAATAGGAGCTGCCTTAAAATATGGACAAAAGCCCCAATATGACATAATAGTTCGTGTGTTTCATTTGAAAGTAAAAAAAATGATTAATCTTCTAACTAAAGGTTCCATTTTTGGTCCAAGTAGGTGTTACCTGTATACTGTGGAGTGGCAGAAGCGGGGCTTGCCTCTCGCACACATCTTGCTGTGGCTGCAGGACAGAATTATGGCCGACCAAACTGATAGTGTCATAAGCGCAGAGATACCTGACCCTGAAATCGACCCTGAGCTTCATGAAATTATTAAATCGACAATGATTCATGGCCCTTGTGGAAGTCTAAACAGGAACTCACCCTGCATGGTTAACGGCTCATGCTCCAAAAGATATCCCCGTCCTTTATCTAAAGACACCCAAACTGCATTCGATGGTTACCCCCAGTACCGTCGTAGATGTCCTAATGACGGTGGGTTCACAGTTAACATCAATGGAGTAGACCTAGACAGTCAGTGGGTGGTACCGTACAACCCTGTTCTGTCACGTACCTTTTGGGCACATATCAATGTCGAGTTGTGTAACTCTGTGAAGTCTATAAAGTACATTGGCAAATACATGAACAAGGGGAGTGATCAAGCAGCTTTTGTGTTGGAAAATGAGTGGGACGAAGTTGCCAAGTATGAAGCAGGGCGTTACATCAGTAGTTCCGAAGCGTAAGTAGTAAGTAATTTTTGCTTCCCTATCCATGAAAGATATCCTCCCGTAATGCATTTGGCAATACACCTTGAGAATGGCCAGAGAGTTTATTTCAATCCCGAAAATGTTCATGATAAAGTTCAAAATCCACCCAAAACATCTCTAAAGGCATTCTTTGAACTATGCAAATCAGATTATTTTGCCAGAACCCTAATCTACAGTGAAGTCCCTGCTTACTACATCTGGAAAAATAATCAGTTTTGCCGACGGAAGCCAGGCAAAACCGTTCCCGGACATCCAGGAGTGAAGAAAGATCAAGTACTCGGTCGGGTTTACACGGTACACCCTAACAATGCAGAATATTATTACCTACGTCTTCTCCTCCACGAAGTCAGAGGGCCAACGAGTTTCAATGATCTTAAGAGAGAATCTGGCATTGTTCACCCCATTTATCAGTCTGCCTGCAGAGCGTTGGGTTTACTAAAGGATGACATTCATTGGGACCGCACCTTGGAAGAAGCTGCTGTGTCAGAGTCACCACAGAAGATCAGAGGACTTTAAGAGGCAAATGGAGAATGAGTGTCCGGGTTTAGAGCTTGAATTCTGCAACAACATCATTTATAACAAATGCCTAGTTTCATTAGAAAACTTGGTCTTCTCAATGTCCAATCAGTCCCTCCAACAACTCGGTCTTCCTTCTCCAAGTCAAGAGCCCTACAGTTCTGCAATCAATCGCGAGTACCTGAAAGAACTCTCTTACAACACAGTCCATCTATCGGAGACTGTTGCTGAAAACGTTCCTAAACTTAACGACGAGCAGAAAAATATCTACAATGAAATAATTGCGAGCGTTGATTCAGAGGCTGGACGGCTGTTTCTCCTTGACGCACCAGGTGGCACAGGAAAAACCTTTTTGATAAATTCTTTCCTAAGAAAAGATAGGAAAATTGCTATTTCTGTTGCTTCGTCAGGTATAGCAGCAACATTGTTGGATGGAGGGAAGACAGCTCACTCTGCCTTTAAACTGCCTCTTAACTTAAGCTACTCAAAGACCCCACTTTGCAACATATCCAAACAAAGCGGCACAGCCAAGGTACTTAAAGATTGTAAGTTGATAATTTGGGACGAGTGCACCATGGCTCAAAAGGGAGGAATTGAAGCTTTGGATAGAACTATGCAGGAAATAAGAAGTAATAAAAACCTGATGGGTGGAGTCAGAGTTCTAATGGCCGGAGACTTCAGACAGACTTTAACAGACTTTACCTGTTGTGCCTCTAGGAACGCGAGCAGATGAAGTTAAAGCCTGTCTAAAGAGTTCCTTCCTGTGGCCTAAAGTCCATGTTCGTTCCCTGAGAGTCAACATGAGGATGCATCTCAAAGGCGGTTTAAAGGCAGACGAGTTTTCAAGTTTACTTTTACAGATCGGTAATGGAAATCTACCTGATGAAAACGGCAAAGTTAAAATACCAAAAGAATTATGCGAAGTTGTACAAGATTTGACAACGTTGGCTGAAAACATTTACCCAGATTTAGCTAATTTTTATTTAAAAGATTCATCTTGGCTGAAAGCAAGAGCCATCCTTATTCCAAAGAATGAGACTGCAGCCAACATCAATAACACATTATTGGAAAAACTTCCAACTGAGATTGTGAAGTACCAATCCGTGGACTCTGTGGTGGAAGAAGAAGACGCAATCCATTATCCAGTAGAGTTCCTGCACACGCTCAATCCTCCAGGCATTCCGCCACACACTCTCTACCTCAAAGTTGGAGCTCCAATAATGCTTCTTCGAAACCTGATACCTCCTAAGCTATGTAACGGTACTAGGCTCCAGGAGAAATCTTTGCACAAGAACGTCATTGAAGCAACAATATTCACTGGATGTGGTCAGGGGGAAACAGTCTTCATTCCACGCATTCCCCTAGTTCCATCGGATTACCATTTTCAGTTTAAAAGACTTCAATTCCCTCTCAAACTCTGCTTCGCCATGACAGTGAATAAAGCACAAGGTCAATCTTTGAAAATGGCCGGCGTAGATCTAAGAGAAGACTGTTTCTCCCATGGCCAGTTGTACGTTGCTTGCTCACGAGTTAGCTCTTCTGCCAGTTTAACAATTCTTCAGCCAGAGGGTCAAACAAAGAACGTTGTCTACAAGGAAGTTTTATAAAGATACCTTAAAGCAGCGTGTTTTCTTTTACACAATACTTTCACTACATAACATTAAGCATCCACTCACTTTTCCCTTTTCCATTACAACTAATCTCAGCTTTTTTGACTAAAAACCTAATTTTCTTGCAGAATTATTGCCGATAAGTATTTTTTAAAATTTAAATTCTAATTAAGGTCCCTTCTTATTAGTAACAGTCAACGGCTAAGCAAATAAGTTGCCTGGCTACCAAGTATATCAAAATGCCAGGGGTGGTGGTGGGTAAAAAGGGCTGCTTGCCCAATAATATGACTGTTGTTTCATAAAAAAAAACTACTTTCATACACGATTACTAAAAATAAATCTTTTTGCACAAAAAATTCACTGAGCCTTGATACAATTTGCTTAATTATCCAAAGGTAACAAAAAAATTTTAACTAAAAAATGGGCCAACCAATTGTTTTTCCTGAAAGACCGTAGCGAAGCACGGGTATACAGCTAGTTGTTTATATTTATAGGCCTACAGTATATTTGTTCTAGGTAAACATAAGTGGAAGTACAACTTGTGAAGAAAGGTTTGATGATCATTATCAAATGAAGTTGTCCCTCATTTACTAACTAAGAATTATTACTAAACTTTCTAATTTTGTATAAAATACATTTTACTTATTTTATTTTATAGATGGTCTCACTACTCACTTGAATTTATGAAGCTTTACCCTGCCCCCCCCCAAATTTATGCCCCAAGTTACGCACATGCATGTAGGCATATATTTTCAGCAATGCTAAGTGCAACATTACGATGTACTTTATAAACTGTGAAAAAAGACGTACTTTGTAAGCTGTAAAAATGCGGACCAACTAACCTCTAACAGTATGCTAGTAACTATTTGAACACAGAGAGGACGAATAAAATATTGGTTGAAAAGTAAGCTTTACAAGTAACCGGTATTAGTAATGTAGCAGCTACCTGGAACGCATACTTTGTAACCATTTCTGCGGTCACTGTTATCGGTAATCGTTACCATGGTAACAGGTATTTGTAACGGTTACTTATGTAACTGCTACTTTCAAATACTGGTTTAGCCCGCATCTACTACTTACTACTACTACTCCTACTACTACCACAATAATTACAATAATAATAATGTTATAATACAATTTTAAATAAAATATTAAGTTGTTCTTTTCTGAACGTTGTCCTCGAAACAACTTAACGATTGTAATGGAATTTAAACTACAGCATTTAAGTAATGCAGTTCTACAGTTCTACTGAAATTTTAGAGCTAGCATTGAGAGTTTGCCCTCCATATCTCTTTTATAAACTTATAAATATTTTGTTTTACGTTTATCTTGTGTACTACCCACTATTCTCCACTCAAAACTTTTATTCTTGCAGTGACTAAAAGGCGAGATGCCTTTGAACATCTTGCTAAATACTTACATTAAATTTATTTATTGGCTAAAATGCTTTAAAAACGTTTATTGAAAACTTGCAATTAGGGTTTATTGTAGCTTAAAATTATTTTTATTATGGTTTATGTTTTTTTATAATAAAAATAAACTGTGTATAGTGATTTGAAAGTCTGTGGAGCCTTCCGCCTCCTGACGAAAAGCAATTTTATTATTTAAGTTGATTCCCTCAATCCCACAATTTTTATAAACAGGCACTACAATATATAAATTTAAAGAAAGACTGTCGAATCACCTTTAAGTTACTGTGAGGTAATTTCGAAAGGAAAAAGTGCAGTTAGTAGCAAAACTGGGATCTGTAATTTTTTTAACCCTGATAAACATATAGATGTTATTTCGAATTTACTTGAATATTTCAAATAACTTACTCAACGTCTCGATTTGTGAAAAAGTGCACTAGTTGTTTTTTGTACGTTACTAAAATTATCTTCATTTTAAAAATATCTAGTGTTATTTAAACGTTAAATGCACAATTTTTGGTCACATAACTAATTTAATTGAATAACTTACAACAATTGTTTATGCGACACTCACTACCACCCTGTAAGCTAGTGTTTGTTTGTGCACCATCCGCCTACTATTACCAAGTTTGTTTTTATTTGCTTTTGTTAAAAGTGGTAAGCTCCAGCGTTTTGAAAATCATACGTTTAATCATAAATTATCCAACGTCTTAATTCCATGTCAAAATCGGCTGTAACTAAATAGCCATCTTTTAATGCTGAACCAAACACCGAGTTAAAAGTTAGTCAACAGTCTTCGTTCTTCTACGGAACTGTTCAGCTACAAAAAATCTGGCAAAAATCAGAACCCCTTTTCTAAATACACAACGGAAATCTGCACTGACTTTCAAAAAGGTTAAAACTCGGTCAACATTTATCGTAAGAGATAACCAACACCAGTTAAACCAAATTTGTTTTGTTCTCAGTGTGTGTGTTGTGTTTTGTTTGTAGTTCTGTATGCGATTCTGTATCCTGCTTTTTTATGTTTGTGGGCTATTTTTTGAGTATGGTTATTGATGTACGTTAGTCTTATGAACTTGTTGTTTTGTGTTATGAACAGATGCAATTGAAATCACACATACTATTCGAACATATCACACCACACATACGCAACATCGATCTTTCAAACGAATGTTCAAAATACTTCACTAGGCCTATTAATTTAATATTAGTTTTGTATTTCTTCTTCTCGTTGTTATAGTATTTTCTTGAGTTAAACTGAATTCGACTCTTGCACTCTATATTTACGGGTAGGTCCCAAACACTTAATTATTATTTAACTTCTTCCGATACGTCTGCACGACGAATGTCAAAACCAGAGTGACGCTATCTCTAAACCCACGCCTAATTAAGCGTCCCGGAAAGAGAAAACTTAACGTTTTTCTTACCAACGGTTACTTTTATTTTTTCGCACATTTAGCGATTATTAACGTCTTGGATTCATTTGAAATACTTAACCTTACTAAATTTTACAACCTTATAATCCTTTTACTTTGAATTTGTACATATTGAGTAATTTACCAAATTTGTTATAATACAAAATTTGTTCACAAACTATAGGAACACTTGAGTAGTTATTCACAAATATGTTCCATTTGTTCTATGATATTCTACCAAAACACAATTTATAACTAAATTAATTCAATATTATTTAAAACAATTTCTGATTAGTTTCAACTTATTAATGAGTTTGATAAATAATTACAATAATTTTGGGGTTTTAATTAGTTGTTTTATACATCAATGTTTATACGTAGGCAAAGCGTGGTCCTAGGCTTTAACACACCATCAATATGGCTGACAGTATTATTTTGTAAATTATAATTTTTTTAATTCTACACAGATTTAGGCCTAAGTATGTACTGGTGTATGTTACAGCAGTACAATATGATACTAATAATATTCATTCCGCTTCAGGATAATTTTAAGGTATCGTTTTTTTGAAAAGGCTATTACAAATGCTTTTTCGTAGTCTTTAAATTCAATGAACGTGGGAAGATTAAACTCAACAAGATTTTTCTGTAACCTGTTTGTGCAGTAGCGCGATAATTTTACTTTAGAGGTTGGCTAATCTGCTCTTTACTTTGTTGTAATCTGATCTTTCATGTCGGTGTTCTGTACAGTACGTCTCAAACGCTTGTAAGCGGCGGTCGGCTCGTCCGCAGCCTCACTGTCATATTTTTTCTTGTCGCGACATTCAATGTAGGCCTTAGGCCAACACACTTTACTTATGGCCCATTAGGCCCGTTATTAATGTAATTTAAATTTTTGATACGCTGTATATACATCATGCTTATTAGCCAACCTGTCATTCAAACCAACTGCTAACAACATATTTAATGTACTTTTGAAATTCAAATAAATGAATTGAACACAGTCCACTCGCTTCATCATTTCTGCATCCTGGCGAATCAACTAAGTACAAACTTTCACAATCAACATTCTTCTTACTAAACATTTTTTGGTCCCACGGGCCTGATACTAACCATTTTTTGGTCGCTCCGGACCTGGATTTCCGGATACATTATTCACATTTATTATTTTTCTGCCCCTATTTCTGGCCATCACGGGCGACTCAGCATATCCGCTGATACGACCGTGGCGTGATTCGTTCAGCATTTCGCTCGTCGCCTTTGAGCCTCCTGACGACATCATTGCAAGAGTCTGCTAGCTTCAGTACGTCAGTCAAGGCAGTCATCTCTCTGAGCTGTGTGTTTGCCATCTTCTCCACGGCGTCGACGCTTCAGGACATCGCCTACAAGGTATCACCTCACTAACATCATATCAAGGTGCGTACAATGGCTGAAGAAGGCCTCAAAGTGTTAGTCAGAAAGAGAGGCGGCTTAAAGTCCGCAATAGTGAGCATACAATCAGCTGTCAGTAACTTTGATACAAATTCTAATACAAAACACTTTTTAACAGTAAGACTTGAAAGTTTGAAAAGCTTGGCATCGAAGTACGACGAGGTACAATCTGAAATCGAACTTATTTGTAAAGACATAAACGCTGCTCAAGAAGACCGAGTTGAGGTCGAAGAAATGCTATATTCTACGGAAGCAAATATTTTACAATTGATTGATACCTTTAATGTTCAGACTGTACCTCCCGTATTATCGGCCCATATGCAATTAAAACCGATAAGTTTGCCCTGCTTCACAGGCAATATCTTGGAATGGCAGCATTTTCATTCAATTTTTACGGACTTGGTGCATGCAAGATCCGATCTAACGCCAGTGCAGAAACTACATTATTTACATTATTCTCTAAAAAATGAACCGTTAGACTTAATTAAATCACTACCTATTTGTAATGAAAATTACTCGATAGCGTTGAGTTTGCTGTCCGCAAGGTATGACAACAAGTTCATACTAGCAAAATACTACATTCAAAATTTACTTCAAGTCAAGTCGACAATTAAAGACGCTGTTCAAAGTTTGGCAGAATTCACAAATACGATAACGTCTTCCGTTAATTCACTGGCGGCAATGCAACTGTCAGTGAATTCATTTGAACTTATTACTATACAATTATTATCAACTAAACTCGACCCTACTACTTTTAAATTATGGAAGGAGTCTATAGACCCTGATAATCTTCCTAACTTTCAAGATTTCACTCATTTTTTAAACGCACGTAGACAGCTGTTAGAAAATACACTGCCTATCGATGCCGGACAGCAACTCAACAAGCCGAGTTTAAGACTCAACAATAAATCTGATAAATATAAATCACGAAACGCTGCTGGCAGTACTACATTTAGGAGTTATCACTCAGCGTAAGCAATTATTCATGTTTGTGTTGTAAATCTAATCATCCGCTTTACATATGTGATAAATTTCGTGCACTAAGCACCCCTGAGCGGGGACAATTTGTATCAAATCACAAATGTTGTACCAATTGTCTTAGATCAGATCATTTTGTATCTAATTTTAAGAATAAGCAGGCATGTAAGATCTGTTCAAAACGACACCATACATTGTTGCACGCGAAAAATGTGCCGAACTCAATCTCTGCCAGTAGTAGTAACTATTGTTCATTTAAATTACAATCCACGAATAATATTCTTTTATCAACAGCAATTGTATTTGTCATTGACCAGGCTGGCAACAGACAAAAGGCAAGAGTTCTTTTGGACGCCGGTTCACAAATAAACTTTTGTACCAAATCATTTGCAAGGAAATTACGGCTTAATTTAACTAACTCCAACATACCAATTACGGGTATAAACAATACAGCGTGTTACGCCACTAATCTTGCGTCTATACGCATTATTTCTCGTTATCAGAGATATAGCTTCGAGGCGAAATGTGCTATCTTATCTACGTTAACCCACAATCTGCCGGCAAAATCGTTTGACATAAATCAATTCCACATTCCGAGCAACATTTTTCTGGCTGACCCAGATTTCAACATATCGTCGCAAATCGACATACTCTTAGGGGCACAATTTTACCTGGACTTAATTTTAGCTAATAAATACATACGCGGCCCTAATTTTCCCATCATTCAGGAAACAAAGCTAGGCTACATTTTGGCTGGCAATTTACCCAAACACTGCCGCAACGAGGGTCCTGCTGTTTCGTTCCTAGCCAGGAACAACGACAGTTCAAATTCTGCAGTCTCTCGAAAGATTTTGGGAAGCAGAAACTATCCCTGACAACACCCCTGATAACGAGTCAGCCTGCGAAGAGAATTTCGTGCGCTCTACCCATCGCAATCACGAGGGTAGGTTCGTGGTTTCACTCCCATTTAAGCCCGATAATCTCCAGTTGGGGGAATCTTACACCAATGCTGAAGCAAGATTCTTGAACTTAGAGCGTCGATTTAGGCGTGATGCTAAGCTCGCGCGCGATTACGCAGACTTTATTAACGAATATAAAGATCTTGGACACATGACGCTTATCGATAATTGCGCTATCAATTCAGGAGCGTCAAAAACTTACTATCTGCCTCACCATGCCGTATTTAAACAGTCTAGCTTGACCAAAAAACTGCGCGTCATTTTTGATGGTTCGTCAAAGACTACCAATGGCCTTTCCCTCAATGACATATTTTTGGTAGGCCCGAATATTCAACAAGACCTTTTTTCCATCCTTTTACGTTTCCGCATGCATAAATATGTTCTCATCGCCGACATCGAGAAGACGTATCGACAAATTAGCGTAGCAGAAGGGGATTGTCACTATCAACGTATTCTGTGGCGTGATTCTCCTCTCGAACCATTTAAACACTTTGCATTGCGAACGGTAACCTACGGCACGGCTAGTGCTTCGTTTTTGGCCACTCGCTGTCTTATACAAATTGGTAGGGACCATCAAGCTTCCTTTCCTGATGCGGTGTTAGCGATAACGAATGATTTCTATGTTGACGATCTGCTTACCGGTTCGGACACCATCTCTGATCTGACCAAGCTGAAATCTGATCTAGGTGCGTTATTAAGTCAATATAGTTTCACGTTGCATAAATGGGCATCTAATGAACCCAGAGTGGTCGCAAATCATGACAATATATCACGCCCCTTAAACAAACAGGCAATGTGCGTACCCTGGGCATTCTCTGGAATAATACTGCCGATTCATTTCTGTTCGACATTAAATCATTCCCAGTTGAATCAAGCATCTCCAAGAGGAGAATTCTTTCGATTATTGCAGGCATATACGATCCTCTTGGACTGATCGGTCCCGTTGTCTTTTTGTACAAACAGTTTATGCAGCAACTCTGGCTTTGCAAGCTTGGTTGGGATGAACCGATCTCCGGCCAATTACGTTCGGATTGGCATTCTTTGTGCGACAAATTGGGTCTGATTACCAGAATTGTGGTCCCACGGTCTATTCGTTGTAAGCATGAGGCAAGTACAGTTGAATTACATGGTTTTTCGGATGCCTCTGAAAGGGGGTTTGGGTGTTGTATTTATGTCAGAGTCATTTATCAAGATTCATCGGCCTCCTGTTATCTCCTGTGTTCTAAATCTCGCGTAGCTCCCTTACGACAGGTGTCATTACCTCGCATCGAACTCTGCGCTTGCTTGTTGTTATCGCGACTCGTATGTAAGGTCGTTCCTGCTCTTTATTCGTTCATTGATAGTATTCATTTGTATTCCGACTCTATGGTGTCTCTTTACTGGATTCATGCCCAGTCTACTAGGTGGAAAACATACGTCGCTAATCGTGTTGATGAAATTCAGCGTCTTACGCAAACTTATACTTGGCATCACATCAATTCTAGACACAATCCTGCTGATATTATCTCCAGGGGGTGCCTCCCTGACGTTTTGCGCGATTGTTCGCTTTGGTGGCACGGTCCCACTTGTTTGTCTCAATCGTCAGAGTCCAATCTTTTTCCACCCTTTTTACCTGCTAATTCGTCGTCTTCTGAAGTCACCGCGGAAGAGAAACAATCCCATAATCTCTCTCTAATGTCTACCCTGGCTATCGACCTTTCTAAGGACTTTTCCTCGTTGCATCGTCTAACGCGCGTATACGCTTACTGTTTTCGGTTCATCAGAAATATTAGACTCTCAAGTGCTGACAAACTTACGGGCGATCTTACCCCTGTCGAAATTCATCATGCTCTCAATTTCTTCATAAAACAATCCCAGTCGATCCACTTCGCAGCCGAAATTAATTGTCTTCCTAACGGATCTTCTGTTTCTATTAGGAGTAAGTTGGCTTCTTTCGACCCGTTTCTTGATGATTCTGGAGTGATACGCGTGGGCGGGCGATTACAGCAGTCGCAATTACCTTACGACGCTAAACATCCTATTGTCTTACCCACATCGGCGCACATTACTCGCCTCATCATTGAACGCGAACATATTCGTTTACTTCACGCTGGTGCTCAACTCGTGCATCACTCACTGCGTCAACGTTGGTGGATTGTTAATGCCAGGATAGTCATTCGCTCCATCATTCGAAAATGTGTCAAGTGTCTCAGGTTTATCGCCAAACAGCAGGTTCAGAGGCTTGGTATTTTACCATCTCCTAGAGTCACTCCTTCAAGGCCGTTTCTATTCTGCGCGGTTGATTATGGTGGTCCCTTCATGATCCGTCATGGCGGGCAGAAATCCAGAACTCTCTCTAAGGCATACGTGTCTTCGTTTATTTGCTTAGCGACTAGGGCATTTCACTTGGAATTGGTTTCCGACCTTACTGCCAGTGCGTTTATAGCTGCATTACGTCGTTTCATGGCCCGCAGGGGCATACCCAGTCAATTATACTCCGATAATAGCACAAACTTTAGGAAGGCTCGCAATATCTTACATGATCTCTACAACCTTTGGCATAATAAGGATGCCATCTCATCGCTCAAGTCATTCGCGTCCTCTCAGGGGATATCATGGTCATTTATTCCGCCCTCGTCACCTCACTTCGGTGGCCTTTGGGAGAGCGGCATAAAGAGTTTGAAGTTTCATCTGCGCCGCGTGGTAGGCAAATCTATACTCACCTTCGAGGAATTTACGATAGTTTTG
This sequence comes from Magicicada septendecula, assembly GCA_034769895.1. Lineage (NCBI taxonomy): Eukaryota > Metazoa > Arthropoda > Insecta > Hemiptera > Cicadidae > Magicicada > Magicicada septendecula. Next base: position 307,690,834 of record CM068373.1, on the reverse strand, counting down.
TCTCAGATAGAGGCATGTCTGAACTCTCGACCTTTATTTGCCATCTCTTCGGATGTAAATGATCCGGTGCCACTCACACCTGGCCATTTTTTGATTTGCGCACCATTAACGGCGATACCGGACCCAGACTTATCTCATATTCCTATCTCTCGTCTTGGGCGTTGGCAACTTCTACAGAAGTTTGTCCAAGGCATTTGGAAGGCGTGGTCTCGCGACTATTTGCACCAGTTGCAACAGCGTCACAAATGGAAATTCGCTAAGGATAATGTTTCCATTGGGGACCTAGTTTTACTTATTGAGGATAATCTACCTCCATTAGCCTGGAAATTTGGTGTAATTACCGCCACATTTCCCGGCCCAGATAACTTAATTCGAGTCGTAGACATTCGCACACCAACTGGTGTTTTGCGGAGACCAGTACATAAGTTGCCAGCACGGGACGAGATTTGACAAGATTATTATGATCATTTAGCACAATGCTATTTTACTCAGCCATTGGCTTATTACTTATTATGACCATTTGGTCAACTTAATTGTGATGCATTATCACAACATTTTCATATCAATTTTGCGCCATTGCGTGCTTCTATAATCATCATAGTTTTATGGTGGTATATGACTATTTTGTATTTGTATGTTAATATTTTGTGTGGCATACTATGTCCTACACATTTACATTTTGATGTTTTGGGTATGTGTCATGTTTTTGGTGGTATTACTTTATAAAAATTTGTTATAATATTTGCATGTTTTGCAGTTGCGCAACCATGCATGCACTTTTTACACAGTTGTTAATATGTGTGATTTATTGTTCTGTGAATATCTTTTCGATTGTTCAACTCATGTATTACGTTTGTAATCACAGTATCGTATTTGTTACTTATGCCATTGCGATTATCCATATTGTAATTAACTAAATTGTTGTTTATTATATTCATTATATAACTTGCGTTTATGTAAAACATATCGTTTTTTGCGTCTACTGCATTTAACCAAGCCACGTCTAGATTTATTTTATATTGTATTTATATTTTGTGATTAAGCATTGCACAATTATTATTTCTGTTTAAATTATGACATACATGTCATCATATATGTGCTTGCATTCAGTCAGCTATCTATAGCTTGTTCTTACACAACTACATATTGTAAGTTCCTGAAACTTCAGGAACAGCATGACTTGGTCAATACATGACGCCATGCTACATTTACGCTTAAACATGTAATTTGTGGCAATTTTGTTCATGTAAACAATACTATGTACAGGTCTACTGGCCTCAACTATTTCACGGTAACCATCTATGACATGCATAGGGTTACAAACTATCGGGCCATCATGTGATGAGCTTCCGATCATACATTATTAAGCATTGTCTAATTATGTATTTTTCATGTTTCATAACGTTCGATATTGTACACATACAATATATGACGGCAATACTTGCCAACGCATACGTTTTTGTTCATGTTTGAAATCAGTTGTTCGCCAACCTTGGCTTACAAACGCTTATCTTTAAGGCTTATCTTACTCATGCTTATCGCTAAACCATTAACGTACAGCTGTTATCTAATATTATAACTCAAGGTTCAACTCAGCCTTGAAACTAACTTTCATTATTAAGAACACTGTATGTTATAAACTAAGTTACAAAAATCTATAATAATTTTCTAAAAAGGTGGTAAAAAATTGATTGATTTTGACGGGCAGCTTATGTGCAGTAGCGCGATAATTTTACTTTATAGGTTGGCTAATCTGCTCTTTACTTTGTTGTAATCTGATCTTTCATGTCGGTGTTCTGTACAGTACGTCTCAAACGCTTGTAAGCGGCGGTCGACTCGTCCGCAGCCACACTGTCATATTTTTTCTTGTCGCGAAATTCAATGAAGGCCTTAGGCCACCACACTTTACTTATGGCCCATTAGGCCCGTTATTAATGTAATTTAAATTTTTGATACGTTGTATATACATCATGCTTATTAGCCAACCTGTCATTCAAACCAACTGCTAACTACATATTTAATGTACTTTTGAGTTTCAAATAAATGAATTGAATGCAGTCCACTCGCTTCATCATTTCTGCATCCTGGCGAATCAACTAAGTACAAACTTTCACAATCAACATTCTTCTTACTAAACATTTTTTGGTCCCACGGGCCTGATACTAAACACTGTTTTAAAATAAATATACAACCATTACAAGATCTTTCATTTCTATAACCTTATTAACCTTATTTTTTACTTTATTCATTCAACACCAAGTGCCGAGCAAGCAAAAAATAATAGCGGTGGAAGGAAATTATAGAGCGCGCAAGTGTATAAAACAAAACAGTAAACTGAATAACAGTGGGATCGGCTTACCAGCTATTTGATAGTCAATATTTACCCTAATAGATACTTTTTTTTTAATATTCTAAGCGTCTTCTTTCCTCATATGTTCCCTTCTCCATATACTTCTTTTCTTTTTCTTCTTCATCTATTTAATACTTTTATGCGTGAAGCCAGAAAGAACTGTTGTCTGTCATTCTCGTTATCACACTCTACAGCTCCTATCATAGCCTAAGTAACCTAAAAAACATTTTCTTCTAGCACAACTCCTGATTAGTGCCTCTTGAGTGACTTCCATGTAGTACACTAAATGTAAAAAAAATAAAAGCTAGCAACTTCATAAATCTGAAGACAAGTCTGGTTAGACAACACGGTAGCTACAGACATATTGGTTCATTAGTTCATATCTTCATTCATTATAATCTTCAGCAAGGATTAAACCAAAAAATAGTTTGCTCCAGTCCCAAGCAGATAGAATAGAGCGGATGATTCATTCCTCTTCGTCTTTTCGGATTAAAATTCAGTAGTTGTTTGGGGATGCGGCAGTTATCCATTAGGATGTTCCAACCATTTTAGCCGATATTGGGCAATCCTATCGGGTATACTTATAATATTCAGTTCCTGTTATACACCGACATTTCTTTTGCAATGTTGAAAAGTATATATGTTGCCACATCCCTGAGACATTTCATTTAGGTCATATAGTACGAATATTAAGGAAGACATGTTAGCTGTGTGAAAAGGTTTTAACTTACACACAGTGTGAAGAAGAAGAGAAAAATAGAAAGCATATGTAAAGGAAGAGCAGCCTTAGAAAAACTAAAAACAAAATAGAACGAAGTAGACATGGAAAGGTTTTTATTGATTTATAGTCTATTTGTTACCATGCATTAATAAGCTGTTTGTCATTAATGCTATTTGCCATATATGATTTGTCATATATGCTGATTAATATATGATTTTTTCATGTTCACATTAACTCTAAATTTCCGGTAGGTTTCTCCGACAGCTGTCTGTTTGTTGGGTTAATCCCGAGAATCCGTGGGGGGATAAAGATGCGGTTTTTTGCAATTCTCTTACATTTGTCGAGGATGTCTTAGGTGATGAAACATTATATACATAAAAAAGGTTGTAAAATACGGTAATTAAAATAATATAATAAAATACTTTTTTTTTATTATCGAGGATACTACAGTCTACGCCTCATGCCGCATTTCGATCGCCATTTCCCCCTATCCTTCCAGTCATCATCTTCAATAGCTCGATATCTCATGCTTTTCCTAATTCCTGTTCTCCATTGTGTTGTCAGTCTTCCTTTCCTACTCCTGGTGTGTAAGTCAATGCTTTCTTTGGCCATCGCTTCTCCTCATTCCTCATTACGTGACCATACCATAGCAACTTTCTGGAATCTATTCTTTCTATTGTTGTAAATATGCGCCCTGTTTTCCTTCTTATACCTTCGTTTGTAACATGTTGCATTCTGGAAATATTACTCGCTCTTCTTAAGAAATCTATTTCCACAGTTTATATAAAATACGAAACGTTAAATACTTGCAAGTAAAAAGCTGTACAGAAAATTGCGCAATACTACTTACTACAATGTTTACAATACGATGTTAATTCACATCAAGTATGTACTTAAAATAAAAAAGTCTTTTAGATTATACAATACGCATGTATACTTCAGGAGATGTCCTCGTATCAATGACAATAGACTCATCTCTATGTAGTATAAAGTACACGGTACGAGACTTGCTTGGGAGAACGACTGAGCGGATTTTGGTATGATTATCACCTTTCTGTACAGCTTTAACCGATGAAGCTTAGGTATCTGAGACATTGCTCTGTGGTAAACAAAAGCCGAGCACTTACGACGTTAGTCAAGCAAGTCCTAAGAATATCAAAAAATGAAGGACCAATGTCATCCACAAGGGAATCTTACTTTAATCTTTAATCTTACACATATTTTAATTAAAATGTGTGTGTGTGTGTGTGTGTGTGTGTGTGTGTGTGTGTGTGTGTGTGTGTGTGTGTGTGTGTGTGTGTGAAATAGAGATTATTAATGCCATGTCCAATTTTACCTAGGTAGAAATCATAGAGCAAAGAATGATTCTTTCTCTACTTAGAATGATTTCTGGAGCACTAGAAATGGTTTGATACCATAACATATCTGTGTATATAATATATGAAGTTTAAGGAAAGACAATATGAACCTAATATATAGGCCTACAGTATCTTATTAAAGTATTATGTACAGAAGTATTATGTGTTATGAAGATTATGTATCTATATGTAAGAAAATTATTATTGTATATGCAACAATACTTATATGTGCGTATTTACTCAGGGCAGTATTTTGTAAGTAATTAGTAGATAAAATAATGAATAGTTATAAAAAATAGTGCGTGAAAGTACAGGTGTTGACGGGCGGAAGCCTGTTGAAAGTGTACACCTGCCCGACGGAATTTTTATAGTGTAAGTCATGTGTATGTGTGCCTGTGTATGTGAGCCAGCACCAACCTGCATTGTATTGCATTAGGGGAGATGTCTTTGTGTACGTATGAATTGTTGGTTTTTATTATTAAATAAGGTATTGACATGATTAAAATAACTAAATAAATATGTTTTTACCTGCTGCAAAAGACATTTATCACAATTCTAAAAACATCATTAGAATAAGGTCATTTAAACGCGCATGGTGATGCAAAATTATTGCAGAAAAGTGCAATAATAAAGACGTTATACGAACTAAAGTTAATTACTTTACTTTACAAGTACTTTAATTTAATTTACAATAAAATCTGTATTGTAAAATGCCATGGCCATTTATTCAAAATTACCATTTTGAGGGCTTCGCTGATTTAAAATTAGGCAAATTACTTATAACGTATATGTTACTTGTTTCGAGACTAAAGCTTTCAGAGTTAGTGTAAATGATTGTAGCACTCTTTTAGAAGAAACTTCGCTGATGAAGGGAAAATCAAAAGCTGTCAAATGGTAAGCAGATTCAGAGTATCCGCTTTGCAGATTAAATTGTAGTGCTAGCAAATTTGAATTAGGAATTAAACAGGGTGCTTAGAAGTTCTTAGCGAAACTCTTCACAAATTTGAGCTCAAAATCAACTCACAGAAAAAAATCATTATGATTATATAAAAATGAAGATCAATGTAAATTCATATGCAAAATTATGTAATATCTTCAGGAATCTTCAGGATGTTAATGAGTTCTCTTACCTAGACATAGTGATTACTGTAATTAATAAATGCCTTTAAAAGATTTAAAAATACCTTGCCGCACAATAAGAACTTGGGTATTGAGACTAGGAAGTAGTTTATTAGATTCTTTGTTTGAAGTATTTTGATGTAAGTTTGTAATCCTTGGAATTTTTGGAGGGGAGGCGCAGAAGAGAAGCAGACACGAAGCTACGGGTATAGTGTGGTTTTGGAGGGAACTTACCAAATAAAATGGGTGGAGATGAGAAGTAATGAGGTAACGGACTTCGGCGAAAATGCATTTGTTAAACGCTATACGCCATAGAAGAACATTCTGGGACATATACATAGCAGGACACCTTTCTGCGAAACATTCTTGAAGGAAAGGTGTTGAACAAGATACTGTGAGTGGGCAACTAAGTTTGCTGTATTAAAAATGTACCGGTCTGTTTGGCCGTAATCCTAGGTTTACAGACAAACCAAACGTTTCGACAGTACCACTGGCTGCCATTATCAGTGGAATTCTATGAATTCCACTCTACCTGAACGCGGGTTGTTAAACGTCAGGGCCACAGTACTGTGGTAAAGGCTGAAGATGTCTCGCGATTCTACCTGTACTTATAAATTCACCAAGTCCCACGTACAGGTAAATATTACACCATCAGTCAATCAGAATAATGCACAGGTAAAGACTGCACCATGAGCCAATCAAAATGAAGAAGGTGTATGATTGGCTCGCATCGCGCTCTTCCTCAACAAAACGCGTTCAGGTAGACTCGAATTCTTCGAATTCCACTGATGTTAGCAGCCAGTGGTGCTATCGAAACGTTTGGTTTGTCTGTAAACCTAGGACCACGGCCAAACAGCCCGGTACACACTTTTAATACAGTTGACACCGGCCGTGAAAGCCTTAGAACAATTCTAGTTTGCTGTACTTGGGAAGTGTTGTCAGTGAGATAAGATGCGACTGATATGTATAGCCTACATGAAGAGGACTACAGACGACAATCGCAAGGCTTTATCTTGACGGATAAATAAGTACAGTGTTTCTTTATTGGCAAACAAAATATATATTTTTAATTTTAACAAAGGTTTTTGTAGCATCTCACGTTGATGGCAGAGAGATGGTGATTGATACGTTCTGTTTTCTTTAATTGAACGATGGTTAAGGTCCGATTAAACGATGGTTAAGGTCCGATTGAACGATGGCTAAGGTCCGATTGAACGATGGTTAAGGTCCGATTTACTACTGTATGGAATAAACAATTAACTTTTATTATCTCGGAAAGAAAATTGTTACGTTTATGTCATCGTTTGTGTGTCGGTATTAAACTAACACTAAATCCGTTGAGACAACCACAAGATCTGTTAAATGGTTTTATAAAGAAGATAAGTAATTAAACACTCGTCACTGCTTACAGCAACACAGTTTTCAAATCATTACAATGAATAGGTATACTAAAGGTATACTAGGTATACAAGTAAAATATTATTTAACTACTTGATATTACCTCGTACTAATAACTACGTACAAAAAATTAGCGCCCCAAGAAATCCGTTGGCTGGTGTCATGCGGCGCTGTATCCACTTACAGAAATCTCGGGACACATACATGCTAGGCCGTCGTAAATGAGTAATGGCTACTACAGTTAAAAAATGGAAAAAGATTTATCACTGTGCAGAATTTATTTTAATAGTTTAGGCGATTACATATTCTGTGCATTTAGTACGATATTGAGAATTAAAAAATTTGTTTGGTTAAAAATGATACTTGTTCGAAACGTTTTACTTAAAGAAAAGTACACTATATATAAAAGTAGATTTTTGTACTAAAAACTAATGGTAAGATGATTTACTTAAATTAATATTGTTTAAACTAACGCAGACAAGTCTTCATGTTTTGAACGAACTCGACGGGATGAGACTTTTCTCGGTAAACGTAAAAACTTCGATAGTATTCGAAGCTCAGAAATGTACTATATTAACATCATTATGCACTACGTTCTTACTTGTTGTGAAGTTTATAAAACTCTATTACACAACCAGGAATAATAGTTCTTGTATTCGTTTTCATCGTCGCCTGACAATAAATAATGTGCAATGGATAAATAAATAAGAAAGACTGACACTCTGAAAGCTTTAGTCTCGAAACAAGCAACATATACGTTATAAGTAATTTTCCTAATTTTAAATCAGCGAAGCCCTCAAAATGGTAATTTTGAATAAATGGCCATGGCATTTTACAATACAGATTTTATTGTAAATTAAATTAAAGTACTTGTAAAGTAAAGTAATTAACTTTAGTTCGTATAACGTCTTTATTATTGCACTTTTCTGCAATAATTTTGCATCACCATGCGCGTTTAAATGACCTTATTCTAATGATGTTTTTAGAATTGTGATAAATGTCTTTTGCAGCAGGCAAAAACATATTTATTTATTTATTTTAATCATGTCAATACCTTATTTAATAATAAAAACCAACAATTCATACGTACACAAAGACATCTCCCCTAATGCAATACAATGCAGGTTGGTGCTGGCTCACATACACAGGCACACATACACATGCTTACACTATAAAAATTCCGTCGGGCAGGTGTACACTTTCAACAGGCTTCCGCCCGTCAACACCTGTACTTTCACGCACTATTTTTTTATAACTATTCATTATTTTATCTACTAATTACTTACAAAATACTGCCCTGGGTAAATACGCACATATAAGTATTGTTGCATATACAATAATAATTTTCTTACATATAGATACATAATCTTCATAACACATAATACTTCTGTACATAATACTTTAATAAGATACTGTAGGCCTATATATTAGGTTCATATTGTCTTTCCTTAAACTTCATATATTATATACACAGATATGTTATGGTATCAAACCATTTCTAGTGCTCCAGAAATCATTCTAAGTAGAGAAAGAATCATTCTTTGCTCTATGATTTCTACCTAGGTAAAATTGGACATGGCATTAATAATCTCTATTTCACACACACACACACACACACACACACACACACACACACACACACACACACACACACACACACACACACACACACACACACACACACACACACACACACACACACACATTTTAATTAAAATATGTGTAAGATTAAAGATTAAAGTAAGATTCCCTTGTGGATGACATTGGTCCTTCATTTTTTGATATTCTTAGGACTTGCTTGACTAACGTCGTAAGTGCTCGGCTTTTGTTTACCACAGAGCAATGTCTCAGATACCTAAGCTTCATCGGTTAAAGCTGTACAGAAAGGTGATAATCATACCAAAATCCGCTCAGTCGTTCTCCCAAGCAAGTCTCGTACCGTGTACTTTATACTACATAGAGATGAGTCTATTTTCATTGATACGAGGACATCTCCTGAAGTATACATGCGTATTGTATAATCTAAAAGACTTTTTTATTTTAAGTACATACTTGATGTGAATTAACATTGTATTGTAAACATTGTAGTAAGTAGTATTGCGCAATTTTCTGTACAGCTTTTTATTTGCAAGTATTTAACGTTTTGTATTTTATATAAACTGTGGAAATGGATTTCTTAAGAAGAGCGAGTAATATTTCCAGAATAGAGAAGTTTAATCACATGTATGGAAAGATAAGAAGAACAATGAATGGAATGGTCTTGAAGAGATACTCTTTTAAAATTTTGTAAAGTGATGGCAGTGCCGTGCGGCCTTTATGGCAGTGAGATTTGGACACTGAACGCAAAGACCCAAAGCCGGATACATGCTAGTGAAATGAGATTTTTACGGTTAGTACTAGAGTATCACGGAGGAACCGGCTAAGAAATGATGATATAAGTATATCCTTGAAAAATACAACCTAAGCGAAAGGATAAAGCTATACAGACAGGATTGGGCAAACCATGTTGAAAGGATGCATAAGAACAGGATACCAAAACAAATTTTGGTTTATAATCCGAAAAGTCGGCGGAATATTGGAAGACCAAAGAAAAGCTGGTCGGACCAAGGAGTGCGCAACGGATCGTAAGGTCCACAGCCTCAAGAAGAAGAAAAAGAAGAAGTGCAAAACACTTAACGAAGCACTGATCGCATTGGCAGCGGAACACTTGTGGATTTCTGACGTCAAGGCAGGCCAGGTAACATCCTTACGTTGTGTATAATGAATGAATATCCGTTTCGCTTGTGAACATCCTGTTTCTAGCGTCGTCAAACGTCGGCAAACTGATACACGGTGTGCGAACTCTCCGATGTCATAAATATACACGCACTAATAAAATTTCTCCATACTCGTTATAAATACATTTTCTCTTTGTGTTGTCAGGCGATGTTACTACTTGTACATATGAACTTACCCGCATCCTGTTACGCTACACTTGGTTCTCTTTCCCAATTTCTATCCGCGAACACGTTTTCTTCTTCTATTAGTGCGTACTGTGTGCACGTTATGAAATCCGTGGACACTAACCCGATGTTGTTGTTTACTCTTGCCGTTTAATCCTTCAGTGTGTTTCTGTGGTTGTTGTATGTAACATTTAGGCTAATGAAACAGGTAATAGCTAAGTCTTCTTCTTCTTCTCTTCAAGGATTAGGTTATACAAATCTGTTCCGGCACCCATCTCATCCTCGGACGACCCACGTCTCTTCTACCACTGGCTTTATAGTTCAGTGCCGCTTTCGGCAATCGATCCTCTGTCATCCTTTGCACATGATCCCACCAATGTCTTTTGTAAATTGAAATAATTTCATTTATGTCCTTTACTTCGAGTTCTGCTCTGATATCCTCATTCCTTATTCTATCTTTTAATGAATAATTTAAAGTATTTCGAAGAAACTGCATTTCAGCACTCTGAATCTTGCCGCATTCCTTTTTTGTCATGACCCACGCCTCACTTGAATAAATCAACGTGGTTATTGCAATTGTCTTATAAAATTTAATCCTTGTGCCGTGTGTTGTTTTATTTCCAAGATTTCTATGAATCGTAACAAAAATATTCCTAAATTTATTTATATTCTATTTTATATCATATTCAGATTCATAGCTTACTGCACAGCCTAGAGATTTAAAACGGCTCACTTGTTCTAAAGAGCTGTTGTTTATAACCTCACTGGACATTTCCCTTTAAAGGCCATGATTTTGTTTTTCTTACTGAAATTAAGCTATTACTAATTCCTTTAAGTTAGTAATTACTAATTACGAATTATACTAATTACTAAATTAAGTATAATTCCTAAACTTTCTAATTTCATTTTATACGAATACCACTGGGTTTGATGAAAAAGTTTATGCAATTTTTGAATTTCCCGTGACACAAGTGTTCGATTAAAAAACTATTTTTATGCGATGTTGGTACACATGTTAATGACAATCGTATAAAATTTAGCACTATTTGATGTACAGTTTAGATTTGACAGTTAATTGAGTAAGTCGCCCTTTATTGTATTAGCCGATTTTTGTCATTCTACAATGCAAGGTTGCAGAAAATGAATTACATTTTGTGTAAACTGTGAGATAGACTGTTTCGTCCTGGTAAACGTGTTGCAGGAGGCTTCTGGCGAGACTGCTGTGTGTGAACAAGAGGTGTACAAGCTTCACAGATCGTCGTAAGTGAGGTGAAGATCGTGGTAGTCAGATGAAGATTAACCCTATGTTTTTGTGTTCCACAAAAATTTCATCATTTGGCGCAATGGAAAATAAAGAGTAGGCTACTATTCGGAAATTTTAGATTGATGGATAGAAATGGGTAACTGTCATTTGATCTTGGGTTTATATTATTTGAGTTTATATTGGGTAGATTTTCAAGTGCTTCGTATAGTTGATAAAGAAGAGTAAAGCGATAATGATAAAATAAAAGAAAGAGTGATAAGACAGAAAAAGATAAAATAAGAAGTGTTAGCAATCATGTTTACATGATGTTATGAGAAGAGATACTGTGTGTAATGAAAGAGATAATTTTATGTTAATACAAACAGAATTATCACTGTTGGACACCACTGTAAAAAAATTATTCCGATTAGCGCTTTCAAGCTTCTCAGCTCATCGTCAGATCGGAAATAACAACAGAAATAAAACAGACTCTTCTAATAGCTATATGATATAGCAATTAAAAAATGTGGAACGGTATTTGATAAGATAAGGAATAAATATATAGAAAAAATCCCCGTGTTACAGAGAAGCGGAGTTTATAAATTAAAATGTAAAGAATGTAACAAAGTGTACCTGTGTGAGGCAGGACGGAAATTCGTATCCAGGTTGTCTGACCACAAACGTGGAGAAGGTAATAGGACAACGAATTCGTTATATGCAAGACATTTCATAGAAGAGAACCCTAAGTTTGTTAATCCTTGGAAGACTATGAAATTTTAAAAGTAGTAAATAATACTGTTGAAAGAAAGCTTAGTGAGGAGTTAGAAATATTGAAAGAAAGAGAGAAAGGGTTAGACAATTTAATGAATACTAAAACTAAATTTGATAATGAAGAAATATTTTATAATATAATGAAGAAATAAGAGGTAGAGGACGGGTAGATAGCATTAAGAATTAAATTGCATATAGGGATGTTTTTTAAATAAGGATGAGTGACCGCGCCCAAAAGTGTGAATGGGAAAGGCTTTACAACGTTAGGTTTTGAAAAGAATGTACACACACATACACAAGGAATGTGCTAAAAAAATATGTAACTGTACAGACGGGGGTGACAGGGCTCGGAGGTTGCGAAGGGACATTTGACTTATAGCTTGTTTGCGGAGGTGGGTGTGGACAGTGGGTCGGGTGGGGTGTGTGAAGAGTTTGTTTATTTCTGTTGTTATTTCCGATCTGACGATGAGCTGAGAAGCTTGAAAGCGCTAATCGGAATAATTTTTTATAGTGGTGTGCAATAGTGTTAATTCTGTTTGTGATTATAACCACTAACACAACTTTCTTAATTAAATTTATGTTAATAATGTAGCTGTTAACACCTGCATGATGACGAGAGCCTAGCGCGCACGGTAATAAAACACCGGTAACCAAGTCCATTGATTTACAACACATGCAAATGAGGTATACAAACCTCACTAGGTACGTGCCGTGAGTTCGGACTCCGACCTCGACCTTGGAATCCATACAGTTATGCCACTAGACACTGGCTGCCACTAGAGTACAACACGTACATATCACTAGGTACGGAGCAATGATTAAGGAGGACAAATTATAAAAAAAATATGTATCAGAAGACATTTTTAATAAGTTAATGATTAAAGGAGAAGAATTACCACAAGATTTTAACATCTCTTTGATTATTTCTATATATAAAAAAGGGAATAAGCAAGATTGTAATAACTAAAGGGAGATAAGCATAATTAGTTCAATAGGAAGGCTGTACGGTCGAATCCTAAAAAACAGAATTGAAGGAGAAATTGGTAATGTGGAAGAACAGAGTGGATTTAGAGCGGGAAGATCCTGTGTCGACAACATATTTTCGTTGCGATAAATAATTAAGAAACGAACGGAAAGGAATTTAGAAACGCATTTGGTATTTATAGACCTCGAAAAGGCTTATGACAATGTCCCACTAGTCAAATTATTTGAAACTTTAGAAAATAGTGGAATTAACCCCATATACGTAGGAAGTGTATGTAACATCTACAAAAATGTTCAAGCCAGAGTGAAAATAGGACGAGAAGTGTCCGAGTCGTTTAATATTAGTAAGGGACTGAAACAAGGATATTGTTTGTCTCCCACTTTATTTAAAGTATATATACAAGGAGCACTGGAGACATTGAAAAACAAGTGCAGGAGAATGGGAATAGAATTAGAAGAGAAGTGTTTATACACTCTTTTATTTGCAGATGATCAAGTTGTGACAGCCAATGATGAAGATGATATCACTTATTTGATAAGAAAACTAGTAGAAGAATACGATCGATGGGGATTAAACATAAACTTCATTAAAACAGAGTACTTAGCCACAGGAAGTCGAACATCAGATCTTTAGTTATCAGATAATACTTCCATCAAGAAATGTGAAAAGTATAAATATTTAGGGACTATAATTAGCGATGATGGAATATGTGATGGAGATATAAGACATCGATTAGTTTTAGGAAAAATCACCACACGCCAATTAAACCCACCTTTATGGTCCACCAAAATTGGGCTACCGACAAAGATCAATATTTATAAAGCCATTGTTGAACCAATTACCACCTATGGGTCAGAATGTTGGACAATCAATGATAAGAACCGCAGGAAGATTGAAGCTGTAGAAATGGACTATCTTAGACGAGCTTCCAGAGTTTTTCGTCTGGAACGTGTAAGGAATGACGTATTAAGCGAAAGAAGAAATAGAAAATAAACTGTAATAGAAGATATAAAAGTAAACAGCTTTCCTGGTATGGACACCTAATGAGAATGAGTGAAGAAAGAATACCTGTGAGTGTGTTCAAATACAGACCTAGCAACAGAAGAAAAAGAGGCGACCTAGATTAAAATGGATAAAAGGGATCGAAAAGAGTATGGAAGAAAAGAATCTGAAGAAATAAGATACACAGAATAAGTTGATATGGAAACTGAGATGCGGGCTGCGGCAGTAGCTGTGGGACCCTCGCCAATATAGATATATATGTATCAGAGGACATGAATTTTTTGACTTTAGAACATTAGGGACTGGTTTAGAATTCCAGGTGTATTCCAATAAATTATTTAGAGTTGTAGCTGCAATAAAAAATACGGGTAGGTTTGATTAATTATCTGTAAACTCCCTCCCTCTAATTGGAGACAAACCATAAAGAAATTACATATTTTGTTACAAACTCCTTGTAGCAATTTAAAAAAGTTGCATAATTTACTAATTTGTAAAATTTTAATAAAGCTAACATGCAGTTACGTCACAACTTAAAGTTAACTACATATTAACCTCTAATATATTGATTACGACGGTCTCACGGATCGTCGTATGATGCAGTGGAAACAAAATACAGACACCAATGAAATCACTAATTACCAGGTATAATGAGTCACAAAGTTAAATTTGTCCACATGCAGTAATAATAATGTCAAATATTAAGAGTTTTTCATTAACTATAACACAGTAATCACTTTCCACAATCACTTAATTCGCACTCTACAATCTCCGCCAGGTGTAACTAACTTCTAAGCTTGCCGATGTTGCTTGTATATAGCCCGCAGAAGTTCCAGAATAATTTTCCATTCTTTTGGCGGTGTGACGGCATACTTTGCGTGGTTACAAGTACTTGAAGAGTCTGGAAGTTACTTGAGTACCGCGTTGACCGAGACACCTGCACCTTCTCGGCTAGTCGAGTAACTCGTAGAACGACGCTCCCGTCTTTTCGAGAGCGTTATGTAATTGTCGTAGGAGTATGTTTCAGTGAGATATGTTTTACCTCGACATTATTAAGGAACATCAGTAACACTATGAATACAACGCGTTGATAACATTTGATGGATGATACCAATTATTTTATCTTGAGATAAAACATATCAAATTAAATAGCAGAAACTATTAGGAACAAGCTTAGTTAATTAGCTCTTTAGTGTAAAACTTACTGTCATCAGACCGGTGTTATGCTACGGGTGTGAGGCAAGGACAATCGCATAGGAAACAGCCGACATAGTGGACCTTTGAAAGGAAAATCCTCAGACCCAATACAAGAAAATGGCTCACGGAGACTGAGATATAACAATGAACTGTATCAAATATATAAAGAGATACCAGTCTCAAAATTTGTAAGAATACAAAGATTACGTTGGGCCGGACATATTATGAGAATGGAGGATGGCAGGACCCCCAAAAGGGCTCTGCTGGGTACATGGGAGGGAACGAGACCTAGAGGCAGACCGAGTAAGAGGTGGGGGAAGATGGCGTTGCAGAGGACGCGAGGGACATGGGGATAAGAAACTGGAGGAGAGCTGCAATGGATAGAGCAGATTGGAGGTGGAGATTGGTTGAGGCCAGGGCCCGACTTGTACTGTAGCGCCATAGGAGGAGGAGTGTAAAACGTAGTCGCTTTCATCTCTGTACCTGCAAGGAACTGATAGTGTTATCACAAAATAAAAAAGGCTTACGTGCATACTAAATCGTAAAGTAACACGTTAAATACTTTGATATTGTTACGGACTCAACATAAGATGGTTACGGTAAAGAAGAAAAGATTTTAATAATATTTACATTACGTCTAAACGTTCGCAGAATACTCGGTAGAAGAAAGGACTTTGCTATACATTGTCACTGGAAACAGAATAATAATCAGACGAGGGAGAATGTTTACGATACTGTCCGTGTGCGGTGACAGAGTAACCTTATTTCTGTTCTCTTTACATCATATTTCTTATTTGTCCCCTTTGTACGGACAAGGTAAGGTAGCTTAGTTTGAAAATCCGACTTCGTTCTACTGGTCACAATTTTATTTTGTTTACTTTTTGAACCCATTCGAGTGCAGGGTAAGGGTACAGTATGTGTGTAATACAGTCTGTGTAGCGTGTTGATTTCCCCAACGTAAACTTTCGTTTGGTGCGTTATATAGTGTTGCGCCGGACTGTCTGTTAGTCAAGGTTATTCTGTGCCCTTGTCGTGTTACACGGCAATCTTACGGATACCGTGACAGGTCTGAGCGTGTATACGTGATGTTTAAGTGTGTAGGCTAGGAAGGAAAAACCTTTATAATGGAAAGTCACGAGTAAATGTATGTATTGAAGAAGAGAACATGCAAGTATGGTGTTGTGAGTATCAGTATGTACTAGTAATTGTTTGGGAAACAATATAAGGTATATACAGAGAGAGTGAGAGATTGTGAGTGAGAGAGAGCACAGGCGTATTTACGGGGGGACCAGACCCCCACACACAGAGGGTCGATAAAAGTTTACGAATTTTGTTAATTTTTTAATTAATAAACTATTTTATTATTTTTTCAGTTGTATATAATATGCTAATATCTTCTTCTGATAGTTCCTATCCGTTTCGGATGTTGAATATCATACAGACTATTTTAACTTTCTGAACTGCTGCACGGAATAAGTCTGTTGCCAAACCAGGTCCTTAAATTTCTCAGCCATGATATTCTCGGTCGCCCAACTCCTCTCTTTCCAAGTACTTTTCCCTGTAGTATGGACTGCAATAAGTAAAATCTCTGTCCATTTCTCATGAGATGTCCCAGATAGTGAAGCTTTCTTATCTTAAGTTAATAACTTCCCTGTCTTTCTTCATCTTTCTAAGAACTTCTACATTACTTATAGGTGCTGTCCATGAAATGCTCAGTATATAGTACTAACTATTCAACTATATGCTAATATAGTAATAATAAATCTGTTTTAAATGTACAAACAACTTTTACAAACAGCTTAGGAAAATGTAGCCTTTTATTTAAAAATCTATTGCTAATGATACAAGTTTGTAATTTAATATTTTAAGTAATTATGGCTGCATACAGGGGCGTATTTTGAGGGGGGCCGGATTTCAGAGGGTCGAAAAACGTTGACGAGAAATTTTGTCAAGCTCTTAATTTTTAGACATTTTATTATTTTTTTTTCAGCTGTGTACGCCAATATCGTAGTAACTACTTTTTTAAATATACAAACAGGACTATTAAACAGCATTTGTGTAAACGTTTGAATTATGAAATATAGACAAATCAGTTCAGTCAATAAGTATGTTCTAAACAATGTTTCGATAACGCGTATTTTCATTGTGTTATTACCGTTTATTTTAATGGGATTGATTTCACGATATTATCAGACGTTTTTCTGCAACTTTAGAGTTAGTAATGTTCATTAATTTTCATTTGTTTTTTCTTTTGTATAAAGCCGACTCGACCGGACTGTTGCCACGTTCCCAGAGCAAATTCTAGATACGCCACCAAGAGAGAAAGAGAGAGAGAGAGAGAGAGAGAGAGAGAGAGAGAGAGAGAGAGAGAGAGAGAGAGAGAGAGAGAGGAGAGAGAGAGAGAGAGAAAACAAGGACGTATTTACTGGAGGGGGAACGAATGGGACCAGACCCCCCTCACAGAGAGTTGATAAAAGTAGACGAATTTTGTTAATCCTTTAATTAATAAACTATTTTATTATATTTTAAGTTGTATATGCGAATATACTAATAATAAGTTATTTTTAAATGTACAAACAGCTTTATTAAACAGCATTTGCGTAAACATTTGAATAATGAAAATCAATTCAGTCAATAAGAGTCTTGTAAACGATGTTCCAATAACGCCTATTTTTATTGTGTTATTACCGTTTATTTTAATGGGATTGATTTCACGATCCCATTATCAGACGTTTTTCAACCACTTTAAAGATAGCAATGTTGATTAGTCTTAACTTGTTTTCTTTCTTTTGTATGAAGCCGACCCGACCCCGGGCCTTCCCCAAAGACTGAACTGACGTTTACAAATAAATACGTAATAATTATAATTTTACTTATTTCATCATCATCACCCCTCACCTCTGACATGTGACCTTTCTGCATTTAATGATTCAAATATTGTCGTTACTTATTGAAACTGGTATACTCAAAGTTTTGAGTAATGAATTAAACGTTGTTAATTCATTTTCTTACACAGTCTACGTATGTATACATATAAAGTGTTGTTTTCGGGTTGAACCCCATGTTGAATTCCTTGAGAGTTGTTTCGGGAACGATTAGTTTTGACGTAATACAAAACATGCCTATAAAGATATGCCGTGTGACCGGCAGCAGAGCGTCAAGAACGGTGTCAGCCTTTTTATTTTAAAAAGTTTGTTTATGTACACAGGATTTTCTTTCTTAGGATTTTGATTATATTCTTATAAAGAAAATATTGCTACGACGATTAAATAACGCTCTCGAAAATCCAAGAGCGTCATTCTACAAGTTTATCGGTTAGCCGAGCCGGTGCAGCGTCTTGGTCAATGCATTCTCGTAGCCTCTAGACTGTTCGAGCACTTGTAACTACGCAAATATGCCGGTACGCCGCCAAGTAAATGGAAAATTATTCTGGAACTTCTGCAGAACTTCATCAACATACGCGTCTATGGCCGTCTTAGAAGTTAGTTAGTGAGTGATTTTTTTTAGTGCGGATCAAGTGATTGTTACGGAACAGTGAAAGTGATTATAGCGTTATAATTAGTGCGGAACTGTAATAGTTGACAATTATTATTGGATGTGGGCAAAATTAACTTTAATTATTATTGAGAGCACCTCTGTTGATTTCAAATTGTTGTTGTGACTAGTTAAATTTGGTAATAAAATTAGTGACTTCATTGGTGTTTGTATTCTGTTTCCACTGTACAAGACGACGATCCGTAAGTCCGTCGTAATAATATTATTAGAATTATACCATATACCGGTATGTACGGTGTTTACCTACGGATCTTAGACCAGTGAGAAATCTATTTTGGTCACTATATCTTTTGCAGGCAACTGTGGACATTAATTTACAAATCATCGTTGTTAACAGAAACTGTTTCAAAAAATATCTGTTGAAAAATGTTTCATATGAACAAAAATGGAACGTTAAAAAACCGTTTCGTTGCTGTTCTTCTTCTTTTCTTCTTCTTCTTCTTATCACTATTAAATTACTGTTTAAAGAATAGGAAAATAATACATACCTCATTATTGTTACCTTCGGCAACATTTATCTATTTAACTGCCTACATAAAACTCGGCTTCCTGCGAATCAGTACTCTTATTCTATTCTATCTTCAAGAATTTTACATCTAACAAATGCTTCTGAGCAAATGAAAAATATCATAAGCGAAGACAATCGTGTCTGGTATAACGTTTTCAATATTCACAAAAACACGCAGCAGAGTGGCTAGACATAGAATGAATACTTTAATAAAAATCCATAAACAAAAGGTAAGAGGACAGAATGTTGTATGTGGGAAAAGTTACAATCGGTCACGAAGTGGGATGCGTAAACGCGTGAAGCGATATGAAATCATAATGAAGTCCCTGTTAGGCGTGCAGACGTCATGTGCTGAAGAATGTAGGAGACAGTGACATGCAAACATAACAATATGTGTTGAGTTTATTCTTTGAAGAGGAGTTTGAGGAATACTTTATGCATTATTCTTTGAATTATTTCCTCAGCTATTGCAAAAGTGTTGAGTACTTAGCAGCTATTTAAGCGTAGTTGTATTACTTTTATTCTGGAAAACACCTCTTGATATTTGATGAAAGTTAGGGCCACATAATAATACCGTTTTCGTTGTTAGATTAGGGTACAATGTTCGAGGCAAACACATAATCATTACAGATATTTAATATACGTATGCAATTTATTTGATGAGTTAACGTTAAGTCTGGTATTAATGGAAAATATTTTCTACTGTAGTACGGATCTATAGATCCGTATTAATTCGAAAGAATTTATAAAAGTGAAAAGTTATTGGTACATGAATGTCAAGTTTTGTCGCAAGATAACATATATCTATTAAATTAGATCACTTACGTACGTGTTAAGCAAAATCATACTATAGTTTTACATATGCTCGCTGTTTTTAAAGGAGACTTTCGAATTTAGTGTGTAAAACATTGATTTGATAAAAACTCTAATGAATATAATCAAATCGCTAACGACTCGGAACACAAAGTTTTTTATGGGTAAAAACGTAAAAGTTTACCTTACAGCCTAAACCAGTTTTCGCTTTTAAAAGGCTTCTTCAGAGGCTACCGTTGGGAGTACTGTCCGTCTTGTTCTTGGCTACGGTATCGACTTTTGAAAGATCGATGTTATGTGTGTGGGGTGTGATATGTTCGAATAATGTGTGTGATTTGAATTGTGTCTGTTCGTTTAGGATGTCGTTTTTATGTGTTTTCGTGTGTTTGTGTATTTCCAATTATAGTGGAAATAGTGGAAGTGTGTCTAGTTTTCGGCCTTTTGTGTGCACGTGTAGAATGTCTATGTTATTGTCGATGTTATTCTATGTGTGGTTTGCTTCAATGAGGTGGTTTGCAAAGGTGGATTCTGTAGTGGAATGTAGTACCTTTGTGTGTTCAGTGTATCCACCTTTGCAAACCACCTCATTGAAGCAAACCACACGTACAAAACATCGACAATAACATGGACATTCTACACGCACACACAGAAGGCCGAAAACTGGACACTTAAAAAAGTGGAAATATACAAACACAGGAAAACACATCCTAAACGAACAGACACAATTCAAATCACACGCATTATTCGAACTTAACACACCCCACACACACAACATCGATCTTTCAAAAGTCGATACCGTCGCCAAGAAGAAGATGGACAGCGCTCCCAGTGGCAGCCTCTGACGAAGCTTATAATAAGCAAAAACTTATTATCTTCAGCTCGTAAGGGATTATCCAGCCAAGTCTGAACTTGATAATAAACCCTTTTAAAATGTAGATTAGCTGCATCTTCAGAAGGTGGAAGTTGTGCCAAGTTTACTTTTTTTGCTTTTGCGGCATCTTTAATGCAGCATTTATATCTAAATTGATTCAAATCTTTTTCTGCTTTTGTAGCACCATACAATGCAAGGAGGCATGTAACTCCAGCCTGAAAAACTGTATTTTCATCTTGCTTTGGCATAACAAAAATGGTCGCAGCATCTTGCACGACTTTGTTGCTTTCACACAGTTTTGCGAATTTTAATTTGCTTCTATTAAAAAACGCTGATGTTGTGTCGCAACCTGTAAATGCGTGAATGAATAAAACAATTTATTTACAGGATGGAATTTCCGCCAAGAAACGTTTGCAAGAATAAACTTCTCTCTCAGTACTACCTTTGCCTAATTTTAAGAAATAAATTTCTTTACTGCATGAGCACAAGGCTGTTAGCAGTACAAGCACATCAATATCTTCGGAAACTATAGTTACATTTTCACGTGATAGTACCATCGCTGTTTGTATATTTGTGCAGATCCAGATCTGCATCGTCTGGAGCTTTGTGTACTAGAATGTTATTTTCCATCAATTTGGTGGTTAATTTAAGTATGAATCATTCTTTATTACTGATATTAGAAAGAAATTTGTCCTGAGTAGTAGTGAGGTTCATGTCTTCTTCAAAAATAATGTCAGTTGATGTATGTTTTGAAGATCTTCGATTTCTTTCGCTTCTTTTTGTACTTTTGTTACTGTAGCCATCAAAAACAACAATGACATCACTTCTAAAATTTCGTTTCAAATAGGCTACATATCTCAATAAAATAATAATAAATTTTTCATTTATTTTCCACGGAACACGATGTAGCAGCATACCTCCATCAACTATGTAAACCATGCCACTTTTGTCATTAAGTGAGACATCTGATTGGGAAAAGATTTTGTACAGTCAGGATTTTTTATTTTTCCTCATACCTGCTTCATCAAATATTGATATAGGGTATGGTGCCAATTCGTATTTCATGTAATTCTGTAGTTCATCTTGCGATTTCTTCATTATTGAAATTCTTTGGAAAATTAATAAAGGATCTATTGGTACTATTTCGTTATCTACTTTAATATTGCTGCTCATTGTAAGTAAAGGCAAGCATTTATCGATCCGTTTCAAACGCAACTCTTTAAAATGTTTATTGTTAATTTTTTTCATTGAATTAATACCAATTTCAAATGCTTCATGACAATTTATCCTACTATCTCCGGTAACGCCAGTGGAAATTGATGTGATGGCATCAGTATGTATTGAAAAAGGATTGTGTGAAGATAGCCATTCAACTAATTTTGCTACATCTGCATCATCTCTCTTTATTCTAGAGTTCGAAACCTGTCATGTTCTTAAAATTTCAACTTTTTGAGATTGTGTATCATTCAAACTATATTTTTAAGATTTTATAAAAATAAAGCATCGTTTTTTACATTACTTGACGAGTAAATCGTGAAAGTTTCAAATGTTTATCAGCAAAATTACAGTAGTGGCAGCCTTTTGACTAGTTTCATTCAAAAAATGTTAGAAGCTCCACTTTGTATACATACTGTGCTTATTCACAGACCTTTTTTCACTTAAAAATATATATTTACAATAGCTGTAGTATTACTCTTTTATTTGCAATTTGTTTCATTCAATTTGATTATTTAGTTAAAAAGTTATAACAAATTTAGTGCGCGACGCGGGCGGCCGAGTGCTTCCCGCACGGTAGACGTTGCGTCTCCGAGCGGTATTTTTCGAGCGATAAACAAATTATTCTGCAGTCCACAGTTTTGATTTTACAGAAATATTTATATAAGGTTTTTTATGTGAAATTTTCTGTACTTTCCAAAAATGAAGTCAGTTTTTGTCCAAAATAAATATTTTAAATAATATTTGCAAAAACAGCTATTTTGCAAATAATTTGTTTAATAAAAAAATGTTCAACCACTTTTGGTGGAGCACTTTCTAATATGTTGTTTGTAATATGTCCCTAAATAAGATTTTAAAAAGTTCTCCCTATACGGAGTTTTTTACAAAGCTAAATCTACATTGAATCCCCTATTGGGTAATAACAATTTTCACTTTAAATTCTTTGTTTATGAGATGAACAGTTCTGTTTAGTCCCTTTAATTACGCTACACACGAGATTTACACTTCTTACACTTTACTGTGATCAGAATTCGGTCGAATAGAAAATGAATTAAGATAGACTAATTTGAAACGATTTACCATGCCAATCATTTGTCAGAATTCTCCATAGGCTCGGGTGCGGAATTTACAATAAGACACAAGAAAGTTGAAATGCCTCATGCTAAAAAGTAATTTTATAAATAATCTATTTGATGTTATGTAGTATAAAATATTGTAACGAGAACCATATCGAATCGCCTAGAACAGCCGAAAGCTTCCTTCCACTCGTCCCCCCCTCCCTTTGGTAGTATAGGTGTTGGGTTGGGTTGGGAACACGTTCAAGTGTGTTCCAGGTCCAGGTTCTTCAAGAGCACACTTGAAATACGCATTAGCGTCAGCAATTAACTAAGAATGGAAAGATTGTAGAACACGTGCGCTACGTATATAAAGCCATAGCAGCCGGCTTGTCAGTTCAGTCGTGTTGAGCGATTTTCCTTAGCGCGGATCGAGTGGCGATTTACACAAGTGTGTCGAAGTGTTGTGTTATAATTAGTGCGGATTTCTTTATAGTTGACATTATTATTCCGTGTGGACAAATTTTACTTGAATTGTTGTAAGAGGTGTGCCGAGTTTTGGAATACTCGGCCCTTTTCCAGTTAATTATGTGACTGTCATTGCGGGGATTTGTGAATTAATTATTTGAGCGAAGTATAAGCCGTTATCTGCATGCTTTGTTGCCGATCCGCGCACTATCTGGCGGGAGTGATACGTAATATTTTTCTTGTGACTGCGGTGTTCAGTATTCGCCAGGCAGCCGAACACAAAACAGCAACCAATTTTTCCCGGCGGCCACCAGTTTGATTTTTTGTCTGCTAAAATCTATCATGACTAGATAATCGACTACGCGACTCTTCGGTAAGTCTGTTCAAGGTAACTTACTTATTATTTAATAAAAGAATTGTTATTTAGCTTAAATTGATGCCGATGCAATGCGATATATATACGAAAGTCACCACGTGGCAAGCGCGGGTTGAATTCTGTGTATGCATGTCTTCAAAGTTAACACTGGCTGAGCTAAAGTATTTATAAAGTAATTATGGCTGTGTATTTTCCCTAATTATATCATAATAATTTCTTTATATTCAAAGGGGGGCGTAAGAGAATGTTTTATTAACTAAATGTAGAGGTATATGAAACTGTATAAGTATTATGAACCTGTTTAAGTTTGCAATTCATCTCGAAATTGTAATAAGGGTTTATTTAGTTGACGAACTGTCTATAAATACTAGTCATTTAATTCTAAATTTTTTTACTGAAGGTAATTTCTGTGCTTTCTTAAAATTTCAAAATTTTCTTTTAATCTGAGCATGTGGTAGTGTGTGAATTAATTATGCTGGAGTCCTGAATGTTAGGGGGATCGTGAATTGGGTAACATTTGAGTAATTGTCAATATATATAATTGTTCAGGGTTCCCGACCTAAGACGATTCTCGATCCACTTCAGCGGGTGGCCGAACATCTGCCACCAATGGTATTACACGAGTGATTCTCCGTCTGTGCCGTCGGGAGGAAGAAATGGACAATACATCAGGTTTTATGCCGGATTTTACCAGGTGACATTTAACCCATTTATATATATTTGGCCTCTACAATGTAGAACATCTTATTCTCTTCCTGGAACATCTCCAGTTAAAGTTGTTGGGACACAAGTCCAGCGAGACAATTAGTGCTTGTAAATTTTGTCAGTGTATTTTACTAAGGCTTAAGCCCCCTGAGTAAGTGTGAGCCCGGACGGGGTCATGCGCTACCGAATTTTGCTGCTAAAATTTCTTTAAGGGTAAAAGTGTGTGTGACTTAAGATTACTGATTTATCGGGAGGGGGTGAATTATGCTTGCATTGATTAAGGGTATTCATAGCTATATGCGTTTCGTTTATTTTTTTGATTTAAAGGTTTGGGGAGGTGTTGTAACCTGTGGACGTCACCCGTAGGTGCCGTTAGTAACAGGTCTATAGCATGTTTTAGGTTGCTGGATCTGGTGGTGCGCATGGCCTCGCCTGTGGCCAAGCCAATTCTGTAGGAACACCTCAAATGTGTTTTATTAGGGGCTGATGTTGTAAAGTTTTTTAATTAAAATTGTCATTATATATATATATATATTTTATAAAAATTATCTTAACTCAGTAATAATTCAGTATAAGTGAAATTTCATTCAGTTCTTTTACTGCCATAGCCAGTGTACTACTAGTTCAGTTGTTAATATGAGTACACTATTGATTCTTACTTCCAATCATAAATTCTGTTATACATTCGTACGGCCGTGCAGCCATGTTGACCTGGCCATGGGGCAGTCCTATCTGGGGGAACCTTTCTAAAATTTGGAATTCTTGTGATAATTTCATTGGTTGCAAGCAGTCATAACCGGACTGGTTAATGGTTTGGTTTATGAAAGTTTTTTATGGAGGCTGGGCACTTTACCCTTTTACAGTAGTTTGGGATGGGGATCTAGGTCACCGATACTGAAGATGGTATTCTTCGGCGGCATGGTTAAACGTCTATGAGCTGCCTGCCAGGTGAACATGTGTGTAGTATATATATGTGTGTATATCGATATGTGTGCGCTAGGTGTATGTTTATGTAACTATTTATTTAGGTGTATTTATGTATTTATATTGATCGATGTTATATATTATTTATACTTGGGAGATACTATTATGCTGATGTTTTACATACATTATATTTTGATGAGATAATACGTGCATATTTTCAGAGGAGTGTAATGACAGGGAGTGATACTTGCATGTTATTTGAAATAGTAAATAAAATTGTTATTGTTGCTAAACAACGAGTTTAATTGCAAGTCCCGTCATACCGGACCCAGCGCAGTTTTGGCTTCCCTAGGCTCTGGCCTAGTTTTAAATAACTAGTGGCCCCTCTTTCAAAAAAAAATAAATAAAAAATAAAAAAAAAAGGTTTTTTTTTTAATAAAGTCTAAAAGTTGAAAGAGGGGTTACAAATGGTAGCAGAGCGCGATCGATTCTTTGGTCGAACCCTTGGGTCCTGTGGTGTGACGGGGCTTGCAAACTCGGAAATAGTTTGGAAAGAACATCAAACATCAGCAATATTTGAAAATGAAAATAATTGGTAGATGCTATGGGATTTCAATTGTAAACCTGGTGCCACCACGTGGCATGCGTTTTAGTTGGGGTTTTTATTATTGTTGAGATTGGACCTTACCGGAGGGCGCGGGGGGATTGCCGGGGGAATGGGCTGCCTTATATAAATAGTTATGAAATAATAGCGCGAGAGGTTAGCTGGATGCGGTATGGCCTGACCGGAAGTCGGTACTGTCATTGACCCGACTTAGTCACGGAAGTTATAATAAATGTCTTGTTGAATTGTTATATGTTGTGGTAGTTGTTCGGTGGTGTGGATTGTATGATAGTGTTAGTGTCTGATGTCGTTTCTTCTTTGAGTCTGGCGGCTGACGGAGAGTTGGTTCTGGAGTGGATCGGGTTTTCGCAGCGCTAGGGAACCCGGGGGTCCTCTCAATGGAAGGACTAGTACTTGAGATTTTCTTTTTGTAAGTCATGTTTGCGTGTTAGGTGTTTCGTGGAAATTTATGTTTGTTGTTGTGGGTTTTGAATTGTGCAATTCTGGTGGGGGTATGCTACCAGAAACTGCCCCACCCTCTTTCCGGAGTTCTCCAGAAATTTTCGGTTTTGGATGGAGTAGATGAGGACAGGTTGTTGGTCTTCTTGGACCTGGTCCTGCAGTTGGCAGATTTTCCGGGTGTGTCTGATGAGGAGGTCTTGTCCCTTATATACCCGTATTGCCGGGGTTCATTGGCATGGCTGGTCACCAGCATTCTGCGTCGGGACTGCAGTGTCGACACTTTCCATGCGGAGGTGTTGGACTTCTTCATATCCCGTCGACGACAAGACCAGTTGAAGTTTAAGTTATTCTATCGTCTACAGGCCAACGGAGAGGCATTGGGGGACTTCGTGCATGATGTAAGGAAAGCTGCCCGTATATTAAGACTGGGGTTGCCCGAGACGGAAGTCATACAGGTAATACGAGAAGGTCTGACTCCCCAAGAGAGATCCCGGCTGGTTTTCGCAGAGCCTCCACGTTCTTTTGCGGACCTGGACCGGTGGTGTGCGCATGCCAGGACTGTCCAGGCGAATGACGAGTCCCGGGGAAGAGCTGCTAAAGATGTCCAATACTCCAGTGGTTCATTAGGAAGAGCCAAAGAAGACAAACATGGTGGTTGGAGGAGAAACCAAGAGACGGTCAGAAAAACTGAATATTCCGGAAGTAATGGAGGCTACAAGGGGGTGGCAAGTGAGAAGACGGTAACAACAGCTACAGCACAGAAAACAAAGAAGTATGAAATTAACAGGGGGAGAAGAAATTATGTTAGTAAACAAACAGCGGCAAGTAGGGAGCCGGTAGAAATTTATTCCTATTTGGAGAGTAAGGAAACTTTAAAGGTTCCAGAGGAAGTACCAGTGCCTAATAGAGTTGTGGGTGAAGCAGGTGAAGAGAAAGAAGAAAAGCGGAATAACTTCTGGGGATTAATACAAGACGACAAGAAAACGTCTGTTAATACTGCGTCAGTGAGGACGTCATGGTTGAATCCAGATGCCGTGGAATTTGTTCGGGTATCTCCATCTCGGTTCGTGAGGGATCCAGATCCTGTGACATCATCATCGTCTACGCAGGGATGTGAGAAGTCACTTGAGAGTGTCGCTTTACCATCGCCAGTAGAAATTAATTTAGTCATTGCACATGAACCTGGACAGCTGGATTCCAGGGTGGAAAATGTTGAGAACGTTGTAGTTGCTGAGAGGGGTGAAGGAGAGGAATCGAAGGAAGAGGCAGAAGAGCGGTCTGCAGATGCGGCACAGGGGAGTATAGTTGTGGGTGTTAGAGAGACTGAAGAGTCTGAGTTTGCGGATGGACCCGGAGATGTCCAGGCTGCAAGTGTTTCTGAGGTTGCGGATGGACAAGGGGATGTCCATGCTGCAAGTGTGGTAGAAGTAGATGAGGTAGAAGTTGAGGAGAAATTTGGTGGCAGCGTTGTGGAGTGTGTGAGTGAGAATGATGTAGTGTGTGAAGATGTGCAGACGCCTTCTGTAGGTAGTGTTGAGGATTCCGAAGAACGAAAAGAAGTTTCAGGTGGACCAGGTGAGCAACTAGAGGAGGATGAGGATGTGCAGTGTTCTGATGGTGGAAGTGGATGTGATGGCGATGATGTTGATGATGAACGTGTTGAGGAAAATGAGATTGGAGAAGAAGTTAGTGAAGACGTTGGTGAAGCGGCTGGTGACGAGTGTGATGAAGAAATTGGTGAGGAGCTGAGGGAAGATGCGGTTGAAGATGGATCAGACGAGCAACTGGAGGATGGTGAGGAGGTGCAGTGTCATGAGGTTGATTTGGATTATGGGGACGAAAAAGGGGAAATTGCGGAAGAGGAAGAAAAGGAAGAAGTGGGAGAAAGAGAAGCAGGGAAGGCAGAAGCAGAGGAGTTAGATGATGAGGATAATCCAAATCGGCGTGAAAGTAGTGAGGTAAGTTGCCTTGATCCTGATTCCGAGGAAACAAGTCAGTACAGCTCAACACAAAATAATCCCTCAGAGAGTGGTGTACGAAAGGAAAGAGTCACTAAAGTCCGTCACAGAAAAGTGAGAAGAAGCGGTTAACGGGTAGCGGGTAGATGTTCACCACACTCCCAGTGGTGTTGTCTACTTCAGGGTTGCGCCCCTGCCCACGCGAGCCTTGGTTTTCTCCCGTCATTCTCCTTTTCGGAGGGAACCATGCCATTACCCTTAGTCCTAACTATTGACCGCCAAATGATCCTTGCCCCGTTTCATCTTCCCAATTTTCCAACCCCTCCCCTTTAAAAAAAAAAAAAAAAAAAAAAAAAACTATCAATAAGGAGTTAGAGAGACTTGCCGGAAGTGAGTAGATTGTGGTCCTCGAGATTGTAAGTTCCCCCCTGTTTTGTTCTAAAAGTTAAAATGGAGAAGTTATGGCTGTTGTTTCGTTATTTATAGTAATGGAATTGTTTGTTGATCATTGTAGGGTCGGTCCATGCCGCATTCTCCGGTTGTTTCCCGGGTGTTTTTGTTGAGAGAGAGGGTTGTATTTATTGGGTATCGACGTCGGTGGAGAAGTAACCCCCCCCTGCTAGTTACGCTGTTTTTGAAAAAGTAAGAGTTGAGATTAATGTTCGCGAGCCCTTGATGCGGTCTTCTCTGCCTGGCTAGGCGGGGCCGTTCGCCCTTGTGTAGGGATGTGGGCCAGTCATGTGACAAGGATGGAGATGCCTTGTTAGTGCATGTGGCTGGTCGGTCCAAGAGATGGACGAGAAGTAGTACGGTCACTCACATACCAAGGTGGGAGATACCTTGTTTGGTCTTAGGACGGGTATGTGAGTGGGACCGGTGGGAGTAGGTGATGGTCACCGGAGAGGGCGACGTGATGGGGCGGTCCCGTGGGGTTGGCATGGCGGAGAGGGTCGCATGGGGAATGGACGCAGTTGTGTGATAGCCTCTGTTCTCCTAGGAGCCATGACTGATGGGAAAACCGATACCAACTCGAATATGGAATATAAGGATGGTACACTGCAGGGTACCACTGAGTTCCAGTTGGGGCAACCATGTTGCCCTTTTGGAGTGGGGGTGTGCCGAGTTTTGGAATACTCGGCCCTTTCCCAGTTAATTATGTGACTGTCATTGCGGGGATTTGTGAATTAATTATTTGAGCGAAGTATAAGCCGTTATCTGCATGCTTTGTTGCCGATCCGCGCACTATCTGGCGGGAGTGATACGTAATATTTTTCTTGTGACTGCGGTGTTCAGTATTCGCCAGGCAGCCGAACACGAAACAGCAACCAATTTCTCCCGGCGGCCACCAGTTTGATTTTTTGTCGGCTAAAATCTATCATGACCAGATAATCGACTACGCGACTCTTCGGTAAGTCTGTTCAAGGTAACTTACTTATTATTTAATAAAAGAATTGTTATTTAGCTTAAATTGATGCCGATGCAATGCGATATATATATACGAAAGTCACCACGTGGCAAGCGCGGGTTGAATTCTGTGTATGCATGTCTTGAAAGTTAACACTGGCTGAGCTAAAATTATTTATAATCAATATAATCTTTATAATCAAAGGGGGGCGTAAGAGAATGTTTTATTAACTAAATGTAGAGGTATATGAAACTGTATAAGTATTATGAACCTGTTTAAGTTTGCAACTCATCTCGAAATTGTAATAAGGGTTTATTTAGTTGACGAACTGTCTATAAATACTAGTCATTTAAATCTAAATTTTTTTACTGAAGGTAATTTCTGTGCTTTCTTAAAATTTCAAAATTTTCTTTTAATCTGAGCATGTGGTAGTGTGTGAATTAATTATGCTGGAGTCCTGAATGTTAGGGGGATCGTGAATTGGGTAACATTTGAGTAATTGTCAATATATATAATTGTTCAGGGTTCCCGACCTAAGACGATTCTCGATCCACTTCAGCGGGTGGCCGAACATCTGCCACCAATGGTATTACACGAGTGATTCTCCGTCTGTGCCGTCGGGAGGAAGAAATGGACAATACATCAGGTTTTATGCCGGATTTTACCAGGTGACATTTAACCCATTTATATATATTTGGCCTCTACAATGTAGAACATCTTATTCTCTTCCTGGAACATCTCCAGTTAAAGTTGTTGGGACACAAGTCCAGCGAGACAATTAGTGCTTGTAAATTTTGTCAGTGTATTTTACTAAGGCTTAAGCCCCCTGAGTAAGTGTGAGCCCGGACGGGGTCATGCGCTACCGAATTTTGCTGCTAAAATTTCTTTAAGGGTAAAAGTGTGTGTGACTTAAGATTACTGATTTATCGGGAGGGGGTGAATTATGCTTGCATTGATTAAGGGTATTCATAGCTATATGCGTTTCGTTTATTTTTTTGATTTAAAGGTTTGGGGAGGTGTTGTAACCTGTGGACGTCACCCGTAGGTGCCGTTAGTAACAGGTCTATAGCATGTTTTAGGTTGCTGGATCTGGTGGTGCGCATGGCCTCGCCTGTGGCCAAGCCAATTCTGTAGGAACACCTCAAATGTGTTTTATTAGGGGCTGATGTTGTAAAGTTTTTTAATTAAAATTGTCATTATATATATATATATATTTTATAAAAATTATCTTAACTCAGTAATAATTCAGTATAAGTGAAATTTCATTCAGTTCTTTTACTGCCATAGCCAGTGTACTACTAGTTCAGTTGTTAATATGAGTACACTATTGATTCTTACTTCCAATCATAAATTCTGTTATACATTCGTACGGCCGTGCAGCCATGTTGACCTGGCCATGGGGCAGTCCTATCTGGGGGAACCTTTCTAAAATTTGGAATTCTTGTGATAATTTCATTGGTTGCAAGCAGTCATAACCGGACTGGTTAATGGTTTGGTTTATGAAAGTTTTTTATGGAGGCTGGGCACTTTACCCTTTTACAGTAGTTTGGGATGGGGATCTAGGTCACCGATACTGAAGATGGTATTCTTCGGCGGCATGGTTAAACGTCTATGAGCTGCCTGCCAGGTGAACATGTGTGTAGTATATATATGTGTGTATATCGATATGTGTGCGCTAGGTGTAT
Organism: Magicicada septendecula; assembly: GCA_034769895.1. Classification (NCBI taxonomy): domain Eukaryota; kingdom Metazoa; phylum Arthropoda; class Insecta; order Hemiptera; family Cicadidae; genus Magicicada; species Magicicada septendecula. Next base: position 307,659,147 of record CM068373.1, on the reverse strand, counting down.
GTTTATGTAACTATTTATTTAGGTGTATTTATGTATTTATATTGATCGATGTTATATATTATTTATACTTGGGAGATACTATTATGCTGATGTTTTACATACATTATATTTTGATGAGATAATACGTGCATATTTTCAGAGGAGTGTAATGACAGGGAGTGATACTTGCATGTTATTTGAAATAGTAAATAAAATTGTTATTGTTGCTAAACAACGAGTTTAATTGCAAGTCCCGTCATACCGGACCCAGCGCAGTTTTGGCTTCCCTAGGCTCTGGCCTAGTTTTAAATAACTAGTGGCCCCTCTTTCAAAAAAAAATAAATAAAAAATAAAAAAAAAAGGTTTTTTTTTTAATAAAGTCTAAAAGTTGAAAGAGGGGTTACAAATGGTAGCAGAGCGCGATCGATTCTTTGGTCGAACCCTTGGGTCCTGTGGTGTGACGGGGCTTGCAAACTCGGAAATAGTTTGGAAAGAACATCAAACATCAGCAATATTTGAAAATGAAAATAATTGGTAGATGCTATGGGATTTCAATTGTAAACCTGGTGCCACCACGTGGCATGCGTTTTAGTTGGGGTTTTTATTATTGTTGAGATTGGACCTTACCGGAGGGCGCGGGGGGATTGCCGGGGGAATGGGCTGCCTTATATAAATAGTTATGAAATAATAGCGCGAGAGGTTAGCTGGATGCGGTATGGCCTGACCGGAAGTCGGTACTGTCATTGACCCGACTTAGTCACGGAAGTTATAATAAATGTCTTGTTGAATTGTTATATGTTGTGGTAGTTGTTCGGTGGTGTGGATTGTATGATAGTGTTAGTGTCTGATGTCGTTTCTTCTTTGAGTCTGGCGGCTGACGGAGAGTTGGTTCTGGAGTGGATCGGGTTTTCGCAGCGCTAGGGAACCCGGGGGTCCTCTCAATGGAAGGACTAGTACTTGAGATTTTCTTTTTGTAAGTCATGTTTGCGTGTTAGGTGTTTCGTGGAAATTTATGTTTGTTGTTGTGGGTTTCGAATTGTGCAATTCTGGTGGGGGTATGCTACCAGAAACTGCCCCACCCTCTTTCCGGAGTTCTCCAGAAATTTTCGGTTTTGGATGGAGTAGATGAGGACAGGTTGTTGGTCTTCTTGGACCTGGTCCTGCAGTTGGCAGATTTTCCGGGTGTGTCTGATGAGGAGGTCTTGTCCCTTATATACCCGTATTGCCGGGGTTCATTGGCATGGCTGGTCACCAGCATTCTGCGTCGGGACTGCAGTGTCGACACTTTCCATGCGGAGGTGTTGGACTTCTTCATATCCCGTCGACGACAAGACCAGTTGAAGTTTAAGTTATTCTATCGTCTACAGGCCAACGGAGAGGCATTGGGGGACTTCGTGCATGATGTAAGGAAAGCTGCCCGTATATTAAGACTGGGGTTGCCCGAGACGGAAGTCATACAGGTAATACGAGAAGGTCTGACTCCCCAAGAGAGATCCCGGCTGGTTTTCGCAGAGCCTCCACGTTCTTTTGCGGACCTGGACCGGTGGTGTGCGCATGCCAGGACTGTCCAGGCGAATGACGAGTCCCGGGGAAGAGCTGCTAAAGATGTCCAATACTCCAGTGGTTCATTAGGAAGAGCCAAAGAAGACAAACATGGTGGTTGGAGGAGAAACCAAGAGACGGTCAGAAAAACTGAATATTCCGGAAGTAATGGAGGCTACAAGGGGGTGGCAAGTGAGAAGACGGTAACAACAGCTACAGCACAGAAAACAAAGAAGTATGAAATTAACAGGGGGAGAAGAAATTATGTTAGTAAACAAACAGCGGCAAGTAGGGAGCCGGTAGAAATTTATTCCTATTTGGAGAGTAAGGAAACTTTAAAGGTTCCAGAGGAAGTACCAGTGCCTAATAGAGTTGTGGGTGAAGCAGGTGAAGAGAAAGAAGAAAAGCGGAATAACTTCTGGGGATTAATACAAGACGACAAGAAAACGTCTGTTAATACTGCGTCAGTGAGGACGTCATGGTTGAATCCAGATGCCGTGGAATTTGTTCGGGTATCTCCATCTCGGTTCGTGAGGGATCCAGATCCTGTGACATCATCATCGTCTACGCAGGGATGTGAGAAGTCACTTGAGAGTGTCGCTTTACCATCGCCAGTAGAAATTAATTTAGTCATTGCACATGAACCTGGACAGCTGGATTCCAGGGTGGAAAATGTTGAGAACGTTGTAGTTGCTGAGAGGGGTGAAGGAGAGGAATCGAAGGAAGAGGCAGAAGAGCGGTCTGCAGATGCGGCACAGGGGAGTATAGTTGTGGGTGTTAGAGAGACTGAAGAGTCTGAGTTTGCGGATGGACCCGGAGATGTCCAGGCTGCAAGTGTTTCTGAGGTTGCGGATGGACAAGGGGATGTCCATGCTGCAAGTGTGGTAGAAGTAGATGAGGTAGAAGTTGAGGAGAAATTTGGTGGCAGCGTTGTGGAGTGTGTGAGTGAGAATGATGTAGTGTGTGAAGATGTGCAGACGCCTTCTGTAGGTAGTGTTGAGGATTCCGAAGAACGAAAAGAAGTTTCAGGTGGACCAGGTGAGCAACTAGAGGAGGACGAGGATGTGCAGTGTTCTGATGGTGGAAGTGGATGTGATGGCGATGATGTTGATGATGAACGTGTTGAGGAAAATGAGATTGGAGAAGAAGTTAGTGAAGACGTTGGTGAAGCGGCTGGTGACGAGTGTGATGAAGAAATTGGTGAGGAGCTGAGGGAAGATGCGGTTGAAGATGGATCAGACGAGCAACTGGAGGATGGTGAGGAGGTGCAGTGTCATGAGGTTGATTTGGATTATGGGGACGAAAAAGGGGAAATTGCGGAAGAGGAAGAAAAGGAAGAAGTGGGAGAAAGAGAAGCAGGGAAGGCAGAAGCAGAGGAGTTAGATGATGAGGATAATCCAAATCGGCGTGAAAGTAGTGAGGTAAGTTGCCTTGATCCTGATTCCGAGGAAACAAGTCAGTACAGCTCAACACAAACTAATCCCTCAGAGAGTGGTGTACGAAAGGAAAGAGTCACTAAAGTCCGTCACAGAAAAGTGAGAAGAAGCGGTTAACGGGTAGCGGGTAGATGTTCACCACACTCCCAGTGGTGTTGTCTACTTCAGGGTTGCGCCCCTGCCCACGCGAGCCTTGGTTTTCTCCCGTCATTCTCCTTTTCGGAGGGAACCATGCCCTTACCCTTAGTCCTAACTATTGACCGCCAAATGATCCTTGCCCCGTTTCATCTTCCCAATTTTCCTACCCCTCCCCTTAAAAAAAAAAAAAAAAAAAAAAAAAACTATCAATAAGGAGTTAGAGAGACTTGCCGGAAGTGAGTAGATTGTGGTCCTCGAGATTGTAAGTTCCCCCCTGTTTTGTTCTAAAAGTTAAAATGGAGAAGTTATGGCTGTTGTTTCGTTATTTATAGTAATGGAATTGTTTGTTGATCATTGTAGGGTCGGTCCATGCCGCATTCTCCGGTTGTTTCCCGGGTGTTTTTGTTGAGAGAGAGGGTTGTATTTATTGGGTATCGACGTCGGTGGAGAAGTAACCCCCCCCTGCTAGTTACGCTGTTTTTGAAAAAGTAAGAGTTGAGATTAATGTTCGCGAGCCCTTAATGCGGTCTTCTCTGCCTGGCTAGGCGGGGCCGTTCGCCCTTGTGTAGGGATGTGGGCCAGTCATGTGACAAGGATGGAGATGCCTTGTTAGTGCATGTGGCTGGTCGGTCCAAGAGATGGACGAGAAGTAGTACGGTCACTCACATACCAAGGTGGGAGATACCTTGTTTGGTCTTAGGACGGGTATGTGAGTGGGACCGGTGGGAGTAGGTGATGGTCACCGGAGAGGGCGACGTGATGGGGCGGTCCCGTGGGGTTGGCATGGCGGAGAGGGTCGCATGGGGAATGGACGCAGTTGTGTGATAGCCTCTGTTCTCCTAGGAGCCATGACTGATGGGAAAACCGATACCAACTCGAATATGGAATATAAGGATGGTACACTGCAGGGTACCACTGAGTTCCAGTTGGGGCAACCATGTTGCCCTTTTGGAGTGGGGGTGTGCCGAGTTTTGGAATACTCGGCCCTTTCCCAGTTAATTATGTGACTGTCATTGCGGGGGTTTGTGAATTAATTATTTGAGCGAAGTATAAGCCGTTATCTGCATGCTTTGTTGCCGATCCGCGCACTATCTGGCGGGAGTGATACGTAATATTTTTCTTGTGACTGCGGTGTTCAGTATTCGCCAGGCAGCCGAACACGAAACAGCAACCAATTTCTCCCGGCGGCCACCAGTTTGATTTTTTGTCGGCTAAAATCTATCATGACCAGATAATCGACTACGCGACTCTTCGGTAAGTCTGTTCAAGGTAACTTACTTATTATTTAATAAAAGAATTGTTATTTAGCTTAAATTGATGCCGATGCAATGCGATATATATACGAAAGTCACCACGTGGCAAGCGCGGGTTGAATTCTGTGTATGCATGTCTTGAAAGTTAACACTGGCTGAGCTAAAATTATTTATAATCAATATAATCTTTATAATCAAAGGGGGGCGTAAGAGAATGTTTTATTAACTAAATGTAGAGGTATATGAAACTGTATAAGTATTATGAACCTGTTTAAGTTTGCAACTCATCTCGAAATTGTAATAAGGGTTTATTTAGTTGACGAACTGTCTATAAATACTAGTCATTTAAATCTAAATTTTTTTACTGAAGGTAATTTCTGTGCTTTCTTAAAATTTCAAAATTTTCTTTTAATCTGAGCATGTGGTAGTGTGTGAATTAATTATGCTGGAGTCCTGAATGTTAGGGGGATCGTGAATTGGGTAACATTTGAGTAATTGTCAATATATATAATTGTTCAGGGTTCCCGACCTAAGACGATTCTCGATCCACTTCAGCGGGTGGCCGAACATCTGCCACCAATGGTATTACACGAGTGATTCTCCGTCTGTGCCGTCGGGAGGAAGAAATGGACAATACATCAGGTTTTATGCCGGATTTTACCAGGTGACATTTAACCCATTTATATATATTTGGCCTCTACAATGTAGAACATCTTATTCTCTTCCTGGAACATCTCCAGTTAAAGTTGTTGGGACACAAGTCCAGCGAGACAATTAGTGCTTGTAAATTTTGTCAGTGTATTTTACTAAGGCTTAAGCCCCCTGAGTAAGTGTGAGCCCGGACGGGGTCATGCGCTACCGAATTTTGCTGCTAAAATTTCTTTAAGGGTAAAAGTGTGTGTGACTTAAGATTACTGATTTATCGGGAGGGGGTGAATTATGCTTGCATTGATTAAGGGTATTCATAGCTATATGCGTTTCGTTTATTTTTTTGATTTAAAGGTTTGGGGAGGTGTTGTAACCTGTGGACGTCACCCGTAGGTGCCGTTAGTAACAGGTCTATAGCATGTTTTAGGTTGCTGGATCTGGTGGTGCGCATGGCCTCGCCTGTGGCCAAGCCAATTCTGTAGGAACACCTCAAATGTGTTTTATTAGGGGCTGATGTTGTAAAGTTTTTTAATTAAAATTGTCATTATATATATATATATATTTTATAAAAATTATCTTAACTCAGTAATAATTCAGTATAAGTGAAATTTCATTCAGTTCTTTTACTGCCATAGCCAGTGTACTACTAGTTCAGTTGTTAATATGAGTACACTATTGATTCTTACTTCCAATCATAAATTCTGTTATACATTCGTACGGCCGTGCAGCCATGTTGACCTGGCCATGGCGCAGTCCTATCTGGGGGAACCTTTCTAAAATTTGGAATTCTTGTGATAATTTCATTGGTTGCAAGCAGTCATAACCGGACTGGTTAATGGTTTGGTTTATGAAAGTTTTTTATGGAGGCTGGGCACTTTACCCTTTTACAGTAGTTTGGGATGGGGATCTAGGTCACCGATACTGAAGATGGTATTCTTCGGCGGCATGGTTAAACGTCTATGAGCTGCCTGCCAGGTGAACATGTGTGTAGTATATATATGTGTGTATATCGATATGTGTGCGCTAGGTGTATGTTTATGTAACTATTTATTTAGGTGTATTTATGTATTTATATTGATCGATGTTATATATTATTTATACTTGGGAGATACTATTATGCTGATGTTTTACATACATTATATTTTGATGAGATAATACGTGCATATTTTCAGAGGAGTGTAATGACAGGGAGTGATACTTGCATGTTATTTGAAATAGTAAATAAAATTGTTATTGTTGCTAAACAACGAGTTTAATTGCAAGTCCCGTCATACCGGACCCAGCGCAGTTTTGGCTTCCCTAGGCTCTGGCCTAGTTTTAAATAACTAGTGGCCCCTCTTTCAAAAAAAAATAAATAAAAAATAAAAAAAAAGGTTTTTTTTTTAATAAAGTCTAAAAGTTGAAAGAGGGGTTACAAATGGTAGCAGAGCGCGATCGATTCTTTGGTCGAACCCTTGGGTCCTGTGGTGTGACGGGGCTTGCAAACTCGGAAATAGTTTGGAAAGAACATCAAACATCAGCAATATTTGAAAATGAAAATAATTGGTAAATGCTATGGGATTTCAATTGTAAACCTGGTGCCACCACGTGGCATGCGTTTTAGTTGGGGTTTTCATTATTGTTGAGATTGGACCTTACCGGAGGGCGCGGGGGGATTGCCGGGGGAATGGGCTGCCTTATATAAATAGTTATGAAATAATAGCGCGAGAGGTTAGCTGGATGCGGTATGGCCTGACCGGAAGTCGGTACTGTCATTGACCCGACTTAGTCACGGAAGTTATAATAAATGTCTTGTTGAATTGTTATATGTTGTGGTAGTTGTTCGGTGGTGTGGATTGTATGATAGTGTTAGTGTCTGATGTCGTTTCTTCTTTGAGTCTGGCGGCTGACGGAGAGTTGGTTCTGGAGTGGATCGGGTTTTCGCAGCGCTAGGGAACCCGGGGGTCCTCTCAATGGAAGGACTAGTACTTGAGATTTTCTTTTTGTAAGTCATGTTTGCGTGTTAGGTGTTTCGTGGAAATTTATGTTTGTTGTTGTGGGTTTCGAATTGTGCAATTCTGGTGGGGGTATGCTACCAGAAACTGCCCCACCCTCTTTCCGGAGTTCTCCAGAAATTTTCGGTTTTGGATGGAGTAGATGAGGACAGGTTGTTGGTCTTCTTGGACCTGGTCCTGCAGTTGGCAGATTTTCCGGGTGTGTCTGATGAGGAGGTCTTGTCCCTTATATACCCGTATTGCCGGGGTTCATTGGCATGGCTGGTCACCAGCATTCTGCGTCGGGACTGCAGTGTCGACACTTTCCATGCGGAGGTGTTGGACTTCTTCATATCCCGTCGACGACAAGACCAGTTGAAGTTTAAGTTATTCTATCGTCTACAGGCCAACGGAGAGGCATTGGGGGACTTCGTGCATGATGTAAGGAAAGCTGCCCGTATATTAAGACTGGGGTTGCCCGAGACGGAAGTCATACAGGTAATACGAGAAGGTCTGACTCCCCAAGAGAGATCCCGGCTGGTTTTCGCAGAGCCTCCACGTTCTTTTGCGGACCTGGACCGGTGGTGTGCGCATGCCAGGACTGTCCAGGCGAATGACGAGTCCCGGGGAAGAGCTGCTAAAGATGTCCAATACTCCAGTGGTTCATTAGGAAGAGCCAAAGAAGACAAACATGGTGGTTGGAGGAGAAACCAAGAGACGGTCAGAAAAACTGAATATTCCGGAAGTAATGGAGGCTACAAGGGGGTGGCAAGTGAGAAGACGGTAACAACAGCTACAGCACAGAAAACAAAGAAGTATGAAATTAACAGGGGGAGAAGAAATTATGTTAGTAAACAAACAGCGGCAAGTAGGGAGCCGGTAGAAATTTATTCCTATTTGGAGAGTAAGGAAACTTTAAAGGTTCCAGAGGAAGTACCAGTGCCTAATAGAGTTGTGGGTGAAGCAGGTGAAGAGAAAGAAGAAAAGCGGAATAACTTCTGGGGATTAATACAAGACGACAAGAAAACGTCTGTTAATACTGCGTCAGTGAGGACGTCATGGTTGAATCCAGATGCCGTGGAATTTGTTCGGGTATCTCCATCTCGGTTCGTGAGGGATCCAGATCCTGTGACATCATCATCGTCTACGCAGGGATGTGAGAAGTCACTTGAGAGTGTCGCTTTACCATCGCCAGTAGAAATTAATTTAGTCATTGCACATGAACCTGGACAGCTGGATTCCAGGGTGGAAAATGTTGAGAACGTTGTAGTTGCTGAGAGGGGTGACGGAGAGGAATCGAAGGAAGAGGCAGAAGAGCGGTCTGCAGATGCGGCACAGGGGAGTATAGTTGTGGGTGTTAGAGAGACTGAAGAGTCTGAGTTTGCGGATGGACCCGGAGATGTCCAGGCTGCAAGTGTTTCTGAGGTTGCGGATGGACAAGGGGATGTCCATGCTGCAAGTGTGGTAGAAGTAGATGAGGTAGAAGTTGAGGAGAAATTTGGTGGCAGCGTTGTGGAGTGTGTGAGTGAGAATGATGTAGTGTGTGAAGATGTGCAGACGCCTTCTGTAGGTAGTGTTGAGGATTCCGAAGAACGAAAAGAAGTTTCAGGTGGACCAGGTGAGCAACTAGAGGAGGACGAGGATGTGCAGTGTTCTGATGGTGGAAGTGGATGTGATGGCGATGATGTTGATGATGAACGTGTTGAGGAAAATGAGATTGGAGAAGAAGTTAGTGAAGACGTTGGTGAAGCGGCTGGTGACGAGTGTGATGAAGAAATTGGTGAGGAGCTGAGGGAAGATGCGGTTGAAGATGGATCAGACGAGCAACTGGAGGATGGTGAGGAGGTGCAGTGTCATGAGGTTGATTTGGATTATGGGGACGAAAAAGGGGAAATTGCGGAAGAGGAAGAAAAGGAAGAAGTGGGAGAAAGAGAAGCAGGGAAGGCAGAAGCAGAGGAGTTAGATGATGAGGATAATCCAAATCGGCGTGAAAGTAGTGAGGTAAGTTGCCTTGATCCTGATTCCGAGGAAACAAGTCAGTACAGCTCAACACAAAATAATCCCTCAGAGAGTGGTGTACGAAAGGAAAGAGTCACTAAAGTCCGTCACAGAAAAGTGAGAAGAAGCGGTTAACGGGTAGCGGGTAGATGTTCACCACACTCCCAGTGGTGTTGTCTACTTCAGGGTTGCGCCCCTGCCCACGCGAGCCTTGGTTTTCTCCCGTCATTCTCCTTTTCGGAGGGAACCATGCCATTACCCTTAGTCCTAACTATTGACCGCCAAATGATCCTTGCCCCGTTTCATCTTCCCAATTTTCCTACCCCTCCCCTTTAAAAAAAAAAAAAAAAAAAAAAAAACTATCAATAAGGAGTTAGAGAGACTTGCCGGAAGTGAGTAGATTGTGGTCCTCGAGATTGTAAGTTCCCCCCTGTTTTGTTCTAAAAGTTAAAATGGAGAAGTTATGGCTGTTGTTTCGTTATTTATAGTAATGGAATTGTTTGTTGATCATTGTAGGGTCGGTCCATGCCGCATTCTCCGGTTGTTTCCCGGGTGTTTTTGTTGAGAGAGAGGGTTGTATTTATTGGGTATCGACGTCGGTGGAGAAGTAACCCCCCCCTGCTAGTTACGCTGTTTTTGAAAAAGTAAGAGTTGAGATTAATGTTCGAGAGCCCTTGATGCGGTCTTCTCTGCCTGGCTAGGCGGGGCCGTTCGCCCTTGTGTAGGGATGTGGGCCAGTCATGTGACAAGGATGGAGATGCCTTGTTAGTGCATGTGGCTGGTCGGTCCAAGAGATGGACGAGAAGTAGTACGGTCACTCACATACCAAGGTGGGAGATACCTTGTTTGGTCTTAGGACGGGTATGTGAGTGGGACCGGTGGGAGTAGGTGATGGTCACCGGAGAGGGCGACGTGATGGGGCGGTCCCGTGGGGTTGGCATGGCGGAGAGGGTCGCATGGGGAATGGACGCAGTTGTGTGATAGCCTCTGTTCTCCTAGGAGCCATGACTGATGGGAAAACCGATACCAACTCGAATATGGAATATAAGGATGGTACACTGCAGGGTACCACTGAGTTCCAGTTGGGGCAACCATGTTGCCCTTTTGGAGTGGGGGTGTGCCGAGTTTTGGAATACTCGGCCCTTTCCCAGTTAATTATGTGACTGTCATTGCGGGGGTTTGTGAATTAATTATTTGAGCGAAGTATAAGCCGTTATCTGCATGCTTTGTTGCCGATCCGCGCACTATCTGGCGGGAGTGATACGTAATATTTTTCTTGTGACTGCGGTGTTCAGTATTCGCCAGGCAGCCGAACACGAAACAGCAACCAATTTCTCCCGGCGGCCACCAGTTTGATTTTTTGTCGGCTAAAATCTATCATGACCAGATAATCGACTACGCGACTCTTCGGTAAGTCTGTTCAAGGTAACTTACTTATTATTTAATAAAAGAATTGTTATTTAGCTTAAATTGATGCCGATGCAATGCGATATATATACGAAAGTCACCACGTGGCAAGCGCGGGTTGAATTCTGTGTATGCATGTCTTGAAAGTTAACACTGGCTGAGCTAAAATTATTTATAATCAATATAATCTTTATAATCAAAGGGGGGCGTAAGAGAATGTTTTATTAACTAAATGTAGAGGTATATGAAACTGTATAAGTATTATGAACCTGTTTAAGTTTGCAACTCATCTCGAAATTGTAATAAGGGTTTATTTAGTTGACGAACTGTCTATAAATACTAGTCATTTAAATCTAAATTTTTTTACTGAAGGTAATTTCTGTGCTTTCTTAAAATTTCAAAATTTTCTTTTAATCTGAGCATGTGGTAGTGTGTGAATTAATTATGCTGGAGTCCTGAATGTTAGGGGGATCGTGAATTGGGTAACATTTGAGTAATTGTCAATATATATAATTGTTCAGGGTTCCCGACCTAAGACGATTCTCGATCCACTTCAGCGGGTGGCCGAACATCTGCCACCAATGGTATTACACGAGTGATTCTCCGTCTGTGCCGTCGGGAGGAAGAAATGGACAATACATCAGGTTTTATGCCGGATTTTACCAGGTGACATTTAACCCATTTATATATATTTGGCCTCTACAATGTAGAACATCTTATTCTCTTCCTGGAACATCTCCAGTTAAAGTTGTTGGGACACAAGTCCAGCGAGACAATTAGTGCTTGTAAATTTTGTCAGTGTATTTTACTAAGGCTTAAGCCCCCTGAGTAAGTGTGAGCCCGGACGGGGTCATGCGCTACCGAATTTTGCTGCTAAAATTTCTTTAAGGGTAAAAGTGTGTGTGACTTAAGATTACTGATTTATCGGGAGGGGGTGAATTATGCTTGCATTGATTAAGGGTATTCATAGCTATATGCGTTTCGTTTATTTTTTTGATTTAAAGGTTTGGGGAGGTGTTGTAACCTGTGGACGTCACCCGTAGGTGCCGTTAGTAACAGGTCTATAGCATGTTTTAGGTTGCTGGATCTGGTGGTGCGCATGGCCTCGCCTGTGGCCAAGCCAATTCTGTAGGAACACCTCAAATGTGTTTTATTAGGGGCTGATGTTGTAAAGTTTTTTAATTAAAATTGTCATTATATATATATATATATATTTTATAAAAATTATCTTAACTCAGTAATAATTCAGTATAAGTGAAATTTCATTCAGTTCTTTTACTGCCATAGCCAGTGTACTACTAGTTCAGTTGTTAATATGAGTACACTATTGATTCTTACTTCCAATCATAAATTCTGTTATACATTCGTACGGCCGTGCAGCCATGTTGACCTGGCCATGGCGCAGTCCTATCTGGGGGAACCTTTCTAAAATTTGGAATTCTTGTGATAATTTCATTGGTTGCAAGCAGTCATAACCGGACTGGTTAATGGTTTGGTTTATGAAAGTTTTTTATGGAGGCTGGGCACTTTACCCTTTTACAGTAGTTTGGGATGGGGATCTAGGTCACCGATACTGAAGATGGTATTCTTCGGCGGCATGGTTAAACGTCTATGAGCTGCCTGCCAGGTGAACATGTGTGTAGTATATATATGTGTGTATATCGATATGTGTGCGCTAGGTGTATGTTTATGTAACTATTTATTTAGGTGTATTTATGTATTTATATTGATCGATGTTATATATTATTTATACTTGGGAGATACTATTATGCTGATGTTTTACATACATTATATTTTGATGAGATAATACGTGCATATTTTCAGAGGAGTGTAATGACAGGGAGTGATACTTGCATGTTATTTGAAATAGTAAATAAAATTGTTATTGTTGCTAAACAACGAGTTTAATTGCAAGTCCCGTCATACCGGACCCAGCGCAGTTTTGGCTTCCCTAGGCTCTGGCCTAGTTTTAAATAACTAGTGGCCCCTCTTTAAAAAAAAAAAAATAAATAAAAAATAAAAAAAAGGTTTTTTTTTTAATAAAGTCTAAAAGTTGAAAGAGGGGTTACAGAGGCTATCTTGTTGATTACAATTTATTAATTGTGATAATTAAAGCTGGATATTAGTGACTTCATTGGTGTCTTGTATTTTCTTTTCCACTGTACCATACGACAATAAGTGAGACCGATGGTTTTCCTGACAAAAAGATTAATTTTCTTGTTTTAATTATTTGAAAAATTTAATAATGTGTTGATTGTTTGTAAAAGAATTAAAAATGTAAGGAACAGAACAAATAGAACAATATATACAGAGCGTTTCACAGAAGTATACAGATACTCTTAGTATGTGTTTTGCAGGTGAACTTAAGAAATATGTCTATATAAACATACGCCTGGAAACGCATTGTTTTTAGTTACAATTTCTAAACGATTAGTTTAAATTTCGCAAGAGTACGGGGTTTGTAAATTAAGCAATGAGACTAATCATGTAGCAGACAATATGGCAGAACTGTAAGGTTTCCATTAACACAGATGGTTAGATAAACAGCTGATTGATATTAAGTATTAATATTTATTGTCTATAATTGGAACGTAAAACACACACAAGCTTTTCGTGAAGTGAGTTTTGTTGTGCGTTATAAAAATGAGTGACATTAATTATGCATTCAAGTTTTGTGTTAAACTAGGGCACAATGGTACTGAGACTTTCAAAATTGACCAAGGCATATGGAGATGAAACTTTGTGTCAATGGGACAAGTTTTTAGATGGTTTAAAGCATTTTCAGATGGCCGGGAATCAATTAAGGACGTTGGATTGTAATCACACTTTGGAAGATCATCTAAGTCAAGAACTGACAACAATGTTGATCGAATCAGGGACTTGGTCCGGTCTGACCGTCGATTAATCATCAGAATAATCGTAGAATAATTAAATTTGAACCACACTACAGTTTATCAAGTTTTGACAAACGAATTGGGAATGAGAAACGTTTTTGCGAAAATGGTCCCAAAAAACCTCATTCTAGAACAGAAAGACAAAAGGATGGAAGTGTGCCGTGATCTTCTAGGATGAATTGAAAATGATCCTGATTTCTAAAAATTGTTATTACTGGTGATGAATCATGGATCTTTGAGTACGATCCAGAAACAAAATGCTAGAGGGAGGAGTGGCACACACCTAACTCACCACGTCCCAAGAATGAAAAAAATGAGCAAATCCAAAATCAAAACCATGTTCATTTGTTTCTTTGATAGTAATGGCATTGTCCATTATGACTTTTTGCCTACAGGACAGACTGTCACTCAACATGTTTACCGATAAATTCTTAAAAGGCTGCAGAAAGAGTTGGTTGCATAAGTCCAACCATCATGAACACCCGGATGCTGCATCGTGACAGTGCACCTTGTCACACATCACTCTCGATTAATGAGTTTTTAGCAAAGAAAAATTTTCCTGTTGCTCAGCCCTCCTTATTCACCTGACTTGAGTCCCTGTGACTACTTTCTCTTCCCTAAATTGAAGAAACATCAAAGGACACCAATTTTGAATGATAGTCAACATTAAAAAAAATGTAACTACCCAGTTGAAGGAGATTCCAGTATTTTAATTCCAGCACTGCTATGAAGAGTGGAAAGGCCATGTAAAGTGCTGTGTGGCTTCCCAAGGGAACTGTTTTGAAGGAGATAGAGTCTAGATATAGTGTGATTGTAAATAAAAGGTTTTACTGAATTAGTCTCATTATTTAATTTACAGACCTCGTAATTTGTGATTTAAACGATCATATGTACACTGATTTTTGTGAATTATCCATACTAGATTTTCTAACAGCAGGAAATACAGATAAGATATTATAAGTTATTAACTTTTAACAATATTTTAAAATAGTATAACATTGCAATACCAACGAAGATAAGTAAACTAAGTAATGTGTAGCTCAAACGAATGATTTTGTATATCTTGATTTGTCCCAAACAAAAACTAAAACTGACATTTTTATAGTTATAAGGCTTACCCTTGTTTCATTTAATTCCTACGAATCTCAGTATAAGAGAATGCTGAATGTTAGATATGTTTTATAATTAAGTAATGTTTTAAACATTTAAAAAAGTCTTTTTTAAGTCATAATTTTTATTGATACGATTCCTCGAGGAATTATTACATTGTAGGTTTATGGCCATTTGATTTGAATTTCCTGCTGTTTTAAAATCAAAAGAATCAGTTTTGTCACACAATCTGAATAAATATACAAACTTTCTGTTCAAAGTTATATTTTGGCTTAAAATTTAGGCTAAATCTTTTGGACGTTATGACTTGAAAACAAAACATTTTTAGTTAATGTCGTTGTTCCCTGCCGGACTTTTAGGCCGTGGTCTAATACTGTTTATAACAACATCCGTTTCGGCCCGTCTTCAGTATTAGACCACGCCCTAATAGTCCAGCAAAGTACAACGACTTTAACAGAGTTGACGCCGTCCGTGAGAGCATAAGACATCAATTAAACCACTTACGTTTGTGTGATTTGTTCCATTAACATTCACTGAGAGTACTTACGTTAATCGTGAAACACGCTGTATGTGATGAAACCTGAAATTAAAACTGACATAGCACTCAGTGAGAGTGTTTGTCAGCGGCCACTGTTACTTGCTGGTACCGGACCAACCTTTCGTTTTCTTCACAACTTTTAAATACTATCTGAATACGTTACTCGTCGTCAAACCATCCACGGACAAGTGTGCGCTTAGACAAATTTGCTGTTACAGCTCCATCAATAATTTCTCTACGAACACGAAAAAGTAGTTTCCCGAATTATCTGACTTATGAGGGAAACGTGTAGCTTGAAACTATCCGATTATGCCTTATGCAAAAGTACAAACGCACAATTTGGTAAGTACAGTACTCATTCTGTAATCCGGCACTACGGTAGTCCGGCCCCTCCAGTAGTCCGGCGTTTTCAGGCGTTGCTGAGGAGCGTGGAGGGGGAAACAAGTCGCTGACCATAGCCGCCGGTTGCATCATTAGTCCCTCGCAGTTTACAGCGCCGTTTATTTGCAGTTGTTTTTTCTTGGTCTAATTATTTGCCGTGTTTTCATAATTTAAGATTGTGAGTGCAAAATGACGTCACATGCTGAACTGCACGAGTTGCGAGGTGCAATAGCTGAGAAACTAGTAGACAAAAACAGATGATTTGACAACGGACGATGTAAACAAGAGTTGCTGGCGAGTGACGATGATGAAAAAATCAGTTCATGACAGACGATGAAATAGTCGATGTGATGACCAGCGAAGAGGAGGAAGAGGGAGAAGCTTGTGGACGCCTTCACAACTTCTATCAAGTGGACAGAAGAAAATGGCGTGTCTGCCTATGAAATTCTCGTGTTGAAAAAACTGCAAGAAAAAACGTTAAAAATGCCGTTTCAAGCCAAGAAACAGAAGAAAATTGAGAGCTTTTTCATTCCAATGGAATAGTACTGTCAATTACTCTGCGAGATTCATTTTTTCCTGTGTTTGACTCAAGTATAAATATAAAACTAATTTGAATAATTTTAAGAAAAATAGAAGATAATTTACTATATTTCAAACTTACAAAACTTAAGATTTGTCGGCAGTAATCAGTGCTCGCTCCGTCGTCGTTGTACTACGTAATGATGATGGTCAAAGAACAGACCACCAGACGCCTACAGTAGTGACCGCTAAACCGTAGAAACGAAGGAAGACCGAGAAGAACTTGGAAAAAGTACAGAAGACGCGATAGAAAAAAACATCATCTTCAGCCGTGGCTCTACAACCCTTGGTGGGCCTGCTCCAAGAGTCGATTCCATTTTTCCCTATTGCGTGCCCTGGGGTTCCAGTTTCTTATGTTCAGCTTTCTGAGGTACTTATCTATTTGGTTTTTGAATCTACTTTGGGGTCTTACCCTTTTTCTATTACCCATTGGTTTCTGATAGAAAATATTTTTCGTAGGCTGTTTCTCCTCCATTCTCTCTATGTGTTTCCTCTACCTTAGCCTGTATATTTTGACTATCACGACAATGTCCGGTTCTTTGTAAAGATGGTGTAGTTCATAATTATAGCGCCTGCGCCACATTTTATTTTCTTGTACTCCTCTAAATATTGTTCTTAGAATCCGACTTTAGAATCACAGCAACCTAGTAGTCTCTCGCTAGTTTTTGTCATTGTCCAGTTTTCTGAAGTGTATGTCAGCACTGGTCTGATAAGTGTTTTGTAAATTTTGCATTTCGTGCTTCTTGAGATGAAGGTTAAGTGCTTTATTAATCTACAATATGTTTTATTTGCGAGATATATTCTCCTTCTTATTTCAGTGTTGGTGTCGTTAGGTAAAAAAAACATACTCTAAAAAAAGAAGGTTGTGATGCGTGGGTAGTGTCAACACACAGAGGTCATCCTTTGTTGTACTCTCTGTTATGTGACGCAAACAAGCACATAATTATGTTTCTTGACGATAGTTTATGTTTTCCGTTTGTCGTTGGTTCCCGCCTGTGTATAATAGTTTAATGTTAAGAGATTTTTCAGGTCCAATTATTTACTAGCTTTGTACGTGCCAAACAAGTTTTTTCTTTGGTGGAAAAGCCGTGACGCAATGCTTGACGTCAAACTGGTGGTTTAGTCCTCTTTGTAGCCTGTACGAGGTTTGATCAAAAAGTTCATGCGGTTCTTGTTTATCTTAAAAATTATGCCTTCATTCATCGACACGTAGGCTATACTGCCCCCCTCCCCCTTCAAAGTAGTGTCAGTCGAATGTAACACGATTAAGTCAGCCGTTTGGTAGTCTTAAAAATATTACAAACATGGACTTTTTGGTACAGCCTTTTTCTGGCTTAGCGACAGCGGCGGCCTTAGCCCTTTATTAGGGTGGAGCGAGAATCCCGTTCGGCGCCCCTTGGTCGACACCTTTCGAATCAACTATAATTCAGTTTCTGTTAAGTAAAACACCAACTTTTCAGAACGTTTGTTGAACAAAAATTAAGTTGCTATTCATATTGCACTCTTGTACATTGTATATTGCACATTGTAGCTAAGAGCGAACTGTGGCAAAAAGGCGCCAACAAAATTTTATTTTTTTCACAATCGGATTTTGGCGCCACTCCTCACCCGGCGCCTAGAGCGGTCACTCCTCTCGCTCTACCCCAGGGCCGGCCCTGCTTAGCGATTTTTGTTTTACGTCTTCATCGGTCGCGGAACGTTGTCATTTAGTGGTAATGATCTCTATTGAGAAAAGAAAAGATCGCGTTGGGACACATGTGGTGAATACGGCGGTTGCATATTACGACATATTATGACGTTTTGTTTTCCCTAACCTGGCAAAATTCTTAACAAGGAATGACGTGCGTGCAGGCCCATTATCGGGCTGCAATTTTTATACATTATTCTTCCGTAAATCTGTATGTTTTCCACGAATAGCTTCATACAAATGAAGTAAAATGTCCGAATAGTACTCTTTATTTACCACTGCGCTAAGCGATGAACAAGTTCGTTGAACACAAAAACATAATCTGCAACTGATAACCATAATCTTCAACTCATTTACGGCAGTCTTTGAAGCTTGTAAACCGCTTGTTCACGCACAGCAGTCTCGACAGAAGCCTTCAGAACACGTTTACCAGGACAGAGCCGTTTATCTCACAGTTTACACAAAATGTAATCCATGTTCTTCAATCTTGTATTGTAGAGTGGCAAAAAATCACCTAATACACCTAAGGACGACTTACCCCACTCAAGTAGCTGTGAAATCTAAACTATGCATCAAGTAGGGCTAAATTGTAGACGATTGTCACTAACATGTGTAACAACAACAACAAAAATTCTTAATCGGACGACAATTTTAACGGTGGAATTAGCAAAATTGCACGAATATTTGCAAAAGAAATATCGGTAGGCCTATGGAGAACCATACATGACTTCCATGTTCTAGGATTTATATTTAAAATAATTTTCGAAATGAAATATTTCAATAGAAACTACTTCTTTCTTCAGCCTTAACCACAGTACTGTGGTAATTAACGTATACCACCTCACGTTAGCACATTCGATTTTCACTGACGATGGCAGTCGATGGCACTGCCGAAACGTCTGGTTTTTGCAGAAAAAATTGGACCACGGCCAAACAGCCCGGGAAGGAATTTAACAAACTACTTCTTTATTGCCGATAACGTAGTACACAAATAAAAAATTATCCCCTCCACCTTCAACTATCATTTTCATTTATAGAAAATAACCTCTCCAATTTCAACTATCCTTTTCATTTATAGATAATTCATCTACCTTCCTACAGTGGATTATTATGACATTCTTTTCAGGATACTTTATTTATCAAATTTAAGTACTTTACTCTTATTAAAACATAAAACGTTTCTGGTAAACTACCCCTTCCCCTTAACCGATATTCACCAAAATCAATAGACCTTGAGTACTGTACAACTGGGGCACATATGCAAAAAAACATTTGATTCTGTTTGAATTTGCGGCTGTTATCGTTCGCCATAGAAAAAATTCTACACGCAGACACACAGACACTTTTCGGAAAATGACTTTTTTCATGTTTTGAGGGTAGTACAATCAGAATCAGCCCTTATCTCGAATACGATTTTTTCGCGATCACCGTACTTCCATTTTCTTACGGAACATGGAAGTAAAAATTATGGTTTATTAAATATGACTGCTAATTATACTAGTAGTTTTCAAACCCGAACGTTTTACGTTCTTGTCGTACATTGTCTACTGTCAAAGTCCAAAATATCACTGCAACACCGAGCATATATGGTTTATGAGTGGAGGCAGAGGCCATCTCAATGTTGGTAGAACTGTGCCGGAAAACAAAGTTGAAGGGCAACAGAAGTAATGCCGAATCCACATAATTGCTATTCATTACTATTACTGTTAATTACCATTTAAATAGTTTTTCGTGTGTAAGACGTTCACGTTTTATCGACCCTACTAATTTTTGACCGACTTTCGTAAATTTAATGAGATTGAAGCAGTATTTTGTAGAGTTAGTTTAAAAATAAGAACGTGGTAATAAAATAGAGTTGTTATTGAATGTTCTAACGTCAAGAAAACAATTAAGTAGTTCATGGTAACTACCAGTTTCTTGCACCTAAAAAAAGTGACGCAGTAATGCCTACAATAACTGTCTGGACTATTGTTTGTGTGTGTGTCAGTGTGTTGTCTATGAGTATCTCAACAGGATTCAACATTATTTTATTATTATACCGCCAGCTCACAATCTAACGTGATTGTTCGTAACTGGGGTAATAAGTTTTAATATTCAATATTTCTGCAACTTAATACTGCATTTAGATAACTTCATTTAATTTTTGAATGATTACTAAATTTTATAATAATGTCAATAATAATAGTAGTACTAATATTAATAATCAGGCCCATTGGAAGACGTCCCGATTTTCAGCGAGGACGTGCTATCACTAGCTGCTAGCTCACTGCGCAACAAGAAGGCACCAGGGCCGGATGGTATACCTGCGGAAGTGCTGAGAGTGGTCGCTAGATCCTGCCCCCATGTGCTACTCAATATGTACAACCGTTGCCTCAAAGACGGAGTCTTCCCGAAGAGGTGGAAGATCCAGAGACTAGTCTTAGTCGGCAAAGGGAAGGGCGGCCCGAATTCCCCGTCGGCATACAGACCTCTTTGTATGCTGGACACGGCGGGGAAACTACTGGAACGTCTACTCAGGGCTCGCCTAGTAGCGGCAATTCGGGATGCGGGAGATCTGTCAGCGAGGCAGTACGGGTTCAGAACGGCAGATCCACCATTGGAGCCATACAGGAGATCTTGAATGCCGTCCAGGTGGCCCATCGGGGTAATCACTTCTCCAGAAGGATGGTGCTACTAGCTACACTGGACGTACGCAACGCCTTTAATTCGGCCAGGTGGACAGACTTGCTAGCTGCTTTGGAGGACATCTTTCAAGCGCCGGACTACCTCCTCCGGATAATACGAAGTTACTTGAGGGACAGGGAGCTCCGGTACGACACAGCAGATGGGCCACGCAGCAGAGAGATAACAGGAGGCGTAGCTCAAGGCTCTATCTTGGGCCCCGACCTGTGGAATGCCTTCTATGATGGAATCCTCCGGATGGAGATGCCAGATAATACCTTCCTGGTAGCATATGCTGATGACGTGGCTGCCGTGATCACCGCGAAAGACGCAGAGGAGGCGCAGCGCATGCTGAACCAGGTCATGCGCAGGGTCCGCATCTGGATGGAAGAACACGATCTGAGCCTTGCGACGGAGAAGACAGAGATTGTGCTGCTCACTCGACGACGAATACCCACAATCACACAATTCGTGGTGGGGAAAAAGGCGATAATATCAAAGCCAGCGGTGAAGTATCTAGGGATGCACCTGGATACTAAGCTTTCCTACTGGGAGTAAATTCGATGTTCCTCGGAGAAAGCCGCTAAGGTCGTTGCTGTGCTAAGCAGACTAATGGCAAATGTCGGAGGCCCAGCTGCAGGAAGACGGCGACTGCTGATGTCGGTGACCAACTCGATTCTCCTCTACGGATGCGAGGTCTGGGCCGACGCACTGAAGCAAGAAAAATACCACAAGAAGATGGCCGCGGTACAACGAAGAGGAGCACTTAGGATTTCAAGCTCCTACAGAACGGTGTCGGAACCAGCAGTGTTGGTCGTCGCTGGAGTAATGCTAATAGATCTGATGGCTGAGGAGAGAAGGAGGGTCTACACAACCAAGGAAGACTTGGGGTTTGTAGAAGCAAGAGCAGTGGCCAGGGCACACTCCATGCGGAGCTGGCAACTACGATGGGAGCAGGAGAGTCGAGCAAGGTGGACGGCGAGGCTGATTGGGAACCTCCCTGAATGGGTGGACAGAACGCACGGCGAGGTAGATTATTACCTTACTCAATTCCTGATAGGGCATGGTTATTTCTGTGCATACCTGCGGAGGATGGGTAAGATGGAGGATCCGTCGTGCGTGTATGGCGACTCAGACTCTGATGACGCTCATCATACTTTTTTCGAGTGTCAACGGTGGGTGCTGGAGAGGCGAGGACTCGAATCGGAGATTGGCCCCATGACGCCTGATAACATCATAGGCGTCATGATCAACAGCAAAGAGAACTGGGACATGGTTGTGACCTTCGTGAGGATGGTCCTGCGGCAGAAGAAGCCTGAACTGGACCGTCTCACAGGTCGATGATATAGATAAAGCTGTAGAATCCTAGTAGGCGCAATACGAGGTGCCACCCTGAAGCCATACGAATAGTTGTTCCAGGGGGGTTCCCTGCCTGTAAAGTGGACGTTTTTTAGTGGGTGCTAGTCCCACACACCGGGAGACCAGTCGGGTGTCTCCTGATGGTGTATAATGCATTTTTCCTCCCCCGCAAAAAAAAAAAAAATATATGTATATAAAAAAAAATAATAATAAAAATACTGCTTCTAATAATAATAGTAATAATAATAATCATCATCATCATCTTCACGGATTAAACCAAGGATGGTTTGTTCCGGTCTCAAATAGTCGAGCGTCCCACACCTCTCCGTTCCCTCGGCTTAGCGTTCCAGACACTTATAGCTCGGCTTATATTCTGAGAATTGGACTTTAACGGCTGAATTGGTGATAACATCTTTGCCGAATGGATGACTGCCGCATCCCCAAACAACTATGGAACTATAATAATAATAATAATAATAATAATAATAATAATAATAATAATAATAATAATAATAATAATAAAAATATTATTATTATTAATTTTTTAAGGAGGGGGACTGCTGAAAATTAATGTTCGCCGCAGGAAGTCCGTACTCCTACGATGTGTGAGACTCGCACCCACCTAAACCACAAACCCTGTTGCTCACGGCATTGATCCACCTCGGGACTCAGCTATAGGAATACGTCAAGGTGGTGCTATTTGTTCTTCGTCCTGTGGACGTTCATCTGTTTTAGACATTCACGTTACCTGTTTTCTGCCATCCTGCCAGCGGCCCTAGCAAGATCATTTTCCGCTTCCTTCTTTTGTCTTAGATCCTTCTCTACACAGGCTGATATCTGGTTCCAGTGGTGTTCGCTCTGCAGCATTAGTCTGATGGTATTGTCGGGTGAGATCTGTCCCACTACATTTTTAGAGTTTGCCTCTCCTCTTCCATTTGTCACGGGTTAAAAACGTGTGGTGCACATCGTCTAGTTCCTGTTTGCAGGAAATGAAGTCTGGTCTGTCTACTTTCCCCATCCTATGTAGGTAAGTGCGGAACAGGTCCAGACCAGTTAGAAATTGCGTTATGAAATAATTAATCTCTAGATGTTTGCGATCAGTTCACCTAGGCACCTGCTTTATGAGCCTAGATGTCCATCGTCCCTTAGTGTCACTGGTCCATCTTTCCTGCCACTGAGCCGTAGTATGGGTCCTGGCCTCCCTATGAACTTGTACACAATTTACTTTGGCCTTCCTCTTGTATACCTGTTTTCGCTCCTGTGCCGAAGGACGGATTGGAAATATTCCCGCGACGACAAGAACTGAGGGCTCCAAAACCGTGCGGTAAGACCAAGCCACTCTGAGCTCGCCACTTCGCTGCATTGCTGACATGCGTTTCCTGTATTTCTGGAGTTCGAGTGCAACATCCCAGATCTCTGCACCATAAAGTAGTATTGAGTGCGTATACCTGGCATCAGTACTCGTCGCTTAGGAGGCTTCGGGCCGCTGGTGTTAGCCACAATTTCTGCTCAGCGCAGTGGTCACAGTTGCAGCCTTATCAGCCGCCCATTTTATTTGTGCCCAAAACGTAAGCTTTGTATCTAGCGGTATCCTCACATACTTAATCGCGGCTTCTGTCTGCACAATTTCTACCGCGATTTTCATTGGCAACATGTTGGGCAGATGCCCCTTTGTAATTAGCACTACTCTGTTTTGTCAGCTGCCAGTTTTAAACCCTGACCTGTCATCCAGGAACTCACTCGTCGCATAACTTTCCTTAATATCATCTGAACCAGCTCTACATCTCAAGCTATAATAACCGCTGCAGTATCATCAGCGTACCCCATTAGGAATTGTATTTTCAGCCATAATAATAATAATAATAATAATAGTCAGGACTGTTACGATTACTCTTTACAATGCGTTACTAAAATCGCAGTTCATCGTGTTATTTGACTCTGCAGGTACCGTCTTTACGGTAATCCTATACCCTAGAACTATATATTCTATCACAGGAATACGGGACTGTAGCTTAAAGTTTACCGTGCAAGACGTTTCCAGTAAACTACGTTGAATAACCAGTTTATGAAAATTATTTTTCACTTATGACAGGTAGAGTAGACTAGTGTGCTCCCTGAGCTGCAGAACTCGTTCAATATTTTGAATGAAGGACATTTAATATTACATACATTTCATTTGTGGGAAACATTTCAAAAATCCCGATTTAACGACTACTATTTTTTTTAGTAATATAACAACTGCGCAGCACGCAATCATACAAAAAACACCAAAAATTCAAAACATTCGGATTTAGGTTATAAATCCTTTCAGTTTGATATCTTTCTGGATTTTCACATTAAAAAAAAAAATTTTTAATCTTTTCTTGTGTACTGGAATCCAAATATATGGGAACTTCAAAAATTTGACACTACATTCAGATGTTAGTTAAAATTCTCCTTAACTTTATAGCCCACATTCATTTTTGCAATTTTAACAAAATTTTCGCAAATTTTTTAGGCCCCGACGACAAAACATTTTGAAATTTTCAAATTTATCACTATATTTAGATTCATAATTTGTGATTATGATCTCCAAGTCGCGTTATTGAAATAAAACTTATAGTTTTACCTTATTTCCTTTCCATCTTGCGACTTCGTTATGTGTCATACACGACATGTTTCGGGAAACATGTTCCCATCTTCAGGTTTAAAAACTTTTCGTTCTTACATGAAGAACTTGTCAACGTAAATAAAAACTTTTACTAACATCATTAAAAACACAATACATAAAAACACAATCTTCGCGCGGTACGTTATTAATGTAGTGTGTTTTAATGATGTTAGTAAAAGTTTTTATTTACGTTGACAAGTTCTTCATGTGAGAACGAAAATTTTTATACCTGAAGATGGGAACATGTTTCCCGAAACATGTCGTGTATGACATATAACGAAGTCGCAAGATGGAAAGGAAATAAGGTAAAACTATAAGTTTTATATTCAGATTGTGGTTTAAATTCACTTTAATCTGATACCCCACATGTGCTTTTGCGATTTTGTCATAATTTTGACCCCACACATTTTTCCTTCCCACTCCTTTATTTTTAGAGGGATCAATCTGAAAAAAAGTCGGGGTTCTGTAGGGTAAACGTTTGGAGACGCCTGCTACGTTTGAGAAAAATCGGTTGATGCGTTCAAATGTTGAGACACGAAACAGCTGGCAAACGGTCGAGTAAAAACTGAAGACTTGCTTCGCTCTTCCAACTAAGGGATGGACAATGAAAAATAAATATAATTTATGTACGAGAGTATTTACAATTTTAAAAATAAAATTAATATTGCAGGAACATGGAAATTTTACTTGATGTTGATACAGTTTATTCATTACAGTTTGCTGATGACCATTTACTTTTGGCTCAAGATTTTGAAGACATAGAGTACATGTCTAGAAAATTGATACAGGAATATCAGAAATGGGGACTGAAGGTAAATATGAATAAAACAAAATATATGGCAATAGGTGACCTTCATCAAGACTTTATATTGAAGGTAGACATGAGGAAGATTTCATATACAGAGGAATACAAGTATTTAGGGGGTGAAAATTATGGCCAGTGGGAAGCAAGACAAAGAAATACAATCCAGAATTAATTTGAGAAAGATGGCTATATCTACATTAAATGGAATCCTATGGATAAGCAAATTACGGCAGAAACTAAAACCAAAATATTTAAAACCATTGTTAGAAGTGTCATGATCAACGTCTCGCAAGTTTGGACTACTAACAAACACACAAGAACAAAATTAATGACAGCTGAGAAGGACTTTTGGAGACGTTCGGCAAGAGTATCCAGACGTGACAAATTAGAAATGAAGTCATTAAGGACATAATGAATTTGAAAAATTGAATTGTTGATTTTATCCAAACCAAAAAATTCCAATGATATGGACACACAAAAAGAATGACTCAGGAAAGATTGCAAAGGAGAGTTATGGAATGGACCCCACCAGGAAGAAGGAAAAGAGGAAGACCACCTATCACCTGTGTAGCAGAAATTCAGACTACATTGAGGGAACGAGAAATTGAAGATCTTTGGATGGAAAAACAGCTGTGAAAGATGAGAATTCAATAACTTCTGCAATCTTTGGTTCCGGAAAATGTGTAAATATTGTACAGCCGGGATAATAATAATAATAATAATAATAATAATAAATTAATATTTGTAGAGCAAGGCAAGTTGATAAATTGAAGTGCGTTCATACCATAAATGAAAGTATGGTAAAGAAATGGTACGGTACATTTATACAGAGTGTCCCATGAGAAATGAGATACACTTCAGGAATGCATTCTACAGGCTGAAATAAGGAAGAAATTTTATATAAACGTAGGTCTGAAAAGGCTTCGTTTCCGATTTACGTCTTGCGAAAAATTTCACCTTCATTTTTGCTCCAAAGCTATTATTAAGCCCTACTGAAATTCGTAAGACTAAATATAAAAAGAAAATTTGATTGTTTAATATGTTTTTTGTCCTGAAAATTTTAAAAAAGAAGGTTCCAAAACTGTATCTTAGGTAGTTTTATAGAAACGTTTTGCAAGTCTGACAAATTGGTGTCGAAAACACACTTTTCTCAGTTTGATGTGAATTTACTTGTTTGAATTGCCAATAAATAAATGCAAATTTGAAATAAAATTTCTAAAGAATTTAATTCTGAGAAGTTTGTTGTATGTAAAGTTAATAAAAACAAATTAACATTAAAAAAAATCAAATTACATTTAAGAGCTGACTAACTTCATGTGAATAATGAGGTGGTGCACCGTCATGGTGCAAGACCGTTTGCAGGCTTTTTTCAAGATGTGTATTCGAACAGGATTGACAGCTGATTTTGTACGCAATACCAGTAAGACAATCTTGAATGACAAGTGCTACAATTAACTGGTCCCCAATTATAGCACACAATACATTTAACGATAACCGGTTTTGAAAGTTTCACTCATTTACGGACATCTGTTATATTCCACCTGTGATTGTTTGTTGTCCACATCTGACAGTTTTCATATTTTGTTCCGTTTCTCGCAAAAAAAAAAAATGAAAAATAGATTAATTAGTGAAAAAACACGTACCGGGAAAATAAAACACGGAAGGATACCCGAATGACATTTTATAAAACTGTGGCTGTTCCCACATTCCTGTATGTTAGTGAGACGTAGACTCTTGGTAAAATGGACGTGCAGAGGATTCAGGCCGCCGAAATGAAATTTGTAAGAGGACGCAAGATTATTCTCACTTGGATCGGAAAAGGAACGAGAATATTAGACGCGATTTAAACATTGTATCATTGCAACAGAAGATTGAATAGCACAGAAGAAGGTGGTGTGAACACTTGAATCGCATGCCTGATATCTGTCTACCTGTGGCTGCCTTGGTTTATCAGCCTACTGGGAAGATAGATGTCGGTAGACCGAGGAGGAGATGGGTTGCAGAACAGGTCTAAGGTTTAGTCCTTGGAGTGGTGATGATGATGATGAAAAACACATTTAATATAATTTCAATTTCTAGTACCCTGTGTTAAAAATGTAATCTTAACTCACAGCTGCCTGACTGAGGACGTTGAACAGTATGCATATGATAAGGATAAAAATTCTCTTCAGACTTTAGTACAAAGTGTGTCTGTGGGATGTGAAGTCCTTCTGGTGCTGAGTTGAGGACTGCGCTCAATCATTTGAATGATATTTTCTTATTCAGCTACAAGCTGTTATACAGGGTGTTCTATAAAACAAGCAACTGTTGAAAATGACCCGTAAATTATGAAAGGCCAGGGAAACGTTTTGTTAAGAGGTACTGTCCTGTTTGGAAATCTTCGTTGGTACTCATGTTTCGCAGCCCGGCATTTTTCATTACTAAAACTGTACTCGAAAGCAGTATCTGCATACTCATGATTTTAAAATTGCAATGGTATATTGAAATTATGTTAAGATAAAAAAACAAATTCTAAAAATCACAGATTACAGGTTAATTATGATAAATAATTATGCTAACGTGTTATAAATTAATTGGTAAACATTTGAACTTTAGTGTTTGTTGATTTGAACTCAACTTCGAATCTGACCAAAACAGGTTGCGAACTGCAGTTTTTTGTTTATAAACTGTATTAAAACAAGTTAGTTACTGTTGTTTATTTATTTATTTTAAGAGTATGAGCCACTGTGGACTACGTTTGGTTCAACTTGTTCCTCCCTTCTTTTCCTCTCTCTTCCTCCTCTCCCACATCTCCTTCATTCTTGATCTATGTCTCTCCCTCCTTTCGTCAGTGCAGATGGCACCTGTTCTCTTCTTGGGGTTTTCCTAAAAACTTTGGGCATTTTTAATTTCTTTTTGAGTGGCAAGCATTCTTCAATGTCTTCTTGAGTAATCTGGAGTTCTTCTATGTCCGCTTCTGTTTGTTGTTTAATTTATTATATTTAAAATTATTTTATTAATGTTAACGGAAATTAACGTTTTTTATTAACTGAATATAAATTGTTGTTATTAATAAGTTATCATTATTAACAAATAAATAAATGGTTTGCAGTACATCACCAGAAGAAGAAATTTCTTACCATTTCTTATTGTGTTTCTTCTTAACAAAAATTGAGTTTTATAAAGTTCATCTGCTTTTCATTAACTTTACATACATCATACTTCTCAGAATTAAACGCTTTATAAATTTTATTACAAATTTGTATTTACTTATTGGCTATGCAAACAAGTAGATTCACACCAAACCTAGAAAAGTGTGTTTTTCAACACCAATTTTTGAGATTTATGAAACGTTTCAATATAACTACCCAATTTACTACAGTTCTGGAAACTTTCTTTTTCAATTTGTCAGGTCAAAACCATATGAAACCATTAAATTTATCATTTAATTTAACTTCCAAGTATTTCAGTAAGGCTTAGTTATATAGCCTTGGAGCAGAAATCAACGTGAAAATTTTGGCAAGCCCTATATCGAAAACGAAGCGTTTTTGGACCTATGTGTATATCAAATTTATAGGCTGTAGAAAGCATTCCTGAAGTATACCTCATTCCTCATGGGACACTCTGTACGATAAGTTCATCAAATTTATGTATGGTATTTATGGTAAATTTAATGTTAAATGAAAATTGTAAATTCATATGGTACCATATAAATGAAAATAGAATGAACGGTATTCTACCAATATTACGAGATACTCAACCGGCTCATACGTTGTCTAAGCTTAAATTTTTTACCTTTAATAATCAGGCTTAGAGTCTTTTCATGATTCCATTTTGACGTTTAGAGGTTACGAAGAACAACGGCGTTAAACGAAAAACTTAAAATTAAAAAAAACTTTTCTCTTTTGAAACGCAATAACAATTGAATATGAAACTTATTATTTTAAAGTAATAATGTAATATTATGTTTCAAAATAAGTAAATTAAATATATATAATATATATATTCACAAAATTAAATATAGAGTAAATACATAATAATAAATTAATAGTATGTATTAAGATATAATAAAATAATATAACCGTTTAACCGTAATTAACAAACAATTGAAACGAAATTAATTAACCGGTTTATAAAAAAAAACATTTGTTTGATATTCCAATATAAACTTCAAAACTTGACTTAGCGTTTCGTCGATTAAACGTTTTCAGATCACTGCCGAATCTTGTGACAAAATTATATAGCTAGCAAATATCAATGAACTTTCTTGATAAGTTACTAAACCACACATTGACATTTATTTTGATTGGCGGCAAATATCAATGAGGAAAACGGTAATATTTTCTGAAAGAAAATGTGTTTCTTTAGATAGAGGCTTATTTAAATACACAATATATATTTAACACACAGACACAAACACAGATAGACAGACAGACACAGACGCGCGAGCGCGCGCACACACACACACACACACAAAATACATAACCTAGGTTACACTACAACATAATACAATACAATATATTAAAATGTTAACATTCGAAAGCAACGGAAACCTATATCTAACACTTTTGCTTTCATCTAAATTTTATTGTTTTTAGTATACCATAGTTCAAGTTATTGAATTTTTAAACCACTTTTTCATGAATAATGATCATAGGAGGTTATAAAAATAAGAGTTTAAGAACGGGGGTTATGGGAGGTGTTACAAGATACAACTTTATTCAGTCCTATCTTCCAGAAAAATAACTGCCGAGACATACCCTAAAGTAGCGCGTGGGCCCTGATGTTTCTGCTATATAATATAGAGTCGATCGGCTCATCATCACTAGTAAACATTGTCAGCAACAAAGCCATTATTTTATCATTTGTTCGTAATATTTTGTAATATTAGATTTTAGTATTTTAAGAAGTAAAGGAAATAGACATTTCCGGGAGCCTCCCGGTTACTTACACATTCAGCTTACTGATATATACGTTTAAAAATTAAGTTATATCTTAAAATACTTCGTAGACTTACACAACCGGAGTCAATGTTATTAAAATCCATTCAAGGGCTGTTTGGCCGTGGTCCATTGTTTCTTTACAAAAGAGATGTTTCGGCAATACCATCGACTGCCACCATCAGTGTAAAAAATCGAGCTGCGCTAGCGTAGATGCTGGATCAGTGTGTTTTACTCTGATGATGGCAGTCGATGGCAAGTTATATCTTGTTTGGGTTTATTCAGACAACCATAAAATAATCTACGAACTCGTAATGAGAAGCTTTACTGTAGTTTGAGATTGATACCTGAACTGTACTGCTAAACAGGAAACAGCCAATACAAATCGTATTTACCTGGTCCAGTACAAACTAAGTAGATATAATACTGGATATGTTTACATAATAGAATGCGCATCGTGTATTTATTACATGCAAAGTGTTTGAACGATCTAAGTATTACTTAGAAAATGAAAACACACCTTGTCAGGTGCGGATCCACTGAGGGGGAAATGGGGGAAATTTCTCTCCCCAAATGGTCACTTCACAGGAAAGTTTTTGTCGTTTTATGATTGTGAATATGATTTAAAAATCATATCACAGTATGTAAGTTCAGGGTTTTACTTTACTAAAATTACTTGCAACTGTAACTGCACCTTACCAGCGTGCTTAATTTTTGTTTAATAGATAACCTAAACGAGTAGTGTTTATTTTAAACTGAACGTGAATATTACTAAAACAACACTGTACTAACAAACACAAATGTGAATTAATTCTTATACAGTAATAAATCTATTACGTTGATAATAACAAACTGTATTTTATCTTCACCCGTTACTATCATTTATACTTTAGATCTTTAAAGAACGGTATAACTTTCAAAATACTCCCCAAAGTCAACACTTTCCTCCCCCAAAACTGTTTGCTGGATCCGCCCTTTCACCTTGTAATTGGTAAACATGATCCACGAGTTTTTAAGGTCACACACGAAAGAATACTTTTCGTACTTACCGAGTGAAAACATAATAATTTTATTGGAAAAACTATATTTTCAAGATAAACATATGTGCATTATAATACTGATTGACGACTCGTTGGGCACTTGGTGAAACATATTAACAAAAAGGATTTTAAAAATATACAAACACTTGGTAAGTTTCACAGTATATTATGACAGCTGTTTCAGCTTCTTAAGCTATTCTCAAAGACATCATGATGTTTCTATGTATGTTTATCATATATGTTTTTTTTTAAACTTTGTATATCCGCATTATCCACTCTTCTTTTATGCTAGAGTGGCGATGTTAAAAATAACTAAAGACGTTGTTAAAGATAAATCAAAGTGTAAAATTAACAATTAAAGAAATTTTGTTTTGCCAGAAACTAACTGTACATAATAAACAGTTAACTTGTCGCAGATCTATGTGTCTCTCTGTCTTTTTCCCTGTCGTTTCTCACTCACTTTCTGTTTTCTTCCTCTAAGCGTACGCTAAAAACGGGTTGTCTTATTGGCGTTGTTGAAATATATTAGCTTATAGTTAATATTTTTATTCAAGAGAAGAAATATTGAAGCATTGTAGGAAATGCACACACACACACACACACACACACACACACACACACACACACACACACAGGGCCATATTTACGGAAGGATGGGGACGAACGGGACCGAACCCCTCCCAGAGGGTCGAAAAAGGTTGACGAATTTTGTTAATCACTTAATTTTTAGGCTGTTTTATGTTTTCCAGCTGTGAACGCTATTATAGTAATAGCTTTTTTTTTAAATATACAAACAAGTTTATTAAACAGCATTAGGGTATAGGCCTACGTTTGAAATATGAAATATAGGCAAATCAATTCAGTCGAGAAGTATCTTTTAACAATGTTTCAATAACGCGATTTTTATTGTGTTATTACCATTTACTTTAATGGTAGCGATTTCATGATGTTGTCACGCATTTTTCAGCCACTTTAAAGATAGTAATGTTGATTAGTCTTAACTTGTCTTCGTTCTTTTGTATGAAGCCGACTCGACCCCGGGCCCTCCTTAAAGCCAAATTCTAGATACGCCACTAGACACGCTCATACGCGCGCGCGCTCGTAAACGTACATGTACACGCGCACAGACATATAGGTTATAAGATATAAATACTGCATGGTAAACAGTTTATGTAAGATAGAGTTTATGTAAGCATGCATTCTAAATTCTGTGGCTTGGTGCACGAACCACCAATATCAGTTTTTGGTGAAAATAGCATTAGTGGTTCTTTACAGTTACACTGCTGAAGTATTTTCATGTGTCAAAACCAGCAATGTCAATCTGTAATATCTTACGGGTTAACAGTATCAGAGGTTGCCAAAGTCAGAAACAGTTTTTTTGAATTCAGAACCACCGATGTGACAATTATTTTAAAAACTAAAAGATATTTTTCACACTAAACTTACATAAGGCATGCTCTTACGTATGTATGTAAATATTTATTGAATCATCAAACATGATTCTGACCATGACACCATAATATGAGTCAGAAAAAACTGACCAATTTTAAAACTCCATTTTGTCAGAACACTGTTTTATGACATTGGTGATTCTTGCACCAAGCCACAGAATTAAAAGATACGTTTTTAATTGTGTGGCTATGGCAGTAGTAATTGTGTAGATATGGCAGTAGTAAAAAAAGAGAGCGTAGAAGAGACAGGGAGAGAGAGATTACGTGTGTGTGTGAGTGTGTGTGCTTGCATGTTTGGGTGACTGAAAAAAGAATTGACAGAGAGTGGCTTTAAGCGAAGTGTGTATTTCATAGAGCAAAAAAGTTGTAATAAACGTTACTATTATTGTTAACAGAAGTACTAACAGGCAAATAAAGTAACTTATCGGCTTGTACTCACAAGTTAAATCCGGTAGAGCGATAAGGCTAACAACACAGACTACAACGAACGAGTTGAGCGGAGGCGTAGTACTGAACCGTGTGGTGCAAGGCGCGAAGCCGCGACCGCTCAGTGAAAGTGGTTTTGACCAAGTGTTAAGAGTGGAAAGTGTTAAGAGTGATATGAGAATAAATATGAACAAAGCAAACAGGATGTTAAATATGACTGTACTCGTTGCACGACTGACAATAATTGGTGGTAAGTGTCGGACAATTGTAAATTAAATTAAACATTCGAGTAAAGTGATAACAAACAAGATGCAAAAGTAGGTACAGTACACTCTCACTAATCCGGCAGATATCAGACCAGGGTAGTGCCGGGCCTGTGGAAATGCCGGATTAATAGAAAAAACGCATTTAAATGACAAAAAGTAGCGTATATTGTACACAATGGTAAAACACGAGACAACTTACACCTGATTAAAACATCGGATTAAAAATATAGTAAATTATCTTCTATTTTCCTTAAAATTATTCAGTTTAGTTTCATGTTTATAATTTAGTCAAACGAGGAAAAATGAAACTCGCAAGGCAATGTACTATCACGGAAAATTGTATTCTTAACAATTTTACGGGGACAAAGTCATATGGTACCCAGGGAGAAATGTAAATTTATAGAAAGCGGTGGTTTTCTTTAGAAGTAAGAAAACATTAAAATATGTAGTAAAGAGCGATAGCTATTCAAAAGACGACCTTGCGTTGACGCCAGTAAGTCGGCTAAGAATTTATATTTTGTCACGGACGGGTCGGACCGTCATAAAACTGTATTATTTTGCTAGGGTGTAAGAAACATTTACTAAGGTTGTAAAAGTTAAGTGCACCTAACAATAGGGAGCTATATTTTAGAGAGAGAGCGTATGTGTGAAATGGAAGGTGACGCGAAGTTTCATACCACGTGTTCACGCGCATTTTGTGGACGAATAGCGGATAGCGTCATTTTTTGCGCGGGCTGTTCCGTTAAATAGATTGGGTAGTTTTGAATTTAGCGGTAAGTCAGACCAATAGGCGTGTAGTTTGTCGATATTGAGTGTGGGTAGTTTTAGCGAAATATAAAAATACGGAGTGTAAGAAGTTAAGTTAGTCAACGGAGAGATTACAGATATTAGACTCGTATTAGTTGCAATAATAATTTCTCAGTAATTTGATTAAGTATATTTCAATCGCCACGTAAGTCAGTCACGGTAACGCGATATTAAGTATTGTGAAAGCTACATATTATAAACATTTAATAATCGTTTACAAGAATAACGTGCAGAGAAATTAGAGAAGATAAGTTAAAATCGAATAACATATCCAAGTTTTACTTAACACAGCATCAATCGTTAAATCGAAATACATTGCGATTTAAATGTGTCAACGTCATGGTGCGGGACGGTCGATCAATAAGCAGTTATTAATCTGGTGTTAGACGCACTTAGCTTGGTAAAAGAATATACTGTGTATTCAACAAGTGTATTAGCATACGGCACATGTTTAGTTATCACTAAGTTGTCAAAGTGAATGGTGTTTAATACCTGTGAAACAAGTGTATCAATTAGTGCAAAACTAACAAGGATAAGGGCTCAACGATTAACGTCGGCTACCCGCCTGGAACGTGTAGAATTGATTACATCGCGGCGCAGAGTGGATTCAACATGCAAGTAAATAATAAAATGAACACTTATTGTACTATTGTCTATTAAATTTAAATGTATGTAACTCATACTTGGTGACTCAATTAGTCAAAGAATTAATAGCCAAGAAATAAGCACAAACAAATTTTATAGCAAACTTATTAAAGGTAATGATCTACAAATTTTGTAATATGTAAATACAAATTAGTTATTAAAAACTTAAATAATAACAGTCAAATTGTGTTTATTTATTACTGGCGCCCTGGGATAATTTTTAAGAGGCGGTACACTAAAGTAATTGTTACATTCTGTTGCTGATAATTAGTATGTTATAAATATTAATATTGTAATTGGGTAAATTAGCTTGATAAACTCTTACTTTTCACATGCTCGTAGGCCGAGTGTAGTATGTATAATAGTAACGTGAACTTTTATTAAGGCCTATTTAAAAGTGTATTATATTCTGGCGCCCGGAACGTGGGACTATTGAGTCACTAATAGAATAGTAAAATAAGAATAAAATAGAATTAAGAATAACGATAATATAAGATATAGTTGTATGATTACGCGGAGTAAGAGTAGGAAAAACATTAACACACAGAACAACACGCACGGAGAAAACAATAACATGAATACAGAAACAACATCCCACGGTAACGAAATGGACTTTGATATAAACAATCAGCTAGGAGATTCGCAGACGATCGCACACATTTCAATGGGGAATGAAGAGTCAAGGACGCGGGGACTGAACGAAGAAAATGCAGAAACACGACATATTACACAAGAAACACTAGTAGAGGTTAGAGGGAGACCAGTATATCAGACATTACCAGAGAAAAACAAAGACACCGATATATGTACAATACTCCAACAACTAGTACAGCAAACACAACGAATTGAACAACAATCGAAAGAAACAAAAGAACAACTATTACAACAAACACAACGACTTGAACAACAATGGAAAGAAACAAAAGAACAAATAAAAGAACTGGCGGAAAAAACAACACAACAGCTAACACAACAAGCGACACAACACAAACAACAAATGCAACAATTATCAGAGCAGATGCACAAACAAAATATGGAACTAAGAAACGAAGTATTCACGCAAATCAATCAAGAGAGAGCAAATAACCAAAAAGTTCTCCAGGAGTTTAGAGTAGATATTGATAATAAGATCGAAGAAAATTGTGATAAGATTAGTACCGAAATTAGTGCCAATACAAAACAACAAATTAAAGAACTTGACGAAAAATACAATAATAATTTTGAAATAATTATTGAAACAGTAAGTGTAAACAATCAAAGATGTGCAGATAACACGGCAGCTATAAATGAATTAAAGGTCGAAAAACTGAAAGAGTTGGAAACTAAAATCAACAGCAAGTCTGACGAGACACACCTTAAATTACAACAAATACAACAGGAAGTACGAACTAAACTAGCGTCTATAAGCAACACACCATGTAATCGGAGCCTGACAAACGAACAGGTGAAGGACATAAAATATAATGGCACGGGTGATTTCCCGATGGAATTTATTAAAGAATTGAATGAAATATTCAGAGAACATTATCAAGATGCTGGAAACATCAAGTGGATAGCAAGACACCTTGAAGGAGAGGCAGCAGTGTGGTGGAGGTTAGTAAAAGATAACATTAACAATTTTGTGGACTTCACTGACGCATTTATAAGTAAATATTGGAATGACGTCATTCAAGAGAGAGTACGCAATGAACTGGAATTCGGAAATTATCACGCCGAGAATGGAATGAACATGATCCAGTATTTAGAGCGTAAACTGTTAGAAAACCGACAATTAATTCCGCCAATACCTAATAAGTATTTAATTAGAAAAATTACTAAACATTATCCGCATGAAATAAGAGTTGCGATAATTACTCGTGGTGTAGTGACAATCAATGAATTCGAGCAGGTCTTGTTAGAATTTATGAGTCTGAGAAGTGACACCAGAGAGGCGAGCCGAGGGTACTATGACGGACGGCGAGATCGTAAATCATGGACGAGGGGTGAAGAGGAGAGAGAGCGACCAGCTGAGCACGGGCGCGCAAATGAAAGTGAAAGTAGGCCAGTTACTTCTCACTACCCCAAACGAACAAACAAGTTTAAAAATGAGAACGAACCTATTCCATCGACCAGCGGTGCGAACGGTAACAAAGTTAATACCGTTATGCCAAAAAACTAGCTAAGTTCTGTAAATATGAAGTAGACTTAAGTAATATTAGTAAATATATTAACACTACTTTTCTAGATTTAAGAGATGATTTAATGGATGATGATGATGTCAACATAATATGTAAAGTTAATAAATGTCCGGAAGTAAGTGTCTCGTTGAACGGTGTGTCTACATGCGCCTTATTGGACACCGGGAGCCAATTAAACGCTGTCTCAGAACAGTGGTTTAAAGACAATAAAAAGGAATTGGGTGATCTAGAAATGTTAAAATTGTCGAATACCGTAATTAAGGGTGCAACCGGCAATAAGTCAAAAAGGGTTACACAACAAATCCTATTAACTGTCCAAATCGAAAGTTTAAGAGTCGATAGTGTCTTCGTAGTTGTCCCAGAATTAATAAAAGATTGTATCTTAGGCATAGGATTATTGGAAGAAAATGGGTGTGTGATCGACCTGAACAACAAACGATTAATCATTCAGGGAGACCAAAACCAGGAAGGAACTACAGCGGAGATACTACGAGTAGAACTCGCATCTGCCGATGAAGAGATCGAAGAATTGATTGGACAGAAGGTACAAACTATCACAGAAATAACCGAAGCTAAACGGAGCGAGCTAAAGCATATTTTGATGGATAATAAAATGGTATTCCGGGATACTCCAGGTAGGATTAACTCGTATCAACATAAATTCGAAGTCACCGATCGGACACCCTACTGTCAGAAAGGTTGGCCGATTCCGATGAGATACAAGGAAGCAGTGAAGGCAGAAATCCAGAAAATGGAGGCGCATGGTGTTATTGAAAGGGCCCAGAGTCCATACGTCAACCCTATGGTTACTGTCGTAAAGAAAGACCAGACGGTTAGATTATGTTTGGACGCCCGTAAGCTGAATTCAGTAACAGTTCCAGACCATGAGGGAGCCATTCCAATTAACGAGATACTGTCAAAATGTGGTAACATTAAAGTCATGTCCACAATTGACCTCCGTAGCTCATTTTGGCAAATCCCATTGCATCAGGAATGTAGAGATTTTACTGGGTTTTTGTACGAAGGCAAGTGCTATCGGTACACAGTGACGCCGTTCGGATTGAAGACTAGCCTAGCAAGTTTAACACGTGGTTTGGACCGAGTATTGTCGGAAGAAGTGAAGGCATTTACGATCTTATATGTAGATGACTGCTTATGTATCTCGGATAGCGTGGAAGAGCACCTACGGCACTTAAAATTATTATTACGTGACATCAAACAAGCTAATTTAACTGTCAACTTTAAAAAATCGCAGCTGTTTCGTAAAGAGATTGATTACCTGGGATATCGCTTAACAACAGAGGGTATTACCGCCGCACCAGATAAGATTAGAGCCATTCAGGAATTTCGAAAGCCAAAGAATCAAAAACAACTTAAAGGATATCTGGGCTTAACCAATTTTTACAACCGATTCACCAATAAATACGCCGAAGCGACGCAACCGTTGTTAAACTTATTAAAAAAGAATACCACGTTTAAATGGACAAAGGAAATGGATCAGCATTTTGAGAGAGTCAAGGAATTATTCATCGAATTAGTGGTTCTTAAGCATCCTGACCCCAACAAGCGTTTCTACCTACAGACGGATGCGAGTCGTTATGCGTTGGGAGGCCAGCTTTACCAGCTAGACGAGAATAACGACATTGGAGTAGTCGCATACACAAGCCGCGTGGTACGGGGAGCTGAGCGTAATTACTTCACCACAGAATTAGAGCTACTGAGTGTTGTATACTGTTTGCAAAAATTTAGGACCTACGTACTGGGTAAGCCTTTTACAATCATTACTGACAATAAGGCGTTAATATTCATAAAAAAGTGCCACCTAAATAACTCCCGCATAACGCGATGGATTCTCGCTATACAGGAGTATGATTTCGACATCATTCACTGCAAAGGGCGAGATAACATCGTGGCGGACATCCTGAGCAGGCATCCTGAAGACATGGACGAGGAACAACCAATCGATCGAACCGAGGAGTTAGAGATCAACCTTATCAACATCCGCATCAGTAAGGAGGCTAAGGAGCAGCTCAAGAATATAAGAAGTTATCAACTAGCCGACATGAAATTGAAGCAAATTATCGACGTAATACGAGCCAATAAACAACATAAACTTGCCCAAAAATACAATTGGCACAATGACAAATTATACCGAAGCGAAAAAGGGATATGGAAACTTATGTTGACCAATGAACTTTGCCACAATATGATTGCTGAACTACATCAGGCATACAGTCATGTGGGAAATCGTCGTACATATCAACTGTTCAAAGAAAATTTCACGGGGAACTCAGTTAATAAGATTACCAAATTAATTACGAAAACTTGTCAAATATGCCAGAAAAGCAAGGACCATTTTAAACGAATGGTAGGCGAAACGCAGCCTGTCATACCCCAAAACAAGAGTGAACTAGTTAGTATTGACTACTATGGACCATTACCGGTATCCACGGGCAAGGTCAGGTACATACTCACTGTGATTGACAACTTCACCAAATATGTAAAATTATATAAATTAAGGCAAGCCACCACGACCGCCACTATAAATAAAATTAAATTGTATTGTGAAGAAATGGGAAGGCCATCAGCAGTACTGACTGACAACGGTACACAGTTCACCAGTCAACGATGGTTCACAGCATTGACGGAGATGGGTATTAAACCAAAATATACCGCTATTCGCAATCCGTGCACTAATTTGGCCGAAAGGATCAATCGACAATTAGGCAACATGTTTAGGGCATTGACCTCCGAAAGACACACAAAGTGGGCACAATTTCTTAATCTAGTTGAAGCATGTATAAATCAAACATGCCATGAGACAATTGAAACCACCCCGTACGAGGCACAGTGGGGAAGAAAACCGGAGCGGGACTGGACCAAATATCTTGACAAGGAAATGATGCCGACAAGCCAACCAATTACTTATCATAATATTTACTTACGCATAAAAGAAAAGGGAGAAAAAAGGACAAATCGAATCAACGCTGCTCATCAGATTTCAAAATTCCAAATAGGAGATAAGGTGTTGCTACGCGCGTATCCAATCTCAGATATTAACAAGAAGATAATAGGGAAATTTTGCAATTTATTTGAAGGACCATATAAAATAACAAAGGAACTCGGAACAGCAACCTACCAGCTAGAAGACGCACGACGACCAGGATGTATCAGAGGAAATTTTAATATACGACAATTAAAACCGTATTATGAGCAAGGACCCATTACTACACACATGAACACTGATACTACATAGATACTAAACAGATTGTAATAGCACACAACGTCTACATATGTAATAATTGTAAGATTCGAATACTGTTGTAATAAATAAGATAATCATTGTTAATTATTAAATTGTATAAGGATTCCAAAAGATATTAGCGTAGTTATTATGAATGTACTACATTGTAAGAGTAAGTTAAGGGAAGTAGAACGTAAACAGATGTTAGGGCAAAATGTCATTGTAACATGTGTTGAGATGAAAGGGAGAGTAAAGCAAAATATTTTAAAAGTAGTTGTTTGACCAGTTTGTCAAGGGTGGGACGGAGAGTCTGTATGTAAACAAACCTTGAAATGCCGTTGACACTTAGGGTATAACAACAGATCGTAAACTAACTAATATTACCATGTTATGTTAAATAAATTAAAAGTAATTAATATAATGTGATGTACAAACAAATCTAGGTTATAGCAAGGGTTAAACAAATTATTGTTAGTAATATAAAATTTTAACAGGGGATTAGGGACGCATCGATAGAATCAATCCCAAATTTTATTAAAATTTTGATATGATTCTATCGGGGGACGATATCACGGAAAATTGTATTCTTAACAATTTTACGGGGACAAAGTCATATGGTACCCAGGGAGAAATGTAAATTTATAGAAAGCGGTGGTTTTCTTTAGAAGTAAGAAAACATTAAAATATGTAGTAAAGAGCGATAGCTATTCAAAAGACGACCTTGCGTTGACGCCAGTAAGTCGGCTAAGAATTTATATTTTGTCACGGACGGGTCGGACCGTCATAAAACTGTATTATTTTGCTAGGGTGTAAGAAACATTTACTAAGGTTGTAAAAGTTAAGTGCACCTAACAATAGGGAGCTATATTTTAGAGAGAGAGCGTATGTGTGAAATGGAAGGTGACGCGAAGTTTCATACCACGTGTTCACGCGCATTTTGTGGACGAATAGCGGATAGCGTCATTTTTTGCGCGGGCTGTTCCGTTAAATAGATTGGGTAGTTTTGAATTTAGCGGTAAGTCAGACCAATAGGCGTGTAGTTTGTCGATATTGAGTGTGGGTAGTTTTAGCGAAATATAAAAATACGGAGTGTAAGAAGTTAAGTTAGTCAACGGAGAGATTACACTATATTATAGATATTATACTATAATATTACACTATAGATATTAGACTCGTATTAGTTGCAATAATAATTTCTCAGTAATTTGATTAAGTATATTTCAATCGCCACGTAAGTCAGTCACGGTAACGCGATATTAAGTATTGTGAAAGCTACATATTATAAACATTTAATAATCGTTTACAAGAATAACGTGCAGAGAAATTAGAGAAGATAAGTTAAAATCGAATAACATATCCAAGTTTTACTTAACACAGCATCAATCGTTAAATCGAAATACATTGCGATTTAAATGTGTCAACGTCATGGTGCGGGACGGTCGATCAATAAGCAGTTATTAATCTGGTGTTAGACGCACTTAGCTTGGTAAAAGAATATACTGTGTATTCAACAAGTGTATTAGCATACGGCACATGTTTAGTTATCACTAAGTTGTCAAAGTGAATGGTGTTTAATACCTGTGAAACAAGTGTATCAATTAGTGCAAAACTAACAAGGATAAGGGCTCAACGATTAACGTCGGCTACCCGCCTGGAACGTGTAGAATTGATTACATCGCGGCGCAGAGTGGATTCAACATGCAAGTAAATAATAAAATGAACACTTATTGTACTATTGTCTATTAAATTTAAATGTATGTAACTCATACTTGGTGACTCAATTAGTCAAAGAATTAATAGCCAAGAAATAAGCACAAACAAATTTTATAGCAAACTTATTAAAGGTAATGATCTACAAATTTTGTAATATGTAAATACAAATTAGTTATTAAAAACTTAAATAATAACAGTCAAATTGTGTTTATTTATTACTGGCGCCCTGGGATAATTTTTAAGAGGCGGTACACTAAAGTAATTGTTACATTCTGTTGCTGATAATTAGTATGTTATAAATATTAATATTGTAATTGGGTAAATTAGCTTGATAAACTCTTACTTTTCACATGCTCGTAGGCCGAGTGTAGTATGTATAATAGTAACGTGAACTTTTATTAAGGCCTATTTAAAAGTGTATTATATTCTGGCGCCCGGAACGTGGGACTATTGAGTCACTAATAGAATAGTAAAATAAGAATAAAATAGAATTAAGAATAACGATAATATAAGATATAGTTGTATGATTACGCGGAGTAAGAGTAGGAAAAACATTAACACACAGAACAACACGCACGGAGAAAACAATAACATGAATACAGAAACAACATCCCACGGTAACGAAATGGACTTTGATATAAACAATCAGCTAGGAGATTCGCAGACGATCGCACACATTTCAATGGGGAATGAAGAGTCAAGGACGCGGGGACTGAACGAAGAAAATGCAGAAACACGACATATTACACAAGAAACACTAGTAGAGGTTAGAGGGAGACCAGTATATCAGACATTACCAGAGAAAAACAAAGACACCGATATATGTACAATACTCCAACAACTAGTACAGCAAACACAACGAATTGAACAACAATCGAAAGAAACAAAAGAACAACTATTACAACAAACACAACGACTTGAACAACAATGGAAAGAAACAAAAGAACAAATAAAAGAACTGGCGGAAAAAACAACACAACAGCTAACACAACAAGCGACACAACACAAACAACAAATGCAACAATTATCAGAGCAGATGCACAAACAAAATATGGAACTAAGAAACGAAGTATTCACGCAAATCAATCAAGAGAGAGCAAATAACCAAAAAGTTCTCCAGGAGTTTAGAGTAGATATTGATAATAAGATCGAAGAAAATTGTGATAAGATTAGTACCGAAATTAGTGCCAATACAAAACAACAAATTAAAGAACTTGACGAAAAATACAATAATAATTTTGAAATAATTATTGAAACAGTAAGTGTAAACAATCAAAGATGTGCAGATAACACGGCAGCTATAAATGAATTAAAGGTCGAAAAACTGAAAGAGTTGGAAACTAAAATCAACAGCAAGTCTGACGAGACACACCTTAAATTACAACAAATACAACAGGAAGTACGAACTAAACTAGCGTCTATAAGCAACACACCATGTAATCGGAGCCTGACAAACGAACAGGTGAAGGACATAAAATATAATGGCACGGGTGATTTCCCGATGGAATTTATTAAAGAATTGAATGAAATATTCAGAGAACATTATCAAGATGCTGGAAACATCAAGTGGATAGCAAGACACCTTGAAGGAGAGGCAGCAGTGTGGTGGAGGTTAGTAAAAGATAACATTAACAATTTTGTGGACTTCACTGACGCATTTATAAGTAAATATTGGAATGACGTCATTCAAGAGAGAGTACGCAATGAACTGGAATTCGGAAATTATCACGCCGAGAATGGAATGAACATGATCCAGTATTTAGAGCGTAAACTGTTAGAAAACCGACAATTAATTCCGCCAATACCTAATAAGTATTTAATTAGAAAAATTACTAAACATTATCCGCATGAAATAAGAGTTGCGATAATTACTCGTGGTGTAGTGACAATCAATGAATTCGAGCAGGTCTTGTTAGAATTTATGAGTCTGAGAAGTGACACCAGAGAGGCGAGCCGAGGGTACTATGACGGACGGCGAGATCGTAAATCATGGACGAGGGGTGAAGAGGAGAGAGAGCGACCAGCTGAGCACGGGCGCGCAAATGAAAGTGAAAGTAGGCCAGTTACTTCTCACTACCCCAAACGAACAAACAAGTTTAAAAATGAGAACGAACCTATTCCATCGACCAGCGGTGCGAACGGTAACAAAGTTAATACCGTTATGCCAAAAAACTAGCTAAGTTCTGTAAATATGAAGTAGACTTAAGTAATATTAGTAAATATATTAACACTACTTTTCTAGATTTAAGAGATGATTTAATGGATGATGATGATGTCAACATAATATGTAAAGTTAATAAATGTCCGGAAGTAAGTGTCTCGTTGAACGGTGTGTCTACATGCGCCTTATTGGACACCGGGAGCCAATTAAACGCTGTCTCAGAACAGTGGTTTAAAGACAATAAAAAGGAATTGGGTGATCTAGAAATGTTAAAATTGTCGAATACCGTAATTAAGGGTGCAACCGGCAATAAGTCAAAAAGGGTTACACAACAAATCCTATTAACTGTCCAAATCGAAAGTTTAAGAGTCGATAGTGTCTTCGTAGTTGTCCCAGAATTAATAAAAGATTGTATCTTAGGCATAGGATTATTGGAAGAAAATGGGTGTGTGATCGACCTGAACAACAAACGATTAATCATTCAGGGAGACCAAAACCAGGAAGGAACTACAGCGGAGATACTACGAGTAGAACTCGCATCTGCCGATGAAGAGATCGAAGAATTGATTGGACAGAAGGTACAAACTATCACAGAAATAACCGAAGCTAAACGGAGCGAGCTAAAGCATATTTTGATGGATAATAAAATGGTATTCCGGGATACTCCAGGTAGGATTAACTCGTATCAACATAAATTCGAAGTCACCGATCGGACACCCTACTGTCAGAAAGGTTGGCCGATTCCGATGAGATACAAGGAAGCAGTGAAGGCAGAAATCCAGAAAATGGAGGCGCATGGTGTTATTGAAAGGGCCCAGAGTCCATACGTCAACCCTATGGTTACTGTCGTAAAGAAAGACCAGACGGTTAGATTATGTTTGGACGCCCGTAAGCTGAATTCAGTAACAGTTCCAGACCATGAGGGAGCCATTCCAATTAACGAGATACTGTCAAAATGTGGTAACATTAAAGTCATGTCCACAATTGACCTCCGTAGCTCATTTTGGCAAATCCCATTGCATCAGGAATGTAGAGATTTTACTGGGTTTTTGTACGAAGGCAAGTGCTATCGGTAC
This sequence comes from Magicicada septendecula, assembly GCA_034769895.1. NCBI lineage: Eukaryota > Metazoa > Arthropoda > Insecta > Hemiptera > Cicadidae > Magicicada > Magicicada septendecula. The sequence goes on along the minus strand of CM068373.1, from coordinate 307,614,184 downwards.
ACAGTGACGCCGTTCGGATTGAAGACTAGCCTAGCAAGTTTAACACGTGGTTTGGACCGAGTATTGTCGGAAGAAGTGAAGGCATTTACGATCTTATATGTAGATGACTGCTTATGTATCTCGGATAGCGTGGAAGAGCACCTACGGCACTTAAAATTATTATTACGTGACATCAAACAAGCTAATTTAACTGTCAACTTTAAAAAATCGCAGCTGTTTCGTAAAGAGATTGATTACCTGGGATATCGCTTAACAACAGAGGGTATTACCGCCGCACCAGATAAGATTAGAGCCATTCAGGAATTTCGAAAGCCAAAGAATCAAAAACAACTTAAAGGATATCTGGGCTTAACCAATTTTTACAACCGATTCACCAATAAATACGCCGAAGCGACGCAACCGTTGTTAAACTTATTAAAAAAGAATACCACGTTTAAATGGACAAAGGAAATGGATCAGCATTTTGAGAGAGTCAAGGAATTATTCATCGAATTAGTGGTTCTTAAGCATCCTGACCCCAACAAGCGTTTCTACCTACAGACGGATGCGAGTCGTTATGCGTTGGGAGGCCAGCTTTACCAGCTAGACGAGAATAACGACATTGGAGTAGTCGCATACACAAGCCGCGTGGTACGGGGAGCTGAGCGTAATTACTTCACCACAGAATTAGAGCTACTGAGTGTTGTATACTGTTTGCAAAAATTTAGGACCTACGTACTGGGTAAGCCTTTTACAATCATTACTGACAATAAGGCGTTAATATTCATAAAAAAGTGCCACCTAAATAACTCCCGCATAACGCGATGGATTCTCGCTATACAGGAGTATGATTTCGACATCATTCACTGCAAAGGGCGAGATAACATCGTGGCGGACATCCTGAGCAGGCATCCTGAAGACATGGACGAGGAACAACCAATCGATCGAACCGAGGAGTTAGAGATCAACCTTATCAACATCCGCATCAGTAAGGAGGCTAAGGAGCAGCTCAAGAATATAAGAAGTTATCAACTAGCCGACATGAAATTGAAGCAAATTATCGACGTAATACGAGCCAATAAACAACATAAACTTGCCCAAAAATACAATTGGCACAATGACAAATTATACCGAAGCGAAAAAGGGATATGGAAACTTATGTTGACCAATGAACTTTGCCACAATATGATTGCTGAACTACATCAGGCATACAGTCATGTGGGAAATCGTCGTACATATCAACTGTTCAAAGAAAATTTCACGGGGAACTCAGTTAATAAGATTACCAAATTAATTACGAAAACTTGTCAAATATGCCAGAAAAGCAAGGACCATTTTAAACGAATGGTAGGCGAAACGCAGCCTGTCATACCCCAAAACAAGAGTGAACTAGTTAGTATTGACTACTATGGACCATTACCGGTATCCACGGGCAAGGTCAGGTACATACTCACTGTGATTGACAACTTCACCAAATATGTAAAATTATATAAATTAAGGCAAGCCACCACGACCGCCACTATAAATAAAATTAAATTGTATTGTGAAGAAATGGGAAGGCCATCAGCAGTACTGACTGACAACGGTACACAGTTCACCAGTCAACGATGGTTCACAGCATTGACGGAGATGGGTATTAAACCAAAATATACCGCTATTCGCAATCCGTGCACTAATTTGGCCGAAAGGATCAATCGACAATTAGGCAACATGTTTAGGGCATTGACCTCCGAAAGACACACAAAGTGGGCACAATTTCTTAATCTAGTTGAAGCATGTATAAATCAAACATGCCATGAGACAATTGAAACCACCCCGTACGAGGCACAGTGGGGAAGAAAACCGGAGCGGGACTGGACCAAATATCTTGACAAGGAAATGATGCCGACAAGCCAACCAATTACTTATCATAATATTTACTTACGCATAAAAGAAAAGGGAGAAAAAAGGACAAATCGAATCAACGCTGCTCATCAGATTTCAAAATTCCAAATAGGAGATAAGGTGTTGCTACGCGCGTATCCAATCTCAGATATTAACAAGAAGATAATAGGGAAATTTTGCAATTTATTTGAAGGACCATATAAAATAACAAAGGAACTCGGAACAGCAACCTACCAGCTAGAAGACGCACGACGACCAGGATGTATCAGAGGAAATTTTAATATACGACAATTAAAACCGTATTATGAGCAAGGATCCATTACTACACACATGAACACTGATACTACATAGATACTAAACAGATTGTAATAGCACACAACGTCTACATATGTAATAATTGTAAGATTCGAATACTGTTGTAATAAATAAGATAATCATTGTTAATTATTAAATTGTATAAGGATTCCAAAAGATATTAGCGTAGTTATTATGAATGTACTACATTGTAAGAGTAAGTTAAGGGAAGTAGAACGTAAACAGATGTTAGGGCAAAATGTCATTGTAACATGTGTTGAGATGAAAGGGAGAGTAAAGCAAAATATTTTAAAAGTAGTTGTTTGACCAGTTTGTCAAGGGTGGGACGGAGAGTCTGTATGTAAACAAACCTTGAAATGCCGTTGACACTTAGGGTATAACAACAGATCGTAAACTAACTAATATTACCATGTTATGTTAAATAAATTAAAAGTAATTAATATAATGTGATGTACAAACAAATCTAGGTTATAGCAAGGGTTAAACAAATTATTGTTAGTAATATAAAATTTTAACAGGGGATTAGGGACGCATCGATAGAATCAATCCCAAATTTTATTAAAATTTTGATATGATTCTATCGGGGGACGATATCACGGAAAATTGTATTCTTAACAATTTTACGGGGACAAAGTCATATGGTACCCAGGGAGAAATGTAAATTTATAGAAAGCGGTGGTTTTCTTTAGAAGTAAGAAAACATTAAAATATGTAGTAAAGAGCGATAGCTATTCAAAAGACGACCTTGCGTTGACGCCAGTAAGTCGGCTAAGAATTTATATTTTGTCACGGACGGGTCGGACCGTCATAAAACTGTATTATTTTGCTAGGGTGTAAGAAACATTTACTAAGGTTGTAAAAGTTAAGTGCACCTAACAATAGGGAGCTATATTTTAGAGAGAGAGCGTATGTGTGAAATGGAAGGTGACGCGAAGTTTCATACCACGTGTTCACGCGCATTTTGTGGACGAATAGCGGATAGCGTCATTTTTTGCGCGGGCTGTTCCGTTAAATAGATTGGGTAGTTTTGAATTTAGCGGTAAGTCAGACCAATAGGCGTGTAGTTTGTCGATATTGAGTGTGGGTAGTTTTAGCGAAATATAAAAATACGGAGTGTAAGAAGTTAAGTTAGTCAACGGAGAGATTACAGATATTAGACTCGTATTAGTTGCAATAATAATTTCTCAGTAATTTGATTAAGTATATTTCAATCGCCACGTAAGTCAGTCACGGTAACGCGATATTAAGTATTGTGAAAGCTACATATTATAAACATTTAATAATCGTTTACAAGAATAACGTGCAGAGAAATTAGAGAAGATAAGTTAAAATCGAATAACATATCCAAGTTTTACTTAACACAGCATCAATCGTTAAATCGAAATACATTGCGATTTAAATGTGTCAACGTCATGGTGCGGGACGGTCGATCAATAAGCAGTTATTAATCTGGTGTTAGACGCACTTAGCTTGGTAAAAGAATATACTGTGTATTCAACAAGTGTATTAGCATACGGCACATGTTTAGTTATCACTAAGTTGTCAAAGTGAATGGTGTTTAATACCTGTGAAACAAGTGTATCAATTAGTGCAAAACTAACAAGGATAAGGGCTCAACGATTAACGTCGACTACCCGCCTGGAACGTGTAGAATTGATTACATCGCGGCGCAGAGTGGATTCAACATGCAAGTAAATAATAAAATGAACACTTATTGTACTATTGTCTATTAAATTTAAATGTATGTAACTCATACTTGGTGACTCAATTAGTCAAAGAATTCATAGCCAAGAAATAAGCACAAACAAATTTTATAGCAAACTTATTAAAGGTAATGATCTACAAATTTTGTAATATGTAAATACAAATTAGTTATTAAAAACTTAATTAATAACAGTCAAATTGTGTTTATTTATTACTGGCGCCCTGGGATAATTTTTAAGAGTCGGTACACTAAAGTAATTGTTACATTCTGTTGCTGATAATTAGTATGTTATAAATATTATTATTGTCATTGGGTAAATTAGCTTGATAAACTCTTACTTTTCACATGCTCGTAGGCCGAGTGTAGTACGTATAATAGTAACGTGAACTTTTATTAAGGCCTATTTAAAAGTGTATTATAGTACAGTACTTTTGCATTGGAATGAAAAAGCCGAAATTTTTTGTGTTTCTTGGTTTGAAACGACACTTTTAACGCTTTTTCTTGCAGTTTTTTCAACACGAGAATTTCACAAGCAGACACGCCATTTTCTTCTGCTCATTTAATAGACGTTGCGAAGGCGTCCACGGTCATATCATGGCCTATGAACAACTGTATGAACCATATTATGGTGTATGAACAACTGTCGCTGCTTCTCCCTCTTGCTCCTCCTCCTCCTCCTCTTCTTCACTGGTCATCACATCGACTATTACATCGTCTGTCATAAACTGCTTTTTTTTTAATATTCGTCACCCGCCAACCACTTTTTACATCGCCTGTTTTGTCTACTAGTTTCTCAGCGATTGTATCTCGCAACTCGTGCAGTCCAGCATCTATGTGCCGTTAATCTCGTTGTTCTGAAGTAGTGTTAATGTTTTATGTTTTCTTTTGCACTGTGACGACATTTAACACTCACAATTTTAAATTACGTAAACACGGCAAATAATTACTCCAAGAAAAAAACAACAACTGGAAATAAACGGCACTGTACACAGGGAGGAACTAATGATGCAACTGACTTCTATGGTCAGCGACTTGTTTCCCTCTCCACGCTCGTCAGCACCCGCCTGTAAACGCCGGACTATTGGAGGAGCCGGATTAAGAGGGTGTACTGTTTTTTGAAGTGAATAAGATCAGAGGAGGGATTGCCACTGAAAACGTCTGGAAACGTGCGCAATCTGAAGAATGACAGGCTACCCTTGTGTTTTGAAAGGAACCTTTTTTTATTAGTAGGTATGCGCTTCCTCATAGTACTGTACTTAAACAAGGTTTCTGCAATACTTGAAGAAGATATATATTCTAGAAACGACGCAATTAGGAATGGCACAATAAGACAAGGACTTAGGAGTAGTTTATTTCGTAACTGGTAGAATAGTAGAGCAGCATGGAATTAGGTGGAAAGCGCACGTTGACACTCTGCGGCAATACGGACTGCTCTGAAACGTCCGAAATACCCTCTCCCCTTTTTCTGCTACCCATTGATTTGTGGTAGAAAATATATGTTTCGTAGGCTGTACTTCTTCCATTCTTTTTATGTGTCCAACCCATCTTAGCCTGTATATTTTGATTATCCTGACAATGTCCGGCTCTTTGTAAAGAGGGTATAGTTCATAATTTTAGCGCTTGCGCCACATTCCATTTTCTTGTACTCCTCTAAATATTGTTCTTAGAATCCGCCTTTCACAGCAACCTAAAAGTCTTTTGTGACACTGTCCAGGTTTCTGAAGCATATGTTACCATTGGCCTGATAAGTATTTTGTAAATTTTGCATTACTTGCTTATTGAGATGAAGCTAGATATCAGGTAAAGAAGAAGATACATGTAGTTTTTTTAAAATAGTGAGGAGTTCTGCAGCTCAGGGCAGCTCTGCACTAGTATTATACACAAAAGGAGATATTTATGAGGAGAATTAGGAGACCTCATAAATGAGGCGGTATAGATCGGAACACGTGACGCTTCGCATAACCTTCACAGAAGAAGAAGAAGAAGAAGAAGAAGAAGGAGACGAAGAAGAAGAAGAAGAAGAAGAAGAAGAAGAAGAAGAAGAAGAAGAAGGAGGAGGAGGAGGAGGAGGAGGAGGAGGAGGAGGAGGAGGAGGAGGAGGAGGAGGAGGAGGTGGAGGAAGAGGTGGAGGAGAAGGAGAACTGAAGTCTGTATCTATTGGAATATTAAGCTCTTTATAACAACCGTACAGAGAGGTAATCTTAGATATTCTGCAACAGCTGTATTTAAAGGTTTGGGTAGTTATTATGTTTCCAAAATAAGGCTGCATAACATCATCGTTATTCATTGTTATTATGGTCAGAGATCTGCCCCTAAAATTTTGGTACGTAATAAAATAAAAATGTTTTTGAATGAAATCGTATTTTATTTATTTCACTAATTAAAGTAATTAGAAAAAATACCAGACTGTTACTTTCCACACATGCAGTTCTTTTGTTTCATGTTTATTGAAATTATGACGAATAAAAATTTGTGATATGTTTCTAAGTAAATTATATTTTATATTATATTATATTTTAACGTGTTTTTAGTAGTAATATGAAAATATACTGATGTGATAATTGAAATGTTACAATGCTTAAATCGTACATTACATTAAAAATACAGTAAACCCTCGATTTAACGGACCTCGGTTTAACGGACTTCGGATTTAACGGACTTCAGGAAAAAAAAGTATTAGGCTATTGAAACGTATAATGTGCATAAACTGCAGACTCTCCTGTTCTGGCGATATTGCTTGGCTATCGCAGCATTCTTTATTCGTTTCTTTTCTTCTTGTTTTGAAACACGCAAATTTTCTCATCTTCAATTGTATTTGATGAGAACGGAGTATTCCTGTCTTTGCGTTGTTGACGCAGGCGTCGCACAGTGGAAGACATCATGACGACTAACACTGAACAATATACACTGATATGCATCTTATTTCACTGTGAAATATTCGTCCATCGGCTAATACAGCAAGCATTACAGTGGCACGTAATTTTTCATTTCCCGTAATCTTTACTGTTACAGATTTGGTTCCCTTTTGGTCCACCGTAAATATACGTAAATAAAAATACGGGCGTTTCATCGGCATTTCCCATGTGTTCAAGTGAATAATTATGCTTCTTGCGTAAATGAATGACAAACCACTGATACTGTAGGAGTTTTCTTCGTAGTCACTCGGTAGTTTTAGCGCAAGTGATGTACGTCATTTAAGCGCAAATCCATTTCGCCGCATCATTCGTCTTATACACCCGAAGCTGGCTTTAAAACCGGAGACTTTTAATTCTTCTGCAATATCTAAAGCTTTTAATTTTAAAACATGTCTAGTGACAGGGAGTCCTTGCCTTCTTAAAAGCTGTACGTATTCACAGACGCTGGACTCTACTGCTACAAAACGCCCAACTTGAGGTCCCGCGCGCGAATGCTCGTTGCGTAGTATTTCCATTTAAAAGTCGTTCCTTCTGTTTTCTCCATCGTCGAATACAGGATTCATCAATATCGAATTTCCTTGCGGCTTCGCGATTGCATGTTTTTTCTACATTTTGTATCACAATTAATTTATAATTCGCATCGTACGGGTTACGTTTAATTTGATTTGACTGCGTGCCTTTAGTCTCCACAATATCACTCATACCGCAAACGCACTACAAAAACGCCGAATGAAAACAAAGTATAGATAAGCGATGTTGTCGCTGTTACAATAGAAAACCACACTGGCAGTTTACCTGTTATTTAGAAACATGTTACACACCCTCTACTCATCCTTTGTCTTGCTGCCTACAGAAGGTGCGAGCAACGCGCGCGTGCGCACGCACTTACACTTTATCTTCCTATTCTTTCTTCTGTTTGCTGTTAAAACATTCGGTTGTAGTCGTAAATCATAACGCCAGAGTTAACTACAGCCAGGCAAACTGCTGTTGCTCAGGCAGTAAACAACTCATAGATACGAAAAGCGTTCGTCCCGCCAGAAGTCAGGTATAACTTCGAATTTCGTTAGCGCGCGAATTAAGGCCGCAGGCCAAATTAGCGACCATGTTTTTAGGAGAAAAAGTGTGGCTTGTATTCGGAACAATACGGTATTTGCATGATATTAATAGTATTAAAATTTCAAGTGTTATAGGCCTATTTGATTTAAATACAGTATATCCTCAAAAAACAAAATTTGCGATTTAACGGACTTTCGATTTTACGGACACCCCTCAGCCCCAATTAGTCTGTTAAATCGAGGGTTTATTGTATATAAATTAATAAGAAAACTATATTAAATGAGAATATTTACTGGAAATGGCTGGATACTGTTTCTTGATCGCGGTTCATGAAAGTTTCACTTCCTCGCTCTGATTAAACTTTGAAAATAAATGCAGATACATTTTTCACATTAGAATGCAAGATAATGGAAAATAAATTTCAGTGTATGTTAACACAACCTACATCATCTTTACACAATGAAGTTTAAAAGTTGTTTCGTGTTTGTTTTCACCTCTGTTCTCAGAAACCAACGCTGAACACACACACACACACACACACACACGCGCGCGCGCGCGCGCGCGCACGCACACAACTTCATTACAAACGTCATTAATGTTCGTGATTCTGTTTGTGAGGTAAATTGACAAAATTTGCAAAAAATGGTAATCGTAAAAAATTTGCAAAAATTGGGTAAAAATAGCTGAAATGTCAAAATTCGTGTTTTGACCAGGAAAAACCATTCCAAAAAATCTGTAAAAATTCATGGAGTTAAATTAGTGAAAGTTTCACAAAATCACAAAAAGAAAACATTTTTTGCATAGGCTATTATCCGAAATTTTTTTATTTTAAAGTAGCTCGAATTTTTTTAAGGGTTTAAATAAGGGCCACGGACCTTTAAAAACATGCACATAAAAGGTCTTCTTATCAAGTATATACCTGTTTTTTTTTTCAAAATGTTTCATGGACTAGAACGGGAGAAAAAAAAATATGAATAAACAGGTTTTTTTATCCCCTGGTTGTGGGAGGGGGAAGAATCCGAGGTCCGAGATACGGAAAGGCCTAAAATTACCTTTTTTTAGGCTCAAGAAATAATATTATATAGTTTATTTCGGAATCCGTTATTAAGGGCATTTGACCCCTCTTAACCCAGGATACCCTTTTAAAAAGACTTTTTAAATTATTTGACCTAATTATTCTTCTTCTGTCACAAGCATTATGTCGTTTCAGCTCAAATAGAATTAGTTTGGATGACGTGTCCTTCCTTCTTAACACGTGGCCCTTCTACGCTCCTATATTGTCTTTAGTATTTTAACACTTCAAGAAAATTCCAGGACAATGAAACTGTCGAGTGTATGAATGAACAATGAAACAATGGGACTGTATTCAACAGGTTGGTGCAGGTCCTAGGATACGCCGATGACCTAGATATAATCGGCAGGTCCCTTCGAGCAGTCACTGAAGTCTTTCTTGCTCTCGAAGGTCCCACAAGGAGGCTAGGTCTCATAATAAATGAAAGCAAGGCAAATACATGGTCACAAGATAGGAAGCTAGAGAAAGAAGCGCATCCAAATTGGCATCTATCCATCGAAAAAGTCAACTACTTTGTTTATTTAGGATGCTAAGTTTACTCCGATCAGGAAACAACAGAAGAGATAAAGTGAAAAATCACCTCAGCTAACAGGTGCTTCTTTGGTCTCAGACCCCTGTTCCAGAGCAGAACAATTTCCAGGAGCGTCAAGCTGCTTCTGTATAAAACACTGATCCGCCCAGTTCTCACCTATGGTTCTGAGACCTGGACCATTTCTAGAAAGTCTGAGTCAAGCCTGCTGGTTCATGAACGCAAAATCCCCCGCAGCATTTTGGTCCAATATGTGTGGGAGGTGACTGGAGGAAAAGGACCAACCAAGAACTAAACACTCTTCTGAATAAACTAGATATTGTGAAAAATATAAAACTTGGTAGACTCAGGTGGGCTGGACATGTGATCAGAACGGGGGAGAATGAAATACGCAGAAAGGCACTCACAGAACAGATCTATGGCACCAGGATCTATGATCCAAACTACGTTGGGAAGACGGTGTGAACTATGATGCGCGCCGTATCCTTGGGACCCGGAACTGGAGAGCAGCTGCACTTGACCGGGACAACTGGCGGAGGCTGTTAAAGGAGTCCTTGATTCAGTAATGGGTTGTTGCGCCGCTGAAGAAGAAGAAGAAACTGTCGAGGGTCAGTAATTGAAAAACAAACACATACGCCAGTACACCTTAATCTGCTGAACTAAGAAAATTAACAATAGAAGAAACAATAATAAAAAACCTGGGATCTTCCATTAGCGAGAATAGTCGCAGAACTTCTGATAGGAACCTATGTGTAAGCAACTTTGGTTTTGGGCCCAAAACATCTATCCTTTCCTAACTTCCTATCTACTAATCAACAATTAAAATGAAAAATGGAGAGAAAGCCAAAAGGTGAAGGAATGGAGTTGAGAGTTACAGAAGGAAAGACGAGTGAAGGAAGAAACTTTAGCAGCAGGAAAAATATTGTATATACTGTTTCCGTTCTTAGCTTAATGCTGATATAAACAAACAGGGGTAGCACATCTGAAACGCTATTTGGTACTTGAATTAGAGGCGTGTCACTCTGACAGAAGAGTACAAACAGGGTACATATAATATTGATACCGTGTAAACACACGTAAATTATAATAATTTGGCCTGACCAAAGTACTATTTGTGTGACAGTGTCAGAGCGACAGTGAAACATTTTATAACACAAGATAAGGGCTTTTTTTATTAACCGCTTAAATATCGCAACAAACAAAAAAGTAAAGTTTATTTAAAACGAAAATAGAAGCTGTGATAATTACCAGTGTACTGAATACTATCAGTTGCTGTCAGAGAGTAATTAAATGCCTCAGATATCTGTGTCTGAACTTGTATCATCACTTAAATCAGCGTTATTATTGATAAGATTGTTCATTGTCCATAACGACGTCTATAATATGGGCCAGTTGCCATAGCTTATCATCTTCCTTGATTATATGCTGCATACAATGACTCCACTTGTCTGCTGTTGTTTCATTTACCGCCTTCTCAATAAATTGTTTTATACGTATGAAGCAGCGTTGTGACTGGCAACATGTCCTTTCAACTGTCTCCGTATTAATTTAGTACGATTCAAATACAGTGATAAGGAGGAACTCTTAAAACAATATGCCTCGATTTAAGTGACAAGGTAACTCTCACATGACTATATAGACATTCTGCACAGCGCGTAATACATTACTGTGTGAACAGTGTCAACACCTTTGACCAATAGCGTTTCAGATTTTCCACGTGGGTTTGTTTATCAGGATTGAACTAAGAACGGAAAGAGTATAGTATCTCAGTAGTTATACAGAAATTGTCATATTCCGGACGAGGCCTTTCAGGTTTCCACCATTTTCAAGTCCTAAACCACGACCTAGGACAGTGAAAGCCCTCGTCCGGAACATGACAATAGTATTTTAGCAAATAAACATGACAAAGTTGTAATTACAGAGACAGCTAATTCAAATAACAAGATGTGAAGTACAGAAGGAAATAATACGTTCTAACAAAACAAACCGGATTTTAATCAGTAGGCCTAAGTGTTGACTTTAGAATGCTTCATAAGTTACCATGATACGAAAAGCCATACAAAATTGCTGCATTATTTTATAGACAAATTACATTACTTCCTTTCATACATAAACTCTTGGAGAAATACAAACCTAAAGAATTTACATTGTTCGTCGAGAGAAAAAAATCTAGGAAACTCTGATTCATAATCAAAGAGAAAAACCTTCTTCCTCTTCTCCTCTACAAGGATTAGGTTATATAAACCTGTTCCAGCACCCATCTCATCCTCGGACGACCTACATCCCTTCTATCAACGGCTTTATAGTTCAGTGCCGCTTTCGGCAATCAATCCTCTGTCATCCTGTGCAGATGATCCCACCATTGTTTTATGTAAATTGAAATAGTTTCATTGGGTTGTCGGTACTAAACGGGGCCGTAGTCTTCCGCTTACATGCTCGTACCCTTCACTTCAAGAAAGGTTATTTTTATGGCCACTAAAAAGGTGCATCTATTGTTAAGAGGGTTTCACAGTAGACCTACTGCGGCGGCCCCGTCCAGCGGATTGAGTGGCATTTTCCGTTGTATATAACTTTAGTTCGTTCAAAAACATTTATATTATTATTAATATTAATAGCGCACGATTATATATACCATTATGTAAATATTAATACAGTTTATAATAGTAATAGTAATAATAATAATGATGATAATGATTAATTATTCATAGGCCTAATGTAACACAAAATAATTATTTCATTTTTTTTGATAAGAGAAATTAAATTTTGTTAAAACCAAAGAATTCACTATTTTATTTTTAGAGAATATTCAGTTATTTTATTCCAAAATGCGTATACGTTTATGACTGTCTAGGTTTACGGTATTCAAAGTGCTCAGATTATCCATTATATGCTGCTGGTTACTCAGTATTATTCTGTCGCAGTGGCATAACTACGGGGGCGAATCAGGGGGGTCAATTCCTTCCTCCAATGCTATTACCATTGTCAGCCAAGTTCAATAATCACTTAACTGAGTTAATCACAATATTCCTGAGTTAGCTCCATGTGTTAAAGTAGGGATTACGCATAACTATAGACATAAAGTATAAGGGTTTCGTTACTGGATGGGGCGGTAAACGTCCGTTCCACCCTCCCCTCCCCAACTCCTACATTCAGCATTACTATTTCTGCTCATAAGTGCAACACGTGAGATACTATAAGAATCACGAGCAGCTATTTTTGTATTTAAAGTTCATAATCACATTCAAAGTTTCAAGAGTTTATATTATTTTCTGTGTTGTATTTTAAAAATATTAATTCTTTGAGAAATTACGTGAGGGACAACGGAATAAGGAAATATATGACAGACTGAAACATTACACACAACAGGATTGAGTGTTTGAAGTGTGGGGTAAAATGTATCTCAACAAAGGTTTTAATAAAAATGTGATATACAGGTGCGGAACAAACCAATGTAGATCAAAAAAGAATCTGCGAGCGAGACAATACGTTTCTCGGCATAGGGCGGAATCCAATAGAACCCGTGTAGTGCGTTTTATTTGCATGGATTTTTAATACCCGATTTCTATAATTACAAAAGAAATTGAATTAAATACGAAAAGGACAAGAAATTTAATTTCCGAGTTTCGGAAAATATTAACTATATTTTTGTCACAGAACAGTACAAAAATTGGTGGTGTTGGTCACACAGTGGTAATACACGAAAGTGCGTTCCGGAAGAGAAAGTGTAACGGGGATCGACTGGTGAAGATTCGGTGGGTAATCGGAGAGATAGGCAGAAGGAGCAAAAAATTCTTCCTGAAAGATGTAAATAAAAGGGATGCTAGCGCTTTGTTGGATGTAACTGAGAAAAACGTTCAGTCTGGAACTACTATAATTACGAACATGTGGAGGAGCTACAATTCTTTACAAAGTAAAGATTGTACTCATTTGCGAGTTAGCAGTCGCTGAACTCTGTATACTGCAGTGATATGAACATTCATACACAGAACATCAAGAGCCACTGGTCAAAAATGAAAAAAAGACATCAGGCGACGGGTAGGAAGGATCCCGGTGAGGTTCTTTGAAAGATGTCGCAGTCTGTGTAATAATGTTATGTGAACAAAATTAAATTTCTCTTATCAAAAAAATGACAGAAATATTTTGTTCTAAATTAGGCCTATAAATAAATAATAATCATCATAATTATGAATAATAGTAATAATAATAAGTACAAACAATAGAATAATAATAATAATAATAATTATTATTATTATTATTATTACTATATAACGAAAATATTATCATTAATATATGACATAATGTTAATAAAATAAATGTTTTTGAGCCAACTAAAGTTACATGCAACGGAAAATGCCACTCAATCCGCTGGACGGGGCCGCCGCAATAGATCTACTGTAAACCCCTCTTAACAATAGATGCACCTTTTTAGTGGCCATAAAAATAACCTTTCTTGAAGTGAAGGGTACGAGCGGACGACTACGGCCCCGTTCAGTACCGACAACCCGTTTCATTTATTATTTTCTAGGGTCCTACTGCCACAGTTCCCAACCCTTACTCCGAGGCTGTTTTAGATACTACAAGTATTTCAAAGTTTTACATGAACAGGTTAATGACCTGTTGCACAACCCCCTACCAGGAGGAGCAGAAACTCTTCTGACAGGGTTACCATATCTTAGCCGAAAGGCACCTGTTTTGGGGCGCAGGAGATTCGCCCGCATCCTTCTCTTTCTGAGATAGGATTTGGTGGCTTTGTATCAGTTATTCTGATACTGAACGATTCTTAGTATTTCCAGTGCTCACCTATCGGCATTAGTGAGCACTCAAAGATCCTAAGCCACCCAAAATTAAGAAATTAAGTCACTCGAGCCCTCGATTACTCTAATACCGTCGGGGTCAGAAAAGAACAAGGGGCAGTCAAGAGAGACTATGTAGAAAAGACTAATGGAAGGGATCTCACCCAAGACAAGTTGAAGCAAAGTGAGACGTTGTTGTTTTCTAAAAGTTGAAAATAATCCTTCTTTAATAATTTACGGAAACAATGGGGGTAAACCTAACAGAGAGATAAATCATGGTTAAGAAAGTGGACACCTTCTCTGGTCTGAAAGGAATACGCCGAAGTCTGGATTCGGAGAAACGTATTCGGATCGATCGTTTACCTGATGTACATCGGCGTCATTCCTGACACTGGAAATACCACTGTAGACTTGTTTTTATTGCGGTGCGAAAAAATGACAACAAATGTTGTTTGGAATCGGAATTAGAGTTGCATCAAGGTCGAGGTTTATTGGGCAAACTCGAAGGCGTTGCACGTACATAAAACGATCGCGCGCGCGTACACACACACACACACATTGATGCAAGATATGCAAAGAAGGCACTGGCGACGGGTAGGAAGGATCCCGGTGAGGTTCTTTGAAAGATGTCGCAGTCTGTGTAATAATGTTATGTGAACAAAATTAAATTTCTCTTATCAAAAAAATGACAGAAATATTTTGTTCTAAATTAGGCCTATAAATAAATAATAATCATCATAATTATGAATAATAGTAATAATAATAAGTACTAACAATAGAATAATAATAATAATAATAATAATAATAATTATTATTATTATTATTACTATATAACGAAAATATTATCATTAATATATGACATTAACGACGTTAACGTTTGCGTAAGTGACGAATCTGAGGAAATAACGCCGTAATTTAACGTTAAAAATATTCAGTGCAAGACGGCAGTCGGGCGCCTCGAGGTGGAAGCTCATTGTTTACAATGCATCTCAACCACGAATACGAAGAATTAACTGCCGTGTGTCGCAGGTGTTAAACGAATCCTGTCACCGTGCCAAACTCTTTGTACAAAGGGACTTAACGACTTTGTTTACAGAAAGCCAGGACAACAGTCGGAACAATTTTTTGTTTTAGTCTTATTGTTGTGAATTTAATAGGGGGAGCCGTGGCGGCCCGTGGTTCTGACAGTTGGGGGTTCAATGTCTGAATGTTTCTACTAAGTTTAGTGCAATTATCCCATTCCAAATAACACACGTTGTGGGTCACAACATGAAGACATAACTATTGACAACTTTTAGTAGGCCTAATATTAAGTTGTGTTTATGCTATTTGTAAATTATTCTAAAAATATATGGGCCTAGTTAAAATAAAAGAATAGTTAAATATTTATGTTTAATATTGTTACGACATCACAGAACAATCTACGTGTTTATCGAACGTTCCAGAGGGATCCAGAATGTAATGCGGTGGTGTACGTGACTCTCAACGCATTCGCGAGACTTTTCTCGAAGCCGCCAGCCGGGCGGACTGTGTCAAGGCCGCAATTAATTACGTAGTACACACTGGCGCTAAGACGTAGTTTGGAACATTCTGGTCTGTGAGCGGAGGTATAAATACATGGTATAAATACAATTACTTCATTATTTGATTTGATTTTAAGTCTGTACTGCACACATTTTGTTTGCATTCTAAATGAAATAGAGAAATCTGACACAAAACTGAAGGTAAACGGACAAATCGTGTGGTAAAAATCATAATAATGCCGAATGGCGGTATTATGGAAATGTTAAATTCCCGGACAGTGCGGTTCGGCCCTCGTCGGAACTATTCGTGTCGGTCGTTAAACACGAGCTTTAGCGACAGTTCAATGTAATTTTGTGTATACTGATTTCCCTCTCCAAAACTGTCTACACAGTCCAGGAGATGCTGAGAGCTACTTTGAACCTCAAGCAATAGTAGTGAGCAATTCGCCTATAAAGCGAATCCATTACTGTTCAGTCAACAAGCTTAATCTTGCAAATCTTGTTATTTATATATGAAACCATTATCTCAACAAATCCTTAAATATATTAAAATTATAAGGGGGGGGGGGTTCGCTGAACCATTGAACCTTATGGACGAGCCGCCACTGAGGGGGGATAACCTGACATTCAGAAGGTCACGTGTGGAAGCGTATAGACAATGTCAGTACCGACAGAGTCTGGGACGAATAACAGATTGTTGTCACAATTAGATATTATGGCTTCCATAATATTGAAAATTTATATTGAAATTTAGTTGCTTGTATTTTACTTATTAATTTTTTAGGCAGTGGCGTGCTGACACAGTTTGCAAAGTGTGCGGCGCACACAGGCGCCAAAAATTTCAGGCAAGGAGGAAATATTTAAAAAAAAAAAATTATTCCTTAAGTTAATTGTATTAACCTTTCCGGTGCTCTGGACGGATATTCTTAGCAAAGTTACAACAACAATTAACACATAAGAATTATTCAGACATTGAGGCAAACGATTTATGCGAAGAAATTTTACACTGTCAACAATTTATTTCTACTTTAAAAAACGATGTACATCATACATAATTCAGTATGTTTATTCAAACAACTTAATCACAGTTAATAAACAATTTACAATTGCTCTTTAGTCGTTACGAGTATCACGATATTAATTGATGACTCGTTGGGCACTTGGTGAAACATATTAATTCAAAGGTTTTGTAAAATATATAAAAACACTTGGTAAGATTCACAAATTTTTTTAATTAACTCTGACAGCTGTTTCGACTAACTAATCCATTGTCAAAGAGGCAAAAAAAAAAAAAAATTTCGCCTCTTTGACAATGGCTTAGTTAGTCGAAACAGCTGTCAGAGTTAATTAAAACAATTTGTGAAACTTACCAAGTGTTTTTATATATTTTACAAAACCTTTGATACGAGTATCTAACGTGGGGGACGATCTTTTTCTAAACTTAAAATTATTAAAAACTATTTGCGTTCCACAAGGTACAAGACAGACTTTAAAAACTACCGTTATATCAGTAGAGTCGGTTATTTTGGATTAACTTGATATACGCGGTATTATTCGAGAAATAAGATTTTTTTATTATTAAAAGCTGGAAAAGTTCAAAACACTAAATCATTTTTCTGTCTGTTTAAATATTTACTTACCTATTTCTTTGCCACATAATATTTGTAATATGTTTTTATTTTCTATAGGCTACTTGTAAGTTTATCTGTTTCTTATGTATATGATATCTATACAAATGTCAAAGTGATTTGCTTGCGAAATAAAATATATTAAGTTTAATTATGTACCAAAAAATGTTTAATATAATTTTTTTTATAAAACTGCATGTGCTGATTTACGTAAAACTATATAAGGTGCAATTGACAAATGATTTTCTTAACAAATAACATAAATTACTTTATTTTCTTCCAAATTGTTTTTGATGGTTTTGTTTTTGTATCCGTCTTGTATGTTTATTGTTTATTATACATTTTTTTTTGTAATTCCTTTTTTTGTTCAATAAGCTTATAATTAATATATTTTGTGAAGCATTTGTACTCACTGATACGTTTTAATAAAGTAATTTTTTATTGTGGGGAGGGTATGGGGGGGGGCCAACTAAAGTTTTGCACACAGGCGCCGGACACTACTGGCGCGCCTCTGTTATTAGGGTAGTGAGTTTATAAAAGTTTATTGACAAGAAAGTTGTGACACGTTAAATAACTATTATTGGTTGCACACGGATTGGGATTGAATCCGATAGTACACAGATTTATTAGACCTTTAGACTTATATTAGAATACTAGTGAGATTCTTGAGCTGCAGAACGCGCTCATTGTTTTGAAGAAAGTTCATTTATTATTACAAAAATTTCAATGTTACATAACTTTTCAAGTATGGAAAAAATGACAAAAACTGGATTATTTTACTATCTCTTTAGTAACATAACAATTAAAGAGCACACAATCATACAATAAAGACTAAAATTTCGAATAATTCGGATTTGGTTACAACATCTTTCAGTCTGACACACTGGTAGAATTTCACGATTCTTTCAAATTTGTTATCTCTTTTTTGAGGTTCAGGGGTCCCAAGAGTTTGAAATAACCAAAAACATAACACTTCATTCAGATATTAGTTTAAATTAATTTTAGTTTGATAGTCCAGATTAATTTTTGCGATTTTACCAAACCTTTTTTCCACTTTTTGGGCACTGACGTCTAAAAATTTTGAAATTTTTAGAAATTAACTGTATATTTAAATTGTGGTTAAAATTGCTTTTAATATGATACCCTACATAGGGTTTTGTGATTTGTTCACAATTTTGACCCCTTCACATTTTTACCTCCCGTCCCACTATGTTTAAGGGGCAATCTAAAAAACAATAGAGCTAGATATGTATCTACGCTCGAAGGCCTAAGCTTAGCTTCCTCTTCCTGGCGCGAGATAGAAAACGCTATCCTGCCAGGCAATGTATGCCGCATGCCGTGTCCTCACCATTTCCTCTCATGCTACGTAATTGCACCTAAATTCCGGTGGCCAGTTCGCTAAGGAGAGAGCATTACCGTGGCAGGACCCGAACTGCTAACAGGGTTCTCTGTTTTGAACCACACATGTGGAAATGGTAGTAAGAGGCCCACACACCTATTTGCCATGGACTCTCGATCGCTGACACCCTTTTGCGCAGCTGTGAGACCCTAGCGCATGCACCGTAGACTATATAAATTGAACATTGACTTCAAGATGCGCAATGAACAAACACCTCGTAGCGAGGCTAACAAAATTTTCATTCATTTCTCACATGCACACAACAATCTTGAATAGTGTTTCATACTGTGAACATCGGCTGCAACAAGACTGGCGAGAACAGTGGAAGCATGTGCGAGTCAGAGGGAGAGAGAGAGAGAGAGAGAGAGAGAGAGAGAGAGAGAGAGAGAGAGAGAGAGAGAGAGAGAGAGAGAGAGAGACGGAGCGAGTGTTAGTGTGGAAATATTATTAGTGTTATAGTGTTTAGTGTTAGACACCAAACTATTATTCCCTTGTCTCCCCTCGCTCCTCTCTAAACAACTTAGCTATACTTTTAAGTGGGAGTAATTCATTCGCTGCTGGGTCGGCGCAGCTCAGCGACCAAGAAAGACTGTCACGTTTCTAATTCCAAGTCACCTTACGCGCATTGACATTGACATTTCCCAACCATCTGTACCGATGACACCGAAAAAAAGCGTTATAACCAGCTCTCGAAGGCAGTGTGTGCCAGGGTGTGTTATTGTACCTACGGAAGGTCACTCGCAATCACGGCGGTTATCGACAACTATGTTACCCACCGGTCACCACGCAGTTGTCACTATAAGGATACACCAGCTCAAGTTCAAGACTCGTGTACGTCCAGGTAACACTGCTTACCTTCTAGACATGCGTAATCAAGTTCACTACATGGCATCTAAAGAACGGACAACAGAAGCAGCTAAGGAAGAGGATCCTGAGTCTCTAGGCACGCGGGGTTGCGTGGGTTCACCACCCCAACACACCTCACACAGTAACTAATCAACGACGGGACATCTTGTATCAGCGCTACAATTGATCTTGTACGCACAATGTTAGTCCCGTTAGTTACAGCCATAGGCATACGAAACCGTTATGAGCACTTTACCAGTTTAAAATGACGTGTGACTTATCACGTCCAGAGCACCACAAATTTATAATGAACTAGCGGACCCGGCAGACGTTGTCCTGCCCGAACGTTGGCTTGCCTGCTATTAGCGGGTTCAGCAAACGTTTTTTCGATATTCGAATTTTCGATAAACTATATACTAAGTGACATTTGACATTGAGTTTGACATTTCAATCTTTTCGTTTCGTCATTGTGTGATTTGCTGTTGCCCAAAGCAAAATCAAAAAATGAGTGAAATTTCTCGTATCATGGCCGGACGATATTTGGTGTTTGTCATTGGCACATTTGGCGAAAGAGGCGGTACTTTTCGTGAGATTGGTTGTAAGAATAATAATGTCATTGCAAAAGAGATATTGCTGTTTTTGTATGTGTTTAATGTCTGACAGTTTTTTTTTCATATGTATTAGCTGTGTGGAGAAGACTGCGTGGAACTCAGTTGGTCCGTGAGCTCATAATGGATCTACAGGCGACTGGAGATGTGGCGACTCATGAAAATGGACGCTTCTATGCTGTGGATCCACTGAACCATACGTACACCGAAGATGGACTGCGAGTAGCAGAGGAATGTGACGCCTTACCAATAACATACGATGCAAATTTGGACGATTTTAATTTTGATTAAATAATAGCAAACAAAGAAAAAACTCAAATCATTTCCATGACAGTCATATTTTTATTAATGTAGAAAAAGTAAAGTATATTGAAATAAATGTTGAATCTTAATACTAAAAGAATTAAAGTTTGTTTTGTGTGATTTGCTGTTGCCCAAAGCAAAATCAAAAAATGAGTGAAATTTCTCGTTATCCTGCGCCGTTCAATTCTCGTATCATGGCCGGACGATATTTGGTGTTTGTCATTGGCACATTTGGCGAAAGAGGCGGTACTTTTCGTGAGATTGGTTGTAAGAATAATAATTTCATTGCAAAAGAGATATTGCTGTTTTTGTATGTGTTTAATGTCTGACAGTTTTTTTTTTCATATGTATTAGCTGTGTGGAGAAGACTGCGTGGAACTCAGTTGGTCCGTGAGCTCATAATGGATCTACAGGCACTGGAGATGTGGCGACTCATGAAAATGGACGCTTCTACGCTGTGGATCCACTGAACCATACGTACACCGAAGATGGACTGCGAGTAGCAGAGGAATGTGACGCCTTACCAATAACATATGATGCAAATTTGGACGATTTAATTTTGATTAAATAATAGCAAACAAAGAAAAAACTCAAATCATTTCCATGACAGTCATATTTTTATTAATGTAAAAAAAGTAAAGTATATTGAAATAAATGTTGAATCTTAATACTAAAAGAATTAAAGTTTGTTTTGTGTGATTTGCTGTTGCCCAAAGCAAAATCAAAAAATGAGTGAAATTTCTCGTTATCCTGCGCCGTTCAATTCTCTTATCATGGCCGGACGATATTTGGTGTTTGTCATTGGCACATTTGGCGAAAGAGGCGGTACTTTTCGTGAGATTGGTTGTAAGAATAATAATGTCATTGCATAAGAGATATTGCTGTTTTTGTATGTGTTTAATGTCTGACAGTTTTTTTTTCATATGTATTAGCTGTGTGGAGAAGACTGCGTGGAACTCAGTTGGTCCGTGAGCTCATAATGGATCTACAGGCGACTGGAGATGTGGCGACTCATGAAAATGGACGCTTCTACGCTGTGGATCCACTGAACCATACGTACACCGAAGATGGACTGCGAGTAGCAGAGGAATGTGACGCCTTACCAATAACATATGATGCAAATTTGGACGATTTTAATTTTGATTAAATAATAGCAAACAAAGAAAAAACTCAAATCATTTCCATGACAGTCATATTTTTATTAATGTAAAAAAAGTAAAGTATATTGAAATAAATGTTGAATCTTAATACTAAAAGAATTAAAGTTTTTTTTTTTTTATCTTAATGCGAGTTGATGAACAATGTTTTTCGTCAATCCCTGAGGTGTATAAATGAACAAACTTGATGGTTTGCAAACGCGAGAACACGCGACATATAATTGGCCATGTGAGAAGCACGGATTTACTAGATCCAACCCACAAATGGACATTGTTTGGCCTTGTGACTTATTAATAGTCATTGCGAATGCCAAGCGAATTGGAAATTGGAGGCGTCTGAATGGAATGGGCGAGTCTGAAGGGATCATTGGGATCCGTGGCAGGAGAACAACTTCACCTTGAAACTTGCCGTTCAAAATGGTAGCTTCAAGAACATTGCCCATGATTTTTTTTATGACCAATCGCGTGCCATTGCATAGCTTTGGTCCATTTAAATTCCGAAGCAAAATGATTGGTGAGCCAATTTTTAATCGCAAGTTATGTGGTGGCATTCCCGGTAAATCCAGTGAATTCAAGAATTCAACAGGATAGTTGACTGCTTCGTCAGGATTGACAACAGTGTCGATCGATTTGAACGACATCTCATTGCCAGGCAACGACTGTTGTATTTCGAAATTAATAGCGTCAACATCGATATTTTTGCGGCCAAAATAGCTCGTTCACGTAGCCACGCATGATTAATGTAATTATCGCGCAAATCTGGGAATATGCTTTCAATCAAAGCATCTTTCGTGGCTACCATGTTGCAAAAATTGTCTGGAAATTTGATGCATTGTGTATTTCCATGCAATAGAATTTTTCAATTGCCAATGTTGAGCAATTGTTCGGAGAATGACAGTGCCAATGGATCGTTTTGCAGTTGAACACGCATATTTATGGTAAGGCGTAATGTATTGACATTTCGCTATAAGTATGATTGTTTCAAACATGCGTTAATTTCGTCCGCATATGTAGCGCGTGGAATGACCGGCAATGTCTGTCTGAAATCACCGGACAGCAGCAGTAGAGCGCCACCGAAACGTCTGGTATTATCGTTGAGATCTTTCATCGTTCTATCGAGAGCTTCAAGTGAATGCTTGTGGGCCATAGTGCATTCATCCCAGATAATAATTTTGCATTTTTGCAAAACTTTAGCCATGCCGGAATGCTTCTTTATGTTGCACATTGCGTCTGGATTTGTGTGAACGTTCAATGGCAACTTGAGTGCTGAATGTGCAGTCCGTCCACCATCAAGCAAAGTCGCTGCAATGCCTGATGAAGCAGTTGCCAACGCAATATGATTTTGTGATCGAATGCGCGCAAGTATCAGTGAGATGAGGAATGTTTTGCCAGTGCCGCCTGGTGCGTCCAAAAAAAAGAATCCGCCTTGTTGTGCTGCAATTGACAAATTAATTCGATCGTATATGTTCTTTTGCTCAGTAGTGAGCAGTTGCTCATTATTTGGAACAAAAGTAGTCAAACAGCTGTTGTTCGCGCTGAACATCGCTGTTAATGATGTCTGTTGCTGGGCGGTTAGGCGATGGCATACCGAAATGAATGAGTGGCATATTCGAAATGAGAATGCAAATATCCTCAATCTTTATTAACGCCTCGTTATATATTTCCGGCGAAAAATCGATATTGGGATCTTGATCAGCGGTCCGAATGCGATGCAGAATGTCTTCGCTCATGGAATCTTTATATTTGTCCCAGAGAGCAGAAGCTTGCGACGGAAAACATGTCGTCAACAATATGGTGAATAATTGACGAATTTGATGAGGAGAGGAACTCAGTACTGCATCTGTATGTGTGAGATCCCAATGGTTGTCATCTTCCAGCAAATGCAATTCGCGACACGCATCGTGGTACGTGTCGTACAAAATACCATTGACTGTTCGCAAGTATTGGAAAGACGTCGGTCCAGGAACGTTAACCAACAACAAACGCAAGAAGAAGCATTCACGTTGCTTTGGATGGACTGTGTATAATCGGCCTAATGTATATCCCATAAATATGCCGTCGTATCCTTGGACTGGAACGCCTCGCTTTCGTGGGTCCCACTTTTTTGACTGTTTGTTCCACGTGAAAAATCGTGGCATATCAGTATACATTAATGTCTTTGCGAATTGACCGAAAATACCTGGTCGGTTGCATAGTTCGAAAAACTCAGTTAGTGTGGTTTTTGGGGCAGTTAATGCTCGTTGTATAGCAGTCTCTTCAGTGAAATAAACACGCTGTCCATTTTCAAGGTGCACGGCCAAATGTATAACAGCAGGGTCTCTGTCGTGTATGGGAAATCTCAAAATGCGCCAAACTGCTTCATTGCTGCTAATGTATCGGCCCATTTGATAACGTGTTATTTCGTCGTTATCAGTTACATTTTGAACAGCAAATACAGCCATATCGCTGCCCTTATGAACGTATTTGCAAATGTATTTGATGGACTTCACCGAACTGCAGAACTCAACGTCTATGTGTGCTTTGTAGGTTTTGGACAGCAATGGCGAATACGGAACCACCCAGCGATTGTCAATGTCAACCGGATTTCCACCGTTTGACAAGCGCAATTGATATGATTGGCCACCATTGTCTGTGTCTCTACGACGATACAATGGATAACCATCGATATTAGTGATAGTATCGTTTATACACATTTTTGGGAAGCGTTTCGTACATTTTCCATTGCCCATGCACGGCGCCGTCATGTTGAGATCACCGCATGGACCATGGATCATGTTAGCGGTAACAATGTCAAACAACTCTTGATCGATATTCCGATCCGGAATTTCTGCTGAAATAATTTTATCAATTTCTTCTGGCCGTACTTTGTCGACCAACCAAATCAAAATATGTGCATGTGGCAAACCTCGTTTTTGCCATTCAACAGAATACAGCCAGCAACGTGTTTCGCCGAATACAGAGTGATGTGTAATCAAGTTCATCAACGATTTTAATTTTTGTTTGAAGACACGTGCAGTGATATCATGTCGATGCATTGCTGTTTGACCTGACAATAACGAAATTTTAATTTCATCCCAGTTTGGATTGCACGTAAATGTAATGAACAGATCTGGTCGGCCGTACGCGCGCACGAAAGTCATGGCGTCTTGAATGTATTCTTGCATATGACGCGGACTACCAATATATGATGATGGAAGAATATATGCGGTACCGATGTCGTTGATATTAGTTGTTCCATCTACGTTACTGACAATAGCATCACGCAAATGAATGTACTCCTCAGAACGCAGCTTCGCTTGATTATACTTGATGTACCGTAATCGCTCGCTTTCAATTTTCGCATACATATCAACGATGTATAGATGAAACAGCTGGCGGCATCGGAGAATGTTGTTGTCTTCATTGGCACGAATCATCAACCGATATGCGTAGAAGTTCATCGCGCTCACTTTCTTGTTGGTTTCTGCACCTGCAAAGTAAAAATATAAATAAGAAAAAAAGAAATTAGTCGTACAGAAAAAGAAAAAAGAAAATAATGTGTAGATTGTACCTGTCGCTGGATTTCTTTGTTTGATGTTGAAATGATATCCATCTTCTCCTTCCTAAAATATCAATGGATATTGCAAAGCGTCGTAAGAACGATGACTGTCTTGAATTGTCTGCACCGTGGTATCTCTGCGTTGGATCCGTATATCTCGACGTTCGTATGCGTCGCCAACCATAACAACTGCAACTTCATTAACGGTTGGTGCATTGTATCGGCCTGCGTGCTCTCCAGATGGTACTTTGTCTGCTTTGATGACGATCATGTAGCTGTCGTTTTGCAGTTTGTTTGAAACGGTATTGAACAACTTGACCAACTGGTTGTGATTTCACAAAAATGGTTCCAAAATCGCCACAATTTCTCGCTCCTCCATCTGCTCGATGTGGTTGTATTGACAGCGTGTGTTTATTTGTTGCTCCTCATCGCCCATGAAGTAGATTTGCAAGAATTTTGGATCGGCATCAGGCATTGACATTAAAGAACCAATTTGATGATACACTTGGCCCTGAATCTTAAACGTTGATTCAAAATTGCGACTATCCTGTTTCTGAACGATTTTGGTTGCTCCAAATGATGTCATTTGGAAGCAAGAATTGAATTTACGAATTTTACGCAAAAACAATTTTGATTGAGGTGTGGCTCCAGCCAATAGTGTTTTCAATGGTTCTGGCGGCGAATTCAATGGTGGCAGTACAACTTTTCCAGACGCGCAGCAGAAACCGGCCGATTCACCTTTGTATTTGAATGCATGGCAGTGTTGACATTCTTTGTCCATAGCGCCGATGACAATTTGTGAATGTGACGAATAGTCGATGTCCGACTCATATTCGAACGCAAGGCGGAGAAGTGATGCACGTGTCAATGCGCGATGTACTTGCAGGCGCTGTCGTTCATGTGCTCTGTGTGCGTCGGTGGCTCGTTGACGCGCCTGTCTTTGTCTCAATGCATTAGCTCGAAGGCGTTCGTTGAGTTGCTTTTGACTTTCATTTGCACGTGTGTTTGCAACCTGGTCTCTTAAATTTGCATTGTCCGTCAATTGATCTTCTGCCGTTCTATTTAACCGACGGGTCCGGGCTATTTGTGAACTCCGTGTACGTCGAACAATATTTCCTCCTCGTCCACGAAGACGTGGCATTGTTCTGTAATAAACACACAACACATAAATATAAGTAACTTATATTTGAATTTTATGGATGTTATAATTTGTTGAACAAACTTACATGTTGTTTATTTTCGATGAACCGTTTAACACTCCGTAAATTTTATAGAATCATCGACACAATAAGCACTGAAAATGAAAAGTTGCAGGTTAGATTGATTGTCATTGAATGCACTTGTATATAATTGAAATTCATGGAAGATCATGTAAGATATTCACTTGAACACTGCACCTTACACATTTGCACAATGTATGTGTTTAAGTACACTTAAAACGTTATTTCAATATGTTTTGTCGATGAATAATACACTCAATATGCACGCAATTGTGATACATGGAATATCGAAAACAGCGAACAGAATTTGAAATGTCAAAACAACGTCAATAATTCATGAACTTATGTTTTTTTTTCATTTTAAAAATATTGGGGGGGTGGTTGGGGTGAAATATTGTTGTTATATGTTCTAATACGCGAAAAATCTTAAAAAAATTTAAAAAAAAATTTTCGTCAAAAAATAAAAAAAAAATTTCCTGGAACCCGATCGCAGCGCCACCTACCGGGTCCAATTGTGAATCTAAACTATCCAGGGACCCACCCACTCAAACACACACACAAAATTTCATCAAAATCGGTCCACCCGTTTAGGAGGAGTTCAGTGACATACACACGTACAGAAGAATTATATATATAAATTTAATGAATAACAATTTATTTTTTAAATATTTCCTCCTCACCTGAAAATTTTGGCCGGATTCAATGTATTTACGCATACTTCAGCGGATTTAATGTATCTACTTGCCAGGCAACCCACTTCCAAGGCACACTTTTATAACGTCTCACCTACGTTATAACATCGGGAACCTGTGCATGCTTACCTCAGAACACTTGCACGGGGTGCCATACTCGTAATTAACTTTTAATTACTAATTAAACCAGCTGTAGTTATAACTAAAGGAACTTTTTACATGGGGGTCTGATGATTTATTCACTCAATGTTTTAGTGTAAAGTAACGACATCTCTTTATTAAACCATTACTACAACAGTTCTACATAAATGTTCCCACATAAGGTTTTCTAAATAAAAGATTACAATTTATAAAAGATTTTGTGAAATAACGGGGGCCAAAACATATGGATTTATAAGTGGTAGCATTATCCACGGATCCGGGACCTTAAACTTGTTTGTGAGTTAAGCTCACTTATTCATATTCTATCTTACTAGTTTGGGGGGGGGGGGCATTTGAAGAATGGACTTAATCTAAAAATTTTGTATTAGTGAAGCTTTATATAAATATATCAGCATTATTTGGTACTACAAATATTTTGAATCCTAAGACATACTACATCTTATAAAGTGATTATCATTAGAGTCTTTATACATTTCTTTAAACTGTCTTTAACAATTCATTTGTTAGAATTTTAATTAATCACGGAGGACAAGTCTCCGTGTCACCTGTGATATCCAGAAGTTTACTCGATGTCCGGGTCCTTGGTCCTTGTGGTGTTCGTCAGCGGTTGATCTTTAGTGTAGTTAACTTTCCTGTTGAAGTTCCTGAAGTGATTATTTCATAATGAAGTAGCGTTGAGGTCTTCAGAAGTCTAGTAGTTAAACATCGTCAGTAGTATAAGTGCCGTAAATGTTCTTGTTTGTTGCAGAATCGCACGTTACATTATTGTTTATAAAAATTCTCACTTTAGGTAGCTCGTACCATATTATTTAAAAGAACATAGACATCTTACATATTATACAAATGAGATGTTATCCCTTACACAGTTATTTATTCTTTTTGGTTTTTAACATTTAAACTTACTAACACATTAATTTGCTACTACTTTTCGCTACACATTGTTATATCTGTCCTCTAAATAAAAACATTTTGTCGTTCTCCGGGACATGGTTCAAGCGCGTGTTTTCTACGCGAGCGCTTCATCTCGATTGAATTACTATGTTAGGAAGGGTCAGTTAATCGCGCGGACTTTACGCTTCGCAACAAAATAGTTCCATATTTATTCTCTATTTAAGGGGTTAAAGTTTGACCTTTTAATTATCCAAATATATTCTTTATTACAGAATTTATTATTGTACACTACTGTGGTCTTGTTTATTCATTTATTTAATATCAATTTACAAGGATTGTTAGTTTGTTTATGGGTCGGTATTCAAGTTAATTCCGGTTAGCGCATGTGTATGAAGGGTTAATTAATAAGGGTTTCCCAATCTGTACACTCGTATTCCTTTTTCTTTATTAAAACACTTTATTAAATATTATTATGATTTATGATAGTGATAAAATTTAGTTTAAATGTGCGATTTATTAAAATTTAAATTTCTCTGCTTTTAACATTTCCTATTTTATTATTTATTTATTTTTTTAATTAATGAAATCGTCACATACTCCGCCGCTTAAAACAGACTCCGGGTGGGGGGAAATATATGTTATTTGGTCAGCAATGTACTGGGAGTATGCTTGGGGATTACCGTGTGAAATTTCTCTCACTCGTTTCTCTGTACAAAATTATGAGCTGCATAAGTCACTCTCGACTTGCTTTTTTTATTGTCAATATATATATAATACCTTACAAACTAATTCTTATACTACATACAATTCGCACATTATAACATATATCGTAAACATACTAAATTCTTCTTAAATCTACTACTTACGACTGCTACCGGGCTTTTCTTTACTTTGTGAGTTACTCTTGTTATAGAATTACTCTTTAAGTAATTTATTACTTAATTATTACTTATATTCGATGTCAGCTGACTTCTCACTTTTCTCTACTTTCGATGAATAGGATTCAAGGTTGATCAGGCCTCGTACCTATTTATACGATTAGGTAGCCAATTGTTACTCAAGTACTCTTTAGCAGTTGAGTACAAAACATATACCTTTTTACTACATTTATTTTGCTTGCACTCTACCATTTCCTTTTTTGTGACAACGCTTTATCTGCGAAATATGTGTTCTTCGTACATATTTTTGAGTAGAGGGTTCGTACAGGGCTACAGTTACTGGAGTTAAGTATTTGTGAATTTGATAAGGACCGCACCATCGGTATGATAGCTTGGAGGTTGTCTTATCGGTTGCACTACTCGTAGGGTGTGTTTTATACATTACTAAGTCACCGATTTGGTACTTTACTACATTGTTATTATTATTTCGCTCGTGATATTTCCGCGATTTCGCTAAGTTTGCTCGTAAATTAGCGCGAGCTTCATTCCAGATTTTCTTTATATTTTTGTCCCTAATTTCAAGGGGTAGTAACTCATGTATTTTCTACTTTGTGGATAATGGGTGGTTAAGTTTGTATTTAAACAATAATTCGAATGGTGTAGACTTATGTCCTTCATGATAGGCTGAATTAAAGGCGAATTGTATCCAGGATAGGTTCTGGTCCCAAGACGTATGGTCGTTTGCGTGGTAGGCTATTAAAGCAAATTTTAGGTTTCGCAAATACCTTTCAGCTATATTACCTTGCGGATGATACTCTGTAGTGGTAACGTGGTCTATTCCTAATTTGAAACACATGTTCCTGAATTCCTTTGACTTAAACTGGGGTCCGTTATCCGACACTAGATGTACAGGTGTACCAAAATCTTTAAATAATCTCTCCTATAATATCCTGTAATATCTTTACAGTGGTCGACGCTAACGCTCGCCGCATGGGATACATCCAAACAAATTTGGTGAAAGAATCTACGCAAATGAGTAGCATGGTATTTCCTGATTTAGAACGCGGGTAGGGTCCTGAAAAATCTAAATAAATTTTGGAGAACGGGGTAGCAGGAATTTCTGAGATTAGTTGACTTATTTGGCTGTTTCTCGCTGGTTTGCTGAGTGCACACAACTTACACCTTTTCACGAAATTAGCTATTTCACTGTTCATATTTTCCCAGTGATATTCTTTACGATTCGATGTATTGTTTTATTTATTCCCATATGTGTTCCAATGGTGGAAGAGTGGTAGTATTCCATCAGCATAGGTTTAATAATATCAGGGGGGATTATTCGTAAATATTTTCCGTTCGCTATTCTATAACATAATACTCTCTTACTCAATATGTATTATTCTGACTTATTTCCATTGTCGAGTTGTTCTATAATTGGTCTTAAACGGGGATCTTGTTGTTGATACTGGGCTAAGTCCGTAAATGCAAGAGGAAATTCGGTAATTAAAGTATCGATAATCGGCGTTTCTCTACTCTCCTTGTTTTCGTATGTTTTACTAGTCGGCTGGAACATACGTGACAGTGTATCGGCAACTACGTTTTGGGTGCCTCTAATATGTTGTACTTTAAATTTGAAACAATTTAATCTTAATACTTATCTTCCGATACGACCTAACTGTTTTGGGTGATTTAGTAGCCAAGATAATGCTTGATTATCTGTTTCTAACAGAAACTCTTTATGTTCTAAAAAGGGTTTGAACTTCTCAAAAGCGAAAACGATTGCTAAACATTCTAACTCGTATGCGGAGTATTTCTTTTCTTGATCTGTCAGGGTGCATGAAGCGTAACTAATAGGTAGTCTAGAGTTATCTACTTCCTGATATATTACTGCACCTAGGGCTACACTTGAACTGTCTGTCTGCACTACAAACGGTTTTGTAAAATCGGCTAATTGTAGTACTGGGGGTGATATGATGCTTTCTTTTAGTTTCTTGAATGCAGTTTGGTATTGCACATTCCACTCAAATTTAGCTCCCTTTTTTCTTAAAGCATTTAGATTTGCTGCAGTTTCGGCTAGATGAGGGATATACTTGTGGAAATAATTTATCATTCCCAAAAATCGAGCTATTCCTTTCGCATCCCGCGGTGGTAAAAATTCTCTGATCGCACGGGTTCGCTCAGTGTCTATGCTTACCTTTCCGTTGGCTTTTACGATGTGACCTAAAAATGAAAATTGTGTGACAGCAAAATTTGCTTTTCTGGGGTTTACGGTTAATCCAGCTCTCTCCAACCGGGATAGTACTTCACGTAGAAGTTTAAGATGTTGGTCCATTGATTCGCTGTAGATAACGATGTCATCTAGGTAGTGATAAACATATTTAAATTTTATATCATGAAATAATTTTTCTAATAATCAGCTACATACAGAACTACCTTGGGATATTCCAAAGGGTACTCTCATAAATTGGTACAGGTTGAAAGGGACGGCAAATGAAGTTAGACGTTTTGATTCTTCCGAGAGGGGTTTCTGGTGAAATGCCTGGTTTAGATCCATGATGGTAAAAACTTTCGCTTTCGTAAAATAATGAAAAGTACTGTGGATGTCGGGAAGTGGTATAGACTCGAATTCTATCCGTTTATTTAGTTGCCTGTAGTCCACAACTAGTCTATGTTTGTCGCTACCTTTTGGTACTAAAAAGGCGGGTGATGAATAAGATGAAGTAGAGGGTTCGATGACTCCTTGTTCTAATAATTTGTTAATTTGGTTCCCCATTACTTCCATTTTTGGAGGTGATAACTTGTATGGGCTAAACTTATTACTTTATTGTCGCTCAAATTGATTTTGTACTCTATCAGGTCCGTCAGTCCTAACTTTGGAGTGAGGACGTTGGAGAACTGTTCTATTAATGTCTGCATTTTCCGTCTATCTTTACTTTCCAGATGACCTAATTCAGACTCGTGATGTTCTAGATGTGTAGAAGTTGTTACAGTACTTTCTCTGTTATTTGCATTATCATCCAAACTATATTTTTGTGAACGATCGAATCCAAAATAAAATTTCTTATCGTGAATATCTAGAATTATTCCTGTTTTACTGATAAAATCAGCTCCCAATATTAACTCGGGTCCTAACTCGTCGCATAACAACATTGGAAAATACCACGTTAGATTTTTAATTTTTACTTTAAACGTGATGATAAGTTGTATCATTAAATTTTGTTTATTAACTGTAGCGCATCTAATATTCACCGATTGACTGCGTTTAGCTAAGTTGTGTTTCAATAATTTATCGGCTTGCTGTTGACTAATCAAACTTCGCGTGGATCCGGAATCAATTAATCCGAGGGTAGATGTAACACCGAGGTCAACTTGTATATACGGTAATTGACACTTACTGAAATCACATTTATTAATAGCGTTACATTTATCAATAAATTTTCTAACATAGGGGTCTAATTTTCTTTTGTTATTATTACTTCGTTTTAATTTGTTGTCTCTCAGGGGTTTACCTGTTTTCACGATGCTGCGGAAGACACAGGATTTCGGATCTCCCTGCCTTACATGTTTTTTGGATAAGGGGTTTTCTGATAGTACTGTTTCCGTTTACAGTTTCTACTTATGTGTCCAGGTTTCCCGCAGTTATAGCATACATTTTCTCTACGGAGTGTCTCACTGGTTTCCTGTCGAGGTTGAGGCTCCTTGGACTTACCATGGTCATGAAGACTGGTTGGTCGACGAAATGGTCGTCTTTCGCGCTGAGTTCTTGCATCTGTGACTAGGGCTTGCGTTTCCTTTCTATGTTGTGTAGTGGATAGCGATGCATGTCTGTTCTTATCCGCGTACCATACATTTGAAGAGTGAATACTACATTGTTTTAGATCTGCGAAAGTGTGGGGCCTATTTATTAGTGCTAATCGAGAGCGTTCTTCTGGAGATAAGCCTACTAGAATAGTATCGCCAATTGTTTCTCACTCCAGTTGACTTGCAGTAGTCGGGAAGATTCTCTGATGTCTGCAATATAGTGGGCCAGTCTTTCATAGGCTCCTTGTACTCGAAGTACGGTATTTCTTTTGATCTCCTCGTAAATTCACGTGGGGATAAAATGTTTTATTATGGTAGTATGAAGTTCTTCTACTGGAAGAGTCGATCTTAATGATTCCAGTACACGATCTCGTAATGGTGGTTTACATTTGGGTAGGATTACTTGCAGGATTTGCCAATCGTTCAGTTGCTGTAAATCTTTTATTTGCAGTAGCTATCTGATGAAATTTAACAGTTTCGTAATACTTAAGCCATCAGTGTAGGGAATTTCTGTAATAATTTTTTCTACTGGGTGTGTGATCTTTCCGTAGAGGTCTACATTAAAATTTACATTCGGTATATATTTCGAAGGATTTGTTGCTGCGTTAGGCGTCGTAATCGCATATTTACTGGTGCGAGTATGGTGACCACTAGGCTGTTGGGGTTCTGATATCGTGAGGGTATTTAATTCTCTACTAGGTAGCTGTTCATGAGTCGGTTGTATCTTCGATACGATGGGTGATTCGTGGTTCGCGGTGGAGGGAGGGTGTTCTAAAGTAGGAGATTGAACCGGGGAAATATATAATATTTTTAGATATAGCTCTATTTGTTCCATTCTCGATGAGTCGGACTTTCTTCGCAATTCGTTGATAATTGTGGGTAATTGATGTAATGCCTCATCCGCAAATTTTTGCACATCGGGAGGGATTACGGTGACGTCGGGCCAGTTCAATAAATTGTTCAACCGGCGGGTTAAATGTTCTATTCGTTGCGTGACGCGCAATATTACTGTAGGTGATTTTTCGTCGTGAATGTTTTGAGATAATAACGTCAGTTCCCTATACTTCGCATAACAGGTTTCTCGTTCGCTGTTATAATCGAGTTCACGTAATCTATCTAACTGCGAGGGTATATCTGATCTACTTTCGCGTAACGTTTTGCGCAATTCAGAGACTGTTACGTTCGCGTGAGGTAAACCGCGTAAAATAGCTTCGTAGCACAGTTCATCTTTTAATAATAGATCGGGGTTAAATAAAGCCATTTTTGAAATGTGAGTCACTATAAATACTTATTCTACTATTAGTATTAAATTCTATACTACTCTTTCTTGTTTACACAAATAAACGATTTTAGTTCACATTTAAAATTTACATTGGTAGTGCGAGAAGTAAATCTCAGAGAAAGAGAAATCTCACACAGGCGTCAATATACTTACAACTAAGGGGGAAATTCTTGGTTACTAGGCACAGCATAATACACGCTTCTTATAACAATAGAACAAAGAAAGAGGGTTGGGTATTGTCTAACCCAACTCTGCGGAATGTGACTAGGACAGTTTTAAACAGGCGTGGACAAGAAATTAACAGGTCAGATTTTGTTTACAAACCGACACGTTGAGGAATGAAATTTTTGA
This sequence comes from Magicicada septendecula, assembly GCA_034769895.1. NCBI lineage: Eukaryota > Metazoa > Arthropoda > Insecta > Hemiptera > Cicadidae > Magicicada > Magicicada septendecula. The sequence goes on along the minus strand of CM068373.1, from coordinate 307,579,660 downwards.
CAAGTACTTACCTGATTTTGTTTCGTATACATATGGCGTTAAATTAACATTGTGTAAACTCCTATATCTAATTCACAATTAAAATTACCTATTTACTATACTATTATAATAATAATTATCATTTTTATTTTATTTCAAATTTTAGACATATTTTAAAGTACATGAGTGAATAGATGAACAGGGTGTCACATGGTATAGGTGTCACTATATTACACAATTATTTATTAAACAAAGCGGAGTGGCGCATCTTATATGCGTCATGATGCACACAATTATTTTTTTTTTTTTTACAAATAAGCAGTTGCGCATCTTATAACGTCTCACCTACGTTTTAACATCGGGAACCTGTGCATGCTTACCTCAGAACACTTGCACGGGCTGCCATACTCGTAATTAACTTTTAATTACTAATTAAACCAGCTGTAGTTATAACTAAAGGAACTTTTTACATGGGGGTCTGATGATTTATTCACTCAGTGTTTTAGTGTAAAGTAACGACATCTCTTTATTAAACAATTACTACAACAGTTCTACATAAATGTTCTCACATAAGGTTTTCTAAATAAAAGATTACAATTTATAAATGATTTTGTGAATAACGGGGGCCAAAACATATGGATTTATAAGTGCTAGCATTATCCACGGATCCGAGACCTTAAACTTGTTTGTGAGTTAAGCTCACTTATTCATATTCTATCTTACTAGTTTGGGGGGGGGGGGCATTTGAAGAATGGACTTAATCTAAAAATTTTGTATTAGTGAAGCTTTATATATATATCAGCATTATTTGGTACTACAAATATTTTGAATCCTAAGACATACTACATCTTATAAAGTGATTATCATTAGAGTCTTTATACATTTCTTTAAACTGTCTTTAACAATTCATTTGTTAGAATTTTAATTAATCACGGAGGACAAGTCTCCGTGTCACCTGTGATATCCAGAAGTTTACTCGATGTCCGGGTCCTTGGTCCTTGTGGTGTTCGTCAGCGGTTGATCTTTAGTGTAGTTAACTTTCCTGTTGAAGTTCCTGAAGTGATTATTTCATAACGAAGTAGCGTTGAGGTCCTCAGAAGTCTAGTAGTTAAACATCGTCAGTAGTATAAGTGCCGTAAATGTTCTTGTTTGTTGCAGAATCGCACGTTACATTATTGTTTATAAAAGTTCTCACTTTAGGTAGCTCGTACCATATTATTTTAAAAGAACATAGACATCTTACATATTATACAAATGAGATGTCATCCCTTACACAGTTATTTATTCCTTTTGGTTTTTAACATTTAAACTTACTAACACACTAATTTGCTACTACTTTTCGCTACACATTGTTATATCTGTTCTCTAAATAAAAACATTTTTTGGTTCTCCGGGACATGGTTCAAGCGCGTGTTTTCTACGCGAGCGCTTCATCTCGATTGAATTACTATGTTAAGAAAGGTCAGTTAATCGCGCGGAGTTTACGCGTCGCAACAAAATAGTTCCATATTTATTCTCTATTTAAGGGGTAAAAGTTTGACCTTTTAATTATCCAAATATATTCTTTATTACAGAATTTATTATTGTACACTACTGTAAATTGAATTTATTCATTTATTTAATATCAATTTACAAGGATTATTAGTTTGTTTATGGGTCGGTATTCAAGTTAATTGCGGTTAGCGCATGTGTATGCAGGGTTAATTAATAAGGGTTTCCCTATCTGTACACTCGTATTCCTTTTTTTTTCATTAAAACACTTTATTAAATATTATTATGATTTATGATAGAGATAAAATTTAGTTTAAATGTGCGATTTATTAAAATTTAATTTCTCAGCTTTTAACATTTCCTATTTTATTATTTATTTATTTTTTTAATTAATGAAATCGTCACACATTATTGTCCCAGGTTATACGAGCCCCAATCCAGTCGAAACGCCGGTTTTGTTCCCACGCTACGATGAGGCCATGTGTGACGGGTGGAGACGGGAGCAACCGGGATTGGCACCAGGGTATCCTCTCGCCCTTGAAGTCATGGTCCCAGGGCCCCACCTGGGGGGGGGAGTGCTAACGAAAGGGAAAAGCTGTAGGTTCTAGAAGTTATAAAGATCGTAGGACACAATTAGAAATTCTAACGTTAGCTAGCTGGAAAAAAAGTTTATTCAAACTAATAACTATACCTTATATAGCCGAGTGATGGTTATCCTATTTTAGATAATGAATTCGATTAAACTCCTTCATAGGCGTGATAAATAAGCCAGAGTTAAAAACAAAAACATATCACCATCAATAACAACAAACTGAGCAACTTTAAATTAACTTGATTGTTTTCCCTTTAGGGGGTACAATATATATGTTATAACGGTGAGAACCTCTCTTAGTGTTCTTATATTATATTTTAATAAGCGTGTAATCGTAATAAATAACACTAGAAAGTTTTATTAAAATTCATGTAATTTTTTATTACAATTTCTTATTTGGTTTTCGGTTTTAAACTCATTATTATTTTTACGTGCTTATTACGTGCAATTTGCACTTTTATATTACAAATAATTCTTTTATCTATCTTACGATTCCAAATTATCATAATTTTTATGTGCTTATTACGCATGATTCTTAAAAGTACCTTACACACAAACATATTATGTAATGTTTTAATCTAATACATTATTATCAATTTTTCTACTGCTCTCAGCTAGTTCAATTATTATTTTATTTAATCTTTTAATTATCTAATTCTTTTTTTTCTTTATAACTACTACATTCTCTTCATAACTGCATTTGCGTTATTTAATGTTACTTCCTCTAACGAGGTTGACATTTATTGTTAATAATTATAGATTTTGAATTTACAGTTACTGGTAACGTTTATTGTTTAACAGTCTTCTCATATTATGGTACTTAATGTACAAACACAACACATTTACAATTATACAGTTATTTGAATCATCTTAGAATCTAATTGTCTATTCTTTTTCTCTTTTCTTTGATATTTAAAGTCTTTTGATTTAGTCTCGGTTTCTTATGAATACATGGTTATTTGTCTCTTTGTTATTTGTGTGGTGCATCTGAAGCGTGTCCTCTTCGTCCTGGATACGAATGACCTTTATTGTCGTGGAAGTCCTGGAGTCGGGTAGTCTTCGAGTCTTGTAGTCCCTCGTCACTGGATTCTCGTATTCTGCTGCATTAGCTGCTCTGGCTCTGCTGCATTAGCTGCTCTGGCTCTGTTGCATTAGCTGCTCTGGCTCTGCTGCATTAGCTGCTCTGGCTCTGCTGCATTAGCTGCTCGTACTCTGCTGCATTAGCTGCTCGTACTCTGCTGCATTAGCTGCTCGTACTCTGCTGCATTAGCTGCTCGTACTCTGCTGCATTGGCTGCTCTGGCTCTGCTGCATTAGCTGTTCTGGCTCTGCTGCATTAGCTGTTCGTACTCTGCTGCATTAGCTGTTCTGGCTGTCGATCAACTCTAGACGCTCTAGTAGTTGGACATAGCCTCCGGCAGTCCTGATGATTGAATCAAAAAAGTTGTAGTCCTTGGACAGCGCCTCCGGCTGCTATGATGGTCTGACGAGTAAGAGAGCGATGATTGCGCATCCTCGTCTTTGCCGAAATCATGTCTCGGCAATATTCTGCCTGTTCGCAATTATCGAGCGCGTCACTTTTAATCCCGCTTTCTAATGACCCTTCATTTGTTCGTCTTCGCGAATTGCGAAGTCTTTGACACATTATACGATTATTCCTTCGATCATTAATTTTTAGGCGTTCATCATGCAGAAAACCATTTTTCTTTATCTTAATTACTCTAATTACTATTAAATTTTAACTTCTTATCATTTCACTTTTTGTTCGTTTCGCACTAATTTTTATCTATGTGTTAGTGTTATTTTAGCACACATTTTGGTGTCTTCAGTTTTTCGCTACTGTGCACATAAGCCTAGTAAATTAATTAAATACAATTAATTTATATCGTTACCGGTATCGAAAGGGTGGCGCCTTTCATGAATGAACCGGTCGTCACACACACATACACTTACTTGTGTACACACATGCAGAGAGCAGCTGCTTTGCTCCCTCTCCTAACACGCAAGTCAGGTGTTTCCATTACAATTTGTATTGCAGTATGAATGATTATTATTATTCAAATGCGTTATTTATATCTTCTAATTGCTTATTTAACATACTCAATCCAATGCATAGTACTCAACATAATTGTACTGTTGCAATATATATATATATATATATATTGTAAATAGACATATAACCACGATATTTTAAACGTCAAAATATAAGTAACCTGTCATAATAATTGAGAGGGACAAGACCCATTAAGTATTTACAATGAGAATGCCAAGCATGAAAACTACATAAGCAAATAATTAAAGAAGAATGAACTCACAACAAGGGAGTTAATACAGTAATGGTAATAATATAAATAACAAGAAAGAAAATGCATTGAATAGTGGTTATACAACAGTAACAATAACCCAATAGATCTGGTCAGTAAGAAGCCAAGAAACCAAGAAGGAAAAATGTTACAAAGAAGAAATAATAATAATAATGATATCAATCAGAATGGTGACCTAAGAAGAACCAAGAAACTACAATAACAATGAAATAAGAAGGCCAAATGTGAAATAAATAGCCAACACCAGTGAAGTACTAACTGAGAGACAAGGACAGATAGACAAAACACTAACTGACAACTTAGATGACCTGAATATGACCACTAGTCTAGTAAATGAGTAGGGCATCCAATATTAGCCAAGAGAGTGAGAGTAATAATAATACTAGTATAATAAGAAGCTGTAAACAACAGTATAATAACATATTATGACCAGAATTTTATTAATGTAAAGGAAAAGAGAATCAAAATTGTCAAATAACAGTAATAATTATTAACTAAGTTATGGAAAAATGATAACAGAAAGAAAAAAGAACTAATTAATAAATTACAGGTGGTAATTAATAATATAGTACTAGTAAAAACAAGATTAAAAGTGTAAACTAGAATCAGCTCAGTCAACCCATTGTTGCTTTAGAGTGGGAAGACACATAACCTAAATACAGGTACTTTCCACTTTGGTTAATTAGAAATAATAACTAAAACATATTTAAACTAAAATCTCTTTGGCAAAAAATCAAGTAGAGGTGGTAAGGTTTCTACCAGTACCAAGATCAGCTACCTAGAGTAGTATTTATATGATAATTAATGTAAACCAAATGAACAAAACAGACAAAATGGGAATCACCATGTAAAACTTAGATAAAACCTATTGTAAAATTAAACAGGAATAAAAAGGGGGATACCTGTATAATAAAGAAGATGTTATATCACTAATATGATATTCTAAGATAATTATTATCACTAATGTAAAGTATAATAATAATAATTAAGCACATCTGTCATGTGACACTAGATGCAAGTACTATCATTCAATTCTCAACACAAGAAAATAACCAATGTATAAAAAACACCAGATTGTAAACCAATGTAATAACTGTAGTGAACAATTCTGAACAAGATAGTAGCTTGAAAGAACACTACTTAATTAAAAAAGAAATAAAATAAGGAGACACCTGATAGTACAATACAGAGGTGGTTAAATAGAATCAAAACCAGGGAATAACAATGTATTCCCAGTAACTAAGTCAAACAGTAGTTGTAATGACACTGTGTGTATAATTGGGACACCACAGAAATTGCCCAGAAACAATTTCTCAATTGTAATTAATCAATATAGCTAGTAGACTCATAGGCCTAAGGCAACTTTAGCATAGGAGATATATTTTGTTAATAATCATAAGTAGATGATAAGTAAAGAGTGTAAAAGGACTTGAAAGGCATAATCTCGAAGAGATGTGATTGTCATTAGTTAGTTCTAATCAAAGAATATATAAATTGTTCATGATATCCGGGCTGTTTGGCCGTGGTCCATGGTTTATAAAAAAACCAAACGTTTCGGCAGCTCCACTGGCTGCCATCATCAGTGGTATAAGAATCCTGCACGCCGGGTGTTTACGTACAGGTTCACAGTACTGTGGTATAGGCTAAAGCTGTCCTGCCATGCTACCTGTACTTATAAATTCAGCTAAGTCCCACTTACAGGTAAAAATGAAACCATCAGCCAATCACAATAAAGATGGTGTATGATTGGCTCGCACCAAGCTATGCCATTAGTTACTCACTAGTTTTCCGAGAAGTACTGTGGGGAAGGCTGCTGATTTCCCGCGATGCTACCTGTGCTAATTGTTATACTAATTTCAACCCCCGCACAGGTAAGAACAGCATCATCGGCCAATCAGAAACAAGAAGGTGTGTGAGAGCCTCGCATCGCGCCATGCCATAAAGTACTTAATGCGATACTTTCGCCCCTCCGATTCATACTCTCCACCCCCTTGACTCCCCGACGGGTGTTGTTCATTCACCGGAGCGCAAGGCTGAGGTCTTCGCAAACTCCGTTGAGGAACAATTTACCCCTCACAGAGGCGTCTTCGATGCGGACCACATGGCTCGCGTCGAGGACTTCCTCGAAAACTATCTCGCCCAACCTTTGACGGATCCCCCACCCCCTTTGAAAAAGCCGATCTCGTCTATGCTATCGCACGGTTAAATCCTAAACGGGCCTGCGGCCCGGACAGAATAGGAGCGACCGCCCTAAAGAATGCCCCATCAGTTGTCACTAACCATATCCTGGACGTGTTCAACTCATGTCTCCGCCTCAATTACTTCCCTCGCCTGTGGAAAAATGCAAGGGTAATCATAATCCCCAAACCCGGGAAATCTCGCATGTTCCCTGAAAATTATCGCCCCATCTCATTACTGCCCGTGTTATCGAAGGTGTTTGAGCGCCTCCTGCACGCCCGTGTTGTACCGCTGCTTGATGGTTTCATCCGCAGCGAACAGTATGGGTTTCGCAGGGAGCATTCAACCACCCTACAACTAGTCCGCGTCGTTACCCAGTTCTCTGACGCTGCAAACAAAAACTGCACACCGCAGCCGTCCTCTTGGACGTTAGTAAGGCCTTCGACCGTGTCTGGCACGAAGGTCTGCTCTATAAACTGGCACACACGTCCCTTCCCGCATCTACTGTGAGACTGTTCTGGTCGTATTTCCGCGGCCGGACTTTTCACATTAGCGTAGATGGAGCGGTCTCTTCTGACCACCCCATAGACGCTGGCGTTCCCCAAGGATCAGTCCTCGGCCCGGTTCTGTACCTCGTGTACACGAACGACTTGCCCGTATATCCCAACGTCACTCTTTCCCTTTTTGCTGACGATGCCATGTATCACTACAGCTCGCAGAACCCTGGTTTTGCTAGCACAGTGATACAACGCCAACTCGACCTTCTGCCTCCCTGGCTACGTAAGTGGCGCGTGGCGATCAACGCGGAGAAATCCGAAGCGATCTGCATCACGCGCAAGCGGACCGCATGCCAGCCCCTAACCCTAGATGGGAACCCTATCGCTTGGAAGAAGTCGGTGAAGTACTTGGGAGTGTCTATCGACAGTCGACTAAGCTTCGTCGGCCACGTCCAAACCAAACTCCGACAAGCCCGTGGCGTCAGAGCCAAAATCTTTCCCCTTATCTCGCGCAGAAGTCCCCTCTCACTGCGCACTAAACTCACCCTTTATCTCCTGCTTATCAGAACAGTATTCACCTACGCAGCCCCAGCGTGGTGGCCCCTCTTATCTGCCACAACGAAGCGTAAGCTGGAACAGTTCCAAAACAGTTCCGTCCGTATCCTCTCCAACTCGCCCTGGTTTGTTTGTAACAGAGCTATCAGGACGGGCCTCCGTCTGCAAACGGTGGAAGAGTTTTCAGACTCTCTGTGGGCCTCTTCTTCCGGGCTGCAGACTCCCAATACCCCCACCTCCGTGACCTGGTTAGGGACGAAGGTCCCCCTTGCCACGTAGTCAAGAGACCCCGCACTCTGCTGGACGACCCCCCATAGTCTCCTACATAGGGCCCTTCTCCTGAGGGAGTCAACACCCTACCGCAAGTACCCTACCTCAACAGAACACCTACCACACCATAGACATAACATTACCTCTCACTCTGCCCTGAATGGTCTACCCTGGTCGTTTGCTGCCTCGGCGGGGTTGTCTTATGTTAGTTGTGCAAGTGCCTTCTTTCATCAGGCGCCCGCCTTGGATACGCAACGGGCCTGTGCTGATCACCGCTATGCGGACAGTGGGGCCACGTCGGAGGCAGCAGCGCTGGCCAACCGGTCCTCATATGTACCGGGAGGTTTCTCCGCTGTGACTCGGACGCGTCACCGCTGGCTTCAGGGCCCAAACCCTACCAGACTTTGGCTAGGCTGAGCACCTCAATTGTGAGATCCTCTCCCCTACCCAACTGCAAAAGGAGCACACCATCCCACACACTTGACCTTGTTTTTCCTAAAGTCCTTGAGAGAGCCCGACCTACTAGCAGTCATCGGAGGAGTCACTCCGGGCGCTGCTACCATGCAGGGGCCTTGAGCCCCGTCCCCTCATTAGCTACGAGCTACGAGCCTCCGATTCATACGTGAGGTGACGTGACATTCGACTGCTTGCATTCGGAGAGGAAACAGCATCAAGAACAACGCAGAAGAGGATCGCCTCGACCTCACGAACCTGCTATGAAGAGGCTATCTCAACAATCCACGGAGGCGGTTAAGAAGAAGCCGCCGGGGAAACACTCGCCACATCCCCAGCGACAACACCAAGCTGCGATGGAAATGGACCAGCCGCCTTGCCTGCAAGACGAAGGACACAACAGCACAACTGGGACCTGCCGCACAGTGCCGGTAAGTCGGTTAGGTAGCGCTGTCCAGCGGAATCCGGGGAGTCCGAGAGTAGGACTCACAAATAGAGATGCGGGTTGCGCCGCCACTGTGACGGTGTCACAGTTCGGCCCCCGGATACCCGCTGGACAAAGAGCTGAGCTAGTCAGCAGTAGACCAGCTGATAGTGCCCCTGAACCACTGTGCGGCAGCGACGAGCCCCCCGGCCGGCGCTTGGGCCAGTCGGGAACCCTACGACTCGCGCAGGAAGCCCTGCTCAACCCGCGCAAGTTCGTGATAAGAATCGGTGCTTATTAGGGCCCACCAAGCCCGTAAAGGCCGGACCTTCCGGCTGCACGGCCGCTAGTAGGCCAAGTAGCCCTCAACCTTTGCCGGAGTCTGACTCCCCAGCCATGGAAACCTCGGCTTCCACCGACTGGGTGGTAGTAGGACACGGTGGCAAGCCGAGGAAGTCTCCTTCCCTGAACTCTTTGAGTTCGGCTACGGACTCGGCGGCATTCAAAGCCTCCGCTGAGGTTGCACCCAGTCGCACCTCCGAAGGAAGGATCCCGCCGGTGTTCGTCACGAACGTAAAAGACATTATCGGCTTTAGTCGCCGACTCCGTAAGGTCGTTGCGCTGGCAGATAACGCTTCGGTCAAGCTCCTAGCGAGCGAGACTGTGCGCGTTAACTGCCGCAGTGTATCCGAGCACTTCGGAGTGATCCAGTGGCTGGAACGGGAATCTTTCCAGTTCCACACTTACACTTTGAACCGAACCAAGCCTGTAGCCCTCGTCCTTCGGGGCCTGGACATACAGGCGGATCCGCAGGTCGTTCTCGACGAACTGCGCGACGCGGGACATAAGGTTGTGGGAGCCTCTCGGTTGTGGCTCGCGTCGTCCCCTCCCCCTCATCATACTCCTGGTAGAGAAGGGCGATTCTTCCCAGGCCCTTTAAGATTTAAAACGGCTTTTCGGGCTCTGCGTGAGCGTAGAGCCCTGCCGTCAGACCTGGCGACTTTCCCAGTGCCACAGGTGCCAGCGGTTCGGCCATAGCAGCTTCGGCTGTCGGAACGCGCCGACCTGCGTCCGCTGTGGAAACGACCGCCTTACGCAGGCCTGCGCAGTTCCTGACAACCACAGGTACTGTATCAACTGTGGCGGCGCCCATGCTGCTAACAACAGGCGCTGCCCAGTTTACAAAGAGCAGCTGGACAAACTAGCTAAACCTGTCCAGCCTAAGCCTCGACAAGTTGTTTGCGAAACCGTAAAATCGGCCAAAGCCGCTGAACCTGTGGTCCGGAAACCAGCCCCTAGGTCTGCTCCGGTTCCGAAACCCAGTGCAGTGAGCCCGAGCATAGCTCAACATGCCAAAACACCTACCGCGCCCCGGAACCGGAACGCGAAGTCCCCCACTGCGCCTTAGTCCCGCTGCCGGACGATAAAAAGGATATTGATCCTCCACTGCCGCCGCCACCCAAGCCTAGATACCCCAGATCAGGCAAAAAAGGCAAGGCCTCCGGCCAAGAACACGGGCCAGGCAAAGTTGCCTGCCACTGGACCCAAGCCTGTCCACCAAAAGCCAGAGCGACCACCCCCTCCAGAACCTGCCACCAAGGCTTCCACCGCCTCGCCACGCCGCATCTATGCAGCTGCCGCCAAGCGTTCTCCCCCGGCCTCATCTTCCGATGACCTCGCCGTTGTATCCGACTTTCTGGCAAGCTACGACTTGCAGAAAATAGCCCAAACTTTCCGTAAAATCAAGGAACGCTTGGCAACAGCCTCGCCCCAAGACAAGTTCCTCCTCTTGGTGGAAGCCTGCCGAATTATAGGTCTGTTATGAACGGACAACCACGGCAATCCCTCAAGCGAGACCTCGAGCTCGTGGCGTGGAACGCCAACGGCCTCGCTTCCCGGCTTTCTGAGCTTTTAGAGTTCGTTGCCCGACACAAGCCCGACGTGCTTCTTCTTGGTGAAACGCACCTGACCCGTCGTTTCCGACTGCCCAACTACGTGTGCCACCGGGATGACCTGTCGGGTAGCGCAGGAGGGGGCACAGCCATCGCGGTGAAGGCGAGTCTTCGCCATCACCGCGTTGTCCTGCCTCAGCGGTGGAACCTCGAGTGCACCGCGGTTGAGCTCCATGGTGCTCTCGGCGGTCTACTCGTGGTTTCCGCTTACAAGCCTCCACAAACGGAGCTCCTGTCGAACGATCTGGAGGCCGTCTTTGGCGCACACAGGAGGGTAGTCCTGGCGGGCGACCTGAACTGTAAGCACCCTGATTGGGGGAGCCGTTTGGTGAATCCAAACGGGGCCCGCTTACGCAGGTATGCTGATGCGGCTCGGGTTACAGTCATGGGTCCTACCGGGCCTACGTACTATCCCTCGAGGGCTAACTCCCGCCCTGACGTACTGGACATTGCCGCGGTCAGGGGCGTTTATTGCCCGGTCCACGTCTCCGTCATTTCGGAACTGTCCTCGGACCATTGCCCTATCAGTGTGCATATAGCTACTCAGCACGCCACCGCCCGCGACGAGCGGCGGGTAATCGAGTGGGACCGCTTTGGCCCGGCGTTCAGTCGCCGCCTACCTGAGCATATCCCGCTCGACACTACCCAGCATGTCGACGAGGCAGTTGCCTTATTCGACACAGCCGTAGTCTCGGCGGTAGACGTGTCCTCCCGGATGAAGCCGGGGCTCACGCCTGACTATCAGCGTATCCCCAAAGAGGTGTCTCAGCTCGCTTGCGAGAGGAATCGCCTCCGGAGACGCTGGCAGAGGACTCATGACCCAGCTGACAAGGCTGCGTTCAACAGAGCGTCCGGCAAGTTGCGTCGCGACATGCTGGCGTTCCGTAGACGCAACTGGGAGCTTGCTGTTACACAGATGGACGGCCCTGCCGAGGACCGTAATGTCTGGCGGATTCCCAGTGCCCTAACGGGAAAGCGCAAACGCGCGCCTCTCCCCGCACTGGACGGACCAGGCGGTCAACCGCCCCCTCGAAAAGGCAGAGTGCTTGGCTGACAGTTTGGAGCGACAGTTCGCTCCCAACCCATCCAAGGACCCGGCTTTCACTGAGCAAATCTGCCGCGAGGTAGAGCGCTTTCCATCGGCCGGTATCACAGTCCAAGCGGAGCCCATCTCCCCGGAGGAGGTCTCTGAGAGGATTGTTCAGCTCAAGCCCCGGAAGGCGCCTGGCCCGGACAGAGTCATGAATTCCGCCCTCCATTGCCTTCCCGAGCGAGGAACCCAGTTCCTCACTGACCTGTTCAATTCATACCTCAGACTGGCCTATTTTCCGGTGAAATGGAAAACGGCTACCGTCATAGTGATACCTAAGCCGGGAAAGAATTCTTCTCGCGTGGAAAACCTCAGGCCCATCAGCCCCTTGTCCGCGACGTCCAAGGTGTTCGAGCGTCTGATCCAGCGTAGGAATCGCGACCATCTAGAAAGACTAGACGTGCTGATCCCCGAACAGTTCGGCTTTCGTGAGCTGCACTCCTCGACTCATCTGCTGATGAGACTCATGGAATGCATTACCGAGGCTGGCACTCATGGAATGCATTACCGAGGCTGGCTGCCAGGGCAAACAGACGACTGGGATCTTCCTAGACGTAGAGAAAGCCTTTGACCGCGTGTGGCACGAGGGTGTTTTTTACAAACTGACGGAAGTCCTTCTCCCAGACTGCTACGTTCACTTGATCGGCAGCTTTCTGCGAGACCGTAGCTTCCGAGTGACAGTAGACCACGCTCTCTCTTCGGAGAGGCGTATTACCACTGGCGTCCCTTAGGGAAGTGTCCTCGGGCCTCTCCTGTTCTCGCTGTTTGTCAACGACACGCCCCGAGTTCCTGGAGTGAAATTGTCGCTGTCCGCGGACGACACTGCGGCTTTTGCCTCAGAGCCGAACGCGAGTTATGCGGCAGTTAAGCTCCAGCGCCAACTCGACACGTATGTCGGGTGGACCGACGACTGGAGAGTTGCCGTTAACGCTTCCAAGAGCGCCGCGGTAATATTCTCGCGCAAACGCAAGCGGCCTCGGCCGCTTAAAGCAGGCCCCGTCGAGGTGCCCTGGACCAACAGCGTCAATTACCTCGGGCTCCACGTGGATTCCCGACTCACCTGGCGAACCCATACAAATTACATCCGACAACGCGCTTCGGCGCAACTCAGTAGACTCTGGCCCGTGCTATCTAATCCGGCAGTGACCCCCCGGCTAGGTAAGCTCATAGTCAACACGTACGTGTTGCCCGTGATTACCTACGCCTGTCCTGTTTGGGGATACCTGGCTCGTGGTCATAGAACAACGCTCCAGCGCGTACTCGACCGGGGACTGAAGCTCGCGTGCAAAGTCCCCCGGAGGTACTATTCTCGTCTTTTGAGAAGAGGACTCGGTGCTCGCCCTCTTGATGACACCGTGAGACGCCTGGCGCGTAGATTCTATGTTCGTTCCGACAGAGTGACCCACAATTAACTCATTGCCGGACTTGGTAAATACACTCCGCGACCAGGTGAGTCCTGGAAGCGACCTCGTCTATCAGTCCCGGCGGTATAATCCACCAATCGCAGGTCGCTTCAGACCCCCCTAAATAGATAAAACGATATAAATAGAACTCCAACCGACCCAGTGGCAGGAGTCCTTTCTGAGACACGGGACACTGCACTACTCGCGACCAGCGCTTCGCGCGGGCCGCGCAACACCCAGTTGTGTGTCCTCCGATTCATAGCGATCGCAGTATGCTTCTGAATCAAGACGGACTCCATATGAAGACGAGGGAAGTAATCACTCACCGCCGACAAGAGTTTCGTCTCATCGAAACGGATCAGATGGTCGGCATTGGCGAGCGCGTGCTCGGCTACGGCAGACTTTTCCGGCTGTCCCAATCTACAGTAACGGCTATGTTCACTCACGCGTGTGCGGACGCTGCGCTTCGTGGTACCAATGTACACCTGGCCGCATGAGCAGGGAACTCCGTACACACCGCACGATGACAGCGGGTCTCGGACGTCCTTCGTCGGCCTCAGGAACTGGCGGATCTTCCTTGTCGGCTTGAATATTGGCCTCACACCGTGCGGACTGAGCAGCCTACCAATGCGGTCCGTCACCCCATGGATGTAGGGTGACGCCGCGAAACCGACGGTCTCCCGTGAATTCACTTCCAGCTGGCTGTTCTTCTCGGCCGGACCGCTCGTCTCACCTCCCCGACGGAATAGCCATTGGCCTGCAGCGCTAGTTCGAGGTGGCGCAGCTCGTCATCGAGGTACCGTGGCTCGCATATCCTCCTAGCCCGGTCCACCAAGGTCTTCAAAACCGCACTCTTCTGGCTGGGATGGTGGTTTGACTGTTTATGGAAATAGCGGTTAGTGTGCGTCGGTTTTCTATAAACTTTATGTCCGAGGCTGCCATCGGTCCTCAACAGTTTACCGTTGAGAGGGAGACCGACAATCAGCTGGCTTTTCTGGACGTGTTGGTCCTTAGAAGGACCGATGGCAGCCTCGGACATAAAGTTTATAGAAAACCGACGCACACTAACCGCTATCTCCATAAACAGTCAAACCACCATCCCAGCCAGAAGAGGGCGGTGTTGAAGACCTTGGTGGACCGGGCTAGGAGGATATGCGAGCCCCGGTACCTCGATGACGAGCTGCGCCACCTCGAACTAGCGCTGCAGGCCAATGGATATTCCGTCGGGGAGGTGAGACGAGCTGTCCGGCCGAGAAGAACAGCCAGGCTGGAAGTGGATTCACGGGAGACCGTCGGTATCGCGGCGTCACCCTACATCCATGGGGTGACGGACCGCATTGGTAGGCTGCTCAGTCGTCACGGTGTGAGGCCAATATTCAAGCCGACAAGGAAGATCCACCAGTTCCTGAGGCCGACGAAGGACGTCCGAGATCCGCTGTCATCGTGCGGTGTGTACGGAGTTCCCTGCTCATGCGGCCAGGTGTACATTGGTACCACGAAGCGCAGCGTCCGCACACGCGTGGGTGAACATAGCCGTTACTGTAGATTGGGACAGCCGGAGTAGTTTGCCGTAGCCGAGCACGCGCTCGCCAATGCCGACCATCGGATCCGTTTCGATGAGACGAAACTCTTGTCGGCGGTGAGCGATTACTTCCCTCGTCTTCATATGGAGTCCGTCTTGATTCAGAAGCATGCTGCGATCGCTATGAATCGGAGGTAGCATGTAGCATCATAGTAGCGGTTCGTCTTTGCACCCGGTGCATGACTGCAGCATCTGGGTCGAGCCCAATGGCTGCCTGTGGATACACTTAGTCCTGGTTCATTCGACTGGTGCCTAAAAACAGGAATGGACAACCGCCAACCAGTAACTGAGTAGGCGGGGGAGAAAGGTTTTCAATTTTTATTTATTTCAAAAATTTCTTCAATCATTGGGCACTGCCGCAAGGACGGGTTCAGGCGACAGATGTCGCCCGTTCCCAGTCCCGCGTGCAGACGCCGTGAGGCGTCGGTCGCTCCCCGCGAGGCAGAGAGGCTCCGTGCCAGTGATAGCGCGTAGCAGCGGCATTCAGCGCGGTCGGCATACTAGGAAGGGAGGAAGGAAACAGCTTAGCAGGTAAATTCTGGGGCATGGGCAGATAGTGAATATGCAAATTAGTTGAGGTTTAAGTTTACTTAAACTTATGGCGGGTCATCGAGAATCGCCCGAGGGCGTTTGACCCGGACAGGGGGAGGTGGTTGCGTGCTGCTGATGGTCCTGAGGTAAGGGAAGGAAGAGGTCTCAGCTGCGGCAAAGAGAGTCGCAGCTAATGACCAGACAAAGGCTGAGAGAGCAGGAACTCGTAGACCTCCTCGAATTACACTGTTTCTAACAAACCAAGGAGATCCCGACAAGGAACGGAGGGTTCTGGATTGGAAACTTTCCAGCCTACGCCTGTTGGTGGCGGAGGCAAGTGACCACCAAACAGGTGCCGCATAGGTCAATACAGACCGGAGAAACAACAGATAGAGGGTAACTTTCGTGCGCAGCGCCAGGGGGCTGCGGCACGCGAGGTATGGGTAAAGTTTGGCTCGAACGCCGCGAGCCTTGGCAAGGGTTTCCGTCACGTGGGCGTTGAAGCAAAGGCGACGATCTAGTCGAACGCCTAGATACTTCACCGACCCTTTATAGGCGATAGGCCTCCCTTCCAGGGAGAGGGGCTGGCATCGGGAGATGGACTTACGAGTGAAACAGATCGCCTCGGATTTCTCCGTATTGATCGTCACCCGCCATTTCCGTAGCCAGTCCGGAAGCTGGTCCAACTGACGCTGCAACTGTGTACTCGCAAAACGCGGGGACACAGAGCTGTAATGATACATTGCATCGTCAGCGAACAAAGACAACGGGACTCCGGGCAATACAGGCAGGTCGTTCGTGTACACGAGGTACAGAACGGGGCCGAGGACAGATCCCTGAGGAACGCCGGCGGCGACAGGACGAACTGCAGAGCAGGTTCCGTCGACGCTCACCCTGAAGGTTCGGTCGCTGAGATACGACCGGAGGAAAAACACTATGGACGATGGTACGGGGGAGTTAGCTAGTTTGAAGAGAAGACCTTCGTGCCAGACTTTGTCGAAGGCCTTGCTCACGTCCAGCAGTGCGGCGGCCGTAGCCGCTCGCCTGTTGGTGGCGTCAGAGAGTTGCGTTACCACGCGGACTAGTTGAAGCGTGGTCGAGTGCTCTCTGCGAAACGCGAACTGTTCGTTGCGGATAAAATTATCCAACAGCGGCGAGATGCGGGCCAGCAGGAGCCGCTCGAACTCCTTCGAGATAACTGGCAAGAGAGATATTGGCCGATAGCTTTCAGGAAGCATGCGCGGCTTGCGGGGTTTAGGAACCATGACGATGTTGGCATTTTTCCACAGGCGGGGAAAGTACTGTAGCCGGAGACAAGAGTTGAACAGCTCGAGAACGAGGTCAACGCCTGAGGCCGGGAGATATTGTAATGCAGCGGCCCCGATCCGGTCAGGACCGGGGGCGCGACGGCGGTTTAGTCGACAGACAGACGAAACGAGTTCGTCTCTGTCGAACGGGAGGTCTGGGCCAGGGGGAGGGCGAGAAAAATAACCAGATAGGAAGTTCCGGACTTCTGCCGAGTGGGCAGGGTCCGAAACGCCTCGATGAACGGTAAATTGCGACTCCATGCAGTCGGCGAAGACCTCAGCCTTGCCTTCTGATGAAGACACAACCCCGTTCGGGGTTTCAAGCGGGTTGCGAGTTCCCTTCTCGCGGGTCAGTCTACTCACCGCTCTCCAGACGGAGGCGTGGTCGACTTCAAGAGACTCAAGGTATGAGTCCCATCGATTAGAGTTTACGTCCCGCAGTAGCTGCTGAACGTAAAGGGACTGTTGTTGAAATCGTCGCTTAACGACTGGGTCACGGGTCCTTTGCCATCTGCGGCGGAGCTGGCGCCGTAGCCAGATGGCGTGGAGTACTTCCGCAGGTAAGGCCGATTTACGATGATTCACCTCGAGTGGTAGGTGTGTCGATCCATGACACCTTGGACCAATTCCTGAAGATTTGTGGCGCGGAGATCCAGATCGTCACGAGTGACGATTGGGTCCGCCGGGAGAGATGGTAACCTTCGAGAGAGCTCGTCATCATAGGATCGCCAGTTGACTCTCCTAGCAATCTGAGCGGGAAGTCGGGGTGACGCCGACAGCTCTCGAACAGTTATTACAAGGGGATTGTGATCGGACGAAAGGTCCGACACAGACGAGGCCTCGATGTTGCGGGCAACGTTCTTGACAACTACTATGTAAAGAACGTCCGGCCGATGGCCGTGAAAGGGGAAGTAGGTAGGGTCTTCAGGGCCGATAACATTAAGTGCCGGGTCGCCAGAGACGAACCGGAACAGAGAATTTCCATAGGCGTTGACAACGCGGCTGTTCCATGAAGGGTGTTTGGCGTTTAAGTCGCCGGCTACAATGGTTGAGAGGGGGTGGTCGAGGAGGGCGTCCCACTCCTCCGG
Source organism: Magicicada septendecula (assembly GCA_034769895.1). Taxonomy (NCBI): domain Eukaryota; kingdom Metazoa; phylum Arthropoda; class Insecta; order Hemiptera; family Cicadidae; genus Magicicada; species Magicicada septendecula. The sequence goes on along the minus strand of CM068373.1, from coordinate 307,561,945 downwards.
CGGTGGCGGAGTTCGCCGGCCAGGCCGGAGGTACGCAGAAACAACGCGCAGCTCCGATCCGCCGGCGTCCACCGCCACCGCGCAGCCTTCAATAATAGATGTATCTAGAGGAGGCAAAAGCCTGTGGGATATCCGCCTGTGGACTAAAACAGCTGTGCCCCCCGAGGGGGGACAGCGAGGCCGTAGGGGACGATCCTGACGATAACAGGCATAGGCAGGAAGGGGAAACGAGTGGTAATGAGCCAGATGAGTCTCGGAAAGAAGTATGATATGAACATCATACTCCGTCACGAAAGTCATCAGTTCAGATCGTCTGGGGAGTAGCCCGAAGGCGTTCCACGCAGCGATCCTCAGGCTATTAGCCATTTAGGGGAAGTAGAGGAAAGAGGGTAGCTAATGATTGGAACACCAGGGCAAGCACTGTGGTAGTGTCGCGAGCAGTCCTGATAGACGCAACAAGATTATCTGCCCAGGCAGTCAGGTGATCCGCCGAAGCCCGGGAAGATTCCCGGGATTCAGGAGGACAAGCCCGACTGGCCTCGACAGGGGTAGCAGATGGCGCTGGGCTGGTGGGCTGAGTAGTAAACTGCTCGCTGGGAGGGTGAGAACGATGACTGGGGGCGGGTCGAGCCCGCGGAGAGGGTACAGGTGGAACCTGTGATGATGTAGGTCGGCCGGCGGAGTTCCGGCGACGACGAGAGCGCTTGGATTTGTCCGATCGGGCTGGAGGCGGGGCTGATTTAGCGGCCATGGCCGCGTAGGAAGGTGCGGGCGCTCCGGCAGGCGCCGGTGATGAGGCCGCTGCAGGCGGCGCTGAAGCGACGACTGCAGGCGAGACAGCGGCACCGGAAGCAACCGAAGTTGCTGCCGGGACCTTGGCAGATGTACCAGAGAGAGGTGGGAATGCCTCTCGCCGGTTAGGGCCAGGACCAGCTACACGGCCAGCCTGCGCGCCAGGGCGCACAGGAGGTCGCTGCGGTTTCATGGCGGCGATAAAGTTAGGGCAGCCTCGGTAATTAGCCGGGTGGGCTCCGTCGCAGTTGCAGCATTTAGCTGTGTACCCCACCTTTGGCTTATCACAGCCACGATGAGGCTCAGCACAACGCACGCAACGCGGGGGCTGATGGCAAAAGATACTGCTGTGGCCGAACCTCTGGCAGTTGAAACACTGCGAGGGGCCGGGCCGCGGGTCAAATGTCCGGACTTGCACCCGTAGGTGCAGAAGATTCCGGAGACTATAAATCTCCTCGAAAGGGCCTACTTTGAGAAGTTTGACCAGAAAGCTGTTAACAGGTCGGCGGTCATCACCTTTGCCAACATGCAGGACGCTTACCGCGGTCGGCGCATAGCCAAGCGCAACAAGTTCCTGCCTGATGGCATCAGTTTCAGTGAAGGAAGGAATTCCCGACAGAACGACCTTGATTTATCGCTCTGACGGGAGAGCAAAAGTGTGAAAAGAAATCTTACGCTCTGTCAGGAATGACTGGACAGAGCGGAAGTCTGGGATTGTAGCGGTCGCCAGCTTTAGCGAGGCGCCTTGGCACCTCGCCTCGACCTTGACCGAAGGAAGAGCTAGGGATATGGAACGCAGTAATTGAGAGTAATTCCTATTATCAGGAATTACAATCGGTGGAATGCGTGGGGAAGACCACAGTTTGGGTAGCAGTTGAATACTCACGCTCGCGCTGAGTGCCGCTGTTACCGTGACTAGATGACTGATGTGCAGCTGAGGCGGGCGGCGGAGTTTGGGCCAGTTTTCGCTTACGTTTGGCAGATTTGCCCTCCACAAGCGAGAACTGTCCGTCCCCCGACCCAACACTGCACATATCAACCGCACTATTATCACTTTCACTATCACTATCACTTTCGTGAGGAAGTGGAGTGGAACGGAAGCCGGTTGAGCATGTTTCCATTAAGGAAACAAGCGGCGCCGGCAGAGGATTCGGGGGCGTATTCGACGCCATTTCGGACAAGCCGAAATGAACGTCTACGCTAGGTCTAGGATAGAGGGATCACCAGACACTGAAAAACTATCCACAGGCACAATTGAACACGACACAGACCGCACAGAACACGGAAACAAAAACTCCCGCACAAGCTAAATAAAAACTGATTTGCACTGTTGATGCGATGAATCCGATGAAGTTGATGATGCTGAAGACAATGGTGATGTTGAGAATGTTGTAAAAACAATATTTCCGCAGAAATTAAGAAAATTCTGCAGAGCAGAAACAGACACAGCCTACCCGGGCAAATGCTCTAGGTAGGACCGCTCCTGAATCGGAGGGGCGAAAGTATCGCATTAAGTACTTTATGGCATGGCGCGATGCGAGGCTCTCACACACCTTCTTGTTTCTGATTGGCCGATGATGCTGTTCTTACCTGTGCGGGGGTTGAAATTAGTATAACAATTAGCACAGGTAGCATCGCGGGAAATCAGCAGCCTTCCCCACAGTACTTCTCGGAAAACTAGTGAGTAACTAATGGCATAGCTTGGTGCGAGCCAATCATACACCATCTTTATTGTGATTGGCTGATGGTGTCATTTTTACCTGTACGTGGGACTTAGCTGAATTTATAAGTACAGGTAGCATGGCAGGACAGCTTTAGCCTATACCACAGTACTGTGGGCCTGTACGTAAACACCCGGCGTGCAGGATTCTTATACCACTGATGATGGCAGCCAGTGGAGCTGCCGAAACGTTTGGTTTTGTTATAAACCATGGACCACGGCCAAACAGCCCGGATATCATGAAAAATTCATCCGACACCGGCCGTGAAAGCCTGAGGAATAATTTACGAAGCCTCTACGGGGAGGAAGTTTTAAAAAATATCAGACGTTTCGAGGGGCTGAGAAAAAAAAGGTACACCTGCTCTGTTCACTGGCTTTTCTGTCAAGATGCCAGGATACTGGTGTTATTCCCCGGTTTCTGAAATTGAAGAATTTCATATTTACACCGCAAGCCAGTCGCATTTATCGACGTGCAGAGCAGGCGATGCTACGCGAACGTATCCACCAGACCAGGAAAGATCTTGCCGACAACAATATGAAGTTGTTCCGCCTACACCTGGAATTAAGCACTGTGTTGTCACCTGGCCACTGGGATCTGGTGGATAGCCTAAGTTCCAGCGCTTCCGAGGCCGTTCGCGAGAGTGTTCGATCGCGCCATGAGAACAAGTACTGGAGAGATAGCCCCGAGGAGAACAACCAGGGACATCAGCAAAGCAGCTTAGAGACGGACCGGACAGTAGTGAACTTGTCGGACCGCCAGCTTACCATCACCAAAACGTCTGTCCTGGCGAAGGGGGTGAAGTTTGCAGTGGCCCCTAAGAAGATTCCAGTGGAGGTCATCATTGCCAACGTAGAAGCTGGAGTGCGGCAGCTGCCGCGTGAACAGGCAGATGAAGTTAGGATCGAATTGGTGAGGCTCCCTCATAGTCCGGAATCGTCACGCTGTTCACTTTCCTCGCATCCAGACATAATCGTACCCTTCCATCTTTCTTAATAACTGTAACGAGTGGGTTGATGTAGGCGCTGTTGTATCGCTCGATGACCCCATACCGTAACATGCGACTTATCTCTTCATCCACCTTCCCTTTATACGCTAATGGGACAGGCCATCCTCTCTGAAAGTACGGTGTCCGGTCTGTGACTTGGAACTCGTGAACGTATCCTTCGATCCTTCCGGGGCACTCCCTGAATAAACTTTTATTTCTTACAAGAATTTCCCTTAACATCATCAATATTCTTTCATCTCCGCAGTCAATGCTCTCCACCTTCTTGTCGATGTTTCGCATGATTTCTTCGTCTTCTTCTATGTCCACCATCTCCATATGCATTATTGGCACTGTGCACGCTGCTTCGTCAGCCTTTCCTTTTAATTCGATGACTCCTTTTCCCATGTCAATGAGACATCCTGCTTCCTGGATAAAACTAATTCCTAAAATGCATGGTTTTATAAGGTCTGGTATAATGAGGAACACACATTCATTCTTAATCCCATCGATATCTATGTCACATAATATCTGTTTCCTTATTAATTTTAATTTATTGCCTTTTGATAATATATATATATATTTTTGTAATATATACATACATATATATATATACATATATAATATATTTATATATAAATATTTATAATAATAATAGTATGTTTTTCTTTTTTTTTATAACTATAAAAAAAAGAAAAACATACTATTATATGTATATACTAATATATATATATATTAATATATGAATATAATAATATAATAATATTAGCATTAATATTTTTAATTTAGCTAAAAATATACCATATAGGATATTAAATGTTTTAGGGCCAGGAACTACTCAAATGAGTGAATATTATCGTAAAAGCTCGGATTACAAAGGTTTAATACCATGATTTATAAATTGATATAAAAATAAACACTATATCATATCCCAAAAAAATTCACCAGCCATGAATTATATTTTTATTGTGAGGAAACATCGATTAAAAATAATACATTTATGTGTGAATATTACTTTAAAGGGATTGTTTGGGATTTTGGAAAACAATGTTATTAGTAAATAGATAAGAGTAAAGTTTTATTCTAGCTTACAAATTAAATATTTAATTATATTACATGCATAACTTTAAATTGATTGAAAATTATCTGAATGATAAGTATCCAGAGCGCAGTATTAAGTATTATTAATTATTAATTTTAGAAATAATAAATTTATTTATAGAGGACAAAATTCGTGCCAGCAGTAGCGGTTACACGATTCTCTAAATTTAATTATGTTAGTTTCAGTTAAAAAATATAAATGTTAATATTAAGTTTTTTAAAGTTTGGTGGAATAATGTATAAATATGTGTTTACTTCTATGTCTGAGAAACTTTTATTTAAAACTAGGATTAGATACCCTATTATTGAAAGTGTAAATAAAATGGCTAGATTATTAATAGTTATGATCTCTAAATTCAAAGAATTTGGCGGTAATTTATCTAATCAGAGGAATCTGTTTTGTAATCGGTAATCCACGATAGGTCTCACTTTATATAAATTTGTATACCTCTGTCAAGAATGTTTTATCAGAATAATTTTCATTTATTTTATTAATAAAATGTCAGGTCAAGGTGCAGTTAATTTTAAAGAAAAAATGGATTACATTATTATAAAAATGAATTGTTTTCTATAATGAAAATCATGAAATTGGATTTGAAAGTAAATTTTACTAAATATAGCTTTTTGAATTTAGGTTCTAAATTATGTACATATCGCCCGTCACTCCCACTATAAAGTGGGATAAGTCGTAACAAAGTAGCTGTACTGGAAAGTGTGGCTAGAATGCAAATTAAAGCTTAGGGCATATTATTTACACTAATAAAAATTATTGATTTATCAATATAATTTGAATAATAATTTAAATTTATGATGAATTTATTAAAATTATTTTAAATAAAAATAATTATTTAGTTTTAGTACTATTTATTGAAAAAATATTTTTAATTTAACTGTGAGGATAAATAATAAATATAAAAAAGTAAAATTATAATTTGTACCTTTTGTATCAGGGTTAATTAATTATATACAAAAATTTATTTTTCCTGAATTATGGTGACTTAAGGTTATTTGTTAATTATTGTAATATAAATATTAATAAAATAATTTTTGTGATGAAACTTTTTTCGAACTATAATATTTCTGGTTTAATAAGAATTAAATTTAATTTAAAATAAATATTATAATTTATATTTTAATATAAAATTTTATATTTATTTAATTGTATTAAGGACAAGCTAAGTATAATTTCTATAATATTTTAAGCTTCAGTTAATTAAATAGGCTTGCAATTAGCCTTTTTATATGAGTAAGTTAAATTTTATTTTTTATTTAAACACATTTAATATATTTTAGGTATATATTAAAAAAATTAAATTAATAAAAATGCTTTTATTAAAATGATTAAATTAGTAAATTACAATAAATTGTGTTTAAGAATTAGGCAAATATAATTTTCACCAGTTTACCAAAAACATGTCCTTCAGAAAAATATTAAAGGTCTATTCTGCCCAATGATATTTTAATGGCCGCGGTAAATTGACCGTGCAAAGGTAGCATAATAATTAGTCTTTTAATTGAAGGCCTGTATGAATGAATGGATGAAAAATTTTCTTTTTTAATTAAAATAGATTGAATTTAGAGTTTAAATAAAAAATCTTAAATAAGTAAGTGGGACGAGAAAACCCTATAGAATTTTAAATAAATTTATTTTACTAGAGATTAGAATTAACAACTGGAAAAATTATTTTATTTTTTGTTGGGGTGACATTATAATAAATAAAACTTTAAATGAATTTTTCATAAATTAATGTTTAATTGATCCAATTTTTTGATTATAAGATTAAATTACCTTAGCGTTAATTAACCTTAATAATTAACATAACAGCGTTATTAATTTTGAGAGTTCATATCGATAAATTAGATTGCGACCTCGATGTTGGATTAAGGAAAGAGTTTAGAGCAAAATTTAAATATTCTAGGTCTGTTCGACCTTTAATTTCTTACATGATCTGAGTTCAAATCGGCGTGAGCCAGGTTGGTTTCTATCTACTAATATATTTTTGATATTAGTACGAAAGGACCATATCAAATAATTTAATTTATTCTATTTTAGCAAAAAGTGCATTAAATTTAGAATTTAATTATGTAATGATATTACATGTAGAAAATGTTTATAATTACTATTTTAATTACTGTCCTGTTTATTTTAGTTGGTGTTGCATTTTTAACCTTAATGGAGCGAAAGATTTTAAGATATATTCAAATTCGTAAAGGTCCAAGTAAAGTAGGATTTATTGGTATTTTACAGCCATTTTCGGATGCTATTAAATTGTTTTTGAAAGAAAGAAATATGCCAATGCTATCTAATTATTTAATTTATATAATTAGACCGGTGTTGGGCTTATTCAATTCTTTACTATTATGAGCTATTTACCCATATTTAATCAACTGTGTTTCGTTCAATATGGGTATAATATTTTTCTTTTGTTGCACAGGAATAGGAGTTTATAGTTTAATAATTACAGGCTGGTCATCAAATTCTAATTACGCCATATTGGGCTGTATTCGATCAATTGCCCAGACTATTTCGTATGAGGTCAGACTTGTATTAATTATTTTGTGTCCTGTTGTAATAATTGAAAGCTTTAATTTAATTGAATTTTATTTTTTTCAACAATTTATATGATTAACATTTTTATTTTTTCCCTTGAGAATTTGTTGAATTTCATCAGCGATAGCTGAAACTAATCGATCACCGTTTGATTTTTCTGAGGGAGAATCAGAGTTAGTTTCTGGGTTTAATGTTGAATATAGAGGGGCAGGATTTGCATTTATTTTTTTAGCTGAGTATGCTAGAATTATTTTTATGAGTATGATATTTTGTTTAATATTATTAGGTTGAAAAATTGATTCCTTAATTTTTCCTATTCAATTAACATTAATTTCATTTTTATTTATTTGAGTCCGAGGTACATTGCCTCGTTATCGTTATGACAGGTTAATATATTTAGCATGAAAACCATATTTACCAGTAAGTTTAAATCTATTGATTTTTTTTTCATGATTAAATCTATTATTTAATTCATTAAAAATTGCCCTAATAATAAGTTAATAGAATTAATTTTTTCTTTTCTCTACTTTCAAAATAAATGCTTTATTTATAAGCTAATTAACTAGTTAATTAACTTATCTCAAAAAGATTTAATTACTGGGTCTAAAACAAAATATATAAAATAAATTGTTGTTAAAATTATTCCGATCTTAATATATGGATATTCAACAGGACAAGCCCCAATCCAAGTTAATAAAATTAGAATAATGAATAAGTATCAAAATAAAATTTGATTAATGGGATAATTTAATAGTCCTATAAATTTTGAATTGTTTATGAAGGGAACAAAAATTAAAATAAAGATTGATATAAATAATGCAATTACTTCTCCTAATTTATTAGGAATAGATCGTAGAATTGCATATGCAAATAAAAAGTATCATTCTGGTTGAATATGTTTTGGGGTAACTAATGGATTTGCCGGAGTAAAACTATCAGGATCACTTAATTTATACGGTTCAAGTATAATGTAACAGAAAAAAATAACTAAAATTAATAAAAATCCTAGAATATCTTTAATGGAAAAATAAGGATGAAATGGAATTTTATCATTATTTGAATTAACCCCTAATGGATTATTTGATCCTATGACATGCAAGAAAATAAGATGCACAATTGTTAATGCTAAAACAACAAATGGTATGATAAAATGAAAAGAATAAAATCGAGTTAATGTTGCATTATCAACAGCAAATCCCCCCCCCCCAAATTCAATTCACTAAGACCGTTCCAAATATGGAATTGCTGACAATAAATTTGTAATAACTGTTGCTCCTCAAAATGATATTTGGCCCCATGGAAGAACATAGCCTAAGAAAGCAGTAGCCATTAAAATTAATAAAATGATTACTCCTACAGCTCAAGTTTCAAAATTTTTATATGAACCATAATATAATCCTCGCCCAACATGTAAATAAACACAAATAAAAAATAATGAAGCTCCATTTGGGTGTGAAATTCGTAATATCCATCCATAATTAATATCACGACAAATGTGTCTTAATCTGTTAAATGCACTTATTACATCTGCATTATAAAGCATTGACAAAAATAATTCAGTTAAAATTTGAATAACTAAACATATTCCCAATAACGATCCATAATTTCATCAATATGATAAATTCGTGGCCGCTGGTAAATCAATAAGTGAATTATTTATTATTTTAATTAATGGATGTGTGCGTCGAGAGATATTTAGCATTTGTTAAAATTTTCTTCGTAAAGGAGACAATTTAATTCTGACAATATTCACAACAACAATCAATGTGAATAAAAGATAAATAACTATCATGATAGTTATTATTCCTGACGGAAATATATATAATTTTTTAATTATAAATCCATCGAATAAATTATTTATCTCTAATAATTTATTAACACTATCCATCTTAAATCTAATAATATTTATAGTTATAATCAAAATTCAAATAATCATGTTTGATATTAATAATTTTATTGAAAAGTAAAATTTTTCATTTGAGGCAATTCTTGATATATATAAAAATAAAATTAGTATTCCTCCAATAAAAATAAGAAATAAGATATAAGAAAAAAATAGGAATTTATGTAAAATATACAAATAATTCTAGCAAGCATTGTTTGTATTAATAAAATAGATCCCATTGATAATGGGTGTTTCATAAAAATAAAATTTATTGATAATAGAATTGTAGTTGATATTATAATCTTCATACAGAAGATAATTTAATAAAAATGTAAGCTTTGGGTGCTTGAAATGACTTTTTACTCTCTTCTGAAGTTTTAAAATTATTAATTTATCTTAGATTTACAAGATCTAAATTTTTTTAAACTATTAAAACAAATGAATCTATCACTACCTTTATTATATTTAATTATATTTATATCGGGCATTACCTCCTTATGCTTAAATCGAAAACATATTATAATGAGTTTATTAAGATTCGAATTAATAATTTTGAGATTATTTTGTACATTTTCTGCATTTTTATCAATTGAATTAAATGATATATATATATATATATATATATATATATTAATAATTTTGCTAACATTTAGTGTTTGTGAAGGAGTTGTGGGATTGTCAAGATTAATCAATTTGATTCGATCACATGGTAATGATCAGTTATTATCAATATCTTTAAAGACATGTTAAAATTAATTTTATTTTCATTATTTCTAACCCCTTTATTATTTAACATATGATTGTTAAGAAATATATTAATTCTTTTAATATTATTTATCATTTTATTCTTCAGAAAAGATTTAATCATATTAAGATATAATATATATATAGATAATATTTCATATGGACTAATTATTATTACAGTTTGAATTACCTTCTTAATAATTAATTCTAGTCCTTTATATAAATATAATAATATAAATTTATTTTTATTTATAGTGTTATTATTAATAACATTATTAATTTTATCATTTTGTTCATACAACATTATAATATTTTATATCTTTTTTGAAACTAGTTTAATCCCTACTATAATTATTATTATAGGATGGGGGTATCAACCTGAACGAGTAAATGCTAGATATACTTGTTGTTTTATACTTTATTTGCATCTCTTCCCATATTAGTTTCAATTATATATATATATATATATTTATATAAATAATATAACTAACATTATAATGTTAATGAGATCAAATAGTAAGTTTATTTATTTAGGGATAACGTTGGCATTTATAATTAAAGTTCCATTATTTATATTTCATTTTTGATTACCAAAAGCTCATGTTGAAGCACCTGTTTCTGGTTCTATAATTTTGGCTGGAATTCTTTTAAAATTAGGAACTTATGGTCTAATTCGTGTTATATATATTATACCAATAATATTTACTAATTATAGATTTATTTGGATTTCTATTTCATTAATAGGAGGAATTATAATTAGATTATCTTGTATAATGCAAATTGATATAAAATCTATAATTGCATATTCTTCTGTAACTCACATAAGATTAGTTATTGGAGGGATTATGACAATAAATATATGAGGTATAGTCGGAGCATATTTTATAATAATTGGACACGGTTTATGCTCATCTGCTTTATTTTGCTTGGCAAATATTTCTTATGAACGTTCAGGGAGACGTTGAATCTTAATCAATAAAGGAATATTAAGATTTATGCCTTCAATAACTCTCATATGATTTTTAATGTCTTCTAGAAATATTTCATGTCCTCCAACAATTAGTCTAGCAGGAGAAATTATAATTTTAAACAGATTAATGTCTTGAAATTCATTATGTATAATTTTCTTGTCTTTTTCTTCATTTTTATCAGCTTGCTATAGTTTATATTTATATTCTCATACTCAACATGGAATAATTTTCTCGGGCTGTTACTCCTTCAATTCTGGAAACGTACGTGAATTTTTTTTAATTATAATGCATTGAATTCCCTTAAATTTAATTATCTTGAAATTAACATTGTTAATAAAATTCAATTAGTTTAAAATAAAACATTAAATTGTGGATTTAAAAATATAAATTTATATTGGATCATTACTAAAAATAAATTTAATACATAGCCTATATTTTCTTAATTTTATTAATTATAAGATTAATAATATTAATTTTATCAATAAAAATAATTATTTTTGATTACGCAATTATAATAGAATGAATAATTATTACAGTCAATTCATGTAATATTTATATAACATTAATTTTTGATTTTATATCAACTTTATTTCTTTCAACCGTTATATTTATTTCATCAATAGTTATATAGAGGTGTATATATAATAAGTGATAAAAATATTAATCGATTTATCTATATTATTATAATATTTGTGATGTCAATAATATTATTAATTATTAGTAAGCATCCTCATTGGATGAGATGGACTAGGGTTAGTGTCATATTGTTTAGTTATTTATTATCAAAATTTAAATTCTAGAAATGCTGGAATATTAACGGCACTAATAAATCGAATTGGAGATGTTATAATTCTTTTATTAATCGCACGAATAATAAATTTTGGGTCTTGAAATTTTATATCTTTTATTAATAAAATAATGACAAGTCCAATAATTACATTAATTATTATTGCAGGATTTACAAAAAGAGCTCAAATTCCATTTTCTTCATGACTTCCAGCAGCTATGGCTGCTCCAACTCCAGTATCGGCCCTTGTCCACTCATCAACGTTAGTTACTGCAGGGGTATATTTAATTATTCGATCCAGAAATTTAATTATATCATTTAATTTAATTCAAATATTTTTAATGTTATCAGTATTAACAATAATTATATCAGGGCTAGCTGCAAATTTTGAATTTGGCTTAAAAAAAATTATCGCATTATCAACTTTAAGACAATTAGGAATTATAATATCAATTTTAATATTTGGCTATCCGATATTATCTTTTTTTCATCTTATTATTCATGCTTTATTTAGGGCATCGCTTTTTTTATGTGCTAGGGTATTGATTCATAGATTAATAAATATTCAAGATATTCATATAATGGGCTGTATAAGTTATAGCATACCAATAACTAGAACGTTCATAAATATTGCTAACTTATCATTATGTGGAGTGCCCTTTATGAGAGGTTTTTATTATTTATAGAAATAATATGCTCCAGAAATATTATCTCATTAATTTTATTATTAATGTATATTGGAATTGGGCTAACATCTTTTTATTCTGCCCGACTAACATATTTTTCAATAAATATAAATTTCAGTTACTATAATTTTAGTTCACAAAACGAATTATTTAATAATATATTACAAAGAATTATGATTTTATCTATTTATTCAATTTTGTCAGGGTCTATATTTAGATGAATCATGTTTAACAATCCCACAAGAATTATCCTTCCCATTGAAGGAAAGATAATAGCAATGGCCCTATCTTTCTTAGGATTGTTAATTGGATATGAAATATCTATGTTTTCATCTACAGTAAAGAAATTTACAAGAGAGTTTATAAGTTCCATATGATTTTTAAAACAATTATCAACCTTTCATACTCAATTTTTTATTTTAAAAAATTCATTTATATTTCAAAAATCAATTGATTTAGGATGAGGAGAGAAAATCGGACCTCAAGGTACGTTTGAATTAATAAAATTAATCATAATATTTAATATCAGCATAAGAAAAAATAATTTCAAAATTCAGATAATAACATTTATTGCTTCATTTTTAATTATTTTATATTAAAAATAGCTTAAGCATTTGAGCATAATATTGAAGATATTAAGGTAATAAAAATTTTTAAATATTTATAAGGCTTTTCCTTTCTTTTCAATGAAAATGAAATGTTTTATAAACTTTATAAATAAGGAAAAAACGGATTTTAACCGCTTTAAAAGCTAGTTAGCAGCTGCTTTTATTCCTATTTCCTTTTAATTGGAAATAATATATTCAATAGCTTTATTAACAATAAAGTGCCTTATTTTTGGCTTCAATTAATAAACAAAGGAATAAAGATTTTTTTTTTAGGTCGAAACTAAATGTATTTATTACTTCATTGCTTTCAAGAATGGCTAATATGAGCACCTATTGATTGCAATTCAATAATTATATTTAAATCAGAATGATCAATATTGCACACCACTATATAAAAATTATTCCGATTAGCGCTTTCAAGCTTCACAGCTCATCGTCAGATCGGGAATAGACAGAAAATATGTAAAACCCAACCATTCACCCCTCTCCTGACCCTGCTCACCCACAAAAAACTAAAAATTAATGACCCTTCCCCACCCCCTAAACTCTGTCTCACCATCTGTACAGTTACATATTTTTCTAGTAAATTCCTTGTGTTTCAGTGTGTGTGTGTGTGTGTGTGTGTGTGTGTGTGTGTGTGTGTGTGTGTGTGTGTGTGTGTGTGTGTGCAGCCTTTTAAACTACCCTCTACCTCTCCACACACGTGGGTCAGTCACACACCCTTATTTTAAAACAACCAATTAGTACTATCAAATATAATTCTTAATCTAATCTATCTGCCCTCTCTCATTTACTTCTTAATCATATTATAAAATATTTCTTCATTATCAAATTTAATTTTAATATTAATTAAATTGTCTAACCATTTTTCTCTTTCTTTCAATATTTCTAACTCCTCTCTAAGCTTCCTTTCAACTGTGTTATTTACTACTTTTACAATTTCATATTCTTCCAAAGGATTAACAAACTTGTGGTTGTCTTCTATGAAATGTCTTGCATATAACGAATTGGTTGTTCTATTACCTTCTCCACGTTTGTGGTCAGACAACCTGCATACGAATTGTCGTCCTGTCTCCCCTAGGTACACTTTGTTGCAGTCTTTACATTTTAATTTATAAATTCCGCTTTTCTGTAATACTGGAATTTTTTTCTATATTCTTATTCCTTATCTTATCAAATACCGTTTCACATTTTTTAATAGCTATATCTACTCCATATTTATTAAAACATTTTATAATTTTTCTAGTATGTGAACCTATGTATGTCAAAGACCCTGCATAATTCTTTTGTTCTGGTTCTATTTTAGCTTTTTGTATGTTGACCCTTTTCATAACTTTATCCACTATGTTGGTGCTATAATTATTATTACTTACAATTCCCTTTATCGTTTTTAAATCCCTATCATTTGATTCGGTCTCTTTTAAACACTTCTGAGCTCTGTAAAAAAAGGAATTGATTGCCGCCATTTTATATCTGTATGGGTGGTAAGACTCTCTTGGTATAATTATATCAGAATACGACTCTTTCCTAAATATCCCAAACTGTAGTTTCTCATTATCTTTAATTTCTATGTTTAAATCTAAGTAATTTATTTGCTTAACTCCTATATCTTCCTTAAGTTGTAAGTTTTTATCCTTATTATTTACCTCCTTTATAAACTCATGCACTTCTTCTATGCTTCCTTCCCAAATTACTAATACATCATCAACGTATCTAGACCATAATTTTATATTGTCTTTATACTTAGTGGAAGTTATTAATTGCTTTTCAAAATCATTCATGTATATTTCAGCAAGAATAGGGGATAATGAAGACCCCATAGGTAAACCTTTTTTCTGTATATAAAACTTGTTATTTAACCTAAAATAGTTCTGATTTACACATTCTTTAATTACTTTCATCAACTGCTTTTTATACCTGTATTCTCCCATATTATTATCGTTTATTAACTTAATAACTCTATTTACTGTGATATTGGTAAACATGTCCTTAACATCCAGTGATATCAATTTTGTATTTACATTAATGCTATTATTTTCTAATTTTTCTATCAATTTTATATTATTCTCTATGTTGTATTTTGTCCCAAATTCATATTTCTCTTTTAGTACTCTGCTAACTTCCTTTGATACTTTATAAATAGGTGCATTAATAAAAGAAACAATCGGTCTAATTGGTTTTCCTTCTTTATGTATCTTAACCTGACTTTTAAAAGTTGGTGCTGTTGGATTACTTTCCAATAAATACTTTTTCTTATTTTCTTCTATAAATGTTATCTGTTTCATCATTTGTTTTATCCTTGACTGGTACTTACTTGTATAATCATACTTTATTTCCTCGTATGGTCCTTCCCTTATAAATTCTTCCGTTTTCTTTATGTATTCTTCCTTTCTCATTAGTAACATTGTGTTTCCTTTAACCGCCTTCGTAACTATAATATCATTCTTCTTTATTTTATTCTTTAGTTTAGTTACAGTTGCTTTGATGTTTTGTTCATTCTTTGAATTATACAAACTTTTCTTAAATATTTTATCTACTACATTCCCTACTTCCCACCTTATTCTTTTTTCATCATTTTCATTTCCTAGTTTTTGTATTATGCTTTCGCATTCAATAATCGTTTTTTCTTGATTTAATTCTGGTGGCGGTGCGTATTTTAAGCCTTTCGCTAACATTTCTTTTTCTTCCGTATTGAAATTTACCTCTGTAAGGTTTATTACTCTTTTTTCATAGTTATTCTTAGAGAGGTGTTCCTTTTTTACTTCGTTCTTTCTTATTAATTTATTTAAATTATCTACTATTTTTTATTTTTCTTTTCCAATTTCTTTTCTACGTACCCCAAACCAAAATTATATAATATTTCTTCTAACTCTACATACGAGTATATTCTTAATAATTCTATGTGTCTGTCATATAATTCCCTATTATATATATTGATTAAGCCGTAGAGTGACCTTATTTCCAGTTTTATCCACAACTTCTCGCTTTGTTCTTTTACTTTTTTGGCTACACTGTTCTTATTTTTAATTTTAACTTGAGCGTACTTTGGGATGACATTATTATCCAGACATTGTTTATTAACCCATATTTTACTTAAAACCCTCTTCAATTTAACTTTTAACTTAAGATAATTAAAAACTTTACTTACCTTATTGTTGTCGTTTATTACCTCATTGTTGTTGTCCATTACCTGTAGTCGATTGCACATCTTAACAGACGTTTAATGAAGAAATTTGTGTTAGTGGTTGAAATCACAATCAGAATGATCAATATTGCCCACCACTATATAAAAATTATTCCGATTAGCGCTTTCAAGCTTCACAGCTCATCGTCAGATCGGGAATAGACAGAAAATATGTAAAACCCAACCCTTCACCCCTCTCCCGACCCTGCTCACCCACAACAAACTAAAAATTAATGACCCTTCCCCACCCCCTAAACTCTGTCTCACCATCTGTACAGTTACTTATTTTTCTAGTAAATTCCGTGTGTTTCAGTGTGTGTGTGTGTGTGTGTGTGTGTGTGTGTGTGTGCATCCTTTTAACTACCCTCTTCCTCTCCACACACGTGGGTCAGTCACACACCCTTATTTTAAAACAACCAGTTAGTACTATGAAATATAATTCTTAATCTTATCTATCTGCCCTCTCTCATTTACTTCTTAATCATGTTATAAAATATTTCTTCATTATCAAATTTAATTTTAATAGTAATTAAATTGTCTAACCCTTTTTCTCTTTCTTTCAACAATATTTCTAACTCCTCTCTAAGCTTCCTTTCAACTGTGTTATTTACTACTTTTACAATTTCATATTCTTCCAAAGGATTAAAAAACTTGTGGTTGTCTTCTATGAAATGTCTTGCATATAACGAATTGGTTGTTCTATTACCTTCTCCACGTTTGTGGTCAGACAACCTGCATACGAACTTTCGTCCTGTCTCCCCTAGGTACACTTTGTTGCAGTCTTTACATTTTAATTTATAAATTCCGCTTTTCTGTAATACTGGAATTTTTTTCTATATTCTTATTCCTTATCTTATCAATTACCGTTTCACATTTTTTAATAGCTATATCTACTCCATATTTATTAAAACATTTTATAATTTTTCTAGTATGTGAACCTATGTATGTCAATGACCCTGCATAATTCTTTTGTTCTGGTTCTATTTTAGCTTTTTGTATGTTGACCATTTTCATAACTTTATCCACTATGTTGGTGCTATAATTATTATTACTTACAATTCCCTTTATCGTTTTTAAATCCCTATCATTTGATTCGGTCTCTTTTAAACACTTCTGAGCTCTGTAAAAAAAGGAATTGATTGCCGCCATTTTATATCTGTATGGGTGGTAAGACTCTTTTGTTATAATTATATCAGAATACGACTCTTTCCTAAATATCCCAAACAGTACTTTCTCATTATCTTTAATTTCTATGTTTAAATCTAAGTAATTTATTTGCTTAACTCCTATATCTTCCTTAAATTGTAAGTTTTTATCCTTATTATATACCTCCTTTATAAACTCATGCACTTCTTCTATGCTTCCTTCACAAATTACTAATACATCATCAACGTATCTAGACCATAATTTTATATTGTCTTTATACTTAGTGGAAGTTATTAATTGCTTTTCAAAATCATTCATGTATATTTCAGCAAGAATAGGGGATAATGAAGACCCCATAGGTAAACCTTTTTTCTGTATATAAAACTTGTTATTAAACCTAAAATAGTTCTGATTTACACATTCTTTAATTACTTTCATCAACTGCTTTTTATACCTGTATTCTCCCATATTATTATCGTTTATTAACTTAATAACTCTATTTACTGTGATATTAGTAAACATGTCCTTAACATCCAGTGATATCAATTTTGTATTTACATTAATGCTAATATTTTCTAATTTTTCTATCAATTTTATATTATTCTCTATGTTGTATTTTGTCCCAAATTCATATTTCTCTTTCAGTACTCTGCTAACTTCCTTTGATACTTTATAAATAGGTGCATTAATAAAAGAAACAATCGGTCTAATTGGTTTTCTTTCTTTATGTATCTTAACCTGACTTTTAAAAGTTGGTGCTGTTGGGTTACTTTCCAATAAATATATTTCTTATTTTCTTCTATAAATGTTATCTGTTTCATCATTTGTTTTATCCTTGACTGGTACTTACTTGTATAATCATACTTTATTTCCTCGTATGGTCCTTCGCTTATAAATTCTTCAGTTTTCTTTATGTATTCTTCCTTTCTCATTAGTACCATTGTATTTCCTTTATCCGCCTTCGTAACTATAATATCATTCTTCTTTATTTTATTCTTTAGTTTAGATACAGTTGCTTTGATTTTTTGTTCATTCTTTGAATTATACAAATTTTTCTTAAATATTTTATCTACTACATTCCCTACTTTCCACCTTATTCTTTTTTTATCATTTTCATTTCCTAGTTTTTGTATTATGCTTTCGCATTCAATAATCGTTTTTTCTTGATTTAATTCTGGTGGCGGTGCGTATTTTAAGCCTTTCGCTAACATTTCTTTTTCTTCCGTATTGAAATTTACCTCTGTAAGGTTTATTACTCTTTTTTCATTGTTATTCTTAGAGAGGTGTTCCTTTTTTACTTCGTTCTTTCTTATTAATTTATTTAACTTATCTACCATTTTTTATTTTTCTTTTCCAATTTCTTTTCTACGTACCCCAAACCAAAATTATATAATAACTTCTTCTAACTCTACATACGAGTATATTCTTAATAATTCTATGTGTCTGTCATATAATTCCCTATTATATCTATTGATTAAGCCGTAGAGTGACCTTATTTCCAGTTTTATCCACAACTTCTCGCTTTGTTTTTTTATTTTTTTGGCTACATTGTTCTTATTTTTAATTTTAACTTGAGCGTACTTTGGGATGACATTATCATCCAGACATTGTTTATTAAACCATATTTTACTTAAAACCCTCTTCAATTTAACTTTTAACTTAAGATATTTAAAAACTTTACTTACCTTATTGTTGTCGTTTATTACCTCATTGTTGTTGTCCATTACCTGTAGTCGATTGCACATCTTAACAGACGTTTAATGAAGAAATTTGTGTTAGTGGTTGAAATCACAATCAGAATGATCAATATTGCACACCACTATATAAAAATTATTCCGATTAGCGCTTTCAAGCTTCACAGCTCATCGTCAGATCGGGAATAGACAGAAAATATATAAAACCCAACCTTTCAGCCCTCTCCCCCACCCTGCTCACCAGCAACACACTACAAATTAACTACCCTTCCCCACCCCCTAAACGCTGTCTCACCATCTGTACAGTTACATATTTTTCTAGTAAATTCCTTGTGTTTCAGTGTGTGTGTGTGTGTGTGTGTGTGTGTGTGTGTGTGTGTGTGTGTGTGTGTGTGTGTGTGTGCATCCTTCTAAACTACCCTCTTCCTCTCCACACACGTGGGTCAGTCACACACCCTTATTTTAAAACAACCAATTAGTACTATGAAATATAATTCTTAATCTTATCTATCTGCCCTCTCTCATTTACTTCTTAATCATGTTATAAAATATTTCTTCATTATCAAATTTAATTTTAATATTAATTAAATTGTCTAACCCTTTTTCTCTTTCTTTCAATATTTCTAACTCCTCACTAAGCTTCCTTTCAACTGTGTTCCTTTCTCATTAGTAAAATTGTATTTCCTTTATCCGCCTTCGTAACTGTAATATCATTCTTCTGTATTTTATTCTTTAGTTTAGTTACAGTTGCTTTGATTTTATTTACAGTTGATTATTTGTTCATTTTTAGATTTTAAATTACTTAGATTTAAACATAGAAATTAAAGATAATTAGAAACTACAGTTTGGGATATTTAGGAAAGAGTCGTATTCTGATATAATTATACCAAGAGAGTCTTACCACCCATACAGATATAAAATGGTGGCAATCAACTCCTTTTGTTAGGGCAGATAGGTAAGATTAAGAATTATATTACATAGTACTAATTGGTTGTTTTAAAATAAGGGTGTGTGACTGACCCACGTGTGTGGTGAGGAAGAGGGTAGTTTAAAAGGATGCACACACACACACACACACACACTGAAACACAAGGAATTTACTAGAAAAATATGTAACTGTACAGATGGCGAGACAGAGTTTACGGGGTGGGGAAGGGTCATTAATTTTTAGTTTGTTGTGGGTGAGCAGGGTGAAGGAGAGGGGTGAAGGGTTGGGTTTTACATATTTTCTGTCTATTCCCGATCTGACGATGAGCTGTGAAGCTTGAAAGCGCTAATCGGAATAATTTTTATATAGTGGTGTGCAATATTGATCATTCTGATTGTGATTTCAACCACTAACACAAATTTCTTCATTAAACGTCTGTTAAGATGTGCAATCGAGTACAGGTAATGGACAACAACAAAGAGGTAATAAACGACAACAATAAGGTAAGTAAAGTTTTTAAATATCTTAAGTTAAAAGTTAAATTGAAGAGGGTTTGAAGTAAAATATGGTTTAATAAACAATGTCTGGATAATAATGTCATCCCAAAGTACGCTCAAGTTAAAATTAAAAATAAGAACAGTGTAGCCAAAAAAGTAAAAGAACAAAGTGAGAAGTTGTGGATAAAACTGGAAATAAGGCCACTCTACGGCTTAATCAATAGATATAATAGGGAACTATATGACAGACACATAGAATTATTAAGAATATACTCGTATGTAGTGTTATAAGAAATATATTTTTGGTATGGGGTACGTAGAAAAGAAATTGGAAAATAAAAATTAAAAAATGGTAGCTAAGTTAAATATATTAATAAGAAAGGACGAAGTAAAAAAGGAACACCTCTCTAAGAATAATTATGAAAAAAGAGTAATAAACCTTACAGAGGTAAATTTCAATACGGAAGAAAAAGAAATGTTAGCGAAAGGCTTAAAATACGCACCGCCACCAGAATTAAATCAAGAAAAAACGATTATTGAATGCGAAAGCATAATACAAAAACTAGGAAATGAAAATGATAAAAAAAGAATAAGGTGGAAAGTAGGGAATGTAGTAGATAAAATATTTAAGGAAAGTTTGTATAATTCAAAGAATGAACAAAAAATCAAAGCAGCTGTAACTAAACTAAAGAATAAAATAAAGAAGAATGATATTATAGATACGAAGGCGGATAAAGGAAATACAATGGTACTAATGAGAAAGGAAGAATACATAAAGAAAACTGAAGAATTTATAAGCGAAGGACCAAACGAGGAAATAAAGTATGATTATACAAGTAAGTACCAGTCAAGGATAAAACAAATGATGAAACAGATAACATTTATAGAAGAAAATAAGAAAAAGTATTTATTGGAAAGTAATCCAACAGCACCAAATTTTAAAAGTCTGGTTAAGATACATAAAGAAGGAAAACCAATTAGACCGATTGTTTCTTTTATTAATGCACCTATTTATAAAGTATCAAAGGAAGTTAGCAGAGTACTGAAAGAGAAATATGAATTTGGGACAAAATACAACATAGAGAATAATATAAAATTGATAGAAAAATTAGAAAATATTAGCATTAATGTAAATACAAAATTGATATCACTGGATGTTAAGGACATGTTTACTAATATCACAGTAAATAGAGTTATTAAGTTAATAAACGATAATAATATGGGAGAATACAGGTACAAAAAGCAGTTGATGAAAGTAATTAAAGAATGTGTAAACCAGAACTATATTAGGTTTAATAACAAGTTTTATATACAGAAAAAAGGTTTACCTCTGGTGTCTTCATTATCCCCTATTCTTGCTGAAATATACATGAATGATTTTGAAAAGCAATTAGTAACTTCCACTAAGTATAGAGACAATATAAAATTATGGTCTAGATACGTTGATGATGTATTAGTAATTTGGGAAGGAAGCATAGAAGAAGTGCATGAGTTTATAAAGGAGGTAAATAATAAGGATAAAAACTTACAATTTAAGGAAGATATAGGAGTTAAGCAATTAAATTACTTAGATTTAAACATAGAAATTAAAGATAATGAGAAACTACAGTTTGGGATATTTAGGAAAGAGTCGTATTCTGATATAATTATACCAAGAGAGTCTTACCACCCATACAGATATAAAATGGCGGCAATCAATTCCTTTTGTTACAGAGCTCAGAAGTGTTTAAAAGAGACCGAATCAAAAGATAGGGAGTTAAAAACGATAAAGGGAATTGTAATGAATAATAATTACAGCACCAACATAGTGGATAAAGTTATGAAAAGGGTCAACATACAAAAAGCTAAAATAGAACCAGAACAAAAGAATTATCCAGGGTCATTGACATACATAGGTTCACATACTAGAAAAATTATAAAATGTTTTAATAAATATGGAGTACATATAGCTATTAAAAAATGTGAAACGGTATTTGATAAGATAAGGAATAAGAATATAGAAAAAAATTCCAGTATTACAGAAAAGCGGAATTTATAAAATAAAATGTAAAGACTGCAACAAAGTGTACCTAGGGGAGACAGGACGAAAATTCGTATGCAGGTTGTCTGACCACAAACGTGGAGAAGGTAATAGAACAACCAATTCGTTATATGCAAGACATTTCATAGAAGACAACCACAAGTTTGTTAATCCCTTGGAAAAATATGAAATTGTAAAAGTAGTAAATAACACAGTTGAAAGGAAGCTTAGAGAGGAGTTAGAAATATTGAAAGAAAGAGAAAAAGGTTAGACAATTTAATTAATATTAAAATTAAATTTGATAATGAAGAAATATTTTATAACATGATTAAGAAGTAAATGATAGAGGGCAGATAGATAAGATTAAGAATTATATTTCATAGTACTAATTGGTTGTTTTAAAATAAGGGTGTGTGACTGACCCACGTGTGTGGAGAGGAAGAGGGTAGTTTAGAAGGATGCACACACACACAGACACACACACACACTGAAACACAAGGAATTTACTAGAAAAATATGTAGCTGTACAGATGGTGAGACAGAGTTTAGGGGGTGGGGAAGGGTCATTAATTTTTAGTTTGTTGCGGGTGAGCAGGGTGGGGGAGAGTGGTGAAGGGTTGGGTTTTACATATTTTCTGTCTATTCCCGATCTGACGATGAGCTGTGAAGCTTGAAAGCGCTAATCGGAATAATTTTTATATAGTGGTGTGCAATATTGATCATTCTGATTGTGATTTCAACCACTAACACAAATTTCTTCATTAAACGTCTGTTAAGATGTGCAATCGACTACAGGTAATGGACAACAACAATGAGGTAATAAACGACAACAATAACGTAAGTAAAGTTTTTAAATATCTTAAGTTAAAGTAAAATTGAAGAGGGTTTTAAGTAAAATATGGTTTAATAAACAATGTCTGGATAATAATGTCATCCCAAAGTACGCTCAAGTTAAAATTAAAAATAAGAACAGTGTAGCCAAAAAAGTAAAAGAACAAAGCGAGAAGTTGTGGATAAAACTGGAAATAAGTTCACTCTACGGCTTAATCAATAGATATAATAGGGAATTATATGTC
Organism: Magicicada septendecula; assembly: GCA_034769895.1. Classification (NCBI taxonomy): domain Eukaryota; kingdom Metazoa; phylum Arthropoda; class Insecta; order Hemiptera; family Cicadidae; genus Magicicada; species Magicicada septendecula. The sequence continues at coordinate 307,538,572 of CM068373.1, read as the reverse complement.
AGACACATAGACTTATTAAGAATATACTCGTATGTAGAGTTAGAAGAAATATTATATAATTTTGGTTTGGGGTACGTAGAAAAGAAATTGGAAAATAAAAATAAAAAAATGGTAGATAAGTTAAATAAATTAATAAGAAAGAACGAAGTAAAAGAGGAACACCTCTCTAAGTATAACTATGAAAAAAGAGTAATAACCCTTACAGAGGTAAATTTCAATACGGAAGAAAAAGAAATGTTAGCGAAAGGCTTAAAATACGCACCGCCACCAGAATTAAATCAAGAAAAAACGATTATTGAATGCGAAAGCATAATACAAAAACTAGGAAATGAAAATGATAAAAAAAGAATAAGGTGGGAAAGAGGGAATGTAGTAGATACAATATTTAAGAAAAGTTTGTATAATTCAAAGAATGAACAAAAAATCAAAGCAACTGTAACTAAACTAAAGAATAAAATAAAGATGAATGATATTATAGTTACGAAGGCGGATAAAGGAAATACAATGGTACTAATGAGAAAGGAAGAATACATAAAGAAAACTAAAGAATTTATAAGGGAAGGACCATACGAGGAAATAAAGTATGATTATACAAGTAAGTACCAGTCAAGGATAAACAAATGATGAAACAGATAACATATATAGAAGAAAATAAGAAAAAGTATTTATTGGAAAGTAATCCAACAGCACCAACTTTTAAAAGTCAGGTTAAGATACATAAAGAAGGAAAACCAATTAGACCGATGGTTTCCTTTATTAATGCACCTATTTATAAAGTATCAAAGGAAGTTAGCAGAGTACTGAAAGAGAAATATGAATTTAGGACAAAATACAACATAGAGAATAATATAAAATTGATAGAAAAATTAGAAAATATTAGCATTAATGTAAATACAAAATTGATATCACTGGATGTTAAGGACATGTTTACTAATATCACAGTAAATAGAGTTATTAAGATAATAAACGATAATAATATGGGAAAATACAGGTATAAAAAGCAGTTGATGAAAGTAATTAAAGAATGTGTAAATCCGAACTATTTTAGGTTTAATAACAAGTTTTATTTACAGAAAAAAGGTTTACCTATGGGGTCTCCTTTATCCCCTATTCTTGCTGAAATATACATGAATGATTTTGAAAAGCAATTAATAACTTCCACTAAGTATAAAGACAATATAAAATTATGGTCTAGATACGTTGATGATGTATTAGTAATTTGGGAAGGAAGCATAGAAGAAGTGCATGAGTTTATAAAGGAGGTTAATAATAAGGATAAAAACTTACAATTTAAGGAAGATATAGGAGTTAAGCAAATAAATTACTTAGATTTAAACATAGAAATTAAAGATAATGAGAAACTACAGTTTGGGATATTTAGGAAAGAGTCGTATTCTGATATAATTATACCAAGAGAGTCTTACCACCCATACAGATATAAAATGGCGGCAATCAATTCCTTTTGTTACAGAGCTCAGAAGTGTTTAAAAGAGACCGAATCAAAAGATAGGGAGTTAAAAACGATAAAGGGAATTGTAAGAAATAATAATTACAGCACCAGCATAGTGGATAAAGTTATGAAAAGGGTCAACATACAAAAAGGTAAAATAGAACCAGAACAAAAGAATTATGCAGGGTCATTGACATACATAGGTTCACATACTAGAAAAATTATAAAATGTTTTAATAAATATGGAGTAGATATAGCTATTAAAAAATGTGAAACGGTATTTGATAAGATAAGGAATAAGAATATAGAAAAAAATTCCAGTATTACAGAAAAGCGGAATTTATAAATTAAAATGTAAAGACTGCAACAAAGTGTACCTAGGGGAGACAGGACGAAAATTCGTTTGCAGGTTGTCTGACCACAAACGTGGAGAAGGTAATAGAACAACCAATTCGTTATATGCAAGACATTTCATAGAAGACAACCACAAGTTTGTTAATCCTTTGGAAGAATATGAAATTGTAAAAGTATTAAATAACACAGTTGAAAGGAAGCTTAGAGAGGAGTTAAAAATATTGAAAGAAAGAGAAAAAGGGTTAGACAATTTAATTAATTTTAAAATTAAATTTGATAATGAAGAAATATTTTATAACATGATTAAGAAGTAAATGAGAGAGGGCAGATAGATAAGATTAAGAATTATATTTCATAGTACTAATTGGTTGTTTTAAAATAAGGGTGTGTGACTGACCCACGTGTGTGGAGAGGAAGAGGGTAGTTTAGAAGGATGCAGACACACACAGACACACACACACACTGAAACACAAGGAATTTACTAGAAAAATATGTAACTGTACAGATGGTGAGACAGAGTTTAGGGGGGGGGAAGGGTAATTAATTTTTAGTTTGTTGTGGGTGAGCAGGGAGGGTGAGAGGGGTGAAGGGTTGGGTTTTACATATTTTCTGTCTATTCCCGATCTGACGATGAGCTGTGAAGCTTGAAAGCGCTAATCGGAATAATTTTTATATAGTGGTGTGCAATATTGATCATTCTGATTGTGATTTCAACCACTAACACAAATTTCTTCATTAAACGTCTGTTAAGATGTGCAATCGACTACAGGTAATGGACAACAACAATGAGGAAATAAACGACAACAATAAGGTAAGTAAAGTTTTTAAATATCATAAGTTAAAAGTTAAATTGAAGAGGGTTTTAAGTAAAATATGGTTTAATAAACAATGTCTGGATACTAATGTCATCCCAAAGTACGCTCAAGTTAAAATTAAAAATAAGAACAGTGTAGCCAAAAAAGTAAAAGAACAAAGCGAGAAGTTGTGGATAAAACTGGAAATAATGTCACTCTACGGCTTAATCAATAGATATAATAGGGAATTATATGACAGACACATAGAATTATTAAGAATATACTCGTATGTAGAGTTAGAAGAAGTTATTATATAATTTTGGTTTGGGGTACGTAGAAAATAAATTGGAAAATAAAAATAAAAAATGGTAGATAAGTTAAATAAATTAATACGAAAGAACGAAGTAAAAAAGGAACACCTCTGTTAGAATAACTATGAAAAAAGAGTAATAAACCTTACAGAGGTAAATTTCAATACGGAAGAAAAAGAAATGTTAGCGAAAGGCTTAAAATACGCACCGCCACCAGAATTAAATCAAGAAAAAACGATTATTGAATGCGAAAGCATAATACAAAAACTAGGAAATGAAAATGATAAAAAAAGAATAAGGTGGGAAGTAGGGAATGTAGTAGATAAAATATTTAAGAAAAATTTGTATAATTCAAAGAATGAACAAAAAATCAAAGCAACTGTATCTAAACTAAAGAATAAAATAAAGAAGAATGATATTATAGTTACGAAGGCGGATAAAGGAAATACAATGGTACTAATGAGAAAGGAAGAATACATAAAGAAAACTAAAGAATTTATAAGGGAAGGACCATACGAGGAAATAAAGTATGATTATACAAGTAAGTACCAGTCAAGGATAAAACAAATGATGAAACAGATAACATTTATAGAAGAAAATAAGTAAAAGTATTTATTGGAAAGTAATCCAACAGCACCAACTTTTAAAAGTCAGGTTAAGATACATAAAGAAGGAAAACCAATTAGACCGATTGTTTCTTTTATTAATGCACCTATTTATAAAGTATCAAAGGAAGTTAGCAGAGTACTGAAAGAGAAATATGAATTTGGGACAAAATACAACATAGAGAATAATATAAAATTGATAGAAAAATTAGAAAATATTAGCATTAATGTAAATACAAAATTGATATCACTGGATGTTAAGGACATGTTTACTAATATCACAGTAAATAGAGTTATTAAGTTAATAAACGATAATAATATGGGAGAATACAGGTATAAAAAGCAGTTGATGAAAGTAATTAAAGAATGTGTAAATCCGAACTATTTTAGGTTTAATAACAAGTTTTATATACAGAAAAAAGGTTTACCTATGGGGTCTTCATTATCCCCTATTCTTGCTGAAATATACATGAATGATTTTGAAAAGCAATTAATAACTTCCACTAAGTATAAAGACAATATAAAATTATGGTCTAGATACGTTGATGATATATTAGTAATTTTGGAAGGAAGCATAGAAGAAGTGCATGAGTTTATAAAGGAGGTAAATAATAAGGATAAAACTTAAAACTTAAGGAAGATATAGGATTTAAGCAAATAAATTACTTAGATTTAAACATAGAAATTAAAGATAATGAGAAACTACAGTTTGGGATATTTAGGAAAGAGTCGTATTCTGATATAATTATACCAAGAGAGTCTTACCACCCATACAGATATAAAATGGCGGCAATCAATTCCTTTTGTTACAGAGCTCAGAAGTGTTTAAAAGAGACCGAATCAAAAGATAGGGAGTTAAAAACGATAAAGGGAATTGTAAGGAATAATAATTACAGCACCAACATAGTGGATAAAGTTATGAAAAGGGTCAACATACAAAAAGCTAAAATAGAACCAGAACAAAAGAATTATGCAGGGTCATTGACATACATAGGTTCACATACTAGAAAAATTATAAAATGTTTTAATAAATATGGAGTAGATATAGCTATTAAAAAATGTGAAACGGTATTTGATAAGATAAGGAATAAGAATATAAAAAAAAATTCCAGTATTACAGAAAAGCGGAAATTATAAATTAAAATGTAAAGACTGCAACAAAGTGTACCTAGGGGAGACAGGACGAAAATTCGTATGCAGGTTGTCTGACCACAAACGTGGAGAAGGTAATAGAACAACCAATTCGTTATATGCAAGACATTTCATAGAAGACAACCACAAGTTTGTTAATCCTTTGGAAGAATATGAAATTGTAAAAGTAGTAAATAACACAGTTGAAAGGAAGCTTAGAGAGGAGTTAGAAATATTGAAAGAAAGAGAAAAAGGGTTAGACAATTTAATTAATATTAAAATTAAATTTGATAATGAAGAAATATTTTATAACATGATTATGAAGTAAATGAGAGAGGGCAGATAGATAAGATTAAGAATTATATTTCATAGTACTAATTGGTTGTTTTAAAATAAGGGTGTGTGACTGACCCACGTGTGTGGAAAAGAAGAGGGTAGTTTAGAAGGATGCACACACACACACACACACACACACACACACACACACACACACACACACACACACACACACACACACACACACACACACACACTGAAACACAAAGAATTTACTAGAAAAATATGTAACTGTACAGATGGTGAGACAGAGTTTAGGGGGAGGGGAAGGGTAGTTAATTTTTAGTTTGTTGTGGGTCAGCAGGGTGGTGGAGAGGGGTGAAGGGTTGGGTTTTACATATTTTCTGTCTATTCCCGATCTGACGATGAGCTGTGAAGCTTGAAAGCGCTAATCGGAATAATTTTTATATAGTGGTGTGCAATATTGATTATTCTGATTGTGATTTCAACCACTAACACAAATTTCTTCATTAAACGTCTGTTAAGATGTGCAATCGACTACAGGTAATGGACAACAACAATGAGGTAATAAACGACAACAATAAGGTAAGTAAAGTTTTTAATTATCTTAAGTTAAAAGTTAAATTGAAGATTGTTTTAAGTAAAATATGGTTTAATAAACAATGTCTGGATAATAATGTCATCCCAAAGTACGCTCAAGTTAAAATTAAAAATAAGAACAGTGTAGCCAAAAAAGTAAAAGAACAAAGCGAGAAGATGTGGATAAAACTGGAAATAAGGTCACTCTACGGCTTAATCAATAGATATAATAGGGAATTATATGACAGACACATAGAATTATTAAGAATATACTCGTATGTAGAGTTAGAAGAAGTTATTATATAATTTTGGTTTGGGGTACGTAGAAAAGAAATTGGAAAATAAAAATAAAAAATGGTAGATAAGTTAAATAAATTAATAAGAAAGAACGAAGTAAAAAAGGAACACCTCCCTAAGAATAACTATGAAAAAAGAGTAATAAACCTTACAGAGGTAAATTTCAATACGGAAGAAAAAGAAATGTTAGCGAAAGGCTTAAAATACGCACCGCCACCAGAATTAAATCAAGAAAAAACGATTATTGAATGCGAAAGCATAATACAAAAACTAGGAAATGAAAATGATAAAAAAAGAATAAGGTGGGAAGTAGGGAATGTAGTAGATAAAATATTTAAGAAAAGTTTGTATAATTCAAAGAATGAACAAAAAATAAAAGCAACTGTAACTAAACTAAAGAATAAAATAAAGAAGAATGATATTATAGTTACGAAGTCGGATAAAGGAAATACAATGGTACTAATGAGAAAGGAAGAATACATAAAGAAAACGGAAGAATTTATAAGGGAAGGACCATACGAGGAAATAAAGTATGATTATACAAGTAAGTACCAGTCAAGGATAAAACAAATGATGAAACAGATAACATTTATAGAAGAAAATAAGAAAAAGTATTTATTGGAAAGTAATCCAACAGCACCAACTTTTAAAAGTCAGGTTAAGATACATAAAGAAAGAAAACCAATTAGACCGATTGTTTCTTTTATTAATGCACCTATTTATAAAGTATCAAAGGAAGTTAGCAGAGTACTGAAAGAGAAATATGAATTTGGGACATAATACAACATAGAGAATAATATAAAATTGATAGAAAAATTAGAAAATATTAGCATTAATGTAAATACAAAATTGATATCACTGGATGTTAAGGACATGTTTACTAATATCACAGTAAATAGAGTTATTAAGTTAATAAACGATAATAATATGGGAGAATACAGGTATAAAAAGCAGTTGATGAAAGTAATTAAAGAATGTGTAAATCCGAACTATTTTAGGTTTAATAACAAGTTTTATATACAGAAAAAAGGTTTACCTATGGGGTCTTCATTATCCCCTATTCTTGCTGAAATATACATGAATGATTTTGAAAAGCAATTAATAACTTCCACTAAGTATAAAGACAATATAAAATTATGGTCTAGATACGTTGATGATATATTAGTAATTTTGGAAGGAAGCATAGAAGAAGTGCATGAGTTTATAAAGGAGGTAAATAATAAGGATAAAACTTAAAACTTAAGGAAGATATAGGATTTAAGCAAATAAATTACTTAGATTTAAACATAGAAATTAAAGATAATGAGAAACTACAGTTTGGGATATTTAGGAAAGAGTCGTATTCTGATATAATTATACCAAGAGAGTCTTACCACCCATACAGATATAAAATGGCGGCAATCAATTCCTTTTGTTACAGAGCTCAGAAGTGTTTAAAAGAGACCGAATCAAAAGATAGGGAGTTAAAAACGATAAAGGGAATTGTAAGGAATAATAATTACAGCACCAACATAGTGGATAAAGTTATGAAAAGGGTCAACATACAAAAAGCTAAAATAGAACCAGAACAAAAGAATTATGCAGGGTCATTGACATACATAGGTTCACATACTAGAAAAATTATAAAATGTTTTAATAAATATGGAGTAGATATAGCTATTAAAAAATGTGAAACGGTATTTGATAAGATAAGGAATAAGAATATAAAAAAAAATTCCAGTATTACAGAAAAGCGGAAATTATAAATTAAAATGTAAAGACTGCAACAAAGTGTACCTAGGGGAGACAGGACGAAAATTCGTATGCAGGTTGTCTGACCACAAACGTGGAGAAGGTAATAGAACAACCAATTCGTTATATGCAAGACATTTCATAGAAGACAACCACAAGTTTGTTAATCCTTTGGAAGAATATGAAATTGTAAAAGTAGTAAATAACACAGTTGAAAGGAAGCTTAGAGAGGAGTTAGAAATATTGAAAGAAAGAGAAAAAGGGTTAGACAATTTAATTAATATTAAAATTAAATTTGATAATGAAGAAATATTTTATAACATGATTATGAAGTAAATGAGAGAGGGCAGATAGATAAGATTAAGAATTATATTTCATAGTACTAATTGGTTGTTTTAAAATAAGGGTGTGTGACTGACCCACGTGTGTGGAAAAGAAGAGGGTAGTTTAGAAGGATGCAGACACACACAGACACACACACACACTGAAACACAAGGAATTTACTAGAAAAATATGTAACTGTACAGATGGTGAGACAGAGTTTAGGGGGTGGGGAAGGGTAATTAATTTTTAGTTTGTTGTGGGTGAGCAGGGAGGGTGAGAGGGGTGAAGGGTTGGGTTTTACATATTTTCTGTCTATTCCCGATCTGACGATGAGCTGTGAAGCTTGAAAGCGCTAATCAGAATAATTTTTATATAGTGGTGTGCAATATTGATCATTCTGATTGTGATTTCAACCACTAACACAAATTTCTTCATTAAACGTCTGTTAAGATGTGCAATCGACTACAGGTAATGGACAACAACAATGAGGAAATAAACGACAACAATAAGGTAAGTAAAGTTTTTAAATATCTTAAGTTAAAAGTTAAATTGAAGAGGGTTTTAAGTAAAATATGATTTAATAAACAATGTCTGGATACTAATGTCATCCCAAAGTACGCTCAAGTTAAAATTAAAAATAAGAACAGTGTAGCCAAAAAAGTAAAAGAACAAAGCGAGAAGTTGTGGATAAAACTGGAAATAAGGTCACTCTACGGCTTAATCAATAGATATAATAGGGAATTATATGACAGACACATAGAATTATTAAGAATATACTCGTATGTAGAGTTAGAAGAAGTTATTATATAATTTTGGTTTGGGGTACGTAGAAAATAAATTGGAAAATAAAAATAAAAAATGGTAGATAAGTTAAATAAATTAATACGAAAGAACGAAGTAAAAAAGGAACACCTCTGTTAGAATAACTATGAAAAAAGAGTAATAAACCTTACAGAGGTAAATTTCAATACGGAAAAAAAAGAAATGTTAGCGAAAGGCTTAAAATACGCACCGCCACCAGAATTAAATCAAGAAAAAACGATTATTGAATGCGAAAGCATAATACAAAAACTAGGAAATGAAAATGATAAAAAAAGAATAAGGTGGGAAGTAGGGAATGTAGTAGATAAAATATTTAAGAAAAATTTGTATAATTCAAAGAATGAACAAAAAATCAAAGCAACTGTATCTAAACTAAAGAATAAAATAAAGAAGAATGATATTATAGTTACGAAGGCGGATAAAGGAAATACAATGGTACTAATGAGAAAGGAAGAATACATAAAGAAAACTAAAGAATTTATAAGGGAAGGACCATACGAGGAAATAAAGTATGATTATACAAGTAAGTACCAGTCAAGGATAAAACAAATGATGAAACAGATAACATTTATAGAAGAAAATAAGTAAAAGTATTTATTGGAAAGTAATCCAACAGCACCAACTTTTAAAAGTCAGGTTAAGATACATAAAGAAGGAAAACCAATTAGACCGATTGTTTCTTTTATTAATGCACCTATTTATAAAGTATCAAAGGAAGTTAGCAGAGTACTGAAAGAGAAATATGAATTTGGGACAAAATACAACATAGAGAATAATATAAAATTGATAGAAAAATTAGAAAATATTAGCATTAATGTAAATACAAAATTGATATCACTGGATGTTAAGGACATGTTTACTAATATCACAGTAAATAGAGTTATTAAGTTAATAAACGATAATAATATGGGAGAATACAGGTATAAAAAGCAGTTGATGAAAGTAATTAAAGAATGTGTAAATCCGAACTATTTTAGGTTTAATAACAAGTTTTATATACAGAAAAAAGGTTTACCTATGGGGTCTTCATTATCCCCTATTCTTGCTGAAATATACATGAATGATTTTGAAAAGCAATTAATAACTTCCACTAAGTATAAAGACAATATAAAATTATGGTCTAGATACGTTGATGATATATTAGTAATTTTGGAAGGAAGCATAGAAGAAGTGTATGAGTTTATAAAGGAGGTAAATAATAAGGATAAATCTTACAACTTAAGGAAGATATAGGATTTAAGCAAATAAATTACTTAGATTTAAACATAGAAATTAAAGATAATGAGAAACTACAGTTTGGGATATTTAGGAAAGAGTCGTATTCTGATATAATTATACCAAGAGAGTCTTACCACCTATACAGATATAAAATGGCGGCAATCAATTCCTTTTTTTACAGAGCTCGGAAGTGTTTAAAAGAGACCGAATCAAAAGATAGGGAGTTAAAAACGATAAAGGGAATTGTAAGGAATAATAATTATAGCACCAAAATAGTAGATAATGTTATGAAAAGGGTCAACATACAAAAAGCTAAAATAGAACCAGAACAAAAGAATTATGCAGGGTCATTGACATACATAGGTTCACATACTAGAAAAATTATAAAATGTTTTAATAAATATGGAGTAGATATAGCTATTAAAAAATGTGAAACGGTATATGATAAGATAAGGAATAAGAATATAGAAAAAAATTCCAGTATTACAGAAAAGCGGAATTTATAAATTAAAATGTAAAGACTGCAACAAAGTGTACCTAGGGGTGACAGGACGAAAATCCGTCTGCAGGTTTTCTGACTACAAACGTGGAGAAGGTAATAGAACAAACAATTCGTTATATGCAAGACATTTCATACAAGACAACCACAAGTTTGTTAATCCTTTGGAAGAATATGAAATTGTAAAAGTAGTAAATAACACAGTTGAAAGGAAGGTTAGAGAGGATTTAGAAATATTGAAAGAAAGAGAAAAAGGGTTAGACAATTTAATTAATATTAAAATTAAATTTGATAATGAAGAAATATTTTATAACATGATTAAGAAGTAAATGAGAGAGGGCAGATAGATAAGATTAAGAATTATATTTTATAGTACTAATTGGTTGTTTTAAAATAAGGGTGTGTGACTGACCCACGTGTGTGGAGAGGAAGAGGGTAGTTTAGAAGGATGCACACACACACACACACACACACACACACACACACTGAAACACAAGGAATTTACTAGAAAAATATGTAACTGTACAGATGGTGAGACAGAGTTTAGGGGGTGGGGAAGGGTCATTAATTTTTAGTTTGTTGTGGGTGAGCAGGGTGGGTGAGAGGGGTGAAGGGTTGGGTTTTACATATTTTCTGTCTATTCCCGATCTGACGATGAGCTGTGAAGCTTGAAAGCGCTAATCGGAATAATTTTTATATAGTGGTGTGCAATATTGATCATTCTGATTGTGATTTCAACCACTAACACAAATTTCTTCATTAAACGTCTGTTAAGATGTGCAATCGACTACAGGTAATGGACAACAACAATGAGGTAATAAACGACAACAATAAGGTAAGTAAAGTTTTTAAATATCTTAAGTTAAAAGTTAAATTGAAGAGGGTTTTATGTAAAATATGGTTTAATAAACAATGTCTGGATAATAATGTCATCCCAAAGTACGCTCAAGTTAAAATTAAAAATAAGAACAGTGTAGCCAAAAAAGTAAAAGAACAAAGCGAGAAGTTGTGGATAAAACTGGAAATAAGTTCACTCTACGGCTTAATCAATAGATATAGTAGGGAATTATATGACAGACACATAGAATTATTAAGAATATACTCGTATGTAGAGTTAGAAGAAATATTATATAATTTTGGTTTGGGGTATGTAGAAAAGAAATTGGAAAATAAAAATAAAAAAATGGTAGATAAGTTAAATAAATTAATAAGAAAGAACCAAGTAAAAAAGGAACACCTCTCTAAGAATAACTATGAAAAAAGAGTAATAAACCTTACAGAGGTAAATTTCAATACGGAAGAAAAAGAAATGTTAGCGAAAGGCTTAAAATACGCACCGCCACCAGAATTAAATCAAGAAAAAACGATTATTGAATGCGAAAGCATAATACAAAAACTAGGAAATGAAAATGATAAAAAAAGAATAAGGTGGGAAGTAGGGAATGTAGTAGATAAAATATTTAAGAAAAATTTGTATAATTCAAAAAATGAACAAAAAATCAAAGCAACTGTAACTAAACTAAAGAATAAAATAAAGAAGAATGATATTATAGTTACGAAGGCGGATAAAGGAAATACAATGGTACTAATGAGAAAGGAAGAATACATAAAGAAAACGGAAGAATTTATAAGGGAAGGACCATACGAGGAAATAAAGTATGGTTATACAAGTAAGTACCAGTCAAGGATAAAACAAATGATGAAACAGATAACATTTACAGAAGAAAATAAGAAAAAATATTTATTGGAAAGTAATCCAACAGCACCAAATTTTAAAAGTCAGGTTAAGATACATAAAGAAGGAAAACCAATTAGACCGATTGTTTCTTTTATTAATGCACCTATTTATAAAGTATCAAAGGAAGTTAGCAGAGTACTGAAAGAGAAATATGAATTTGGGACAAAATACAACATAGAGAATAATATAAAATTGATAGAAAAATTAGAAAATATTAGCATTAATGTAAATACAAAATTGATATCACTGGATGTTAAGGACATGTTTACTAATATCACAGTAAATAGAGTTATTAAGTTAATAAACGATAATAATATGGGAGAATACAGGTATAAAAAGCAGTTGATGAAAGTAATTAAAGAATGTGTAAATCAGAACTATTTTAGGTTTAATAACAAGTTTTATATACAGAAAAAAGGTTTACCTCTGGGGTCTTCATTATCCCCTATTCTTGCTGAAATATTCATGAATGATTATGAAAAGCAATTAATAACTTCCACTAAGTATAAAGACAATATAAAATTATGGTCTAGATACGTTGATGATGTATTAGTAATTTGGGAAGGAAGCATAGAAGAAGTGCATGAGTTTATAAAGGAGGTAAATAATAAGGATAAAAACATACAATTTAAGGAAGATATAGGAGTTAAGCAAATAAATTACTTAGATTTAAACATAGAAATTAAAGATAATGAGAAACTACAGTTTGGGATATTTAGGAAAGAGTCGTATTGTGATATAATTATACCAAGAAAGTCTTACCACCCATACAGATATAAAATGGCGGCAATCAATTCCTTTTGTTACAGAGCTCAGAAGTGTTTAAAAGAGACCGAATCAAAAGATAGGGAGTTAAAAACGATAAAGGGAATTGTAAGGAATAATAATTATAGCACCAAAATAGTGGATAATGTTATGAAAAGGGTCAACATACAAAAAGCTAAAATAGAACCAGAACAAAAGAATTATGCAGGGTCATTGACATACATAGGTTCACATACTAGAAAAATTATAAAATGTTTTAATAAATATGGAGTAGATATAGCTATTAAAAAATGTGAAACGGTATTTGATAAGATAAGGAATAAGAATATAGAAAAAAATTCCAGTATTACAGAAAAGCGGAATTTATAAATTAAAATGTAAAGACTGCAACAAAGTGTACCTAGGGGTGACAGGACGAAAATCCGTATGCAGGTTGTCTGACCACAAACGTGGAGAAGGTAATAGAACAACCAATTCGTTATATGCAAGACATTTCATAGAAGACAACCACAAGTTTGTTAATCCTTTGGAAGAATATGAAATTGTAAAAGTAGTAAATAAGACAGTTGAAAGGAAGGTTAGAGAGGATTTAGAAATATTGAAAGGAAGAGAAAAAGGGTTAGACAATTTAATTAATATTAAAATTAAATTTGATAATGAAGAAATATTTTATAACATGATTAAGAAGTAAATGAGAGAGGGCAGATAGATAAGATTAAGAATTATATTTCATAGTACTAATTGGTTGTTTTAAAATAAGGGTATGTGACTGACTAACGTGTGTGGAGAGGAAGAGGGTAGTTTAGAAGGATGCACACACACACACACACACACACACTGAAACACAAGGAATTTACTAGAAAAATATGTAACTGTACAGATGGTGAGAGAGAGTTTAGGGGGTGGGGAAGGGTAATTAATTTTTAGTTTGTTGTGGGTAAGCAGGGTGGTGGAGAGGGGTGAAGGGTTGGGTTTTACATATTTTCTGTCTATTCCCGATCTGACGATGAGCTGTGAAGCTTGAAAGCGCTAATCGGAATAATTTTTATATAGTGGTGTGCAATATTGATCATTCTGATTGTGATTTCAACCACTAACACAAATTTCTTCATTAAACGTCTGTTAAGATGTGCAATCGACTACAGGTAATGGACAACAACAATGAGGTAATAAACGACAACAATAAGGTAAGTAATGTTTTTAAATATCATAAGTTAAAAGTTAAATTGAAGAGGGTTTTAAGTAAAATATGGTTTAATAAACAATGTCTGGATAATAATGTTATCCCAAAGTACGCTCAAGTTAAAATTAAAAATAAGAACAGTGTAGCCAAAAAAGTAAAAGAACAAAGCGAGAAGTTGTGGATAAAACTGGAAATAAGGTCACTCTACGGCTTAATCAATCGATATAGTAGGGAATTATATGACAGACACATAGAATTATTAAGAATATACTCGTATGTAGAGTTAGAAGAAATATTATATAATTTTGGTTTGGGGTATGTAGAAAAGAAATTGGAAAATAAAAATAAAAAATGGTAGATAAGTTAAATAAATTAATAAGAAAGAACGAAGTAAAAAAGGAACACCTCTCTAAGAATAACTATGAAAAAAGAGTAATAAACCTTACAGAGGTAAATTTCAATACGGAAGAAAAAGAAATGTTAGCGAAAGGCTTAAAATACGCACCGCCACCAGAATTAAATCAAGAAAAAACGATTATTGAATGCGAAAGCATAATACAAAAACTAGGAAATGAAAATGATAAAAAAAGAATAAGGTGGGAAGTAGGGAATGTAGTAGATAAAATATTTAAGAAAAATTTGTATAATTCAAAGAATGAACAAAAAATCAAAGCAGCTGTAACTAAACTAAAGAATAAAATAAAGAAGAATGATATTATAGTTACGAAGGCGGATAAAGGAAATACAATGGTACTAATGAGAAAGGAAGAATACATAAAGAAAACGGAAGAATTTATAAGGGAAGGACCATACGGGGAAATAAAGTATGATTATACAAGTAAGTACCAGTCAAGGATAAAACAAATGATGAAACAGATAACATTTATAGAAGAAAATAAGAAAAAGTATTTATTGGAAAGTAATCCAACAGCACCAAATTTTAAAAGTCAGGTTAAGATACATAAAGAAGGAAAACCAATTAGACCGATTGTTTCTTTTATTAATGCACCTATTTATAAAGTATCAAAGGAAGTTAGCAGAGTACTGAAAGAGAAATATGAATTTGGGACAAAATACAACATAGAGAATAATATAAAATTGATAGAAAAATTAGAAAATATTAGCATTAATGTAAATACAAAATTGATATCACTGGATGTTAAGGACATGTTTACTAATATCACAGTAAATAGAGTTATTAAGTTAATAAACGATAATAATATGGGAGAATACAGGTATAAAAAGCAGTTGATGAAAGTAATTAAAGAATGTGTAAATCAGAACTATTTTAGGTTTAATAACAAGTTTTATATACAGAAAAAAGGTTTACCTCTGGGGTCTTCATTATCCCCTATTCTTGCTGAAATATTCATGAATGATTTTGAAAAGCAATTAATAACTTCCACTAAGTATAAAGACAATATAAAATTATGGTCTAGATACGTTGATGATGTATTAGTAATTTGGGAAGGAAGCATAGAAGAAGTGCATGAGTTTATAAAGGAGGTAAATAATAAGGATAAAAACTTACAATTTAAGGAAGATATAGGAGTTAAGCAAATAAATTACTTAGATTTAAACATAGAAATTAAAGATAATGAGAAACTACAGTTTGGGATATTTAGGAAAGAGTCGTATTGTGATATAATTATACCAAGAAAGTCTTACCACCCATACAGATATAAAATGGCGGCAATCAATTCCTTTTGTTACAGAGCTCAGAAGTGTTTAAAAGAGACCGAATCAAAAGATAGGGAGTTAAAAACGATAAAGGGAATTGTAAGGAATAATAATTATAGCACCAAAATAGTGGATAATGTTATGAAAAGGGTCAACATACAAAAAGCTAAAATAGAACCAGAACAAAAGAATTATGCAGGGTCATTGACATACATAGGTTCACATACTAGAAAAATTATAAAATGTTTTAATAAATATGGAGTAGATATAGCTATTAAAAAATGTGAAACGGTATTTGATAAGATAAGGAATAAGAATATAGAAAAAAATTCCAGTATTACAGAAAAGCGGAATTTATAAATTAAAATGTAAAGACTGCAGCAAAGTGTACCTAGGGGTGACAGGACGAAAATCCGTATGCAGGTTGTCTGACCACAAACGTGGAGAAGGTAATAGAACAACCAATTCGTTATATGCAAGACATTTCATAGAAGACAACCACAAGTTTGTTAATCCTTTGGAAGAATATGAAATTGTAAAAGTAGTAAATAAGACAGTTGAAAGGAAGGTTAGAGAGGATTTAGAAATATTGAAAGGAAGAGAAAAAGGGTTAGACAATTTAATTAATATTAAATTTAAATTTGATAATGAAGAAATATTTTATAACATGATTAAGAAGTAAATGAGAGAGGGCAGATAGATAAGATTAAGAATTATATTTCATAGTACTAATTGGTTGTTTTAAAATAAGGGTATGTGACTGACTAACGTGTGTGGAGAGGAAGAGGGTAGTTTAGAAGGATGCACACACACACACACACACACTGAAACACAAGGAATTTACTAGAAAAATATGTAACTGTACAGATGGTGAGACAGAGTTTAGGGGGTGGGGAAGGGTAATTAATTTTTAGTTTGTTGTGGGTAAGCAGTGTGGTGGAGAGGGGTGAAGGGTTGGGTTTTACATATTTTCTGTCTATTCCCGATCTGACGATGAGCTGTGAAGCTTGAAAGCGCTAATCGGAATAATTTTTATATAGTGGTGTGCAATATTGATCATTCTGATTGTGATTTCAACCACTAACACAAATTTCTTCATTAAACGTCTGTTAAGATGTGCAATCGACTACAGGTAATGGACAACAACAATGAGGTTATAAACGACAACAATAAGGTAAGTAAAGTTTTTAAATATCATAAGTTAAAAGTTAAATTGAAGAGGGTTTTAAGTAAAATATGGTTTAATAAACAATGTCTGGATAATAATGTTATCCCAAAGTACGCTCAAGTTAAAATTAAAAATAAGAACAGTGTAGCCAAAAAAGTAAAAGAACAAAGCGAGAAGTTGTGGATAAAACTGGAAATAAGTTCACTCTACGGCTTAATCAATAGATATAGTAGGGAATTATATGACAGACACATAGAATTATTAAGAATATACTCGTATGTAGAGTTAGAAGAAATATTATATAATTTTGGTTTGGGGTATGTAGAAAAGAAATTGGAAAATAAAAATAAAAAAATGGTAGATAAGTTAAATAAATTAATAAGAAAGAACGAAGTAAAAAAGGAACACCTCTCTAAGAATAACTATGAAAAAAGAGTAATAAACCTTACAGAGGTAAATTTCAATACGGAAGAAAAAGAAATGTTAGCAAAAGGCTTAAAATACGAACCGCCACCAGAATTAAATCAAGAAAAAACGATTATTGAATGCGAAAGCATAATACAAAAACTAGGAAATGAAAATGATAAAAAAAGAATAAGGTGGGAAGTAGGGAATGTAGTAGATAAAATATTTAAGAAAAATTTGTATAATTCAAAGAATGAACAAAAAATCAAAGCAGCTGTAACTAAACTAAAGAATAAAATAAAGAAGAATGATATTATAGTTACGAAGGCGGATAAAGGAAATACAATGGTACTAATGAGAAAGGAAGAATACATAAAGAAAACGGAAGAATTTATAAGGGAAGGACCATACGGGGAAATAAAGTATGATTATACAAGTAAGTACCAGTCAAGGATAAAACAAATGATGAAACAGATAACATTTATAGAAGAAAATAAGAAAAAGTATTTATTGGAAAGTAATCCAACAGCACCAAATTTTAAAAGTCAGGTTAAGATACATAAAGAAGGAAAACCAATTAGACCGATTGTTTCTTTTATTAATGCACCTATTTATAAAGTATCAAAGGAAGTTAGCAGAGTACTGAAAGAGAAATATGAATTTGGGACAAAATACAACATAGAGAATAATATAAAATTGATAGAAAAATTAGAAAATATTAGCATTAATGTAAATACAAAATTGATATCACTGGATGTTAAGGACATGTTTACTAATATCACAGTAAATAGAGTTATTAAGTTAATAAACGATAATAATATGGGAGAATACAGGTATAAAAAGCAGTTGATGAAAGTAATTAAAGAATGTGTAAATCAGAACTATTTTAGGTTTAATAACAAGTTTTATATACAGAAAAAAGGTTTACCTCTGGGGTCTTCATTATCCCCTATTCTTGCTGAAATATTCATGAATGATTTTGAAAAGCAATTAATAACTTCCACTAAGTATAAAGACAATATAAAATTATGGTCTAGATACGTTGATGATGTATTAGTAATTTGGGAAGGAAGCATAGAAGAAGTGCATGAGTTTATAAAGGAGGTAAATAATAAGGATAAAAACTTACAATTTAAGGAAGATATAGGAGTTAAGCAAATAAATTACTTAGATTTAAACATAGAAATTAAAGATAATGAGAAACTACAGTTTGGGATATTTAGGAAAGAGTCGTATTGTGATATAATTATACCAAGAAAGTCTTACCACCCATACAGATATAAAATGGCGGCAATCAATTCCTTTTGTTACAGAGCTCAGAAGTGTTTAAAAGAGACCGAATCAAAAGATAGGGAGTTAAAAACGATAAAGGGAATTGTAAGGAATAATAATTATAGCACCAAAATAGTGGATAATGTTATGAAAAGGGTCAACATACAAAAAGCTAAAATAGAACCAGAACAAAAGAATTATGCAGGGTCATTGACATACATAGGTTCACATACTAGAAAAATTATAAAATGTTTTAATAAATATGGAGTAGATATAGCTATTAAAAAATGTGAAACGGTATTTGATAAGATAAGGAATAAGAATATAGAAAAAAATTCCAGTATTACAGAAAAGCGGAATTTATAAATTAAAATGTAAAGACTGCAGCAAAGTGTACCTAGGGGTGACAGGACGAAAATCCGTATGCAGGTTGTCTGACCACAAACGTGGAGAAGGTAATAGAACAACCAATTCGTTATATGCAAGACATTTCATAGAAGACAACCACAAGTTTGTTAATCCTTTGGAAGAATATGAAATTGTAAAAGTAGTAAATAAGACAGTTGAAAGGAAGGTTAGAGAGGATTTAGAAATATTGAAAGGAAGAGAAAAAGGGTTAGACAATTTAATTAATATTAAATTTAAATTTGATAATGAAGAAATATTTTATAACATGATTAAGAAGTAAATGAGAGAGGGCAGATAGATAAGATTAAGAATTATATTTCATAGTACTAATTGGTTGTTTTAAAATAAGGGTATGTGACTGACTAACGTGTGTGGAGAGGAAGAGGGTAGTTTAGAAGGATGCACACACACACACACACACACTGAAACACAAGGAATTTACTAGAAAAATATGTAACTGTACAGATGGTGAGACAGAGTTTAGGGGGTGGGGAAGGGTAATTAATTTTTAGTTTGTTGTGGGTAAGCAGTGTGGTGGAGAGGGGTGAAGGGTTGGGTTTTACATATTTTCTGTCTATTCCCGATCTGACGATGAGCTGTGAAGCTTGAAAGCGCTAATCGGAATAATTTTTATATAGTGGTGTGCAATATTGATCATTCTGATTGTGATTTCAACCACTAACACAAATTTCTTCATTAAACGTCTGTTAAGATGTGCAATCGACTACAGGTAATGGACAACAACAATGAGGTTATAAACGACAACAATAAGGTAAGTAAAGTTTTTAAATATCATAAGTTAAAAGTTAAATTGAAGAGGGTTTTAAGTAAAATATGGTTTAATAAACAATGTCTGGATAATAATGTTATCCCAAAGTACGCTCAAGTTAAAATTAAAAATAAGAACAGTGTAGCCAAAAAAGTAAAAGAACAAAGCGAGAAGTTGTGGATAAAACTGGAAATAAGTTCACTCTACGGCTTAATCAATAGATATAGTAGGGAATTATATGACAGACACATAGAATTATTAAGAATATACTCGTATGTAGAGTTAGAAGAAATATTATATAATTTTGGTTTGGGGTATGTAGAAAAGAAATTGGAAAATAAAAATAAAAAAATGGTAGATAAGTTAAATAAATTAATAAGAAAGAACGAAGTAAAAAAGGAACACCTCTCTAAGAATAACTATGAAAAAAGAGTAATAAACCTTACAGAGGTAAATTTCAATACGGAAGAAAAAGAAATGTTAGCAAAAGGCTTAAAATACGAACCGCCACCAGAATTAAATCAAGAAAAAACGATTATTGAATGCGAAAGCATAATACAAAAACTAGGAAATGAAAATGATAAAAAAAGAATAAGGTGGGAAGTAGGGAATGTAGTAGATAAAATATTTAAGAAAAATTTGTATAATTCAAAGAATGAACAAAAAATCAAAGCAACTGTAACTAAACTAAAGAATAAGATAAAGAAGAATGATATTATAATTACGAAGGCGGATAAAGGAAATACAATGGTACTAATGAGAAAGGAAGAATACATAAAGAAAACGGAAGAATTTATAAGGGAAGGACCATACGAGGAAATAAAGTATGATTATACAAGTAAGTACCAGTCAAGGATAAAACAAATGATGAAACAGATAACATTTATAGAAGAAAATAAGAAAAAGTATTTATTGGAAAGTAATCCAACAGCACCAAATTTTAAAAGTCAGGTTAAGATACATAAAGAAGGAAAACCAATTAGACCGATTGTTTCTTTTATTAATGCACCTATTTATAAAGTATCAAAGGAAGTTAGCAGAGTACTGAAAGAGATATATGAATTTGGGACAAAATACAACATAGAGAATAATATAAAATTGATAGAAAAATTAGAAAATATTAGCATTAATGTAAATACAAAATTGATATCACTGGATGTTAAGGACATGTTTACTAATATCACAGTAAATAGAGTTATTAAGTTAATAAACGATAATAATATGGGAGAATACAGGTATAAAAAGCAGTTGATGAAAGTAATTAAAGAATGTGTAAATCAGAACTATTTTAGGTTTAATAACAAGTTTTATATACAGAAAAAAGGTTTACCTCTGGGGTCTTCATTATCCCCTATTCTTGCTGAAATATTCATGAATGATTTTGAAAAGCAATTAATAACTTCCACTAAGTATAAAGACAATATAAAATTATGGTCTAGATACGTTGATGATGTATTAGTAATTTTGGAAGGAAGCATAGAAGAAGTGCATGAGTTTATAAAGGAGGTAAATAATAAGGATAAAAACTTACAATTTAAGGAAGATATAGGAGTTAAGCAAATAAATTACTTAGATTTAAACATAGAAATTAAAGATAATGAGAAACTACAGTTTGGGATATTTAGGAAAGAGTCGTATTGTGATATAATTATACCAAGAAAGTCTTACCACCCATACAGATATAAAATGGCGGCAATCAATTCCTTTTGTTACAGAGCTCAGAAGTGTATAAAAGAGACCGAATCAAAAGATAGGGAGTTAAAAACGATAAAGGGAATTGTAAGGAATAATAATTATAGCACCAAAATAGTGGATAATGTTATGAAAAGGGTCAACATACAAAAAGCTAAAATAGAACCAGAACAAAAGAATTATGCAGGGTCATTGACATACATAGGTTCACATACTAGAAAAATTATAAAATGTTTTAATAAATATGGAGTAGATATAGCTATTAAAAAATGTGAAACGGTATTTGATAAGATAAGGAATAAGAATATAGAAAAAAATTCCAGTATTACAGAAAAGCGGAATTTATAAATTAAAATGTAAAGACTGCAACAAAGTGTACCTAGGGGTGACAGGACGAAAATCCGTATGCAGGTTGTCTGACCACAAACGTGGAGAAGGTAATAGAACAACCAATTCGTTATATGCAAGACATTTCATAGAAGACAACCACAAGTTTGTTAATCCTTTGGAAGAATATGAAATTGTAAAAGTAGTAAATAAGACAGTTGAAAGGAAGGTTAGAGAGGATTTAGAAATATTGAAAGGAAGAGAAAAAGGGTTAGACAATTTAATTAATATTAAAATTAAATTTGATAATGAAGAAATATTTTATAACATGATTAAGAAGTAAATGAGAGAGGGCAGATAGATAAGATTAAGAATTATATTTCATAGTACTAATTGGTTGTTTTAAAATAAGGGTATGTGACTGACTAACGTGTGTGGAGAGGAAGAGGGTAGTTTAGAAGGATGCACACACACACACACACACACACACTGAAACACAAGGAATTTACTAGAAAAATATGTAACTGTACAGATGGTGAGACAGAGTTTAGGGGGTGGGGAAGGGTCATTAATTTTTACTTTATTGTGGGCGAGCAGGGTGGGTGAGAGGGGTGAAGGGTTGGGTTTTACATATTTTCTGTCTATTCCCGATCTGACGATGAGCTGTGAAGCTTGAAAGCGCTAATCGGAATAATTTTTATATAGTGGTGTGCAATATTGATCATTCTGATTGTGATTTCAACCACTAACACAAATTTCTTCATTAAACGTCTGTTAAGATGTGCAATCGACTACAGGTAATGGACAACAACAATGAGGTTATAAACGACAACAATAAGGTAAGTAAAGTTTTTAAATATCATAAGTTAAAAGTTAAATTGAAGAGGGTTTTAAGTAAAATATGGTTTAATAAACAATGTCTGGATAATAATGTTATCCCAAAGTACGCTCAAGTTAAAATTAAAAATAAGAACAGTGTAGCCAAAAAAGTAAAAGAACAAAGCGAGAAGTTGTGGATAAAACTGGAAATAAGGAAACTCTACGGCTTAATCAATAGATATAGTAGGGAATTATATGACAGACACATAGAATTATTAAGAATATACTCGTATGTAGAGTTAGAAGAAATATTATATAATTTTGGTTTGGGGTATGTAGAAAAGAAATTGGAAAATAAAAATAAAAAATGGTAGATAAGTTAAATAAATTAATAAGAAAGAACGAAGTAAAAAAGGAACACCTCTCTAAGAATAACTATGAAAAAAGAGTAATAAACCTTACAGAGGTAAATTTCAATACGGAAGAAAAAGAAATGTTAGCGAAAGGCTTAAAATACGCACCGCCACCAGAATTAAATCAAGAAAAAACGATTATTGAATGCGAAAGCATAATACAAAAACTAGGAAATGAAAATGATAAAAAAAGAATAAGGTGGGAAGTAGGGAATGTAGTAGATAAAATATTTAAGAAAAATTTGTATAATTCAAAGAATGAACAAAAAATCAAAGCAACTGTAACTAAACTAAAGAATAAAATAAAGAAGAATGATATTATAATTACGAAGGCGGATAAAGGAAATACAATGGTACTAATGAGAAAGGAAGAATACATAAAGAAAACGGAAGAATTTATAAGGGAAGGACCATACGAGGAAATAAAGTATGATTATACAAGTAAGTACCAGTCAAGGATAAAACAAATGATGAAACAGATAACATTTATAGAAGAAAATAAGAAAAAGTATTTATTGGAAAGTAATCCAACAGCACCAACTTTTAAAAGTCAGGTTAAGATACATAAAGTAGGAAAACCAATTAGACCGATTGTTTCTTTTATTAATGCACCTATTTATAAAGTATCAAAGGAAGTTAGCAGAGTACTGAAAGAGAAATATGAATTTGGGACAAAATACAACATAGAGAATAATATAAAATTGATAGAAAAATTAGAAAATATTAACATTAATGTAAATACAAAATTGATATCACTGGATGTTAAGGACATGTTTACTAATATCACAGTAAATAGAGTTATTAAGTTAATAAACGATAATAATATGGGAGAATACAGGTATAAAAAGCAGTTGATGAAAGTAATTAAAGAATGTGTAAATCAGAACTATTTTAGGTTTAATAACAAGTTTTATATACAGAAAAAAGGTTTACCTATGGGGTCTTCATTATCCCCTATTCTTGCTGAAATATACATGAATGATTTTGAAAAGCAATTAATAAAATCCACTAAGTATAAAGACAATATAAAATAATGGTCTAGATACGTTGATGATGTATTAGTAATTCGGGAAGGAAGCATAGAAGAAGAGCATGAGTTTATAAAGGAGGTAAATAATAAGGATAAAAACTTACAATTTAAGGAAGATATAGGAGTTAAGCAAATAAATTACTTAGATTTAAACATAGAAATTAAAGATAATGAGAAACTACAGTTTGGGATATTTAGGAAAGAGTCGTATTCTGATATAATTATACCAAGAGAGTCTTACCACCTATACAGATATAAAATGGCGGCAATCAATTCCTTTTGTTACAGAGCTCGGAAGTGTTTAAAAGAGACCGAATCAAAAATAGGGAGTTAAAAACGATAAAGGGAATTGTAAGGAATAATAATTATAGCACCAAAATAGTGGATAATATTATGAAAAGGGTCAACATACAAAAAGCTAAAATAGAACCAGAACAAAAGAATTATGCAGGGTCATTGACATACATAGGTTCACATACTAGAAAAATTATAAAATGTTTTAATAAATATGGAGTAGATATAGCTATTAAAAAATGTGAAACGGTATTTGATAAGATAAGGAATAAGAATATAGAAAAAAATTCCAGTATTACAGAAAAGCGGAATTTATAAATTAAAATGTAAAGACTGCAACAAAGTGTACCTAGGGGTGACAGGACGAAAATCCGTATGCAGGTTGTCTGACCACAAACGTGGAGAAGGTAATAGAACAACCAATTCGTTATATGCAAGACATTTCATAGAAGACAACCACAAGTTTGTTAATCCTTTGGAAGAATATGAAATTGTAAAAGTAGTAAATAACACAGTTGAAAGGAAGGTTAGAGAGGATTTAGAAATATTGAAAGGAAGAGAAAAATGGTTAGACAATTTAATTAATATTAAAATTAAATTTGATAATGAAGAAATATTTTATAACATGATTAAGAAGTAAATGAGAGAGGGCAGATAGATAAGATTAAGAATTATATTTCATAGTACTAATTGGTTGTTTTAAAATAAGGGTATGTGACTGACTAACGTGTGTGGAGAGGAAGAGGGTAGTTTAGAAGGATGCACACACACACACACACACACACACTGAAACACAAGGAATTTACTAGAAAAATATGTAACTGTACAGATGGTGAGTTAGAGTTTAGGGGGTGGGGAAGGGTAATTAATTTTTAGTTTGTTGTGGGTAAGCAGGGTGGTGGAGAGGGGTGAAGGGTTGGGTTTTACATATTTTCTGTCTATTCCCGATCTGACGATGAGCTGTGAAGCTTGAAAGCGCTAATCGGAATAATTTTTATATAGTGGTGTGCAATATTGATCATTCTGATTGTGATTTCAACCACTAACACAAATTTCTTCATTAAACGTCTGTTAAGATGTGCAATCGACTACAGGTAATGGACAACAACAATGAGGTTATAAACGACAACAATAAGGTAAGTAAAGTTTTTAAATATCATAAGTTAAAAGTTAAATTGAAGAGGGTTTTAAGTAAAATATGGTTTAATAAACAATGTCTGGATAATAATGTTATCCCAAAGTACGCTCAAGTTAAAATTAAAAATAAGAACAGTGTAGCCAAAAAAGTAAAAGAACAAAGCGAGAAGTTGTGGATAAAACTGGAAATAAGGTCACTCTACGGCTTAATCAATAGATATAGTAGGGAATTATATGACAGACACATAGAATTATTAAGAATATACTCGTATGTAGAGTTAGAAGAAATATTATATAATTTTGGTTTGGGGTATGTAGAAAAGAAATTGGAAAATAAAAATAAAAAATGGTAGATAAGTTAAATAAATTAATAAGAAAGAACGAAGTAAAAAAGGAACACCTCTCTAAGAATAACTATGAAAAAAGAGTAATAAACCTTACAGAGGTAAATTTCAATACGGAAGAAAAAGAAATGTTAGCGAAAGGCTTAAAATACGCACCGCCACCAGAATTAAATCAAGAAAAAACGATTATTGAATGCGAAAGCATAATACAAAAACTAGGAAATGAAAATGATAAAAAAAGAATAAGGTGGGAAGTAGGGAATGTAGTAGATAAAATATTTAAGAAAAATTTGTATAATTCAAAGAATGAACAAAAAATCAAAGCAACTGTAACTAAACTAAAGAATAAAATAAAGAAGAATGATATTATAGTTACGAAGGCGGATAAAGGAAATACAATGGTACTAATGAGAAAGGAAGAATACATAAAGAAAACGGAAGAATTTATAAGGGAAGGACCATACGGGGAAATAAAGTATGATTATACAAGTAAGTACCAGTCAAGGATAAAACAAATGATGAAACAGATAACATTTATAGAAGAAAATAAGAAAAAGTATTTATTGGAAAGTAATCCAACAGCACCAAATTTTAAAAGTCAGGTTAAGATACATAAAGAAGGAAAACCAATTAGACCGATTGTTTCTTTTATTAATGCACCTATTTATAAAGTATCAAAGGAAGTTAGCAGAGTACTGAAAGAGAAATATGAATTTGGGACAAAATACAACATAGAGAATAATATAAAATTGATAGAAAAATTAGAAAATATTAGCATTAATGTAAATACAAAATTGATATCACTGGATGTTAAGGACATGTTTACTAATATCACAGTAAATAGAGTTATTAAGTTAATAAACGATTATAATATGGGAGAATACAGGTATAAAAAGCAGTTGATGAAAGTAATTAAAGAATGTGTAAATCAGAACTATTTTAGGTTTAATAACAAGTTTTATATACAGAAAAAAGGTTTACCTCTGGGGTCTTCATTATCCCCTATTCTTGCTGAAATATTCATGAATGATTTTGAAAAGCAATTAATAACTTCCACTAAGTATAAAGACAATATAAAATTATGGTCTAGATACGTTGATGATGTATTAGTAATTTGGGAAGGAAGCATAGAAGAAGTGCATGAGTTTATAAAGGAGGTAAATAATAAGGATAAAAACTTACAATTTAAGGAAGATATAGGAGTTAAGCAAATAAATTACTTAGATTTAAACATAGAAATTAAAGATAATGAGAAACTACAGTTTGGGATATTTAGGAAAGAGTCGTATTGTGATATAATTATACCAAGAAAGTCTTACCACCCATACAGATATAAAATGGCGGCAATCAATTCCTTTTGTTACAGAGCTCAGAAGTGTTTAAAAGAGACCGAATCAAAAGATAGGGTGTTAAAAACGATAAAGGGAATTGTAAGGAATAATAATTATAGCACCAAAATAGTGGATAATGTTATGAAAAGGGTCAACATACAAAAAGCTAAAATAGAACCAGAACAAAAGAATTATGCAGGGTCATTGACATACATAGGTTCACATACTAGAAAAATTATAAAATGTTTTAATAAATATGGAGTAGATATAGCTATTAAAAAATGTGAAACGGTATTTGATAAGATAAGGAATAAGAATATAGAAAAAAATTCCAGTATTACAGAAAAGCGGAATTTATAAATTAAAATGTAAAGACTGCAACAAAGTGTACCTAGGGGTGACAGGACGAAAATCCGTATGCAGGTTGTCTGACCACAAACGTGGAGAAGGTAATAGAACAACCAATTCGTTATATGCAAGACATTTCATAGAAGACAACCACAAGTTTGTTAATCCTTTGGAAGAATATGAAATTGTAAAAGTAGTAAATAAGACAGTTGAAAGGAAGGTTAGAGAGGATTTAGAAATATTGAAAGGAAGAGAAAAAGGGTTAGACAATTTAATTAATATTAAAATTAAATTTGATAATGAAGAAATATTTTATAACATGATTAAGAAGTAAATGAGAGAGGGCAGATAGATAAGATTAAGAATTATATTTCATAGTACTAATTGGTTGTTTTAAAATAAGGGTATGTGACTGACTAACGTGTGTGGAGAGGAAGAGGGTAGTTTAGAAGGATGCACACACACACACACACACACACTGAAACACAAGGAATTTACTAGAAAAATATGTAACTGTACAGATGGTGAGACAGAGTTTAGGGGGTGGGGAAGGGTCATTAATTTTTACTTTATTGTGGGCGAGCAGGGTGGGTGAGAGGGGTGAAGGGTTGGGTTTTACATATTTTCTGTCTATTCCCGATCTGACGATGAGCTGTGAAGCTTGAAAGCGCTAATCGGAATAATTTTTATATAGTGGTGTGCAATATTGATCATTCTGATTGTGATTTCAACCACTAACACAAATTTCTTCATTAAACGTCTGTTAAGATGTGCAATCGACTACAGGTAATGGACAACAACAATGAGGTTATAAACGACAACAATAAGGTAAGTAAAGTTTTTAAATATCATAAGTTAAAAGTTAAATTGAAGAGGGTTTTAAGTAAAATATGGTTTAATAAACAATGTCTGGATAATAATGTTATCCCAAAGTACGCTCAAGTTAAAATTAAAAATAAGAACAGTGTAGCCAAAAAAGTAAAAGAACAAAGCGAGAAGTTGTGGATAAAACTGGAAATAAGTTCACTCTACGGCTTAATCAATAGATATAGTAGGGAATTATATGACAGACACATAGAATTATTAAGAATATACTCGTATGTAGAGTTAGAAGAAATATTATATAATTTTGGTTTGGGGTATGTAGAAAAGAAATTGGAAAATAAAAATAAAAAAATGGTAGATAAGTTAAATAAATTAATAAGAAAGAACGAAGTAAAAAAGGAACACCTCTCTAAGAATAACTATGAAAAAAGAGTAATAAACCTTACAGAGGTAAATTTCAATACGGAAGAAAAAGAAATGTTAGCAAAAGGCTTAAAATACGAACCGCCACCAGAATTAAATCAAGAAAAAACGATTATTGAATGCGAAAGCATAATACAAAAACTAGGAAATGAAAATGATAAAAAAAGAATAAGGTGGGAAGTAGGGAATGTAGTAGATAAAATATTTAAGAAAAATTTGTATAATTCAAAGAATGAACAAAAAATCAAAGCAACTGTAACTAAACTAAAGAATAAAATAAAGAAGAATGATATTATAATTACGAAGGCGGATAAAGGAAATACAATGGTACTAATGAGAAAGGAAGAATACATAAAGAAAACGGAAGAATTTATAAGGGAAGGACCATACGAGGAAATAAAGTATGATTATACAAGTAAGTACCAGTCAAGGATAAAACAAATGATGAAACAGATAACATTTATAGAAGAAAATAAGAAAAAGTATTTATTGGAAAGTAATCCAACAGCACCAAATTTTAAAAGTCAGGTTAAGATACATAAAGAAGGAAAACCAATTAGACCGATTGTTTCTTTTATTAATGCACCTATTTATAAAGTATCAAAGGAAGTTAGCAGAGTACTGAAAGAGAAATATGAATTTGGGACAAAATACAACATAGAGAATAATATAAAATTGATAGAAAAATTAGAAAATATTAGCATTAATGTAAATACAAAATTGATATCACTGGATGTTAAGGACATGTTTACTAATATCACAGTAAATAGAGTTATTAAGTTAATAAACGATAATAATATGGGAGAATACAGGTATAAAAAGCAGTTGATGAAAGTAATTAAAGAATGTGTAAATCAGAACTATTTTAGGTTTAATAACAAGTTTTATATACAGAAAAAAGGTTTACCTCTGGGGTCTTCATTATCCCCTATTCTTGCTGAAATATTCATGAATGATTTTGAAAAGCAATTAATAACTTCCACTAAGTATAAAGACAATATAAAATTATGGTCTAGATACGTTGATGATGTATTAGTAATTTGGGAAGGAAGCATAGAAGAAGTGCATGAGTTTATAAAGGAGGTAAATAATAAGGATAAAGATAAAAACTTACAATTTAAGGAAGATATAGGAGTTAAGCAAATAAATTACTTAGATTTAAACATAGAAATTAAAGATAATGAGAAACTACAGTTTGGGATATTTAGGAAAGAGTCGTATTCTGATATAATTATACCAAGAGAGTCTTACCACCCATACAGATATAAAATGGCGGCAATCAATTCCTTTTGTTACAGAGCTCAGAAGTGTTTAAAAGAGACCGAATCAAAAGATAGAGTGTTAAAAACGATAAAGGGAATTGTAAGGAATAATAATTATAGCACCAACATAGTGGATAAAGTTATGAAAAGGGTCAACATGCAAAAAGCTAAAATAGAACCAGAACAAAAGAATTATGCAGGGTCATTGACATACATAGGTTCACATACTAGAAAAATTATAAAATGTTTTAATAAATATGGAGTAGATATAGCTATTAAAAAATGTGAAACGGTATTTGATAAGATAAGGAATAAGAATATAGAAAACAATTCCAGTATTACAGAAAAGCGGAATTTATAAATTAAAATGTAAAGACTGCAACAAAGTGTACCTAGGGGAGACAGGACGAAAATTCGTATGCAGGTTGTCTGACCACAAACGTGGAGAAGGTAATAGAACAACCAATTCGTTATATGCAAGACATTTCATAGAAGACAACCACAAGTTTGTTAATCCTTTGGAAGAATATGAAATTGTAAAAGTAGTAAATAACACAGTTGAAAGGAAGCTTAGAGAGGAGTTAGAAATATTGAAAGAAAGAGAAAAAGGGTTAGACAATTTAATTAATATTAAAATTAAATTTGATAATGAAGAAATATTTTATAACATGATTAAGAAGTAAATGAGAGAGGGCAGATAGATAAGATTAAGAATTATATTTCATAGTACTAATTGGTTGTTTTAAAATAAGGGTGTGTGACTGACCCACGTGTGTGGAGAGGAAGAGGGTAGTTTAGAAGGATGCACACACACACACACACACACACTGAAACACAAGGAATTTACTAGAAAAGTATGTAACTGTACAGATGGTGAGACAGAGTTTAGGGGGTGGGGAAGGGTCATTAATTTTTAGTTTGTTGTGGGTGAGCAGGGTGGGTGAGAGGGGTGAAGGGTTGGGTTTTACATATTTTCTGTCTATTCCCGATCTGACGATGAGCTGTGAAGCTTGAAAGCGCTAATCGGAATAATTTTTATATAGTGGTGTGCAATATTGATCATTCTGATTGTGATTTCTACCACTAACACAAATTTCTTCATTAAACGTCTGTTAAGATGTACAATCGACTACAGGTAATGGACAACAACAATGAGGTAATAAACGACAACAATAAGGTAAGTAATGTTTTTAAATATCTTAAGTTAAAAGTTAAATTGAAGAGGGTTTTAAGTAAAATATGGTTTAATAAACAATGTCTGGATAATAATGTCATCCCAAAGTACGCTCAAGTTAAAATTAAAAATAAGAACAGTGTAGCCAAAAAAGTAAAAGAACAAAGCGAGAAGTTGTGGATAAAACTGGAAATAAGGTCACTCTACGGCTTAATCAATAGATATAGTAGGGAATTATATGACAGACACATAGAATTATTAAGAATATACTCGTATGTAGAGTTAGAAGAAATATTATATAATTTTGGTTTGGGGTACGTAGAAAAGAAATTGGAAAATAAAAATAAAAAATGGTAGATATGTTAAATAAATTAATAAGAAAGAAAGAAGTAAAAAAGGAACACCTCTCTAAGAATAACTATGAAAAAAGAGTAATAAACCTTACAGAGGTAAATTTCAATACGGAAGAAAAAGAAATGTTAGCGAAAGGTTTAAAATACGCACCGCCACCAGAATTAAATCAAGGAAAAACGATTATTGAATGCGAAAGCATAATACAAAAACTAGGAAATGAAAATGATAAAAAAAAATAAGGTGGGAAGTAGGGAATTTAGTAGATAAAATATTTAAGAAAAGTTTGTATAATTCAAAGAATGAACTAAAAATCAAAGCAACTGTAACTAAACTAAAGAATAAAATAAAGAAAATGATATTATAGTTAGGAAGGCGGATAAAGGAAATACAATGGTACTAATGAGAAAGGAAGAATACATAAAGAAAACGGAAGAATTTATAAGGGAAGGACCATACGAGGAAATAAAGTATGATTATACAAGTAAGTACCAGTCAAGGATAAAACAAATGATGAAACAGATAACATTTATAGAAGAAAATAAGAAAAAGTATTTATTGGAAAGTAATCCAACAGCACCAACTTTTAAAAGTCAGGTTAAGATACATAAAGAAGGAAAACCAATTAGACCGATTGTTTCTTTTATTAATGCACCTATTTATAAAGTATCAAAGGAAGTTAGCAGAGTACTGAAAGAGAAATATGAATTCGGGACAAAATACAACATAGAGAATAATATAAAATTGATAGAAAAATTAGAAAATATTAACATTAATGTAAATACAAAATTGATATCACTGGATGTTAAGGACATGTTTACTAATATCACAGTAAATAGAGTTATTAAGTTAATAAACGATAATAATATGGGAGAATACAGGTATAAAAAGCAGTTGATGAAAGTAATTAAAGAATGTGTAAATCAGAACTATTTTAGGTTTAATAACAAGTTTTATATACAGAAAAAAGGTTTACCTATGGGGTCTTCATTATCCCCTATTCTTGCTGAAATATACATGAATGATTTTGAAAAGCAATTAATAACTTCCACTAAGTATAAAGAAAATATAAAATTATGGTCTAGATACGTTGATGATGTATTAGTAATTTGGGAAGGAAGCATAGAAGAAGTGCATGAGTTTATAAAGGAGGTAAATAATAAGGATAAAAACTTACAATTTAAGGAAGATATAGGAGTTAAGCAAATAAATTACTTAGATTTAAACATAGAAATTAAAGATAATGAGAAACTACAGTTTGGGATATTTAGGAAAGAGTCGTATTCTGATATAATTATACCAAGAGAGTCTTACCACCCATACAGATATAAAATGGCGGCAATCAATTCCTTTTGTTACAGAGCTCAGAAGTGTTTAAAAGAGACCGAATCAAAAGATAGGGTGTTAAAAACGATAAAGGGAATTGTAAGGAATAATAATTATAGCACCAACATAGTGGATAAAGTTATGAAAAGGGTCAACATGCAAAAAGCTAAAATAGAACCAGAACAAAAGAATTATGCAGGGTCATTGACATACATAGGTTCACATACTAGAAAAATTATAAAATGTTTTAATAAATATGGAGTAGATATAGCTATTAAAAAATGTGAAACGGTATTTGATAAGATAAGGAATAAGAATATAGAAAAAAATTCCAGTATTACAGAAAAGCGGAATTTATAAATTAAAATGTAAAGACTGCAACAAAGTGTACCTAGGGGAGACAGGACGAAAATTCGTATGCAGGTTGTCTGACCACAAACGTGGAGAAGGTAATAGAACAACCAATTCGTTATATGCAAGACATTTCATAGAAGACAACCACAAGTTTGTTAATCCTTTGGAAGAATATGAAATTGTAAAAGTAGTAAATAACACAGTTGAAAGGAAGCTTAGAGAGGAGTTAGAAATATTGAAAGAAAGAGAAAAAGGGTTAGACAATTTAATTAATATTAAAATTAAATTTGATAATGAAGAAATATTTTATAACATGATTAAGAAGTAAATGAGAGAGGGCAGATAGATAAGATTAAGAATTATATTTCATAGTACTAATTGGTTGTTTTAAAATAAGGGTGTGTGACTGACCCACGTGTGTGGAGAGGAAGAGGGTAGTTTAGAAGGATGCACACACACACACACACACACACACTGAAACACAAGGAATTTACTAGAAAAGCATGTAACTGTACAGATGGTGAGACAGAGTTTAGGGGGTGGGGAAGGGTCATTAATTTTTAGTTTGTTGTGGGTGAGCAGGGTGGGTGAGAGGGGTGAAGGGTTGGGTTTTACATATTTTCTGTCTATTCCCGATCTGACGATGAGCTGTGAAGCTTGAAAGCGCTAATCGGAATAATTTTTATATAGTGGTGTGCAATATTGATCATTCTGATTGTGATTTCTACCACTAACACAAATTTCTTCATTAAACGTCTGTTAAGATGTACAATCGACTACAGGTAATGGACAACAACAATGAGGTAATAAACGACAACAATAAGGTAAGTAATGTTTTTAAATATCATAAGTTAAAAGTTAAATTGAAGAGGGTTTTAAGTAAAATATGGTTTAATAAACAATGTCTGGATAATAATGTCATCCCAAAGTACGCTCAAGTTAAAATTAAAAATAAGAACAGTGTAGCCAAAAAAGTAAAAGAACAAAGCGAGAAGTTGTGGATAAAACTGGAAATAAGTTCACTCTACGGCTTAATCAATAGATATAGTAGGGAATTATATGACAGACACATAGAATTATTAAGAATATACTCGTATGTAGAGTTAGAAGAAATATTATATAATTTTGGTTTGGGGTATGTAGAAAAGAAATTGGAAAATAAAAATAAAAAAATGGTAGATAAGTTAAATAAATTAATAAGAAAGAACGAAGTAAAAAAGGAACACCTCTCTAAGAATAACTATGAAAAAAGAGTAATAAACCTTACAGAGGTAAATTTCAATACGGAAGAAAAATAAATGTTAGCGAAAGGCTTAAAATACGCACCGCCACCAGAATTAAATCAAGAAAAAACGATTATTGAATGCGAAAGCATAATACAAAAACTAGGAAATGAAAATGATAAAAAAAGAATAAGGTGGGAAGTAGGGAATGTAGTAGATAAAATATTTAAGAAAAATTTGTATAATTCAAAGAATGAACAAAAAATCAAAGCAACTGTAACTAAACTAAAGAATAAAATAAAGAAGAATGATATTATAGTCACGAAGGCGGATAAAGGAAATACAATGGTACTAATGAGAAAGGAAGAATACATAAAGAAAACGGAAGAATTTATAAGGGAAGGACCATACGAGGAAATAAAGTATGATTATACAAGTAAGTACCAGTCAAGGATAAAACAAATGATGAAACAGATAACATTTATAGAAGAAAATAAGAAAAAGTATTTATTGGAAAGTAATCCAACAGCACCAAATTTTAAAAGTCAGGTTAAGATACATAAAGAAGGAAAACCAATTAGACCGATTGTTTCTTTTATTAATGCACCTATTTATAAAGTATCAAAGGAAGTTAGCAGAGTACTGAAAGAGAAATATGAATTTGGGACAAAATACAACATAGAGAATAATATAAAATTGATAGAAAAATTAGAAAATATTAACATTAATGTAAATACAAAATTGATATCACTGGATATTAAGGACATGTTTACTAATATCACAGTAAATAGAGTTATTAAGTTAATAAACGATAATAATATGGGAGAATACAGGTATAAAAAGCAGTTGATGAAAGTAATTAAAGAATGTGTAAATCAGAACTATTTTAGGTTTAATAACAAGTTTTATATACAGAAAAAAGGTTTACCTCTGGGGTCTTCATTATCCCCTATTCTTGCTGAAATATTCATGAATGATTTTGAAAAGCAATTAATAACTTCCACTAAGTATAAAGAAAATATAAAATTTTGGTCTAGATACGTTGATGATGTATTAGTAATTTGGGAAGGAAGCATAGAAGAAGTGCATGAGTTTATAAAGGAGGTAAATAATAAGGATAAAAACTTACAATTTAAGGAAGATATAGGAGTTAAGCAAATAAATTACTTAGATTTAAACATAGAAATTAAAGATAATGAGAAACTACAGTTTGGGATATTTAGGAAAGAGTCGTATTCTGATATAATTATACCAAGAAAGTCTTACCACCCATACAGATATAAAATGGCGGCAATCAATTCCTTTTGTTACAGAGTTCAGAAGTGTTTAAAAGAGACCGAATCAAAAGATAGGGAGTTAAAAACGATAAAGGGAATTGTAAGGAATAATAATTATAGCAACAAAATAGTGGATAATGTTATGAAAAGGGTCAACATACAAAAAGCTAAAATAGAACCAGAACAAAAGAATTATGCAGGGTCATTGACATACATAGGTTCACATACTAGAAAAATTATAAAATGTTTTAATAAATATGGAGTAGATATAGCTATTAAAAAATGTGAAACGGTATTTGATAAGATAAGGAATAAGAATATAGAAAAAAATTCCAGTATTACAGAAAAGCGGAATTTATAAATTAAAATGTAAAGACTGCAACAAAGTGTACCTAGGGGAGACAGGACGAAAATTCGTATGCAGGTTGTCTGACCACAAACGTGGAGAAGGTAATAGAACAACCAATTCGTTATATGCAAGACATTTCATAGAAGACAACCACAAGTTTGTTAATCCTTTGGAAGAATATGAAATTGTAAAAGTAGTAAATAACACAGTTGAAAGGAAGCTTAGAGAGGAGTTAGAAATATTGAAAGAAAGAGAAAAAGGGTTAGACAATTTAATTAATATTAAAATTAAATTTGATAATGAAGAAATATTTTATAACATGATTAAGAAGTAAATGAGAGAGGGCAGATAGATAAGATTAAGAATTATATTTCATAGTACTAATTGGTTGTTTTAAAATAAGGGTGTGTGACTGACCCACGTGTGTGGAGAGGAAGAGGGTAGTTTAGAAGGATGCACACACACACACACACACACACACAGAAACACAAGGAATTTACTAGAAAAATATGTAACTGTACAGATGGTGAGACAGAGTTTAGGGGGTGGGGAAGGGTCATTAATTTTTAGTTTGTTGTGGGTGAGCAGGGTGGGTGAGAGGGGTGAAGGGTTGGGTTTTACATATTTTCTGTCTATTCCCGATCTGACGATGAGCTGTGAAGCTTGAAAGCGCTAATCGGAATAATTTTTATATAGTGGTGTGCAATATTGATCATTCTGATTGTGATTTCTACCACTAACACAAATTTCTTCATTAAACGTCTGTTAAGATGTACAATCGACTACAGGTAATGGACAACAACAATGAGGTAATAAACGACAACAATAAGGTAAGTAATGTTTTTAAATATCTTAAGTTAAAAGTTAAATTGAAGAGGGTTTTAAGTAAAATATGGTTTAATAAACAATGTCTGGATAATAATGTCATCCCAAAGTACGCTCAAGTTAAAATTAAAAATAAGAACAGTGTAGCCAAAAAAGTAAAAGAACAAAGCGAGAAGTTGTGGATAAAACTGGAAATAAGGTCACTCTACGGCTTAATCAATAGATATAGTAGGGAATTATATGACAGACACATAGAATTATTAAGAATATACTCGTATGTAGAGTTAGAAGAAATATTATATAATTTTGGTTTGGGGTATGTAGAAAAGAAATTGGAAAATAAAAATAAAAAAATGGTAGATATGTTAAATAAATTAATAAGAAAGAACGAAGTAAAAAAGGAACACCTCTCTAAGAATAACTATGAAAAAAGAGTAATAAACCTTACAGATGTAAATTTCAATACGGAAGAAAA
This sequence comes from Magicicada septendecula, assembly GCA_034769895.1. Taxonomy (NCBI): domain Eukaryota; kingdom Metazoa; phylum Arthropoda; class Insecta; order Hemiptera; family Cicadidae; genus Magicicada; species Magicicada septendecula. Next base: position 307,501,173 of record CM068373.1, on the reverse strand, counting down.
AATAAATGTTAGCAAAAGGCTTAAAATACGAACCGCCACCAGAATTAAATCAAGAAAAAACGATTATTGAATGCGAAAGCATAATACAAAAACTAGGAAATGAAAATGATAAAAAAAGAATAAGGTGGGAAGTAGGGAATGTAGTAGATAAAATATTTAAGAATAAATTTGTATAATTCAAAGAATGAACAAAAAATCAAAGCAACTGTAACTAAACTAAAGAATAAAATAAAGAAGAATGATATTATAATTACGAAGGCGGATAAAGGAAATACAATGGTACTAATGAGAAAGGAAGAATACATAAAGAAAACGGAAGAATTTATAAGGGAAGGACCATACGAGGAAATAAAGTATGATTATACAAGTAAGTACCAGTCAAGGATAAAACAAATGATGAAACAGATAACATTTATAGAAGAAAATAAGAAAAAGTATTTATTGGAAAGTAATCCAACAGCACCAACTTTTAAAAGTCAGGTTAAGATACATAAAGAAGGAAAACCAATTAGACCGATTGTTTCTTTTATTAATGCACCTATTTATAAAGTATCAAAGGAAGTTAGCAGAGTACTGAAAGAGAAATATGAATTTGGGACAAAATACAACATAGAGAATAATATAAAATTGATAGAAAAATTAGAAAATATTAACATTAATGTAAATACAAAATTGATATCACTGGATGTTAAGGACATGTTTACTAATATCACAGTAAATAGAGTTATTAAGTTAATAAACGATAATAATATGGGAGAATACAGGTATAAAAATCAGTTGATGAAAGTAATTAAAGAATGTGTAAATCAGAACTATTTTAGGTTTAATAACAAGTTTTATATACAGAAAAAAGGTTTACCTATGGGGTCTTCATTATCCCCTATTCTTGCTGAAATATACATGAATGATTTTGGAAAGCAATTAATAACTTCCACTAAGTATAAAGACAATATAAAATTATGGTCTTGATACGTTGATGATGTATTAGTAATTTGGGAAGGAAGCATAGAAGAAGTGCATGAGTTTATAAAGGAGGTAAATAATAAGGATAAAAACTTACAATTTAAGGAAGATATAGGAGTTAAGCAAATAAATTACTTAGATTTAAACATAGAAATTAAAGATAATGAGAAACTACAGTTTGGGATATTTAGGAAAGAGTCGTATTCTGATATAATTATACCAAGAGAGTCTTACCACCCATACAGATATAAAATGGCGGCAATCAATTCCTTTTGTTACAGAGCTCAGAAGTGTTTAAAAGAGACCGAATCAAAAGATAGGGTGTTAAAAACGATAAAGGGAATTGTAAGGAATAATAATTATAGCACCAACATAGTGGATAAAGTTATGAAAAGGGTCAACATGCAAAAAGCTAAAATAGAACCAGAACAAAAGAATTATGCAGGGTCATTGACATACATAGGTTCACATACTAGAAAAATTATAAAATGTTTTAATAAATATGGAGTAGATATAGCTATTAAAAAATGTGAAACGGTATTTGATAAGATAAGGAATAAGAATATAGAAAAAAATTCCAGTATTACAGAAAAGCGGAATTTATAAATTAAAATGTAAAGACTGCAACAAAGTGTACCTAGGGGAGACAGGACGAAAATTCGTATGCAGGTTGTCTGACCACAAACGTGGAGAAGGTAATAGAACAACCAATTCGTTATATGCAAGACATTTCATAGAAGACAACCACAAGTTTGTTAATCCTTTGGAAGAATATGAAATTGTAAAAGTAGTAAATAACACAGTTGAAAGGAAGCTTAGAGAGGAGTTAGAAATATTGAAAGAAAGAGAAAAAGGGTTAGACAATTTAATCAATATTAAAATTAAATTTGATAATGAAGAAATATTTTATAACATGATTAAGAAGTAAATGAGAGAGGGCAGATAGATAAGATTAAGAATTATATTTCATAGTACTAATTGGTTGTTTTAAAATAAGGGTGTGTGACTGACCCACGTGTGTGGAGAGGAAGAGGGTAGTTTAGAAGGATGCACACACACACACACACACACACACACTGAAACACAAGGAATTTACTAGAAAAATATGTAACTGTACAGATGGTGAGACAGAGTTTAGGGGGTGGGGAAGGGTCATTAATTTTTAGTTTGTTGTGGGTGAGCAGGGTGGGTGAGAGGGGTGAAGGGTTGGGTTTTACATATTTTCTGTCTATTCCCGATCTGACGATGAGCTGTGAAGCTTGAAAGCGCTAATCGGAATAATTTTTATATAGTGGTGTGCAATATTGATCATTCTGATTGTGATTTCTACCACTAACACAAATTTCCTCATTAAACGTCTGTTAAGATGTACAATCGACTACAGGTAATGGACAACAACAATGAGGTAATAAACGACAACAATAAGGTAAGTAATGTTTTTAAATATCTTAAGTTAAAAGTTAAATTGAAGAGGGTTTTAAGTAAAATATGGTTTAATAAACAATGTCTGGATAATAATGTCATCCCAAAGTACGCTCAAGTTAAAATTAAAAATAAGAACAGTGTAGCCAAAAAAGTAAAAGAACAAAGCGAGAAGTTGTGGATAAAACTGGAAATAAGGTCACTCTACGGCTTAATCAATAGATATAGTAGGGAATTATATGACAGACACATAGAATTATTAAGAATATACTCGTATGTAGAGTTAGAAGAAATATTATATAATTTTGGTTTGGGGTATGTAGAAAAGAAATTGGAAAATAAAAATAAAAAAATGGTAGATATGTTAAATAAATTAATAAGAAAGAACAAAGTAAAAAAGGAACACCTCTCTAAGAATAACTATGAAAAAAGAGTAATAAACCTTACAGATGTAAATTTCAATACGGATGAAAAAGAAATGTTAGCAAAAGGCTTAAAATACGAACCGCCACCAGAATTAAATCAAGAAAAAACGATTATTGAATGCGAAAGCATAATACAAAAACTAGGAAATGAAAATGATAAAAAAAGAATAAGGTAGGAAGTAGGGAATGTAGTAGATAAAATATTTAAGAATAAATTTGTATAATTCAAAGAATGAACAAAAAATCAAAGCAACTGTAACTAAACTAAAGAATAAAATAAAGAAGAATGATATTATAATTACGAAGGCGGATAAAGGAAATACAATGGTACTAATGAGAAAGGAAGAATACATAAAGAAAACGGAAGAATTTATAAGGGAAGGACCATACGAGGAAATAAAGTATGATTATACAAGTAAGTACCAGTCAAGGATAAAACAAATGGTGAAACAGATAACATTTATAGAAGAAAATAAGAAAAAGTATTTATTGGAAAGTAATCCAACAGCACCAACTTTTAAAAGTCAGGTTAAGATACATAAAGAAGGAAAACCAATTAGACCGATTGTTTCTTTTATTAATGCACCTATTTATAGTGTATCAAAGGAAGTTAGCAGAGTACTGAATGAGAAATATGAATTTGGGACAAAATACAACATAGAGAATAATATAAAATTGATAGAAAAATTAGAAAATATTAGCATTAATGTAAATACAAAATTGATATCACTGGATGTTAAGGACATGTTTACTAATATCACAGTAAATAGAGTTATTAAGTTAATAAACGATAATAATATGGGAGAATACAGGTATAAAAAGCAGTTGATGAAAGTAATTAAAGAATGTGTAAATCAGAACTATTTTAGGTTTAATAACAAGTTTTATATACAGAAAAAAGGTTTACCTATGGGGTCTTCATTATCCCCTATTCTTGCTGAAATATACATGAATGATTTTGAAAAGCAATTAATAACTTCCACTAAGTATAAAGACAATATGAAATTATGGTCTAGATACGTTGATGATATATTAGTAATTTGGGAAGGAAGCATAGAAGAAGTGCATGAGTTTATAAAGGAGGTAAATAATAAGGATAAAAACTTACAATTTAAGGAAGATATAGGAGTTAAGCAAATAAATTACTTAGATTTAAACATAGAAATTAAAGATAATGAGAAACTACAGTTTGGGTTATTTAGGAAAGAGTCGTATTCTGATATAATTATACCAAGAGAGTCTTACCACCCATACAGATATAAAGTGGCGGCAATCAATTCCTTTTTTTACAGAGCTCAGAAGTGTTTAAAAGAGACCGAATCAAAAGATAGGGAGTTAAAAACGATAAAGGGAATTGTAAGGAATAATAATTATAACACCAACATAGTGGATAAAGTTATGAAAAGGGTCAACATACAAAAAGCTAAAATAGAACCAGAACAAAAGAATTATGCAGGGTCTTTGACATACATAGGTTCACATACTAGAAAAATTATAAAATGTTTTAATAAATATGGAGTAGATATAGCTATTAAAAAATGTGAAACGGTATTTGATAAGATAAGGAATAAGAATATAGAAAAAAATTCCAGTATTACAGAAAAGCGGAATTTATAAATTAAAATGTAAAGACTGGAACAAAGTGTACCTAGGGGAGACAGGACGACAATTCGTATGCAGGTTGTCTGACCACAAACGTGGAGAAGGTAATAGAACAACCAATTCGTTATATGCAAGACATTTCATAGAAGACAACCACAAGTTTGTTAATCCTTTGGAAGAATATGAAATTGTAAAAGTAGTAAATCACACAGTTGAAAGGAAGGTTAGAGTGGATTTAGAAATATTGAAAGAAAGAGAAAAAGGGTTAGACAATTTAATTAATATTAAAATTAAATTTGATAATGAAGAAATATTTTATAACATGATTAAGAAGTAAATGAGAGAGGGCAGATAGATAAGATTAAGAATTATATTTCATAGTACTAATTGGTTGTTTTAAAATAAGGATGCGTGACTGACCCACGTGTGTGGAGAGGAAGAGGGTAGTTTAGAAGGATGCACACACACACACACACACACACACACACACTGAAACACAAGGAATTTACTAGAAAAATATGTAACTGTACAGATGGTGAGACAGAGTTTAGGGGGTGGGGAAGGGTCATTAATTTTTAGTTTGTTGTGGGTGAGCAGGGTGGGTGAGAGGGGTGAAGGGTTGGGTTTTACATATTTTCTGTCTATTCCCGATCTGACGATGAGCTGTGAAGCTTGAAAGCGCTAATCGGAATAATTTTTATATAGTGGTGTGCAATATTGATCATTCTGATTGTGATTTCTACCACTAACACAAATTTCTTCATTAAACGTCTGTTAAGATGTACAATCGACTACAGGTAATGGACAACAACAATGAGGTAATAAACGACAACAATAAGGTAAGTAATGTTTTTAAATATCTTAAGTTAAAAGTTAAATTGAAGAGGGTTTTAAGTAAAATATGGTTTAATAAACAATGTCTGGATAATAATGTCATCCCAAAGTACGCTCAAGTTAAAATTAAAAATAAGAACAGTGTAGCCAAAAAAGTAAAAGAACAAAGCGAGAAGTTGTGGATAAAACTGGAAATAAGGTCACTCTACGGCTTAATCAATAGATATAGTAGGGAATTATATGACAGACACATAGAATTATTAAGAATATACTCGTATGTAGAGTTAGAAGAAATATTATATAATTTTGGTTTGGGGTATGTAGAAAAGAAATTGGAAAATAAAAATAAAAAAATGGTAGATATGTTAAATAAATTAATAAGAAAGAACAAAGTAAAAAAGGAACACCTCTCTAAGAATAACTATGAAAAAAGAGTAATAAACCTTACAGATGTAAATTTCAATACGGAAGAAAAAGAAATGTTAGCAAAAGGCTTAAAATACGAACCGCCACCAGAATTAAATCAAGAAAAAACGATTATTGAATGCGAAAGCATAATACAAAAACTAGGAAATGAAAATGATAAAAAAAGAATAAGGTGGGAAGTAGGGAATGTAGTAGATAAAATATTTAAGTATAAATTTGTATAATTCAAAGAATGAACAAAAAATCAAAGCAACTGTAACTAAACTAAAGAATAAAATAAAGAAGAATGATATTATAATTACGAAGGCGGATAAAGGAAATACAATGGTACTAATGAGAAAGGAAGAATACATAAAGAAAACGGAAGAATTTATAAGGGAAGGACCATACGAGGAAATAAAGTATGATTATACAAGTAAGTACCAGTCAAGGATAAAACAAATGATGAAACAGATAACATTTATAGAAGAAAATAAGAAAAAGTATTTATTGGAAAGTAATCCAACAGCACCAACTTTTAAAAGTCAGGTTAAGATACATAAAGAAGGAAAACCAATTAGACCGATTGTTTCTTTTATTAATGCACCTATTTATAAAGTATCAAAGGAAGTTAGCAGAGTACTGAAAGAGAAATATGAATTTGGGACAAAATACAACATAGAGAATAATATAAAATTGATAGAAAAATTAGAAAATATTAACATTAATGTAAATACAAAATTGATATCACTGGATGTTAAGGACATGTTTACTAATATCACAGTAAATAGAGTTATTAAGTTAATAAACGATAATAATATGGGAGAATACAGGTATAAAAAGCAGTTGATGGAAGTAATTAAAGAATGTGTAAATCAGAACTATTTTAGGTTTAATAACAAGTTTTATATACAGAAAAAAGGTTTACCTATGGGGTCTTCATTATCCCCTGTTCTTGCTGAAATATACATGAATGATTTTGAAAAGCAATTAATAACTTCCAATAAGTATAAAGACAATATAAAATTATGGTCTAGATACGTTGATGATGTATTAGTAATTTGGGAAGGAAGCATAGAAGAAGTGCATGAGTTTATAAAGGAGGTAAATAATAAGGATAAAAACTTACAATTTAAGGAAGATATAGGAGTTAAGCAAATAAATTACTTAGATTTAAACATAGAAATTAAAGATAATGAGAAACTACAGTTTGGGATATTTAGGAAAGAGTCGTATTCTGATATAATTATACCAAGAGAGTCTTACCACCCATACAGATATAAAATGGCGGCAATCAATTCCTTTTGTTACAGAGCTCAGAAGTGTTTAAAAGAGACCGAATCAAAAGATAGGGTGTTAAAAACGATAAAGGGAATTGTAAGGAATAATAATTATAGCACCAACATAGTGGATAAAGTTATGAAAAGGGTCAACATGCAAAAAGCTAAAATAGAACCAGAACAAAAGAATTATGCAGGGTCATTGACATACATAGGTTCACATACTAGAAAAATTATAAAATGTTTTAATAAATATGGAGTAGATATAGCTATTAAAAAATGTGAAACGGTATTTGATAAGATAAGGAATAAGAATATAGAAAAAAATTCCAGTATTACAGAAAAGCGGAATTTATAAATTAAAATGTAAAGACTGCAACAAAGTGTACCTAGGGGAGACAGGACGAAAATTCGTATGCAGGTTGTCTGACCACAAACGTGGAGAAGGTAATAGAACAACCAATTCGTTATATGCAAGACATTTCATAGAAGACAACCACAAGTTTGTTAATCCTTTGGAAGAATATGAAATTGTAAAAGTAGTAAATAACACAGTTGAAAGGAAGCTTAGAGAGGAGTTAGAAATATTGAAAGAAAGAGAAAAAGGGTTAGACAATTTAATTAATATTAAAATTAAATTTGATAATGAAGAAATATTTTATAACATGATTAAGAAGTAAATGAGAGAGGGCAGATAGATAAGATTAAGAATTATATTTCATAGTACTAATTGGTTGTTTTAAAATAAGGGTGTGTGACTGACCCACGTGTGTGGAGAGGAAGAGGGTAGTTTAGAAGGATGCACACACACACACACACACACACACAGAAACACAAGGAATTTACTAGAAAAATATGTAACTGTACAGATGGTGAGACAGAGTTTAGGGGGTGGGGAAGGGTCATTAATTTTTAGTTTGTTGTGGGTGAGCAGGGTGGGTGAGAGGGGTGAAGGGTTGGGTTTTACATATTTTCTGTCTATTCCCGATCTGACGATGAGCTGTGAAGCTTGAAAGCGCTAATCGGAATAATTTTTATATAGTGGTGTGCAATATTGATCATTCTGATTGTGATTTCTACCACTAACACAAATTTCTTCATTAAACGTCTGTTAAGATGTACAATCGACTACAGGTAATGGACAACAACAATGAGGTAATAAACGACAACAATAAGGTAAGTAATGTTTTTAAATATCTTAAGTTAAAAGTTAAATTGAAGAGGGTTTTAAGTAAAATATGGTTTAATAAACAATGTCTGGATAATAATGTCATCCCAAAGTACGCTCAAGTTAAAATTAAAAATAAGAACAGTGTAGCCAAAAAAGTAAAAGAACAAAGCGAGAAGTTGTGGATAAAACTGGAAATAAGGTCACTCTACGGCTTAATCAATAGATATAGTAGGGAATTATATGACAGACACATAGAATTATTAAGAATATACTCGTATGTAGAGTTAGAAGAAATATTATATAATTTTGGTTTGGGGTATGTAGAAAAGAAATTGGAAAATAAAAATAAAAAAATGGTAGATATGTTAAATAAATTAATAAGAAAGAACAAAGTAAAAAAGGAACACCTCTCTAAGAATAACTATGAAAAAAGAGTAATAAACCTTACAGATGTAAATTTCAATACGGAAGAAAAAGAAATGTTAGCAAAAGGCTTAAAATACGAACCGCCACCAGAATTAAATCAAGAAAAAACGATTATTGAATGCGAAAGCATAATACAAAAACTAGGAAATGAAAATGATAAAAAAAGAATAAGGTGGGAAGTAGGGAATGTAGTAGATAAAATATTTAAGTATAAATTTGTATAATTCAAAGAATGAACAAAAAATCAAAGCAACTGTAACTAAACTAAAGAATAAAATAAAGAAGACTGATATTATAATTACGAAGGCGGATAAAGGAAATACAATGGTACTAATGAGAAAGGAAGAATACATAAAGAAAACGGAAGAATTTATAAGGGAAGGACCATACGAGGAAATAAAGTATGATTATACAAGTAAGTACCAGTCAAGGATAAAACAAATGATGAAACAGATAACATTTATAGAAGAAAATAAGAAAAAGTATTTATTGGAAAGTAATCCAACAGCACCAACTTTTAAAAGTCAGGTTAAGATACATAAAGAAGGAAAACCAATTAGACCGATTGTTTCTTTTATTAATGCACCTATTTATAAAGTATCAAAGGAAGTTAGCAGAGTACTGAAAGAGAAATATGAATTTGGGACAAAATACAACATAGAGAATAATATAAAATTGATAGAAAAATTAGAAAATATTAACATTAATGTAAATACAAAATTGATATCACTGGATGTTAAGGACATGTTTACTAATATCACAGTAAATAGAGTTATTAAGTTAATAAACGATAATAATATGGGAGAATACAGGTATAAAAAGCAGTTGATGGAAGTAATTAAAGAATGTGTAAATCAGAACTATTTTAGGTTTAATAACAAGTTTTATATACAGAAAAAAGGTTTACCTATGGGGTCTTCATTATCCCCTGTTCTTGCTGAAATATACATGAATGATTTTGAAAAGCAATTAATAACTTCCAATAAGTATAAAGACAATATAAAATTATGGTCTAGATACGTTGATGATGTATTAGTAATTTGGGAAGGAAGCATAGAAGAAGTGCATGAGTTTATAAAGGAGGTAAATAATAAGGATAAAAACTTACAATTTAAGGAAGATATAGGAGTTAAGCAAATAAATTACTTAGATTTAAACATAGAAATTAAAGATAATGAGAAACTACAGTTTGGGATATTTAGGAAAGAGTCGTATTCTGATATAATTATACCAAGAGAGTCTTACCACCCATACAGATATAAAATGGCGGCAATCAATTCCTTTTGTTACAGAGCTCAGAAGTGTTTAAAAGAGACCGAATCAAAAGATAGGGTGTTAAAAACGATAAAGGGAATTGTAAGGAATAATAATTATAGCACCAACATAGTGGATAAAGTTATGAAAAGGGTCAACATGCAAAAAGCTAAAATAGAACCAGAACAAAAGAATTATGCAGGGTCATTGACATACATAGGTTCACATACTAGAAAAATTATAAAATGTTTTAATAAATATGGAGTAGATATAGCTATTAAAAAATGTGAAACGGTATTTGATAAGATAAGGAATAAGAATATAGAAAAAAATTCCAGTATTACAGAAAAGCGGAATTTATAAATTAAAATGTAAAGACTGCAACAAAGTGTACCTAGGGGAGACAGGACGAAAATTCGTATGCAGGTTGTCTGACCACAAACGTGGAGAAGGTAATAGAACAACCAATTCGTTATATGCAAGACATTTCATAGAAGACAACCACAAGTTTGTTAATCCTTTGGAAGAATATGAAATTGTAAAAGTAGTAAATAACACAGTTGAAAGGAAGCTTAGAGAGGAGTTAGAAATATTGAAAGAAAGAGAAAAAGGGTTAGACAATTTAATTAATATTAAAATTAAATTTGATAATGAAGAAATATTTTATAACATGATTAAGAAGTAAATGAGAGAGGGCAGATAGATAAGATTAAGAATTATATTTCATAGTACTAATTGGTTGTTTTAAAATAAGGGTGTGTGACTGACCCACGTGTGTGGAGAGGAAGAGGGTAGTTTAGAAGGATGCACACACACACACACACACACACACAGAAACACAAGGAATTTACTAGAAAAATATGTAACTGTACAGATGGTGAGACAGAGTTTAGGGGGTGGGGAAGGGTCATTAATTTTTAGTTTGTTGTGGGTGAGCAGGGTGGGTGAGAGGGGTGAAGGGTTGGGTTTTACATATTTTCTGTCTATTCCCGATCTGACGATGAGCTGTGAAGCTTGAAAGCGCTAATCGGAATAATTTTTATATAGTGGTGTGCAATATTGATCATTCTGATTGTGATTTCTACCACTAACACAAATTTCTTCATTAAACGTCTGTTAAGATGTACAATCGACTACAGGTAATGGACAACAACAATGAGGTAATAAACGACAACAATAAGGTAAGTAATGTTTTTAAATATCTTAAGTTAAAAGTTAAATTGAAGAGGGTTTTAAGTAAAATATGGTTTAATAAACAATGTCTGGATAATAATGTCATCCCAAAGTACGCTCAAGTTAAAATTAAAAATAAGAACAGTGTAGCCAAAAAAGTAAAAGAACAAAGCGAGAAGTTGTGGATAAAACTGGAAATAAGGTCACTCTACGGCTTAATCAATAGATATAGTAGGGAATTATATGACAGACACATAGAATTATTAAGAATATACTCGTATGTAGAGTTAGAAGAAATATTATATAATTTTGGTTTGGGGTATGTAGAAAAGAAATTGGAAAATAAAAATAAAAAAATGGTAGATATGTTAAATAAATTAATAAGAAAGAACGAAGTAAAAAAGGAACACCTCTCTAAGAATAACTATGAAAAAAGAGTAATAAACCTTACAGATGTAAATTTCAATACGGAAGAAAAAATAAATGTTAGCAAAAGGCTTAAAATACGAACCGCCACCAGAATTAAATCAAGAAAAAACGATTATTGAATGCGAAAGCATAATACAAAAACTAGGAAATGAAAATGATAAAAAAAGAATAAGGTGGGAAGTAGGGAATGTAGTAGATAAAATATTTAAGAATAAATTTGTATAATTCAAAGAATGAACAAAAAATCAAAGCAACTGTAACTAAACTAAAGAATAAAATAAAGAAGAATGATATTATAATTACGAAGGCGGATAAAGGAAATACAATGGTACTAATGAGAAAGGAAGAATACATAAAGAAAACGGAAGAATTTATAAGGGAAGGACCATACGAGGAAATAAAGTATGATTATACAAGTAAGTACCAGTCAAGGATAAAACAAATGATGAAACAGATAACATTTATAGAAGAAAATAAGAAAAAGTATTTATTGGAAAGTAATCCAACAGCACCAACTTTTAAAAGTCAGGTTAAGATACATAAAGAAGGAAAACCAATTAGACCGATTGTTTCTTTTATTAATGCACCTATTTATAAAGTATCAAAGGAAGTTAGCAGAGTACTGAAAGAGAAATATGAATTTGGGACAAAATACAACATAGAGAATAATATAAAATTGATAGAAAAATTAGAAAATATTAACATTAATGTAAATACAAAATTGATATCACTGGATGTTAAGGACATGTTTACTAATATCACAGTAAATAGAGTTATTAAGTTAATAAACGATAATAATATGGGAGAATACAGGTATAAAAAGCAGTTGATGAAAGTAATTAAAGAATGTGTAAATCAGAACTATTTTAGGTTTAATAACAAGTTTTATATACAGAAAAAAGGTTTACCTATGGGGTCTTCATTATCCCCTATTCTTGCTGAAATATACATGAATGATTTTGGAAAGCAATTAATAACTTCCACTAAGTATAAAGACAATATAAAATTATGGTCTTGATACGTTGATGATGTATTAGTAATTTGGGAAGGAAGCATAGAAGAAGTGCATGAGTTTATAAAGGAGGTAAATAATAAGGATAAAAACTTACAATTTAAGGAAGATATAGGAGTTAAGCAAATAAATTACTTAGATTTAAACATAGAAATTAAAGATAATGAGAAACTACAGTTTGGGATATTTAGGAAAGAGTCGTATTCTGATATAATTATACCAAGAGAGTCTTACCACCCATACAGATATAAAATGGCGGCAATCAATTCCTTTTGTTACAGAGCTCAGAAGTGTTTAAAAGAGACCGAATCAAAAGATAGGGTGTTAAAAACGATAAAGGGAATTGTAAGGAATAATAATTATAGCACCAACATAGTGGATAAAGTTATGAAAAGGGTCAACATGCAAAAAGCTAAAATAGAACCAGAACAAAAGAATTATGCAGGGTCATTGACATACATAGGTTCACATACTAGAAAAATTATAAAATGTTTTAATAAATATGGAGTAGATATAGCTATTAAAAAATGTGAAACGGTATTTGATAAGATAAGGAATAAGAATATAGAAAAAAATTCCAGTATTACAGAAAAGCGGAATTTATAAATTAAAATGTAAAGACTGCAACAAAGTGTACCTAGGGGAGACAGGACGAAAATTCGTATGCAGGTTGTCTGACCACAAACGTGGAGAAGGTAATAGAACAACCAATTCGTTATATGCAAGACATTTCATAGAAGACAACCACAAGTTTGTTAATCCTTTGGAAGAATATGAAATTGTAAAAGTAGTAAATAACACAGTTGAAAGGAAGCTTAGAGAGGAGTTAGAAATATTGAAAGAAAGAGAAAAAGGGTTAGACAATTTAATCAATATTAAAATTAAATTTGATAATGAAGAAATATTTTATAACATGATTAAGAAGTAAATGAGAGAGGGCAGATAGATAAGATTAAGAATTATATTTCATAGTACTAATTGGTTGTTTTAAAATAAGGGTGTGTGACTGACCCACGTGTGTGGAGAGGAAGAGGGTAGTTTAGAAGGATGCACACACACACACACACACACACACACTGAAACACAAGGAATTTACTAGAAAAATATGTAACTGTACAGATGGTGAGACAGAGTTTAGGGGGTGGGGAAGGGTCATTAATTTTTAGTTTGTTGTGGGTGAGCAGGGTGGGTGAGAGGGGTGAAGGGTTGGGTTTTACATATTTTCTGTCTATTCCCGATCTGACGATGAGCTGTGAAGCTTGAAAGCGCTAATCGGAATAATTTTTATATAGTGGTGTGCAATATTGATCATTCTGATTGTGATTTCTACCACTAACACAAATTTCCTCATTAAACGTCTGTTAAGATGTACAATCGACTACAGGTAATGGACAACAACAATGAGGTAATAAACGACAACAATAAGGTAAGTAATGTTTTTAAATATCTTAAGTTAAAAGTTAAATTGAAGAGGGTTTTAAGTAAAATATGGTTTAATAAACAATGTCTGGATAATAATGTCATCCCAAAGTACGCTCAAGTTAAAATTAAAAATAAGAACAGTGTAGCCAAAAAAGTAAAAGAACAAAGCGAGAAGTTGTGGATAAAACTGGAAATAAGGTCACTCTACGGCTTAATCAATAGATATAGTAGGGAATTATATGACAGACACATAGAATTATTAAGAATATACTCGTATGTAGAGTTAGAAGAAATATTATATAATTTTGGTTTGGGGTATGTAGAAAAGAAATTGGAAAATAAAAATAAAAAAATGGTAGATATGTTAAATAAATTAATAAGAAAGAACAAAGTAAAAAAGGAACACCTCTCTAAGAATAACTATGAAAAAAGAGTAATAAACCTTACAGATGTAAATTTCAATACGGATGAAAAAGAAATGTTAGCAAAAGGCTTAAAATACGAACCGCCACCAGAATTAAATCAAGAAAAAACGATTATTGAATGCGAAAGCATAATACAAAAACTAGGAAATGAAAATGATAAAAAAAGAATAAGGTGGGAAGTAGGGAATGTAGTAGATAAAATATTTAAGAATAAATTTGTATAATTCAAAGAATGAACAAAAAATCAAAGCAACTGTAACTAAACTAAAGAATAAAATAAAGAAGAATGATATTATAATTACGAAGGCGGATAAAGGAAATACAATGGTACTAATGAGAAAGGAAGAATACATAAAGAAAACGGAAGAATTTATAAGGGAAGGACCATACGAGGAAATAAAGTATGATTATACAAGTAAGTACCAGTCAAGGATAAAACAAATGGTGAAACAGATAACATTTATAGAAGAAAATAAGAAAAAGTATTTATTGGAAAGTAATCCAACAGCACCAACTTTTAAAAGTCAGGTTAAGATACATAAAGAAGGAAAACCAATTAGACCGATTGTTTCTTTTATTAATGCACCTATTTATAGTGTATCAAAGGAAGTTAGCAGAGTACTGAATGAGAAATATGAATTTGGGACAAAATACAACATAGAGAATAATATAAAATTGATAGAAAAATTAGAAAATATTAGCATTAATGTAAATACAAAATTGATATCACTGGATGTTAAGGACATGTTTACTAATATCACAGTAAATAGAGTTATTAAGTTAATAAACGATAATAATATGGGAGAATACAGGTATAAAAAGCAGTTGATGAAAGTAATTAAAGAATGTGTAAATCAGAACTATTTTAGGTTTAATAACAAGTTTTATATACAGAAAAAAGGTTTACCTATGGGGTCTTCATTATCCCCTATTCTTGCTGAAATATACATGAATGATTTTGGAAAGCAATTAATAACTTCCACTAAGTATAAAGACAATATAAAATTATGGTCTTGATACGTTGATGATGTATTAGTAATTTGGGAAGGAAGCATAGAAGAAGTGCATGAGTTTATAAAGGAGGTAAATAATAAGGATAAAAACTTACAATTTAAGGAAGATATAGGAGTTAAGCAAATAAATTACTTAGATTTAAACATAGAAATTAAAGATAATGAGAAACTACAGTTTGGGATATTTAGGAAAGAGTCGTATTCTGATATAATTATACCAAGAGAGTCTTACCACCCATACAGATATAAAATGGCGGCAATCAATTCCTTTTGTTACAGAGCTCAGAAGTGTTTAAAAGAGACCGAATCAAAAGATAGGGTGTTAAAAACGATAAAGGGAATTGTAAGGAATAATAATTATAGCACCAACATAGTGGATAAAGTTATGAAAAGGGTCAACATGCAAAAAGCTAAAATAGAACCAGAACAAAAGAATTATGCAGGGTCATTGACATACATAGGTTCACATACTAGAAAAATTATAAAATGTTTTAATAAATATGGAGTAGATATAGCTATTAAAAAATGTGAAACGGTATTTGATAAGATAAGGAATAAGAATATAGAAAAAAATTCCAGTATTACAGAAAAGCGGAATTTATAAATTAAAATGTAAAGACTGCAACAAAGTGTACCTAGGGGAGACAGGACGAAAATTCGTATGCAGGTTGTCTGACCACAAACGTGGAGAAGGTAATAGAACAACCAATTCGTTATATGCAAGACATTTCATAGAAGACAACCACAAGTTTGTTAATCCTTTGGAAGAATATGAAATTGTAAAAGTAGTAAATAACACAGTTGAAAGGAAGCTTAGAGAGGAGTTAGAAATATTGAAAGAAAGAGAAAAAGGGTTAGACAATTTAATTAATATTAAAATTAAATTTGATAATGAAGAAATATTTTATAACATGATTAAGAAGTAAATGAGAGAGGGCAGATAGATAAGATTAAGAATTATATTTCATAGTACTAATTGGTTGTTTTAAAATAAGGGTGTGTGACTGACCCACGTGTGTGGAGAGGAAGAGGGTAGTTTAGAAGGATGCACACACACACACACACACACACTGAAACACAAGGAATTTACTAGAAAAATATGTAACTGTACAGATGGTGAGACAGAGTTTAGGGGGTGGGGAAGGGTCATTAATTTTTAGTTTGTTGTGGGTGAGCAGGGTGGGTGAGAGGGGTGAAGGGTTGGGTTTTACATATTTTCTGTCTATTCCCGATCTGACGATGAGCTGTGAAGCTTGAAAGCGCTAATCGGAATAATTTTTATATAGTGGTGTGCAATATTGATCATTCTGATTGTGATTTCTACCACTAACACAAATTTCTTCATTAAACGTCTGTTAAGATGTACAATCGACTACAGGTAATGGACAACAACAATGAGGTAATAAACGACAACAATAAGGTAAGTAATGTTTTTAAATATCTTAAGTTAAAAGTTAAATTGAAGAGGGTTTTAAGTAAAATATGGTTTAATAAACAATGTCTGGATAATAATGTCATCCCAAAGTACGCTCAAGTTAAAATTAAAAATAAGAACAGTGTAGCCAAAAAAGTAAAAGAACAAAGCGAGAAGTTGTGGATAAAACTGGAAATAAGGTCACTCTACAGCTTAATCAATAGATATAGTAGGGAATTATATGACAGACACATAGAATTATTAAGAATATACTCGTATGTAGAGTTAGAAGAAATATTATATAATTTTGGTTTGGGGTACGTAGAAAAGAAATTGGAAAATAAAAATAAAAAATGGTAGATATGTTAAATAAATTAATAAGAAAGAAAGAAGTAAAAAAGGAACACCTCTCTAAGAATAACTATGAAAAAAGAGTAATAAACCTTACAGAGGTAAATTTCAATACGGAAGAAAAAGAAATGTTAGCGAAAGGTTTAAAATACGCACCGCCACCAGAATTAAATCAAGGAAAAACGATTATTGAATGCGAAAGCATAATACAAAAACTAGGAAATGAAAATGATAAAAAAAGAATAAGGTGGGAAGTAGGGAATGTAGTAGATAAAATATTTAAGAAAAGTTTGTATAATTCAAAGAATGAACAAAAAATCAAAGCAACTGTAACTAAACTAAAGAATAAAATAAAGAAAATGATATTATAGTTAGGAAGGCGGATAAAGGAAATACAATGGTACTAATGAGAAAGGAAGAATACATAAAGAAAACGGAAGAATTTATAAGGGAAGGACCATACGAGGAAATAAAGTATGATTATACAAGTAAGTACCAGTCAAGGATAAAACAAATGGTGAAACAGATAACATTTATAGAAGAAAATAAGAAAAAGTATTTATTGGAAAGTAATCCAACAGCACCAACTTTTAAAAGTCAGGTTAAGATACATAAAGAAGGAAAACCAATTAGACCGATTGTTTCTTTTATTAATGCACCTATTTATAGTGTATCAAAGGAAGTTAGCAGAGTACTGAATGAGAAATATGAATTTGGGACAAAATACAACATAGAGAATAATATAAAATTGATAGAAAAATTAGAAAATATTAGCATTAATGTAAATACAAAATTGATATCACTGGATGTTAAGGACATGTTTACTAATATCACAGTAAATAGAGTTATTAAGTTAATAAACGATAATAATATGGGAGAATACAGGTATAAAAAGCAGTTGATGAAAGTAATTAAAGAATGTGTAAATCAGAACTATTTTAGGTTTAATAACAAGTTTTATATACAGAAAAAAGGTTTACCTATGGGGTCTTCATTATCCCCTATTCTTGCTGAAATATACATGAATGATTTTGAAAAGCAATTAATAACTTCCACTAAGTATAAAAACAATATGAAATTATGGTCTAGATACGTTGATGATATATTAGTAATTTGGGAAGGAAGCATAGAAGAAGTGCATGAGTTTATAAAGGAGGTAAATAATAAGGATAAAAACTTACAATTTAAGGAAGATATAGGAGTTAAGCAAATAAATTACTTAGATTTAAACATAGAAATTAAAGATAATGAGAAACTACAGTTTGGGTTATTTAGGAAAGAGTCGTATTCTGATATAATTATACCAAGAGAGTCTTACCACCCATACAGATATAAAGTGGCGGCAATCAATTCCTTTTTTTACAGAGCTCAGAAGTGTTTAAAAAAGACCGAATCAAAAGATAGGGAGTTAAAAACGATAAAGGGAATTGTAAGGAATAATAATTATAACACCAACATAGTGGATAAAGTTATGAAAAGGGTCAACAAACAAAAAGCTAAAATAGAACCAGAACAAAAGAATTATGCAGGGTCTTTGACATACATAGGTTCACATACTAGAAAAATTATAAAATGTTTTAATAAATATGGAGTAGATATAGCTATTAAAAAATGTGAAACGGTATTTGATAAGATAAGGAATAAGAATATAGAAAAAAATTCCAGTATTACAGAAAAGCGGAATTTATAAATTAAAATGTAAAGACTGGAACAAAGTGTACCTAGGGGAGACAGGACGACAATTCGTATGCAGGTTGTCTGACCACAAACGTGGAGAAGGTAATAGAACAACCAATTCGTTATATGCAAGACATTTCATAGAAGACAACCACAAGTTTGTTAATCCTTTGGAAGAATATGAAATTGTAAAAGTAGTAAATCACACAGTTGAAAGGAAGGTTAGAGTGGATTTAGAAATATTGAAAGAAAGAGAAAAAGGGTTAGACAATTTAATTAATATTAAAATTAAATTTGATAATGAAGAAATATTTTATAACATGATTAAGAAGTAAATGAGAGAGGGCAGATAGATAAGATTAAGAATTATATTTCATAGTACTAATTGGTTGTTTTAAAATAAGGGTGTGTGACTGACCCACGTGTGTGGAGAGGAAGAGGGTAGTTTAGAAGGATGCACACACACACACACACACACACACACTGAAACACAAGGAATTTACTAGAAAAATATGTAACTGTACAGATGGTGAGACAGAGTTTAGGGGGTGGGGAAGGGTCATTAATTTTTAGTTTGTTGTGGGTGAGCAGGGTGGGTGAGAGGGGTGAAGGGTTGGGTTTTACATATTTTCTGTCTATTCCCGATCTGACGATGAGCTGTGAAGCTTGAAAGCGCTAATCGGAATAATTTTTATATAGTGGTGTGCAATATTGATCATTCTGATTGTGATTTCTACCACTAACACAAATTTCTTCATTAAACGTCTGTTAAGATGTACAATCGACTACAGGTAATGGACAACAACAATGAGGTAATAAACGACAACAATAAGGTAAGTAATGTTTTTAAATATCTTAAGTTAAAAGTTAAATTGAAGAGGGTTTTAAGTAAAATATGGTTTAATAAACAATGTCTGGATAATAATGTCATCCCAAAGTACGCTCAAGTTAAAATTAAAAATAAGAACAGTGTAGCCAAAAAAGTAAAAGAACAAAGCGAGAAGTTGTGGATAAAACTGGAAATAAGGTCACTCTACGGCTTAATCAATAGATATAGTAGGGAATTATATGACAGACACATAGAATTATTAAGAATATACTCGTATGTAGAGTTAGAAGAAATATTATATAATTTTGGTTTGGGGTACGTAGAAAAGAAATTGGAAAATAAAAATAAAAAAATGGTAGATATGTTAAATAAATTAATAAGAAAGAAAGAAGTAAAAAAGGAACACCTCTCTAAGAATAACTATGAAAAAAGAATAATAAACCTTACAGAGGTAAATTTCAATACGGAAGAAAAAGAAATGTTAGCGAAAGGTTTAAAATACGCACCGCCACCAGAATTAAATCAAGAAAAAACGATTATTGAATGCGAAAGCATAATACAAAAACTAGGAAATGAAAATGATAAAAAAAGAATAAGGTGGGAAGTAGGGAATGTAGTAGATAAAATATTTAAGAAAAGTTTGTATAATTCAAAGAATGAACAAAAAACCAAAGCAACTGTAACTAAACTAAAGAATAAAATAAAGAAAATGATATTATAGTTAGGAAGGCGGATAAAGGAAATACAATGGTACTAATGAGAAAGGAAGAATACATAAAGAAAACGGAAGAATTTATAAGGGAAGGACCATACGAGGAAATAAAGTATGATTATACAAGTAAGTACCAGTCAAGGATAAAACAAATGGTGAAACAGATAACATTTATAGAAGAAAATAAGAAAAAGTATTTATTGGAAAGTAATCCAACAGCACCAACTTTTAAAAGTCAGGTTAAGATACATAAAGAAGGAAAACCAATTAGACCGATTGTTTCTTTTATTAATGCACCTATTTATAAAGTATCAAAGGAAGTTAGCAGAGTACTGAAAGAGAAATATGAATTTGGGACAAAATACAACATACAGAATAATATAAAATTGATAGAGAAATTAGAAAATATTAGCATTAATGTAAATACAAAATTGATATCACTGGATGTTAAGGACATGTTTACTAATATCACAGTAAATAGAGTTATTAAGTTAATAAACGATAATAATATGGGAGAATACAGGTATAAAAAGCAGTTGATGAAAGTAATTAAAGAATGTGTAAATCAGAACTATTTTAGGTTTAATAACAAGTTTTATATACAGAAAAAAGGTTTACCTATGGGGTCTTCATTATCCCCTATTCTTGCTGAAATATACATGAATGATTTTGAAAAGCAATTAATAACTTCCACTAAGTATAAAAACAATATGAAATTATGGTCTAGATACGTTGATGATGTATTAGTAATTTGGGAAGGAAGCATAGAAGAAGTGCATGAGTTTATAAAGGAGGTAAATAATAAGGATAAAAACTTACAATTTAAGGAAGATATAGGAGTTAAGCAAATAAATTACTTAGACTTAAACATAGAAATTAAGATAATGAGAAACTACAGTTTGGGATATTTAGGAAAGAGTCGTATTCTGATATAATTATACCAAGAGAGTCTTACCACCCATACAGATATAAAGTGGCGGCAATCAATTCCTTTTGTTACAGAGCTCGGAAGTGTTTAAAAGAGACCGAATCAAAAGATAGGGAGTTAAAAACGATAAAGGGAATTGTAAGGAATAATAATTATAACACCAACATAATGGATAAAGTTATGAAAAGGGTCAACATACAAAAAGCTAAAATAGAACCAGAACAAAAGAATTATGCAGGGTCATTGACATACATAGGTTCACATACTAGAAAAATTATAAAATGTTTTAATAAATATGGAGTAGATATAGCTATTAAAAAATGTGAAACGGTATTTGATAAGATAAGGAATAAGAATATAGACAAAAATTCCAGTATTACAGAAAAGCGGAATTTATAAATTAAAATGTAAAGACTGCAACAAAGTGTACCTAGGGGAGACAGGACGAAAATTCGTATGCAGGTTGTCTGATCACAAACGTGGAGAAGGTAATAGAACAACCAATTCGTTATATGCAAGACATTTCATAGAAGACAACCACAAGTTTGTTAATCCTTTGGAAGAATATGAAATTGTAAAAGTAGTAAATAACACAGTTGAAAGGAAGGTTAGAGAGGATTTAGAAATATTGAAAGAAAGAGAAAAAGGGTTAGACAATTTAATTAATATTAAAATTAAATTTGATAATGAAGAAATATTTTATAACATGATTAAGAAGTAAATGAGAGAGGGCAGATAGATAAGATTAAGAATTATATTTCATAGTTCTAATTGGTTGTTTTAAAATAAGGGTGTGTGACTGACCCACTTGTGTCATCCGAGAAAATTATTGAATAGAATGAAAATAAATAAAGAACAAAATAATAATGATCTACCAAAAGATCCTGAACTTATTAATAAATTTAATTCAAAACTTATTGTATTTAAAACTTTATTAATACAAATTATATAACGACTAGGAATATATCAAAACCCTATAGGTATAAATAATAATAAAATTAATGAACTTAATCAATTTAATGAAAACAATCCTGTTGATGGATCAAAAGTTGAAAATAAATTTGTTATCATGATCAGCTATATGAGTTATTAAAATTGCCAGTTAAATCTATTCTTGGAATTTTTATAAAAGAAAAATAAAGAAAAGTTATAATTAAAATAATAATTAACAAAAAAAAAAGAAAAAGAGAAAACATTAATTTATTGGAGATATTTGTGGAATAGAAAAATACTATTCTTAATTTTTTGAATCTGACAGATTGATGTTTTATAATAAACTAACTTTTCGTCATAAAAAGTAATCGTTAGTTACTATAAATTGGTTTAAGAGACCATTACTTACTTTCAGTCACTTAATGAATAATTCATTAATCAATTAATAAAACAATTTACACCAACTCTTTCAATAACAATAGGTATAAATCTATGATTTGCTCCACAAATTTCAGAACATTGACCAAATGACATGCCAGGTCGATTAATAAATATTCTTGCTTGATTTAATCGGCCAGGCACGGCATCTACTTTAATTCTCATGGATGGTATAGCTCATGAATGAATAACATAAAATGATGAATCTAATAATCGAATTTGTGTACTAAAAGGTAAAATCGTTCGATTATCTACTTCTAATAAACGGAACTCTCTAATTGATATCTCATTCTGAGATTTCATATAAGAATCAAATTCAGTATTTAAAAAATCTGAATATTCATATGATCAATATCATTGATGACCAATAATTTTTAGAGTTATTAAAGGTTTGTTAATTTCATCCAATAAGTATAACAATCGTAAGGATGGAAATGCAATAAAAATCAAAGTTAAAGCTGGAAGAAGTGTTCAAAAAAATTCAATTAATTGTCCTTCCAATAAAAGTCGATTAACAATATTATTAAATATAATAACTGTTATTTTATAAGTAACCATTGAAGTAATAATAATTAAAATAATTAAAGTATGATCATGAAAAAATATTAATTGTTCCATTAATGGTGATGTAGCATCTTGCATATTAATATAAGATCAATTAGAAATTTCTAACAAAAATTATTTTATACATGAATCTTAAATTCATTGCACTTCATCTGCCATATTAGAATTTAACTAATAATGGAATCTCACTATACAAGTGCTCAGACGGGGGAAGTTTCTGTAACCATTCAATGGAAGAATTTATATTAATTGAATATAAAATCAATCGATGTGAAATAAATCTTTCTCAAATAATAAACAATAAAAATAAAATTCCAATAAATGAAATTCTTCTTCCAATAGAAGATATAATATTTCATGATATAAATGCATCAGGATAATCTGAATACCGACGTGGTATGCCTCTCAATCCTAAAAAATGTTGGGGAAAAAAAGTTAAATTTACCCCAATAAATATAATCAAAAAATGAATTTTTAATCAATTAGAATTCAAAGATAGTCCAGTAAATAAAGGATATCAATGAATAAATCTTCCCAAAATTGCAAACACTGCACCTATTGATAACACGTAATGAAAATGAGCCACAACATAATATGTATCATGCAATACAATATCAATTGATGAATTAGCCAAAATCACTCCAGTCAATCCACCAATAGTAAAAAGAAAAACAAATCCTACTGCTCATAAAATCGAAGGTCTTATCTTGATTTTGACTCCTCTCAAAGTTGCTAATCGTCTAAAAACTTTAATTCCAGTTGGAACAGCAATAATTATTGTAGCAGAAGTAAAATAAGCCCGTGTATCAACATCCATGCCAACTGTAAATATATGATGTGCTCAAACAACAAATCCTAAAATACCAATCGATATTATAGCATAAATTATTCCTAATGACCCAAAAGATTCAATTTTTCCTCTCTCTTGAGTAATAATGTGAGAAATTAATCCAAACCCAGGTAAAATTAAAATATATACTTCAGGGTGCCCAAAACATCAAAATAAATGTTGATATAAAATTGGATCCCACCCACCTGAAGGATCAAAAAAAGAAGTATTTAAATTTCGGTCAGTTAATAACATTGTAATTGCACCAGCCAAAACTGGTAATGAAAGCAATAATAAAAAGGCAGTAATTAATACCGCCCATACAAATAAAGGTAACCGATCCATATATATTCCCGCTGAACGTATATTAAAATATCGGTATGGAGAACCATACATGACTTCCATATTCTAAGATTTATATTTAAAATCATTTTCAGCCAAACAGCCAGGCTGTGTCTTACCTGCCTTTTTATTGCTGTATTAAATGAAAAATATTATATTACATTAAAATGAAAAAATCATTTTTGAAATAAAATATTTTCATAGAACCTACTAACGCTGGGGAAATCTGAGGAGCCAATCAGAGTTGGGCCTATCTGCTGAATTTGGGCCTACGTCACTCTGCTGAATTTGGTGGAAAGCCCTGTCACTGTCGTCAAAGTATCAGCCTTGACCGGGTCCTCTTTTTCTGCAAAATGGGAGAGGCTTGAGATGGAGTGAGTGACATGGTCCCCACCTCAATGAAGAACCCATTGTTTTATAAAAATATATTTAAATTTTGAAAACTGAAAATTCTTTTCTTGTTGTAAATATTTATATTTTATAATCAAAATGACTTTATTTTTGTTACCTCGCAACAAAATTATTTTATTTTCAACAATTACCATTGTTTCAAAAAGTTTAAATAAATTTTCAAGTACTTTACTCTTGTTAAAACGTAAAAGGTTGCAGGTAAACTACCCCTTCCCCTTAACCGATCTTCACCAAAATCAAAAGTCCTTGAGACCTCTACAATTCAGGGATGTATGCAAAACATTATTTGATTCTGTTTGAACTTGCGGCTGTTATCGTTTGCCATATAAAATACCCTTGTTAAAAAAACGTTGTAGGTAAACTACCCCTTCCCCTCAACCGATCTTCACCAAAAACAACAAGTCTTGAGTACTCTACAAATCAGAGCTGTATGCATAAAATTATTTGATTCTGTTTGAACTTGCGGCTGTTATCGTTTGCCATATAAAATACCCTTGTTAAAAAAACGTTGTAGGTAAACTACCCCTTTCCCTTAACCGATCTTCACCAAAAACAATAGGTCTTGAGAAGTCTACAATTTAGGGCTGTATGCAAATAATCTTTTGATTCTGTTTCAATTTGCGGCTGTTATCGTTTGCCATAGGAAATACCCTTGTTAAAACATAAAACGTTACAGGTAAACTACTCCTTTCCCTTAACCGATCTTCACCAAAAAAATAGGTCTTGAGAACTCTACAATTCAGGGCTGTATGCGAAACATTATTTGATTCTGTTTGAATTTGCGGCTGTTATCGTTTGCCAAAAAAAAAAAAATTCCCTTGATAAAAAAAACCGTTGCTGGTAAACTACCCCTTTCCCTCAACCGATCTTCACCAAAAACAATAGGTCGCGAGTACTCTACAAATCAGGGCTGTATGCAAAAAATTATTTGATTCTGTTTGAATTTGCGGCAGTTATCGTTTGCCATAGAAAAAAAATCTATAGACAGATAGACACACAGACAGACACACACACAGACACTTTTCGGAAAACGACTTTTTTTCATGTTTTGAGTGTAGTAGAATCAGAATCTGCAATAATCTCGAACACGATTTTTTTTGCCATCACCATACTTCCATTCCTTAAGGAATATGGAAGTAAAATTGTTCTAATAAAATTAACTGCACCCAAGATTGAACTAGCCCCGGCCAAATGCAAAGAAAAAATAGTTAAATCAACACAAGATCCTGAATACGCGATACCTCTTGACAATGGGGGATAGACTGTCCAACCAGTACCTGCTCCTCTATCAACTATTCTACCAATTAATAATAATTCCTGTACCTCGAACAGCTCCTTAAGGAATTCCATGGGGAATCTGTCGGTACCGTTGTATATGATGTTATGGTTAGGTCCATTAATTTTGTTCATCGTGCCACACTCACCTTCCATTAACTGTCCCTGTAGTCTCTCCTGGTTCTCCTTTACCTGTGTTAAATGACATTTCAATTCTTCTATTCTCGTAGTCTCTTCTTTAGTGGTTTCGTCCAACTTCTGTTCCGTTGAACGCTGTCTCCCGTCGACATCTTCCAAATTCGGCATCATGTTGTTGTTTGTGTCACCTTGTTCTTGTTGTTTCTACCGTATGGTATCATGTATTTCGGACTTTAACTCTTCATGTTTCTTATTAGAGTCTTTGACGTGAGCATCAATTTAATTATGAATTTTTTTAACAGTTGTTTGGGTACTCTGGATCGCTACTATCCATTCCTGGCGATCGGTTTCTCGTGCTTCCCGTATCTCTTCGTATTTCTTATTCGCGTCTTCTTTCAACTCTTTTACTGTATCTTCTTGTTTCTTTTGTAAATCACTGATCTTTCCTTCCCAGGCCTGCTGGTATTCTCGTAACTCGGACCGTATCTGCGTAAGCTGTTCCGCTGACTGTCGTTTCATCTCTTCCTTATGCTGGTCGTGCTTTTCATTTTGTTTTTCTATCTTTTCGCTAATTAATCTACTATTCTCTTCTTGTTTCTCTAACTTTTCACTAATTAATCTACTATTTTCTTCTTGTTTCTCTAGCTTTTCGCTAATTAATCTACTATTTTTTTTTTAATTAATTGATTACTTTCTTCTTGTTTCTCGCTCTGTTGTCGGATGAAATCCATTAACATTTGTAGATTCACGTCTTCTGCTTTGGACGCTTGTCCTCGCGCCCTTTCCTCTTGAATCTCTACAGCGCTATTTGGTTCGATAGGTGTGGTATTTTCTTCATTGTTTACCATACCTAACTGGTTATTAATTTCGAATTCTACGCTATCGGAATTGCTAGCCATCTTTGCTTTCCTACGCGTAATCATTCAAGCTAGTTTATAACACTAATACTTATTTCTATTTCTTATTTTATGCTAATCTATCTACTTCTACTACTGCCTGATCTTTGCCAAACTTGTACGTATCAATTATTTTTATTATTAAGTATCATGCCGTGCGGTTGGGCGCCATTTACATACAGTAAATCTTTATGCATATTTAAATATTTGCATAAATTAATTAACCTTTACGATTAATATAATTAATTGTGTTTGTTGATCAATCAATTAATTTAGCTTCGAGCCACGCGTTGGGCAGCCATTTACATACAGTGTTTATTTTAATATATCTTGCCAAACGTTGGTAGCGTCATTTGCAATGTTGCGATAAAGGCAATCCTTTATCATCTACAATAGACGTGTATAATTAAAATTTGTTTACTACATAATTAACTATGCCCCGCGTGTTGGGATGCCATTTATAATGATATTAATTAAATCGCTTAGCAAAAAGACTCTTAAGTAAAATTAATTTATGTTCTCAAAGATAACTTTAATAAGTGGGTTTTCTGTAATAATGAACGCATGTGTTTAAATGTACGTAAATAGCTAATGTATTATTCATTACGTAAGTTTATAATCATACATATAAAAACGTTTGCTGAACCTGTAAATACACACATATATCTTAAAACAAGTTCTAGTTCATATGATAGCTGAAAAAGACATACATACATAAATCATGGTATACAACAATTCAAATAATAATTAATTGATGCGTTCATTAATCCCAGATAGTTTTGTTTACACGTCCATTATCTATAATTTTAACTCTATTTGTTTTTATCAAATTTATTTAAAACTTCCCAGGGTAGGGATTCTTTGAAAGAATCAGGACAGTAGTAGTTACTTAAAGTAATAAATTAATAATTATTACTTGAAATTTAGAATATCCGTTTTATGGTCCATCGGCGTCCGATCTCTTTGTTATGGTAAAGACAGAAAGGCACATCTTGTTGAATGACGTTGAATGCACAATCACTTGTATACACCCACGAGAACTCGCGTCATTTATAGAGTTGTGTAGATATGCTATTGTTTCAGTGTCAGTTTGTGTAAATCACCCTAAATAAGTGTTGTATGTTCATTTTCGCAAATTTAATGTTTATGTCCGTTCGCCACTGAAACTTGCTCGACCTATTATCGATGTATATACGATTATATTGTTTCGTTCAAGTATTACATGTTCTATTATATTTAATATAATTCAGTAACACTGGCTAACTGTATGTTTGTCTAATCTGTATAATACACTAGTAATGTTTTTTGTATGTACCGAGATTGAATTGTTCACTCAGATTCTTAATGATATTGATTAATACATAAGTTCGTTAAGTCGTACTTTGAATTCTACAGTTTGAAAATCACTAAGTCCGAATACTATAACATGACGATGTCACTAAGTCTGTTAACTTATACGAAACTAAGCACAGTAATACCGCGTAACATAGTTCACAGTAATAACAGTAATATATATTCACAAATTGTAATAAGACTCATACTGATACTAAACTTGATACTAAGACCGATACTTAGCCGAAGACTGACTGATATTGAATAACACTGAGATATACTGAGAGATACTGAGACTCTCCCCGTGTTAGACAGTTAGTTTATCAACTTGTCCCTACTCAAATTTTGTCTTGGGGCTGTCCAAGCCTTTTCTTATTTGTGATAGGTCAGTTCAAAGTTTTCTCGGAATATTTCGTCCCACTTCTCCAGGGTTTTTGGTTTCTGTTCCATGATTCGTTTTGGCTTTTGGTTACCATAGAAACTGTCCTCTCCACCGGTGTTCTTCGCAAGACTTGTACTCTAATAGGTTGTCAGACATCCCCAGAGTTTTCCTGTTCAAACGTTGACCTATTTCGCAGAATTTCTAGCGATTAAGCGCCTGTCGATGACTCTTTCGTGTGGGGCATACGCAGTGTTGTCCTAACTCGTACACATCTGTTATTAAGTTCTTTTGAAGAATTGTTCGATCCCACACCACTTTTTTTTAACTATTAATAACTTCTGACATATGTTGTCTGGTGAAGTCACCCTGACTTTCTACCCGTAAATTGCGTCTGTCACGTAAACGTTACCTCCAGCTGTGCAGCTTAACTCGAGTCTTTTCAACTATTTACTTCTTCTATTGTCTCTCTTAAAGTGCAGCATGTTCACTCCTTTGTAACATTCTGTCCCCTTTTTTGCAGTACCGTCGTATTCTGACGTAACAAGAGCGGACGTACGCCTTATTTCTCCGTACACGTGTGAGTGTCCTCGTCTGCTTTTTGTCGAATGTTGTGGGTAATAATTTTTAGGCAAGCTTCTCCTGTCATCTCGTACTTTCATATCTATTGTTGAGTAGAACCTGACATCTTCCTATTGTCTGCTAGCGACGCTGGTCTGACATCTTCACATTGTCTTATTTATTGCTTTGACTAGAAGTCGTTGACACAACTGCGTGTAAACAAAATTAGTCGAGGAGAAAATTTGAAATTTTTAAATTTTCGCTCGTTATAACCTTGTGTAAATCCTTTATTAAATGTTAATGATTCACTCAGCATATCCTCGAATTAATTGTGGCTTTCCTGTATCTCATCTATAACGAGATAGCAAGTGAGTGGGCGTGAAAAAATCGTACACAACACGGCCTTTACGCTTCGCGGGATTTTCAATGAGATTAATCAGTTTCAGTAAACGTACCGTCCGAGTACACGAAGTAGCAATGAAACATCTGTGTTTTTTCATGATTCGTCATGAATTAAACTAACCCAGTGGCCATGTCCGAACTCGATCATGTCAAATGGTCCGAAGTTATGTGCAATCGGACTCAAAGGTGCCTCCCCCCAAAGGTCATAGCTCAATCCCCCCTCCAGTATTCCGAAATCCCGCCCAAATTTGATTTCGTGGGTAGGGAGAAAAACAATACAGGAGTATGGAATAACCCCAGTTAACGGTGGATCTTGGGGTTTTATCCAAAAAGTTTTGAAAAACTAAAGCAATTTAAGAAATTATTGGAATCGAAAATCTAGTGTTATTCATTTTATCAATACCAAAAGATTTTCTAGTAGGCCTATACCAAATCAATAACTAAATTATGAGAAACGTAAAAGCCTAATCAAACCTGGCCTAACATAATTAGTAGTGCATTAGGACTTATTAAGATTATCTAACTTGATTTTATAATTGCATTCTTTTTCTTCACTTATTTGTTTGATTTACGACGCCCCTGGTTTCACAGCTGGTATAAATACATGTAACTGCTATTTCTAACAAGGGATTATGAAAGGAAAAAGATGATTATTAATGGCAAGGAAGGTTTAGTAATAAAATAAAAAATAAAATACGTGCGGGGGGATTTAAAAATTAAAGAAAAATTTGAGTACCGCAGATATCCCCCCCCCAATTTCGATGGTGCGACTTGCACCATTGCACCATGCTGTGGGCACCCCTGACCGGACTTTATATTCCCAATGATCGTCCCATATTCATGCATTCTGTGTACATGAAACGTTAGACCCAACGTTATACCAAGACCGCACAAACCTTCTCACCTTTCACAAAATAACAAATACGCTAGACAAACTCACGACGCTTGTTAAAAAGCTCTGCTCAAGTGAAAGAAAGTATGATAGAGTATTTTGACAAGAATACAATGTTAGATAACGCATTGTGCTTTTAATTGTGTTCTCGCTGGAAACTATTAATATTCGACGCGCTGTATACATAGAGACACATGTACCACTATCAGATGTTACTTGTACGAGTCCCCACAAGTATGATTTATAGCCTTTTTGCGTTTCTAGCAATTGATTTTTTACAAGAAAAACTCTGCAGACATATCCTGTGACGTAACGATTAGTTTCTTTTGTTTAAGTTCCTGATGCAATACAAAGCCCCTCACCTACATCTTCTGTTTCTCCGCGGTAAACGAACATTGTTTCACAAGATTGTGTGAAACGATTTGGGGAACGCTGGAAAGTAAATGTAGAATAGAAACCCAAATAAAATTTTATAAAACAATGACAATACCTACATTTCTGTATGGTTCTGAAACTTGGGTCATAAATAAAAAACATGAACAGAAGATACAAACATCAGAAATGAAATGTCTGAGATCAGTTAAAAGGTGTAATAGACGATACAAGAAATGTCGAGATAAGAAGTGATTTAGATATTTTTGCAGTTAATAAAAGGATTAAAAAACACAGAAGAAAATGGATTCAACACATAAATAGAATCCAAGAAAGTAGAATACCGAAGATGGCGAAAAATGATGTACAACCCTAGAGGCAGAAGAAAAGTTAGCAGACCTATTAAAAGGTGGACTTTGGAATAGAAACAGGCCGCTAAAGCCTAAAACCGTTAAGAAGAAGATGATGATGATGATACAAACTCTGCTTAAATTTAGTTAATTGAGTTTCCTACCAAATAGAATTTATATTTTCACAGTGTAATGTCTTTTCCAGTTGGTCTGAAGTTTACGTGAGTGGCCACGACGGCGCTTTGGGTTGTACAAACGAACCTGATCTCCTTCTTCGAAATCCACACTATTGCTGCAAATGTTATACCGAGTTTTCATTTTATCACTGGCTATCTGCAGTCGTCCTCTTTATCAAGCGGTTCATTTCTCGCAGTTGCTTTTATAATTGCGAGGAATATTTCTGCGGCTATTGGAACTGAGTCTCAGGTGATACGAACATCCATTTAGATGATGAGGATGCATTTCTTTAGTCATGCATTTGTAAGTTGCTATTTACACTTACTGTCTTCTAGTCTAGGTCCTAGTAGATAAACTTTCTTACAAGGAAGATAGAAGTTAATTGTAATCGATACGTTCCAATCAATAGTACAACGATTTGTAACTCGCTAACTCCATAGCAAAAAATACAATCAAATCATGAGGCATTATAACATTTCTTGGTTTGTTTCATGTCAGTCAGTCCGGGTGTATACTGCCAGCTGAGAAATTAATGAAAGCGAAATTATGGTACTCTCCCAATATCTGTACCAGCACTACATTATCGATTGTATCGATAGACCACGACGTAAAGAAGAAGAAGTGTACTAATTGTAAATTATTCTATTTCTTAATATAAAGCAAAAATACGTGTTGCTTTCTGGTACGAAGGCATGCACGGCCGGAGTCATTTTGATCAAAATTACTTCCCGGGCTGTTTGGCCATGGTCCAAAGTTTATGACAAAACCAAACGTTTCCACTAAAGATGGTAGTCGGTGGCCCTGCCGAAACTTCTGGTTTTGTCATAAACTTTGGACCACGGCCAAACAGCCCGCGAACTAATTTTAATCAACACGTGTTGTTTTCTTTTGTGCGGTTAGCCAATAATGGTTTTCGGTTTTTAGCCTACTGTTCAAAGAAATAAAAGAAAAATAAAAGGTTAGGAAAAATATGACGTTTAATGTAGACACACAATGCTTGAAGTAAGGAAACATTAAAAACAAATAATATAACGTATTTTTAATTAAAACAACAGAAAATAGGCTATAAAGTGAAAACTACAATCATTTCTGAATAGTAAGGTTAAAAAAAAGAACAACATATGTTTATTAATAAATGAAAACAAGATATGTTATTCGTTATGTGACCATTATTCTTTTATGTTTTCAGCCAAATCTCGAAAACTTCAGTGCAAATGAGTTTTGTGCGAAACACACACAAAATTAGAAACGTGTTCTAAGAAACGTGTTACATCTTACCTTATTTTGAGTCGTTTGCTTTTCCAGTGATCTGCACAAAAACCGAGTATTAATGAAAAAACAAACAAGTTAATATTGGGAAACGAGTTTTGCTTCAAAAAGGAAGACATAGGCTATATAGTATGCTCTTGGGCCACTCCGCATTAATTCGAGTTGTTTCTTTTACGATGATTTCACAAGAAGCTAGTATTATTTTAAAGGCATGTTAGTTTCTATCTGTAATTTTAGTTTGCATGTTAACTTAACAACGTCAACTTTTGACGTCGCAGGCGCACATCCAAGTTATACTATTGCTAGTAACATTTTTCGTAAAAAATATAACAATGAAACACGATTGCAATCGTCAACAAAATATTTTATAACATGCACAAGTAAATTTTCACGATTTCTGTTATCTCACTAAACTTATATGCGATATTCCATACGTATCGATGCCAATAATTGCATAATCGAAACAGCGAAAATGAGTGTGGGTATGGTTATTTGGAAAGTACCAAAATTATTTATATTATTAAAAAATACACTTAGTTATAAAATAAAATTAATATGATTTATAAGATAATTAATTACTTTTTAATAAATCAATAATTACTTTCGTATAATTAATTATAAATTACTTTTTTTCATGTAAGTTAATTACTAAATTAATTATCCTGTACCATCCAACTTTCGAAAGAAATTCACGTTGTTGCAATGGTGACGTGGCGCACTCTAGCGTGACGTACGCGTTTGCGCGCTCCCAACGCTGTGCAAACCTCACACAACACACAAGGCATCAGTTCAGTGCAGGGTTGCCAGGTTTGGGGACTTTTCCCTACACTGGCGAAATTTAAAGCCTCAAAATGGAAAGTGGTGAAATGGTGGGGATTTGTGTAAATGTGGCGAATTGATGGCGATTTCAAATAATGCTGATGTGACCAAACTGCAGTACAGAAATCCTGCAAAGTTTACAAAACTACAAAATATTTATGGAGGTGCTATAAGAGCACTGTGATTTTGGAAAGTAAAAATCCAAACCTCCCACTTGAATAAATACAAAATTGCAGAGAGAATTACTTAAAGTTTTATGTTGTATGTGCACACCAAATTTATAGCCGATTTCCTTTTAACAGTGCCTATGTTCAAAGCCTAAAACATCTAGAATTTCTAGATAGGAAAAAATTAAAGACATTCAGTCACTGGCTTCGCCAGCAGGAGCAGATTTCGGGAAAAGTACTGAAATAAACATGGTAAATCTAGACAGGAAATAGAGAGTTCTTAGAAATACAAATATTAACACTGGTACAGATGAAAGTTTATTAAGCTTTTAGTGAGAAGTTAAAAATGCAATGAACGCGAATGCTACTGAAGTTTTTCCAAGTTTAAATAATTTTGTGGCTTACCTGTTTACTTTACCACATCGTAGTGGATATGTTGAAAGGATTTTTAGTGCAGTCAATATTAATAAAACAAAACAGAAGTAAATTGGGTACTGAAACCAACACAGCAACTTTTGACCATGAAATTGACCATGAAAAATATCTTTTTTTAGAGTTAGATTGGTACAATTTGTCAAGCAAATAAAAACTCCACGTTATCGGAAAAAATCTTTCAGTTTCAGATTGTTAAAAGTTACTGTACGTGAACTGTCTATATTTGTGTCTATTATACAATAAACAAAAAGCAGCAACGTAAATTTAGTAACTGCACTGGACCTTGCCCTACTGATGGGCGCGGAGTCGGGCCAGGCGCAAAGCGAAAATCCCTTCCCCTCCGCCCCCCCGCCCCAAGATGAGTCAGTCACTGGGTCACTGCACTGCACCTGCGCCTTCTTGGTTTTAGCAACGAATATAGACGTAACTAGAAGAACACGTCTTATGGAGCGAGTGGGGTCAGCTTTCTGGGGTGTTAAACCGTAGTTCATCACCCCGGCAACTAGATGGCGCTGGCGTTTCCAAGTAATTTTTTGTATTATACAGCGAAATTTAGTAAATATCAAACATTTTCGTTAATATATAATTGGAAAAACCTACAACTTATCAGATAAAAAGTGGTAGATGAAAAAATGTTTGTAGGGGTTAGACTAGACACAACATCCAAAATTTTTTCACGTTTGTTTGACACACTGGGTACGAAGGAATGAATCAAATAAATGCAGCCTACTCAAAAAATGCACTTTTGATGCATTCTTTATTATGCAGTGCGCAAAAGAATTTTAAAATATACAAGAACATGCGTCTTATTATTACAAATATTTTTTTCATCTACCACTCTCTTATACAAAAAGTAGTAGCATTGTTTCAACTACGCTTTTAATAACCCAGAAGTGTGCTTCTAGTAACGTCTATATTCGTTGGTTTTAGCAAGCTTGTCATAACTTGAATAGTACTCATACTCATACCCCTCCCACCGCGCCCTGCCGCGGCCACCTCAGTCTATTGCTCTATTCTAGTTTGTTCTGTTGGTTTTGTTGAGACTCAGTGTAATTACAGTCGCTGGTATTATTTCCTATTGTAATTTGTGAACTAAATGATTTTCACACTCAGCGATTAGACGACACTTATAGTGTTTGTGTTGTTACTTGTTGATGTTGGCGTTGCTTCTGTTGTACGGGTAAGAATGATTTCAATAAAATGTACCATAGCTTAGCCTACATTAACCCTAGAATTGGCGCATGTTATTCCCCGTGGTG
The DNA here is from genome assembly GCA_034769895.1 of Magicicada septendecula. Classification (NCBI taxonomy): domain Eukaryota; kingdom Metazoa; phylum Arthropoda; class Insecta; order Hemiptera; family Cicadidae; genus Magicicada; species Magicicada septendecula. The sequence continues at coordinate 307,465,766 of CM068373.1, read as the reverse complement.
GCGTGGCGGCCAATTTTTCCCTTTTTGTACAGTTTTTGAAAACACTACATATTATTATTATTATAACACGGTATTATTGCAAAACAATACATTAATTATACTATTTACTCTTCAACATCACGAAAACGTCAGTGAATCAAACAATCAATGGAGGTTACCGTGCGAACTTGACTCCAGCTGTCAGAAATAATTTCCCAAAATTCGTTCTGTCTTTACTGCCAGACTGACAAAGCCAAATAGGCCTAACTAATATCACTGTGTTCACCGTTTCATTTTCAAGCCCTACAGAAAATAAAAAAAATACCGGCAGAAAGAAGAAGAACGGGCCCGTTCCCCCATTGGTATAACTTATATTCCTACTGGTTCATTTTTAGCGGAAGTGGTCGTGGTTGAAAATGTCCAATTTCAGCAAGTGTCAGCTGATTTTGTTGCGCAAGTCTGCTGACTAAAATAGTCCCGATTTCAAAATTAGTTTACGTAAATATTTTAATCACAAGTTTCATGAATATGGTATCAATTTTGTTTTTATAATTGGATGAGCGATCGCGTACACGGAAAACCCGAAGCACTGTAAATACAAGTGAGCCTCTCGCGGTAAGAAAAAAGAAACGATGTCTGCGACGTTTTAACGCTATCACCGAATTTTCGGTGAACGCAACTGTCGGCACTGAACATAAACACGAATTTCGTAATATTTCGTGTTTATGTTCAGTGCCGACAGTTGCATTCATCGAAAAATTCGGTGATAGCGTTAAAACGTTGCAGACATCGTTTCTTTTTTCTTACCGCGAGAGGCTCACTTGTATTTACAGTGCTTCGGGTTTTCCGTGTAATCCTATTAATCAGGATTCAAAAAAACGTTTTGGCCGTCTGTGTGTCTGTAACAATGACAATGACAGCGGCAGCGCCCAAACAAATTTACCGATTATGACCAAACTTGGCACACAGGTCCTTGGGCAGTGGGCACAATATCTTGGCGGAGTTCGTTAATGTTTGAGATTGGTCGAGTAGTTTTTAAATGGCAGCCATTTACAACTGCAATACAATGTAAATTAAATGGGAATGGTTTGTTTCGTCATTGATTTTGAAGAAGGAAGTGATCCTGAGCTAAGTCATTCCACAATGGGCAGGCAATCTACTGATCTTGAAAAACCCAGCACATCTTGCACATCTAATTATAATGAAAATGATGCATTAAATACTACTGATGTGGGAATAGAAATTATCTACGAGGATCCCAAAAAATGGCCAGCAAATTTTCGATCAGACACAGTTCGTTGTAAACTTGTTGAACGAGGCCCACAAACAATTGACTTAGATAGCTGCAAATTCCCCTGTGCAGATGATGGAAGACACTTTTCTCAGAAATGGGTTTATAAAATTCTACCAAACGGGGAAAAAGTAAAAAGGCAATGGTTGTTGTACAGCCAGTCTAAGGACGCACTGTTTTGTTTCCCTTGCCTTCTCTTTTCAAAAGACGACAAAAAGGACAAATCTGCTTTCTCTAATATTGATGAGCGATTCAATGATTGGAGATACTTGAACCCATTTATTGTCAATCACGAAAGGTCGATACCTCACCGACATTCTTATGTCATTGGAAAGAATTAGAAATTGTACTGAAAACTAGTAGATCTGTTGATGCAGAACATCAAACATTGATACAAGCTGAAGCAGAAAAGTGGTGCAATGTTCTCAAATGTATTGTGGATGTAATTCTCCATTGTGCCAGGAATAACGTACCTTTAAGAGGAGGTTCCGATTCGATCAGTGACAGCAACTGTGGTGTATTTCTGAGTACATTAGAACTTATTAGTCACTACAATCCTCAACTATCTAAGCACATAGAAAATGTTAAAAGTGGAAAACATGTTACAAGCTATTTTTCACCTCTAATTCAAAATGAGGTCATAGACATTTTGGGAAATAAGGTTCGATCTGAAATACTGAAGAATGTAAAAAGTGCCAAGTATTTCTCTATTATGTTTGACTGCACTCCGGACACAGCACATTTAGAACAAATGAGTGAAATAATAAGGTATGTTAACATTAAGAATGGGAAATGCTCAGTTGAAGAAAGTTTTGTGGACTTCATCATAAGTCACCAGAAAAAAGAAAGAGGGTTATCACAAGAAATATTGCAAAAGTTAAACAATGACGGCTTGGATATTCAGAACTGTCGTAGTCAAGGCTTTGACAACGGCTCAAACATGGCAGGAAAATATGAAGGCGTTCAAGCGCACATATCCCAACTAAACGACCTTGCTAAATTTGTGCCTTGTGCAGCACACAGTATTAAACTCGTTGGCGTGCACGCCGCGGAAGTGTCAATTATGATGACAAGTTTTTTGGAAAAGTGTTGGAGTTTTTCAACTTCTTTAGTAGCTCTACCTTAAGATGGGAGTCTTTGATTGGTTGTCTCAAAACTACCCTTAAGAGACATTGTGATACAAGATGGTCTTCCAGGCGTCAAGCTGTGACAGCTCTTAAGAAGAACTTATCATCTGTACACAAAGTTTACAAAACATGGCTGATAGAGACAACGACTGCGACTGGAACACTGACACACTGTCTGGTGCTATGAAACTTCTTAGACAAATTTATTACGAATTTGTGTGCCTTTTAGAGATGTGGTCTGATGTTTTGATAAGTTTGGACTGCACCAACAAGTCACTGCAAGGAAAGGGCACAACTCTTGACGTAGCATCAAGTTTGCTCTAAGGTTTGGCAAAAAAAGTTGAAGACCTACGTAAAGAAGGAATTAAAAAATACACAGAAAAAGCCAAAGCTATTTGTGATTCCATGGCCATCCAAAGCAGTTTTGCTGTTAAGAGGCTGAGAAATGTCAAGAGGATGGCTGGGGAGACGGCTGAAGACGAAGCACACTTGTTGAGTTCTGATAAATCATTTGAGATAGAATGTTACACTGTATTTGATAGAATTGTAAGTGAAATGGAAAAGAGGGCACACATTTACCACACAGTTTCATCAGACTTCAGTTTTTTGTCAGGAAAGTCCTTAAGTGAATGCTCTGTTTCTTTTCTTGAAAAGTGTGCAGCTGATCTTGGTGCGATATATAGCAGAGACATTGATAGAGTTGACCTAGTTAACGAAGTAGCTGCTTTCAAGTTTCACGCAAAAGAGCTGGTGAAGAACATTTACAAGGCTTCCCATTTGGATATTCTGAAAGTTATTTCAAACTATGGATTAAGAGATGCTTATCCAAACATCGAAATAGCATTTAGGATATTTTTGACAATGCCCGTCAGTGTGGCGTCTTGCGAGCGTACTTTCAGCAAGCTGAAGATAATCAAAAACTACTTACGGTCAAGTATGTGTGAAAACAGATTGACAAACTTAGCTATCCTGTCCATAGCATATGAGATTGCTTCAAAACTTGATTTTAGTGAAATAATTAGTGAGTTTGCCTTGCTGAAAGCAAGAAAGGTAAAGTTTTAGTTCCATGGTTTTCTGCTGTATACTGTATGTAACAATTTGTAAAAGCAATATATTTGTTTACTGAAGAGTTTCAATTTGTTATTTACAGCCCCCAGAGCCAGAAAAAATGGTACCTGCAGTTACAACAACAGAATGTTGTAAGTGCAAGTCCTGAATTCCTGTGTAAAAAAAATCAAGATAAATTATAGAACTAAAGCACCGACTAAAGTTATGAATTATTTCTCTGGTAGTTTTTGTTATAATCAATACCTCATCAGTTACAGTAGTGTGATATAATCTAACTGTTAACTAAAGAAGGCCCACTGTAAATTGATGTAACTATCAATAAAAATATTTTGCATTTTTTTTCTCATTTTCTCATATTGCAGGTTGCAGAAGCTGCTATAGTTTACTTAAATACTGTTACTAGAAGTTTAGTTTTTATTCTAAAAAAGTTTGTAATTGTATATTACCTAACTTAATGTAGTGTAAATATTAAGTTTTAGTAGGTCTTACCATGTACTGTACTTTGGTAACTACGTTTTTTTTGTTTAGTTACTTTTTACATAGTTCAATCACCTGCAAATTAGGTTTTATACCTCCTACAGATTCCACCACTTTTAGTTAGTTTTTAAAAATAGTTTTCAGTTCAGTCTTTCTCTTACAGTAGTAATGCTTTTATATTCAGATAATATAGAATTTTACAGAAATTCGGCCAAAAGGTTACCTTGAAAAGAGGCAAAAACTTGGCTCAAAAAGCTTAAAAAACTACCATTTTTGCACTTTAATTATAAAAATTATCCGGGGGAGAAACCCCGGACCCCCGCTACACAGGTGGGTATTCCAGACCCCCCAGACCCCCCGGTATTGGTACTGGGGCGCAGCTTTGTCAAAATTGCCAAGGGCGCAGGAGTACCTTGTTACGGCCCTGAGTTCAAGTAATACATACTTGTACTTCACTGTACAAAAACCTGTAGTATATGGGTGTTTTGTTTCTGTAATTCGTTTGTTTCCTTTTTGCCAAAGGTTTTATGCCTGGTAGATGTATTATAATATTGTTTTCTTTTAGTGTTTTGAGAAGGACTCGAAACAATTTGATTTTATGGTCTTTTCCCAAATATGAAGGTTCTGGTTGTACACCTTGTCTGACTCATTAGTACAGGATTGTTCAGTACCAGTACAATGGTTACACTTTTCTGATATATCTATCTGATTATACGTTCACATGACTATCTTATCTTGATATCTTGAAGATCATTTTGCTCTCATATATCAATATAATCTTTTCTAATCAATTCTGGTTGGAAAACAGCGGAAGTCATACATTTCCTTCTTTTCATTCCATTCAAAGAGCTAAGTCAAAAATTTTCTTCCCTCTACTCGTGTTAGGAAAACTTACTATAATTCAAATGAATATAGTACGTCCCAAAATAAAGAACTTGTTGAAAATAATTAACACATTACATAAAGCTAGTTACTACTATAGCAAATGTTAAAATAAAAATAGTTTGTAAAAAATTAACATTGGAAAACCATCATATGCTCTGAAACACACACGAAAACCAAACATAAACATGGTTTGTCTAAAACATAATTGTAAATAATATGATAACAAGGTTGGTCGCGTAATGAGAGAAATTCTCACAAAGCTGTAATGCTTGAACAAACCTACTCCCAAAATTCATAGACACTACAGAACCGTTACACAGCCAAACTGGGAGCTTTGACAGTGGCTCCTAGGGAAGGAGACATCCCTATCACTTGCCACTTCTCTGCACACTTCGTGTGGAAAAATCATACTGAGATAAACTCTTATACAGCGACCTATGGCAGGTTAAACACCATTTTCAGGTTGGAATGATGACGACAAGGAAGATTTTTAAGCTGGTACAACCTTCTTCCTATATTACAAGTGGAAAAGTTATAAAAATCAAGAACAAAACGTACAATCTAGACATTAAACAAAATTGGTATTCGACGTTCAGCGGTTGCATGGAACTTATTATTCAAATAAACTTGTTTGTATGCCCTGATTAATTATTATTAGTGCTAAATCAAATGCGTGGAATAAGAGTGGTTTTGATTATTTCGGTAACGTTACTCGTGATCTTTACAAACATGAAGGTTCTTCTGAGCACATGCATTGTGCGCTGAGTTTTTCAAAATCGAGGAATAATTTAAGTACTATCGAGAATGTTTTGAAGGGAAACTATACAGTTTGTTTGTTAAACACTTCAGTGACACTGTTCGGCTTAACAGACATGTCATGCACATCACTATTCTTGCAGTTTTTTACGTTCTTAAACAAGAATTAGCATTTCGTAGTTATTCATTCATAATTCTAATTAATTAAAAATTAAAAATTCATTAATTTTGCGAAGACAAATTAATATGTTTGTTATCTATTAAACAGGAAACCTTAAGGAACTATCAGAAACCTTCCTATCGATAAGCCCTGTAGATACACAAAAACACTAGGCCTACAAAAAAACCTCACCCGCCTTTGCCGGAAATTCTAAGACTAATGAATAAAAAATAACTGACTGCATTTCACAATATATTGATGAGCACATCGAGAAGGAAATAGAGAATTGTATATTTTTTTGTCTACTCAAGTGGATGATTCCATAGACATTGTCTGCAGACTTCAATGTAGCCTCGTAGGCCTAATGTAGGCCTAATTAGATAACACTCAAAATTATTAAATACCGGACTGTTACGCCGCGGTCGGTTGCTGTATAATCTCGACATCGTCGGCAAAGTCTGGTACAGAGTGTTTTGAAAGTTACGGCAGATCTTGCCCGAACGATACTCGGCAACTATTTTTGGGTAAGAGCAAGTTAAGTTCCACAGGCAAGTTGATCTTACCCTAAAAAATTGCCGGGTATAGTTCGGTCAAGATCTGCCGTAACTGTTTCATAACAGTGTCGCTTTTTGCAGTCTGAAGAAGATTACCGAGGATGGGATACGAAAAGTTGCCGACGATGTCGAGATTACACAGCAACCGACCACGGGCTGACAGCCAGGTATTCAATAATTGTGAGTGTATTGACACCGGCCGTGTGAGCTTCAGACACATGTATAAATTATAATTATATACGTTATTCCCGTAGGAAAACTGGGGGACAGGTTTTTTGGATTTTACGATGTTAGTTCTAGTCGGGCTCCTGAAACATTGTCAACGTTGTGTCAAGGTCCCCAGAGTCGGATTTATGCATAGGTAAAGTAGGTACCTGCCTACGAGCGGCAAAATTTGGGGGGCGGCAAATTTTGTAAAGGTGAAATTTGACTGCCGTTATGTTGTTTTTATACCTAAGAGATGTTTCAAATGCCTCTCCATTTCGTCACAATATGATAAGAAAATTTCTAAAATATATATTGTGTAGTAACTAGTGTTATTACATAAAGAGAATAGTTTGTCATGTACTTCCGATCTGTATATAAAGTACATCGTTTTTTCATAATTACATTTACATACATTATGTATGTGATACTTCCATTATACTAATTACTTCTTTAACTATTAATTCCTTTACATTCAAATTTAGAACATGCTTTACTGACTCTGTAATTTGACGTGAGTGACTGTCAATAGATGCCACTAGCCGCTAACAGTCATAGACTGTGAGTGTAGCATAATTTCGTACCCAACCATGACCGACACCGCGAAAATTTTTGGAGTGGTGTGTGCTTCTGTGTAAAGTGTGCGTCGTCTGATCACACTTTCTTTACCCCACCATCTCCTCATCTTGTGTTTGTTTACTTATTAATACATAAGTAACAATAAGTAGTAATAAAAAACTGTTTGCTTTTCCTTCAGTTATTATTCTTTAGTTCGTTGATTAGGATTGCAGATGAAACATCGGAAGTAACATTAATAGTTGCTTTGTGCACGCGGTTTATTATTGGTTGGCATTTATACTAATATTCATCGTAAAAAGTATAACGTTTAAACTTAAATTATAACGTTATAAAAATTTAAACATCCTTCAACAAAACACGGTGTAACGGACACAATTTTGAAATTACTTGACGGTACTGATTTTCATTTTTATGCGACGCAGAAAATAACGCTAAATAATTGTAATTTAAGATAGGCCTGACAGATATTAATACTTTTTCCCATAAAAAATCACGACATAAAGTTTAAAAATTATTTCAAGGACTATTATTACAACCCTCTTTATCTTCTTAATTGTGTACCAAATTGAATGCAAAATTGTACTAAATTGCTATGTTTTAAGTTCAGTTAAAATGTTTTGGAATAAACGCGGCTACAGTAATTAAATTGTTATTGTACTCTTCCTAGTACGTTATGTAAATTGTTCTGTAGAAATGTATTAAGAAAAATTGAGAAGAAAAATTGTATTATATAAGGGACAAATTTTAGGCTAACTGAAAATACGAAGGATTGAATTAAACCTGTAAACGCACCCCCCCCCCCCAAACAGAGATTTGTGGGAGGGCAGCAAATTTATACTGCCTACGGTCGGCAAAATGGTAAATCCGCCTCGAAAAATTTGACATTAGATAAAAATATATTGCCTTGTTTTCTTGGTGCAAGCCTTATGGCTAGGGAATTAAATGGCGTTCAGCCAAAAATCAAAGAAGTAGCACCAAAAGCAGTTTTTGTTCATTGCATAGCACAGCGTTTGAATTTAGTACAACAACAAAATTGCAACAGAATTTCAAATTATCCATTATACTTATGCAATGTATCAAGATATTTTTTGCAACTCTTAGCGGTTTATTCTCGTTTTTCTCCTGTTCTGCCAAACGAACGTTCGCAGGCGGTACAGCCGTTAGAAGACGGGTACTTACTTCCGTTATTACGCAATGCATCCCTAATTCTAAAATTTTGAGTATATTCATATAGAATTCACTAAAATTGTGAACGACTCATGCTATGATCAAGCATCAATTAGGTAGAGTAACGGCTTCTTAAATAAATTTAATGATTCTGAATTTAAGCATTCGGTTGTAGTTTATAACGATACTTTTGTAACCACGATTGTTATCTTCGATGTGCTACAAAAGAACACTTTTGACAATAATTTCTGTATCGCGCGCTGAAATACCCAAAAACTCGTAGATGGCGAAAGAACTGAGGATGCGGTTATAAAAAGTTTTCAATTATCTGCTTCGGAAACAACATTTTCAACTGAATACCTTGAGCGGCACAAAAAAAAGTTACACTCACACGAGATCAGGTTTTCAAAAAATATAAAATATTTTCAGATGAAATTTTAGATATCCTTTCACTATAAATAACCGCACGTTTTCAGTTTGTTATATTTAATACACTTTTAAGTTCGTAGCGTATTCTGAAAAATTTCCCACATACCCATTAAGTAAGTGTGATATCCGAATCTTTTTACTGATTTCCAAACACTGAAAAATTAATTACAGCTTACTTGTGAGGATATGAACAGACAAAAGAAGCCACAAAATTTTATGTAACTTTTAGCTGGCAACAGGAACATCTTCAAAGAAGCTTATAAACTGGTTTGTTTAATAGTGACTATTCGAGCCACTAGCGTTTCCACGGAAATAAGATTTCTTGCTTAAAAATAATAAAAAACATACCTGTTATTAACAGAATGAGAGGAGAGACTGTTACAAACAGAGGAGAGACTTAATAACTTATCAAAACGTTTTGTTGAAAAGGAACTGCTAAACGAATTTATTAATATACAACCATTTTATGACGACACCATCGACAAGTTAACAAATATGAAAAAGATGGGAATTGACCTTGTGTTCAAGAAACAAAATGCAACTCTGAAGTACTCGTTACTTTTTTAACTACTGTTATTAGTAAAATTCATTAACACACTTTTATTTTGCTTCCATATATTATTCAAGATTCTAAAACAGGGAGGAATTTTTCATATATTGTTGTTTGGGGGGGGGGGACCTGTCACCGACGTCAAAGAGCATAGGATCGCCGATGTTAGAAGACCCAGTATTAATCTTAACAGTAAAGGTTGACATACAAAATACGGCAGATCACAGATAATCAACCGGTGCCCTATAAAGAGGAGGGAATGGCGTTGTATCGGTCACGCTATTAGGCAGTCTCACGATAATAATAATATAGAGAAACAAGTGACGGAAGGGAGCCCTCAAGGAAGCGGAAGAAGGCGAAGACCTAATTTTTTCTCTAGCTTTTTTCAAAGTCTTTTATTTATTTGGTACAACAATCATTGCCGAGCCTGTACAACAATTTTCCTACCTACGTATAAATGTAAACTTTTTTTGAATAATAATAGGCCTAATCACTTTACTTTGCTTACAAATGCTTGACTTGCATTAATTTTAATTTGACCTTTCAGTAACTTGTGCATTTTTTGGTGACGGGGCTTCTAACAGAGCGTGAAATGATGATGAAGATCGTAGGTGACGGATCGCAGGATTCATGAAGTTGTCCTGTGTTCTGTCGTCTTTGCCCCTATCAAAACGGACTGGTCACGCCTCGTTATACGTGACCAGTAGTACAAAGAGGGAACGGAAACAGAGCATGACGTCAGCTGACAGCGGGTTAATAGAGTGTCCAGTGTTGCCAACCTAACGTAACGATCATTGTGGTAGCCGATGTGAAACGCAGCGATCTGAGTGACGTGTAGCTGAAAGCCTGTCTAGCTTAATGGAATGTATGTATTCTTCAAATATTGTACAGCATCATACGAACTGGCTACTGGTTATTGCGATGTACAAGGTCGCATAGAATAAGTAGTCGGTTATATCGAATATTATATTGGAATGTTTCGGATTTATTAATGGTTTCTTCTTAATTGCACTAATAATTTAATATTGTATCTGATGGGAAAATAAATCTAATTAAACTGTCTCTGTTGACAGTGGCGTAACTAGGCTTTTTGGCGCCCGGGGCATGGAGATCGTCGGCCGCCTCTCCTTCATAATTTTAAAAGGGGACAAAAGATCAAAAATGAAGGCCCATCCAGTAAACAAAGTTAAGTCAAAATTAAGAAATTACATATTATATTAAAGGTATTCAGTTTGTATACATTTATTAGTAACAAATGTAGACTATAAACAATGTAGGCATATTAAAAATGTATAACATAAAAATGTTCTAGCTGTTGTAGGTCTAAAGCGCATCGTCAAAACAATATCTAAAGCAATATAAAATTAAACAAAGAACTACATTAAAAGTAATAAGATAAATCATTTACCATTACAGGTTAATGGTTCATTGTTCTATTAATATACACTTAATATTTATTTTAAATATTTAATAAATATATAAAACGATACATTTTAAAATGTAACTTTCCTGGTCTTAACTGCTGCAATTTTGGTTATTAAATCACTATAAACTAAACACAAAGCAATGTTATTTTCAATTGAAAGTATCGCTAGATTTGATACCCTGTCTTGAGTTAGCCTACTGTTGATCGTAGGTAATATTTAATCAATTTAAGTTTACTAAACGACCTTCAACAAGAAGACAAGGACACTGGTAAAGTACAAAAAACTTTTTGAAGCTGTTCCTAGTGTTTTGTAGGCTTCTAATCCCATTGAAGAAATGTATTGTAGCAGTCCCTGAGGTGTAAAGTCCATTTGTTCTCCGTTAACGTTTGCCCTCTTTAATAAAAGTATGACGTCTTTCAAGTCACTGAACAATTCTTCACTGTTTAGATCATGTGGATACAGTTTTGCAAGCACTATGTAATTAATATTGATTTGCGAAACCTGTTCCTTAAAATTTATATCTCCATCATTTACGTACGCCTCAAATTTACAGAGGAACCCAAAGCGTTTTAACTCTTTTATGTTAGAGAAACGGCTTGAAATTTCAACTGACAGTTTTTCCAAAATTTCTATTAGAGAACGTCGAATTTCTTGCTGGCGCTTAATGGAGAATCGTCTGCATACTACCTTGACGTCGTCCACTTCCTTCTTACCTTTTTGAGATACTGACACCCCACACATTACATGCCTGGTCTGCCTTAGTAATGACATTGTCACACATCTCATTCTTCATAACTTTTACTTTGTCCGTAAGCGTCTCCAGAAGTGTCAATGCTTGAATAAAGCTTATTACTTTGGTCTGCAAGATTTTCTGGATTTTGTCCATAGAAAAAATAATATCTGTTCAGAAAAAGAGCAAGGTCACAAAATTAAAGTTTTCTATTTCATAAATTATTAATGCTGCATCTTCCCTCGTATCAAAGAAACAAGTTGTTTGCAGTTTTATAAACTGAAAACAATTTGTTCAAGTCTATGCTCACTTTGCCGCCCTCCTAGCTACGCCTCTGTCTGTTGACTTTTTCTTTTAAAATTCTAAAATAATTTTCTCTTATACTCTAACAAATAAATATTTTATTTATGTGAGTTCTTTTGTCTTTAAGTTTATGAGTGTTTTTGAATAAAGTTTATAACATATAATTTCACTTTCCTTTACGATGGATGATGCGATGTCGATGGTCTTTGGAATACAGCTGTGGTTGTTCCTGCTGGATTGACTTTCAGGATATCGATGCGATCTCCTCCTGTTGTCCGGCATTCAGGGTCGTTCTCGGGTTGGGCACTTTTATAATATGTAGTAAACTAATTTTTAATTGTGACTTATTCTGTGTACTAAATATATCCAATACTTCAGTAAACTTGAAGTTTTTTTTAAATGCCTATGAGGACAATCTTGTACTATACGGTACCGTACTAGCACTCGATATTTGATCTACTCACGAACTTTCTGACTTGTGCTCATGCGCTTTTGTAGACCAATCGTCATAGACTAGCAGCAACGACCACGCGTTATTGAGCTAACAGCGAGAGACTGCATTATATACTATAAAAAACAAATTCACAATGAGATTTTAGCCAAATCTCGAGCGTTCGTTAGCTAAAAAATTCCCTCACCCTTGTGGCATAAGTTCTGATAACGTTCTTCCTGTAAAATACTGTCTACGAACAAAGTGGGGCTTGCAAATAAACCAATCTAATTTTATTATTTTTCTTCAAGGTTATAAAACTTTTATTATAAAAAAAACTCATATATTCAGTTCTTAAATTGTGAACAAATATTACCACTCGATAGGTCTTTTATTTATGCGAATTCTGGTGTAAGTTCATGTCAGAATTTTTATTTTCACAAAGGTTATTTAATTTAATATGTTTGTATTATTATTCCGTAACGTAGTTATACATACCCGCACATGCGCACTCGCCATATGTCTACGCATATTTTCGCACTACTTCACAACACTACATGGTTTTACTGTCAAAATTTAACTTAAACTAACAAATTTAACATGTATTGTTGTCTATTATACAATGTGTGAGTCTTTACTTAGGCAAATTTTCATTGCAACATGCTATCATACGCTTAGAGTTAAATTACTATTTTATATATGCAAATACCACCTATTGCAATATATATATATATTATAACGAAAACGAAATACTAGGGGTTTTATTATTATATTTAGGTTTGTTTATTAGGTTTGGTATTTCCTCCTTTTATAAAGCCCCACGTTGGGCGCCAATTTATAACAAATTCCGATTGGGGGTTCTTTTTTTTAAAATTATTAGGTTTATTATTATAATCGAATTTACGTTACGTTTAAATTAACTTGAAACAAAATAAATAAAAGAGTGGTTGTCTAAATTTAAATTTGTGGTTAAAGTATTAAAAGTCTCATTAAAACAAAATTCATCTATGGGTGAAGTGTTCCTTGGAGATAACTCAATGTTGAGAATGGTTGTTTCTACTTGAAGGTAACCAATGTAGTAAAGTATGTTACCATACAACATTCAAGTTACTCACAGTGTTTACAATGGTTTAAATACTCTTGTTTTTAAAGAATTCCCTTGTATTAAACAAAAAATAATAAAGTTGATTTTATTTAAATGTTAGATTATCTTAAATTAAAATATGAAGTATGACAGTTGATTGCTTGATAGTAGATCTCGTCTGGTTGAAACTGGTTGTAGAAACTTCTTCTGATTACAGGTAGTCTGAGTAAGTCAAGTCCTGTAAAGTCTGGACAATATCATAAACAAACATATACTTTTACGTACCTGATTGCGTTTACTTGAAGCTCACTAAACTGTCAACTCAGCTTACATTCATCAACTCCCTTTAGTTGCAAGGTTATGTCACCTTGTTTATTAAATTAATGGGCGCCACACGGATTTATTCAGGGAAAATCCCGTGTAAAACCCGTTCATATAAATTAATAGATGAATTGAAAATTTAAAGTAGTTGAATACCACTTTTTGGCAATGCTATTCCAATATGTCAAACACAACAGAAGGTTGTTTAAGTTTAATAAAAGAACCTATTTAATTATTCAGAAAAAATAAAATAAATCAAATCAGGTGATGCTGTTAATAATGGGTTTATTTGCACCCTTCTAGAGAATTCAAAAAATACACATAATGTAACATATAAAGTTGTACAATGAAAACTTAATTATTATATGCCTCATACGGCTTGCTCAGAACATGAGTTATAAATCTGGTTAAGTCCAGATACTATTTATTGTAATATAAAATTATTACAATTATTACTATTAGTATTATTGTTATTATTATCGTTATTATTATCTCAGTTGTGAATTCTTTGAGACACGAAAGAAAACAATTATGCCTACACAGTATCCAATGATACAATTGATCAAAAAATTTGAGGTTACTATGACCAAGTAATTAAAATAAAAAAAAAAACGATCTATTGTAAGATCGTACGTTTCATTAACGCTTGCTTTTCTAATGACAATATTATTCAATTGAGGACCCTTACAACTAACATATAGCTTACTTACTAATAACAAATTTGAATAATAAAATCGAAACGTGGTGTAATCGTAAATACTGTTTTTGTGTTTTGCGTCAGTACAGGTTATGGTAGCAAAATACAAGTTATTGCGCTCAGATCAAGAATAATAATGATTGCACTTTTACCTTCGTAGTTTTAATTATTTTAATTAAAACCTTTTATCACTTAAGTAATCGGATTATAGAGATTACTTTCTTTCAACACTAATTCGCACAAGAACAGAAATTCGATCCTCTTCTGATAAAAATGGATCATGAATGCTGACAATAAATTATTTTCTGTTCGTTATTCCCGCACAATATTAAAATAAACTGCACTAGAACACTGTAGTTGATTGATGATGCACTTGAAGTAAAGTTTCTCGTTGTTAACTATTGGTTCCAGAGTACAAGGTAACTGACGCTATGTGTTATAAGATGAAGCGTGACGGAGACGAGCGTACGTCTGTTCAGCTCGTTAGATGATAAAGGTCTCCTCTCAAAATTCGCCGGTCTGTCTTTTTATACCCACCTTTTGGATTGGGCTTAGGTAAAATTATCATTTTATAACTAATTTTCCTATTGGTCCAGACAGGTGAGACGAAGATGACGTATCACTTTTTGGCGGTTGGTAACGGTTTTTCTAACCGTCGAATGTTGAGATGATTGACAGGTCGCTTCTGCTGTCATTGTTATTATTATTGGTACACAGATTCCTGATATGCATTTATAAAATGATGCTAACAGTTGTCATACACTTAATACCGTCACGATTGAGTTGATATTATTATCAAATTAAAGATTGTTTTGTTTCCTTTAAATTGATATCACTCGATCTCGGACTATCTTCACCTTAACCGACATTGTTAGAAAATCAATGTTCGGGTACACTATTCTTACTGTCGTCTGCTCTTTATGAGTCGCCGATTTTACACTTTTTAGTTAACCTTTCTCGTATCCACATAACATTTTATTAAACAAATGTTTATGTGTGGACTCCATTAATACTGTACTGACGTTTTTTTTCACTGAACTTTACTTTTACACCTTAATTCTATACATAGTAATAAATGATCCTACTGACTAATGACATTTTGTTTACTGTTAGTTAGTTTTGAGCTACTATTTACAAATAAAATCGTGGCTAAACCTATCGTTTTAATATCATTTTTCGTTATGTTAATGCATAACCATTGTTCTGGTGCATTTTATTTTGCACTGGTGATAATTATTGATAGTCATTTTATTGACTAATGTTTGGTCTAAGTTTGTTAAGTGTAGAATATCGCCTACACTGAAATTTGGCCTTTATAATGCCTATGGGTTCTCAATTCGGTAAATTACAGAGACATCTTGTTGGTATAAGATTCTCTTATATAGTTAGCTCTCTTTTCTGATAGGTATATTTGATGCAGAAATACATCTTAGTTCCTACAATATAGCCATTGTTAACATTGGTTTTGGCATTCATTATCTACTGTTCATAGTCACATTTATTATCAGAAAAATGCTGATTTTGCTTTCACAGTATTTAACTGCTAATTCGTTTGTTTTTTGTTTATAAATGACATTCGGTTTACATTAACCATTTACTGAATTGACAGTTGAATTTAAATCTATTCTGTCCATTAGTTCGTTTTAGTCTCAGTCTAGTTGTAGTGTCAAACAGCTATTGGGTTACTGTTTCCCATGGCACTTCTGTTTTATTCTTCTCTCTTGGTTTCTTCTTTCATGTTTATTTTGACTATTCTATACCTATTTACATGGTTATTCTGTTTTATGAAATCTAATAACATACACTTAGGTTAGGTGACATCTTGTGATGTTACATAATACACCCTCTTTAAAATTGATCATTTGAAAAATTTATATTTTGTAAAATTATCAATTCATGTCAGTTTCTTAGTATACTTCAATAAAGAAATTTTCTCTTGTATTCCTAGATTTTTTAAACATATTATTGGTGTATTACTCTAGGTTGGCTCTTTATACAATTGTACAATTCTTAATTTACTAGTAATTTCAAGCTGCTTACTCTCTAAATCGTTTAACTATAATGGGTCTTGTTTCTCAAGTTAATTATTCCCTGTTTTATTTACATTCTACTTTCTCACTACATATCTTTGCATTCGTGATCATTTGATGGTTATAATAAGTTATACCTCACAGATTCTTTCATAATATTCCTTGATATAATAAAACAATATAATTCCCTAACTGTAGTAGAGGTTCTGGAATCAGGGTGGCTCACTATGGCTAACATCCTCTGCCGTTCCTCCCTACACATTCTCAGATTCAGAGGCATTACTCTTCTCTGTCTGAGTAAAAATAAACATTGCACCTGGCAATAGTTGCACTATCACAACTCAAAAAAAATATCACATATCATTCGTATTCAATAATATAATATATTCCCTATAATATACAAGGTATCAGAGGTTTTCATTTAGATCACATTTCTATCTTTATACTTGCTAACATACTTTCTTTCTTACAGGTAATTACTTCCTTTAGACTTGGTGTTTTTTAGTTATGCTTTTATCAGCTATATAGTTACTTATTTACTAGTTAACAATTTGTTATGGTTCATTTAAATATTTTTAAGATTATACACTTGTTTAGATGCTTATAATACTTATGCATCTGTTTGTTCTATCTAGAGTTCACAATATATTGCTGTTTTCACTATAGTCTATTAAATCTTTCTTAACGAGTTATATTCCTCCTGAATTATCAGGCTTACATTGTTTGTATACTAAATGGTTTTCTCTCTTTTTTTTCTGATGTTCTCTGACATATACTTATGATGTATCATATTTGATAATTGACAAACATTGTCCTTTCCTTTCATTTCATTATAACAATAGTTATTCTTACAATTAATACTCTTTGTTATTTTTCTTCTCTACTCCTTCAAGTGATGGTGGTTTTCACTTATTCTGGATGATTTTATATACTATATACTATACTGTAATTACAATTTTATTTAACAATATACTAATATCTATTTCATAGACATTCTTGGGGTTTTCATGATTTGTTTCACAAATATTAATTTTTCTTTCCTTTCATTCCATAATAATGTCCTTCTTTTTATTTTACACACTTTGTTATACTGCCTCTCTACTCCTTCAAAGGTTAGTTGGGTGAACCTTTATTCTGGACGATTTTATACACTATATACTATGCTGTA
Organism: Magicicada septendecula; assembly: GCA_034769895.1. NCBI lineage: Eukaryota > Metazoa > Arthropoda > Insecta > Hemiptera > Cicadidae > Magicicada > Magicicada septendecula. Next base: position 307,448,350 of record CM068373.1, on the reverse strand, counting down.
ATTACAAATTCATTTGACAATATACTAACATCTAATATCTAATTTCATAGACCTTCTTGGGGTTTTCATGGTTTGTTTCACAAATATTAATTTTTCTTTCCTTACATTCCATAATAATGTCCTTCTTTTATTTTACACACTTTGTTATACTGCCTCTCTACTCCTTCAAAGGTTAGTTGGGTGAACCTTTATTCTGGACGATTTTATACACTATATTTGAGTTTTATGAGAGGTATACTATAATCATTTTATAAACATTATGTCATATAGAATATTCATCTGGATACATATTTTTTCTAGGTATAGTACAGTAATTGCATTTTCTTATTAAATCATTTGATTGACCTTATCTAATATCCTATCCCCTGGGGTAATAGGTCTGGTACATTCTCATCATTAACAAATGGTTTGGTTTACATCTTAAATCTACACACTTTTGTAACTTGATAAGGCAGATTGACTAGTTATAGCTAATTGGTTACCTTCAATATTTTGGGTAATTTAACAACAAATGAGTTTGTTTATAGTAGTGGTTTTTTCCAATATAGATATTTTACCTTTTTATAACATAAACGTTTGGGTGAGGAATGTTGCTTCCTATTGCATATTATCCCTCCTTAATATTAATCATTTCTTATTCGTCGATATTCATGGGGTTATTTGTGCTCTTCCACTCTATTGGGTCTATAATTGGGGTATCTGACATATGTTCCGTACTAGTGGTTTTGGAGATACCTTACTATCAAGCGGTTCTTCCACTTAGCGGCTACCAGATAGTCATTGGCTCCCCGTTTCCTTGCCTTCCTCCTCTCATCATCTTTGGTATTATTGTGTTCATTGTACTCCGGGCCTTGGCTATTATTGATGTCTGGCCCATCTTCTAATCCGGGTTGATCTTTGTTCTCCTGGTTGGACTCTTCCATCGCTTGGTCCCTCTTTTTCCTCATTTCCCTTATCCTTTGGGCGTACCCTTCAATGAGCTGGTCCAGTTGTTCCTGGTACCTTTTTCTTTTCTTGGAACACCTTCGTTTCCTTTTAAGAATATCTGCTTTAAGTTCTTTGCTGGTCCTAATTTTCTTGGTGGTAACACATTTCTGCTCTTTGGTCACTCCCATGATGCCCCTTCGATACTCCTTTCTGTAGACTCCTTCTCCATGGTCGTTGCCTGGGACATGAACCATATTAACTAGACCACTTTGAGTCATTTCGGTTAATTCTTTGGTCACCCTAGTCTTCTTTGGGCGTAGTATCCTTCTTATCTTCCCCTCCTTTTCTTCCGTTTTCTTAATTATTTTGTTCCTTTTTTCCGGAATATTAATTTTCGAATTCACTTGTTTGGTAGCTATATTTCCGGGTAATTCCCTTGTCTTCACGTGATCGTCATACATTGGCAAATTATTTTGTCCTAATTCCTCATTCTCTGCTACTAACTCTTCCGTTTCTTCAATTACCTGATTGTTCTCATTCCTCTCGGTACCGATCTCCTTATACCGAATACCTCCCTGTTGTCCGTCAAGCTCGTTTTCAGATAATAATGTATTTATGTCCTGCTGTTTTCGTGTTGGTTCATCATTAGTTCCCATTTCTTCCCTCCATTGTTGGATGATTTCTTCTCTCCATGATCTGATATCGTTCATCATTTCCTCCCTTGCCTTCTCAAAGCTATTCTCTACGTGGTGGGGGAACTGTTTCTCCCTACATTCCATCATCATCCTTTGGAAACTCAACAGCTCTGTCGATGCTATTTCCTTAGGTTGGTTTTTTATGGTGTCACTTGCCATTACTTCTCTATCTTCTAGTTTTTTGATTATATTTGTATATTCGACGCTCACGGTCGGTGCGTTATCGCTTACCATCCCTTGGACTGCTTCATCATTCTCTCCCGTCGTGTCATTATCTTTACTCTCTTCTTGGTGGGGGGTTTTTATTTCCTCGTTAGTTATTTCACTGGGTTCACTTGGAGATTCATATAGCTCAGTCTGGTCCTTACTTGTTATTGTTTCGGTCTCTAGGTCATCTATCAATATTTCCTCCTCTTTTACACCATCCTTGACGTCTTGTTCTGGGACGTTTTTAGTCATATTTTCTTGTGGTGGTTCCTGGGATTCCTTCTGGATATGGTCTTCTTCGATTTTGTCGTTGGTATTTTTCCCATTCTTCATTAAGTCTTCACCTATCTGTCTCTGTTCGTTTCTTAATTTCTTGGCATTCCTCAATTCTTCTTCGAATGCTTCCCTCCGTTTACGCTCTTCTTCTCGTCTCTCATTCTGGCGTCTTATCTCCTCTTCCTCCTGCTGTGCAGCTCGACTATAGAACAACTCTTCATTTTGTCTTATCTTATTGTCTCTTAGTTCTCTTTCGGCTGCTTCTCTTCTACTACGCTCATCTTCCCATCTCTGGTAATGGTAATTCCTCTTCTCTTCGTTTCGCCATGTTGGTTGGTTATTATACCATCTTGTATTCCGGTCCCTCCTTGGTTGTGGGGTTTCCCATTCGTGGAGTCTTGCAAATCCTTCTTCCCTCTTCCTTCTTAATTGGTCTGACTCCTCTTTTATCCATCTTTTCTCCTCTTCCATTTTGCGATTTAATTCTTCACCATCGATTTTCAATATTCTGTATATTTGGTCCCAGTCTGTTTCCTGGTTATAATAGTCCATTTCCCTCTCCCTTTTCGCTCTATATTTTGTGTTGTATCGACGTGTGCGTGGCATGTTAATTTTTTCGTGTCTACCGGGCTAATATAAAATATAAAAAATATATTTATTTAATATTTTTTAAGCCACACTAGTTGGTGCGCCAATTTATAACGAAAACGAAATAATAGGGGTTTTATTATTATATTTAGGTTCGTTTATTAGGTTTGGTATTTCCTCCTTTTATAAAGCCCCACGTTGGGCGCCAATTTATAACAAATTCCGATTGGGGGTTCTTTTTTTTAAAATTATTAGGTTTATTATTATAATCGAATTTACGTTACGTTTAAATTAACTTGAAACAAAATAAATAAAAGAGTGGTTGTCTAAATTTAAATTTGTGGTTAAAGTATTAAAAGTCTCATTAAAACAAAATTCATCTATGGGTGAAGTGTTCCTTGGAGATAACTCAATGTTGAGAATGGTTGTTTCTACTTGAAGGTAACCAATGTAGTAAAGTATTTTACCATACAACATTCAAGTTACTCACAGTGTTTACAATGGTTTAAATACTCTTGTTTTTAAAGAATTCCCTTGTATTAAACAAAAAATAATAAAGTTGATTTTATTTAAATGTTAGATTATCTTAAATTAAAATATGAAGTATGACAGTTGATTGCTTGATAGTAGATCTCGTCTGGTTGAAACTGGTTGTAGAAACTTCTTCTGATTACAGGTAGTCTGAGTAAGTCAAGTCCTGTAAAGTCTGGACAATATCATAAACAAACATATACTTTTACGTACCTGATTGCGTTTACTTGAAGCTCACTAAACTGTCAACTCAGCTTACATTCATCAACTCCCTTTAGTTGCAAGGTTATGTCACCTTGTTTATTAAATTAATGGGCGCCACACGGATTTATTCAGGGAAAATCCCGTGTAAAACCCGTTCATATAAATTAATAGATGAATTGAAAATTTAAAATAGTTGAATACCACTTTTTGGCAATGCTATTCCAATATGTCAAACACAACAGAAGGTTGTTTAAGTTTAATAAAAGAAACTATTTAATTATTCAGAAAAAATAAAATAAATCAAATCAGGTGATGCTGTTAATAATGGGTTTATTTGCACCCTTCTAGAGAATTCAAAAAATACACATAATGTAACATATAAAGTTGTACAATGAAAACTTAATTATTATATGCCTCATACGGCTTGCTCAGAACATGAGTTATAAATCTGGTTAAGTCCAGATACTATTTATTGTAATATAAAATTATTACAATTATTACTATTAGTATTATTGTTATTATTATCGTTATTATTATCTCAGTTGTGAATTCTTTGAGACACGAAAGAAAACAATTATGCCTACACAGTATCCAATTATACAATTGATCAAAAAATTTGAGGTTACTATGACCAAGTAATTAAAATAAAAAAAAAAGATCTATTGTAAGATCGTACGTTTCATTAACGCTTGCTTTTCTAATGACAATATTATTCAATTGAGGACCCTTACAACTAACATATAGCTTACTTACTAATAACAAATTTGAATAATAAAATCGAAACGTGGTGTAATCGTAAATACTGTTTTTGTGTTTTGGATTGGGCTTAGGTAAAATTATCATTTTATAACTAATTTTCCTATTGGTCCAGACAGGTGAGACGAAGATGACGTATCACTTTTTGGCGGTTGGTAACGGTTTTTCTAACCGTCGAATGTTGAGATGATTGACAGGTCGCTTCTGCTGTCATTGTTATTATTATTGGTACACAGATTCCTGATGTGCATTTATAAAATGATGCTAACAGTTGTCATACACTTAATACCGTCACGATTGAGTTGATATTATTATCAAATTAAAGATTGTTTTGTTTCCTTTAAATTGATATCACTCGATCTCGGACTATCTTCACCTTAACCGACATTGTTAGAAAATCAATGTTCGGGTACACTATTCTTACTGTCGTCTGCTCTTTATGAGTCGCCGATTTTACACTTTTTAGTTAACCTTTCTCGTATCCACATAACATTTTATTAAACAAATGTTTATGTGTGGACTCCATTAATACTGTACTGACTTTTTTTTCACTGAACTTTACTTTTACACCTTAATTCTATACATAGTAATAAATGATCCTACTGACTAATGACATTTTGTTTACTGTTAGTTAGTTTTGAGCTACTATTTACAAATAAAATCGTGGCTAAACCTACCGTTTTAATATCATTTTTCGTTATGTTAATGCATAACCATTGTTCTGGTGCATTTTATTTTGCACTGGTGATAATTATTGATAGTCATTTTATTGACTAATGTTTGGTCTAAGTTTGTTAAGTGTAGAATATCGCCTACACTGAAATTTGGCCTTTATAATGCCTATGGGTTCTCAATTCGGTAAATTACAGAGACATCTTATTGGTATAAGATTCTCTTATATAGTTAGCTCTCTTTTCTGACAGGTATATTTGATGCAGAAATACATCTTAGTTAATACAATATAGCCATTGTTAACATTGGTTTTGGCATTCATTATCTACTGTTCATAGTCACATTTATTATCAGAAAAATGCTGATTTTGCTTTCACAGTATTTAACTGCTAATTCGTTTGTTTTTTGTTTATAAATGACATTCGGTTTACATTAACCATTTACTGAATTGACAGTTGAATTTAAATCTATTCTGTCCATTAGTTCGTTTTAGTCTCAGTCTAGTTGTAGTGTCAAACAGCTATTGGGTTACTGTTTCCCATGGCACTTCTGTTTTATTCTTCTCTCTTGGTTTCTTCTTTCATGTTTATTTTGACTATTCTATACCTATTTACATGGTTATTCTGTTTTATGAAATCTAATAACATACACTTAGGTTAGGTGACATCTTGTGATGTTACATATTATATATATACACACACATACACACACAGTATATACATACAATATATATATTGTACAAGAATGGATACGTACGTGTTATAATGCTACACGTCGGTATCGTCAATTTTTAGAAAGACGTAGTTCGGGTCTCTTTAGTTTTTATTTAAGATTAAGAATTTTGTTTTGGATTTAATTAATGTTATTAAACTAATTAATTGTAAAATTCGGTTAATGTCTTTTGTCGCTGTTTAAGAAATGTTTTAAAATTGTTCGATTAGTTTTCTTCGAAGCTTGTTTATGGTGTGACGTTCTTCTGTTGAATAGGCGAATCTATGAAGTCGATCTCTCACTGAAAGTACATTTTAGTTTTTTATTAAATAATTACTTACTTGAAGTTAATCTGGCTGATCGCGCAGTGTTGAGGTGACAATCTAATTTTAGATTTAATCACCATAAATTCAAATTGCCGCTGTCTGTATGGCATCCATTGAGAGGTGTCCACCTGTTCTGTAATAACCTAGTCTACTGAAATAAATCGTCTAACTCTATTTTGTTGTAAAAAATTGTGATTTATTTATGTTAATATTCCTTAAATTGTTTTAAAATATCATAAACTGTTCTAGGTTTAAATTTGCTTTACAATGGAATTTACTTTTATGAAAACTTGTCTCAGGGTTGGTAGTTCTGATCTACAATTATCAGACTGGTTAAACTTATTTTTTGGTTAACTATTTAGTCAAAATGTAGTTCTTTTAGCCTGCAGAATACAAATAAAATAACTAGAAAACTTATTTTACCATTATTGGGTAGTCGGAGAGTGATTACAAATCAATTACATCTTTACGCATAACAGTAAACAGTATAGCCATGCCTAGTTCCGCCATCATATGTTAACTTGTTGTATTGTCAATCGACAATGAAAGTTAAATGAATTAATAATTTTTTACAATACATACAGTAAAATATGAACACAATAAAATAATAAATCAATTCAGTGTTCCTTGAAGAATCATCTGAATAGTTATACTGGATTCCTTCAAATAGGTAATCGTTTAATTATTAGAACAGTATTTCGCTTGGTATGAACTTCTTTTATTAATAAAATAACGAAATATCGTAATAGTAGTAGACTCGTTCTTAATTCTAGACATAAATTATATTTTCATTTTTTAACTGCTGATAATTAATTTCGTCAGCTGACAATTCTCAAACATCTGATTAACTATTGTTAGTTCAATCTTGGTTTAACGATTAATGACTTCATTGATATGTTATTAATTGCAACACTCTTAGTGTTTATATTGAACAAACTATCATCATCTTCATAACTCTTATTTACTAATTAAATAAAATGATTTTGAGAATTCTCTTTATAATCAATTGCTGAATGAAAATAATAGGTTGCAATGCCCTTTATTCGTTAGTCTGTACACATAGTGTTAATGTTGTTCGATAAAAATGTATCGTCAATTTCTTAACTTCCTTAATAAAAGTAAAAAATCACTTTACTCCCTGTATATCGCCTAATTGCTAGGGATTATACACTTAGCAATTCATGTCGCACTATTTAGCCTTCACTAATCTTCAACTGTAACGTTATTATGATTTCGCACAAATGCGGTTATGTTTTCATTGTTTACATTCGATAACACGCACAAAGTTAGGTTAGACAGCTGTTTTCTGGCGATGCGGAGCTGACGTATGTACTCTTCAAAGGTTATTCAAAATGTGTCTCGAGATGGCGTCTGTTTCTGCCGTTCTCGTCTGCATTCCTTGTAAAATTTATCGAATTCTCTTGTTTGATTGGTTGAACACCTTACTTTAGCGCACATACCCCCTTCGCGAAATTGTTTAATTGTTACAATAAGCGTGGGTCTTCGGGTTCAAGAGTATGAACTGACGCTAGACATTTTTCCAAAATAAATCAAATATTTTTAAATTGATATAACTTTCTTATCACACTTCAGATTGTGAATCTAAGCTTACTACGGGATGGCGAATATTTGGCTCTTAATTTAGGGTCTACACATGATATACTTTCGTCCATGATTAAGGAAGATATTGTTGGAAATGAACACTTTACACTATTTATTAATAAATTTATATATTCTTTAAATTATTCCTCAGGCTTTCACGGCCGGTGTCAGATGAATTGTTCATGATATCCGGGCTGTTTGGCCGTGGTTTATAACAAAACCAAAGGTTTCGGCAGCTCCACTGGCTGCCATCATCAGTGGTATAAGAATCCTGCACGCCGGGTGTTTACGTACAGGCCCACAGTACTGTGGTATAGGCTAAAGCTGTCCTGCCATGCTACCTGTACTTATAAATTCAGCTAAGTCCCACGTACAGGTAAAAATGACACCATCAGCCAATCACAATAAAGATGGTGTATGATTGGCTCGCACGAAGCTATGCCATTAGTTACTCACTAGTTTTCCGAGAAGTACTGTGGGGAAGGCTGCTGATTTCCCGCGATGCTACCTGTGCTAATTGTTATACTAATTTCAACCCAGGCACAGGTAAGAACAGCAACATCGGCCAATCAGAAATAAGAAGGTGTGTGAGAGCCTCGCATCGCGCCATGCCATAAAGTACGTAATGCGATACTTTCGCCCCTCCGATTCGCACAAGACGGGGTTCACGGCCATTTGCTGCAACTGCGGCGGGGACCATCCGGCTAGCTATAGAGGATGTAAAGAATTTATATCAGCCATGAAGCTGCAGTGGACTCCTGCTCGCCCTGGCGCGCAGGCAGGCCGTGTTGCAGGTCCCCTCCCTAACCAAAGAGAGGCCTTCCCACCTCTCTCCGGAGCATCATCTCAGGCCCCAAAAGCAGTTCCGCCTGTAGTCGACGTTTCGACGCCGCCTGCAGTCCCTTCTGTCCCGGCGCCTGTCGGAGCGCCCGGTCCCTCATACGCGGCTGTGGCCGTTACATCAGTCCCGCCTTCCGCTCCACGGAGCTCCAAACCGAAGCGCACTCATCGCCGTCAGCGACAAGTTCCACAGGCATTGCCTGTAAAACCTCAGCGGGCCCTGCCCGCCCCCAGCCATCAACCTAAGCTCCCCACTGAGCAGTCCTCACGTCCGTCCCCGAGCCCTGCGCCATCTGCAACACCGGCCGAGGCCAGACAGGTCCGTCTTCCGGAATCTCGGGAATCTTCCCGGGCCCCGGTGGACCCCCTGACTGCCTGGGCTGAACCTTTGATAAATAACATCAGGTCTGCTCCAGATACAACCACGGTTCTCGCCCTGGTGTTTCAATCACTGTCTACCCTCTTTCCTCTTTTTCCTTTGAATGGCTAGGAGTCTTAGGATCGTTGCGTGGAATGCCCATGGGGTAGTCCCTCGACGATCTGAACTGATGACTTTCGTAACGGAGTACGACGCTGATGTCGTCCTCCTTTGCGAGACTCATCTGGCTCGCTACCATACCTTCAACCTGCCATCTTACATCTGTTTTCGTCAGGATCGTCCCCAGCGGCCTGGCTGTCGCCCCTCGGGGGGGACAGCCGTCTTAGTCCACAGGCGGATATCCCACAAGCCCCCTTTAGATACATCTCTTGTTGAAGGTTGTGCGGTGGCGATAGACGCTGGCGGATCGGAGTTTCGCGTTGTTGCGGCGTATCTCCGGCCCGGCCTGCGGCTACCTCCACCGCCCGAGGAGTGGAACGCTCTCCTCGACCATCCCCTACCAACCATTGTAGCCGGCGACTTAAATGCCAAGCATCCCTCCTGGAACAGCAGAGTAGCCAACGCCTACGGAAAATCTCTGTATCGGTTCGTCTCCGACGACCCGGTACTTCAAGTCATCGGCCCAGAAGACCCTACTTACTTCCCCTTTTCCGGTCATCGACCGGACGTCCTTGACATTGTCATAGCCAAGGACGCGACCCATCACATCCAGGTCTCGTCAGTTTCGGATCTCTCATCCGATCACAATCCCCTTTTTATAACTGCCCGTGAGCTGTCGGCCTCACCCCGACCTCCCGCTCAGATTGTTAGGAGAGTCAACTGGCGCTCCTACCATGATGAGCTCTCACGGCGGTTACCATCACTCCCCGCGGACCCGATCGTCACTTGTTACGATTTGGATCTCCGAGCCACTCATCTTCAGGAGTTGGTCCAAAGTGTCATGGATCGACAAACATATGCTCTCGAGGTAAATCATCGTAAATCGGCCTTACCTGCGGAAGTACTCCACGCCATCTGGCTACGGCGCAATCTCCGCCGCAGATGGCAAAAAACCCGTGATCCCGGCGTCAAAAGGCGCTTTCAGGCCCAGTCTCTTTACGTCCAGCAGCTACTGCGGGACGTAAACTCTGATCGATGGGACTCATACCTTGAGTCTCTTGAAGTCGACCACGCCTCCGTCTGGAAAGCGGCGAGTAGACTGACCCGCGAGAAGAGAACTCGCAACCCACTTGAAACTCCGAACGGGGTTGTATCTTCATCGGAAGGCAGGGCTGAAGTCTTCGCCGACTGCATGGAGGTGCAATTTACTGTTCACCAAGGCGTCTCGGACCCTGCCCACTCGGCAGAAGTCCGTGACTTCCTATCTGGACATTTTTCACGCCCTCCCGAAGTCCCAGCCCTCCCGTTCGACAGGGATGAACTAGTTTCATCTATCTGCCGACTAAATCGCCGTCGCCCCCCCGGTCCTGACCGGATCGGAGCCGCTGCTCTACAAAATCTCCCGGCCTCAGGCGTTGACCTCGTTCTTGAGCTGTTTAACTCCTGTCTCCGGCTACAGTACTTTCCCCGCCTGTGGAAATCAGCCAAAATCATAATGATTCCGAAGCCTCGCAAGCCGCGCATGCTTCCTGAAAGCTATCGACCAATCTCTCTCTTGCCAGTCATCTCGAAGGTGTTCGAGCGTCTCCTGCTGGCTCGCATCTCGCCGCTGCTAGATGGTTTCATCCGCAGCGAACAGTTCGGGTTTCGCAGAGAGCACTCGACCACGCTTCAATTGGTCCGCGTTGTTACGCACTTGTCAGACGCCACCAACAGGCTAGCGGCTACGGCCGCCGTACTGTTGGACGTGAGCAAGGCCTTCGATAAAGTCTGGCACGAAGGTCTTCTCTTCAAACTTGCCACTTCCCCTCTACCATCGCCCATAGTGTTTTTCCTCCGGTCGTATCTCAGCGACCGAACCTTCAGGGTGAGCGTCGACGGTTCCTGTTCTACAGTTCGACCCGTCGCCGCCGGCGTACCTCAGGGATCTGTCCTCGGCCCCGTTCTGTATCTTGTGTACACGAACGACCTGCCTGTCTTGCCCGGAGTCACGTTGTCTTTGTTCGCTGACGATGCTATGTATCACTGCAGCTCCCTGTCCCCGCGATTTGCGAGTACAAAGCTGCAGCGTCAGTTGAACCAGCTTCCGGACTGGCTGCGGAAATGGCGGGTGACGATCAACACGGAGAAATCCGAGGCGATCTGCTTCACCCGTAAGTCCATCTCCCGATGCCAGCCCCTCTCCCTAGCAGGGAGGCCCATCGCCTACAAAGAATCGGTGAAGTATTTAGGCGTTCGGCTAGATCGTCGCCTTTGCTTCAACGCCCACGTGACGGAAACCCTTGCCAAGGATCGCGGCGTCCGAGCCAAATTATCTCCTTTCCTCTCGTGTCGCAGCCGCCTGGCCATGCGCACGAAACTTACACTCTATCTACTATTTCTCAGGTCTGTATTGACCTATGCGGCACCCGCCTGGTGGTCTCTTTTATCCACCACCAACAGATGTAGGCTGGAAGCTTTCCAGTCCTGTACACTCCGATCCTTGACGGGGTCCCCTTGGTTTGTAAGGAACGACGTGATTCGAAGGGGTCTCCATGTTCCTACCTTGACTTCCTTTGTCCGGTCGCTGGCTCTAACTCTCTTTGCTAAAGCCTCGACCTCCACCTTCCCGTACCTACGAACCATCAGTGCATCAGAACCACCACCGCCCATTCGGGTCAAGCGCCCACGGGCGCTTCTTGACGACCCGCCATAACGCCATCCTCTTTAAATTAAATAAAAACAAATTGTAATCATCAGCCCTAGACCAGAGTATTTTACCAAACTGTCCTTCTTTCCTTCCTGCCTACCTCCTAGCACGCTGAGCCGGCTGCTTGTCGCTGTCATCAATCACTGGCACGGAGGCTCTCCGCCTCGCGGGGAGCGACCGACGCCCTCAGGGCGTCTGCTGACTGGACTTGAAACGGGCAACATCTGTTGCTCGAATCGGTACCAGCGGCAGTGCACCAAACAATAAAGTTATACTCCCCCGCCTTCACAGTTAACTGGTTGGCGGTTTCCTTTTCCAGTCTTAGGTAACCAGTCGACATTGTACCAGCACTGCGTTCATTTCTGGCAGCCATTGGACACGTTCCAGATGCTGCAATCAAGCCACGGGTGCAAAGACACACCGCATCCATAATGCAATGCAATGCCCTCCGATTCATAGCGATCGCAGCATGCTTCTGAATCAAGACGGACTCCATATGAAGACGAGGGAAGTAATCACTCACCGCCGACAAGAGTTTCGTCTCATCGAAACGGATCCGATGGTCGGCATTGGCGAGTGCGTGCTCGGCTACGGCAGACTTCTCCGGCTGTCCCAATCTACAGTACCGGCTATGTTCACTCACGCGTGTGCGGACGCTGCGCTTCATGGTACCAATGTACACCAATGTTCCCGCATGAGCAGGGAACTCCGTACACACCGCACGATGACAGCGGATCTCGGACGTCCTTCTTCGGCCTCAGGAACTGGTGGATCTTCCTTGTCGGCTTGAATATTGGCCTCACACTGTGCCGACTGAGCAGCCTACCAATGCGGTCCGTCACCCCATGGATGTAGGGTAACGCCGCGAAACCGACGGTCTCCCGTGAATCCACTTCCAGACTGGCTGTTCTTCTCGGCCGGACCGCTCGTCTCACCTCCCCGACGGAATATCCATTGGCCTGCAGCGCTAGTTCGAGGTGGCGCAGCTCGTCATCGAGGTACCGGGGCTCGCATATCCTCCTAGCCCGGTCCACCAAGGTCTTAAACACCGCCCTCTTCTGGCTGGGATGGTGGTTTGAATGTTTATAGAGATAGCGGTTAGTGTGCGTCGGTTTTCTATAAACTTTATGTCCGAGGCTGCCATCGGATCCGTTTCGATGAGACGAAACTCTTGTCGGCGGTGAGTGATTACTTCCCTCGTCTTCATATGGAGTCCGTCTTGATTCAGAAGCATGCTGCGATCGCTATGAATCGGAGGGGCGAAAGTATCGCATTAAGTACTTTATGGCATGGCGCGATGCGAGGCTCTCACACACCTTCTTGTTTCTGATTGGCCGATGATGCTGTTCTTACCTGTGCGGGAGTTGAAATTAGTATAACAATTAGCACAGGTAGCATCGCGGGAAATCAGCAGCCTTCCCCACAGTACTTCTCGGAAAACTAGTGAGTAACTAATGGCATAGCTTCGTGCGAGCCAATCATACACCATCTTTATTGTGATTGGCTGATGGTGTCATTTTTACCTGTACGTGGGACTTAGCTGAATTTACAAGTACAGGTAGCATGGCAGGACAGCTTTAGCATATACCACAGTTCTGTGGGCCTGTACGTAAACACCTGGCGTGCAGGATTCTTATACCACTGATGATGGCAGCCAGTGGAGCTGCCGAAACGTTTGGTTTTGTTATAAACCATGGACCACGGCCAAACAGCCCGGATATCATGAACAATTCATCTGACACCGGCCGTGAAAGCCTGAGGAATAATTTAAAGAATATATAAATTTATTAATAAATAGTGTAAAGTGTTCATTTCCAACAATATCTTCCTTAATCATGGACGAAAACATATCATGTGTGGACCCTAAATTAAGAGCCAAATATTCGCCATCCCGTAGTAAGCTTAGATTCACAATCTGAGGTGTGATAAGAAAGTTATATCAATTTAAAAATATTTGATTTATTTTGGAAAAATGTCTAGCGTCAGTTCATACTCTTGAACCCGAAGACCCACGCTTATTGTAACAATTAAACAATTTCGCGAAGGGGGTATGTGCGCTAAAGTAAGGTGTTCAACCAATCAAACAAGAGAATTCGATAAATTTTACAAGGAATGCAGACGAGAACGGCAGAAACAGACGCCATCTGGAGACACATTTTGAATAACCTTTGAAGAGTACATACGTCAGCTCCGCATCGCCAGAAAACAGCTGTCTAACCTAACTTTGTGCGTGTTATCGAATGTAAACAATGAAAACATAACCGCATTTGTGCGAAATCATAATAACGTTACAGTTGAAGATTAGTGAAGGCTAAATAGTGCGACATGAATTGCTAAGTGTATAATCCCTAGCAATTAGGCGATATACAGGGAGTAAAGTGATTTTTTACTTTTATTAAGGAAGTTAAGAAATTGACGATACATTTTTATCGAACAACATTAATACTATTTGTACAGACTAACGAATAAAGGGCATTGCAACCTATTATTTTCATTCAGCAATTGATTATAAAGAGAATTCTCAAAATCATTTTATTTAATTAGTAAATAAGAGTTATGAAGATGATGATAGTTTGTTCAATATAAACACTAAGAGTGTTGCAATTAATAACATATCAATGAAGTCATTAATCGTTAAACCAAGATTGAACTAACAATAGTTAATCAGATGTTTGAGAATTGTCAGCTGACGAAATTAATTATCAGCAGTTAAAAAATGAAAATATAATTTATGTCTAGAATTAAGAACGAGTCTACTACTATTACGATATTTCGTTATTTTATTAATAAAAGAAGTTCATACCAAGCGAAATACTGTTCTAATAATTAAACGATTACCTATTTGAAGGAATCCAGTATAACTATTCAGATGATTCTTCAAGGAACACTGAATTGATTTATTATTTTATTGTGTTCATATTTTACTGTATGTATTGTAAAAAATTATTAATTCATTTAACTTTCATTGTCGATTGACAATACAACAAGTTAACATATGATGGCGGAACTAGGCATGGCTATACTGTTTACTGTTATGCGTAAAGATGTAATTGATTTGTAATCACTCTCCGACTACCCAATAATGGTAAAATAAGTTTTCTAGTTATTTTATTTGTATTCTGCAGGCTAAAAGAACTACATTTTGACTAAATAGTTAACCAAAAAATAAGTTTAACCAGTCTGATAATTGTAGATCAGAACTACCAATCCTGAGACAAGTTTTCATAAAAGTAAATTCCATTGTAAAGCAAATTTAAACCTAGAACAGTTTATGATATTTTAAAACAATTTAAGGAATATTAACATAAATAAATCATAGTTTTATACAACAAAATAGAGTCAGACGATTTATTTAAGTAGACTAGGTTATTACAGAACAGGTGGACACCTCTCAATGGATGGCAATACAGACAGCGGCAATTTGAATTTATGGTGATTAAATCTAAAATTAGATTGTCACCTCAACACTGCGCGGTCAGCCAGATTAACTTCAAGTAAGTAATTATTTAATAAAAAACTAAAATGTACTTTCAGTGAGAGATCGACTTCATAGATTCGCCTATTCAACAGAAGAAACGTCACACCATAAACAAGCTTCGAAGAAAACTAATCGAACAATTTTAAAACATTTCTTAAACAACGACAAAAGACATTAACCGAATTTTACAATTAATTAGTTTAATAACATTAATTAAATCCAAAACAAAATTCTTAATCTTAAATAAAAACTAAAGAGACCCGAACTACGTCTTTCTAAAAATTGACGATACCGACGTGTAGCATTATAACACGTACGTATCCATTCTTGTACAATATATATATTGTATGTATATATTGTGTGTGTATGTGTGTGTATATATATATATATTGCAATAGGCGGTATTTGCATATATAAAATAGTAATTTAACTCTAAGCGTATGATAGCATGTTGCAATGAAAATTTGCCTAAGTAAAGACTCACACATTGTATAATAGACAATAATACATGTTAAATTTGTCAGTTTAAGTTAAATTTTGACAGTAAAACCATGTAGTGTTGTGAAGTAGTGCGAAAATATGCGTAGACATATGGCGAGTGCGCATGTGCGGGTATGTATAACTACGTTACGGAATAATAATACAAACATATTAAATTAAATAACCTTTGTGACAATAAAAATTCTGACATGAACTTACACCAGAATTCGCATAAATAAAAGACCTATCGAGTGGTAATATTTGTTCACAATTTAAGAACTGAATATATGAGTTTTTTTTATAATAAAAGTTTTATAACCTTGAAGAAAAATAATAAAATTAGATTGGTTTATTTGCAAGCCCCACTTTGTTCGTAGACAGTATTTTACAGGAAGAACGTTATCAGAACTTATGCCACAAGGGTGAGGGAATTTTTTAGCTAATGAACGCTCGAGATTTGGCTAAAATCTCATTGTGAATTTGTTTTTTATAGTATATAATGCAGTCTCTCGCTGTTAGCTCAATAACGCGTGGTCGTTGCTGCTAGTCTATGACGATTGGTCTACAAAAGCGCATGAGCACAAGTCAGAAAGTTCGTGAGTAGATCAAATATCGAGTGCTAGTACGGTACCGTATAGTACAAGATTGTCCTCATAGGCATTTAAAAAAAACTTCAAGTTTACTGAAGTATTGGATATATTTAGTACACAGAATAAGTCACAATTAAAAAATATCGGTATGGAGAACCATACATGACTTCCATATTCTAAGATTTATATTTAAAATCATTTTCAGCCAAACAGCCAGGGAAAGAATTTTAACAAAAAAAATACTTCTTTGTTGCCAATAACGTAGTACACATATAAAAAAAAATTATCCCCTCCCCCTTCAACTATAATTTTGATTTATAGAAAATTACCCCCAGCCCGTTCAACTAGCCTATACATTTATAGATATTTCATCTATGTTTCTACAGTGGATTATTAAGATCTTATCAGGATACTTTATCAAAATTAAGTACTTTACTCATGTTACAACAAAAAATGTTTCAGGTAAACTGCCCTTTCCCCGTAACCGATCTTCACCAAAATCAACAGACATTGAGTTCTCTATAGCTCAGGCACATATGTAAAAAATTATTTGATTCTGTTTGAATTTACGGCAGTTATGGTTCGTCATATAAAAAATTACCCATGTTAAAACATACAACATGAGATTTATAAAACATATCTAAGATTTATATTTAAAATCATTTTTGAAATAAAATATTTTCATAGAACCTACTAACGCTGGGGAAATCTGAGGAGCCAATCAGAGTTGGGCCTACCTGTCACTCTGCTGAATTTGGTGGAAAGCCCTGTCACTGTCGTCAAAGTATCAGCCTTGACAGGGTCCTCTTTTTCTGCAAAATGGGAGAGGCTTGAGATGGAGTGAGTGGCATGGTCCCCACCTCAATGAAGAACCCATTGTTTTATAAAAATATATTTAAATTTTGAAAACTGAAAATTCTTTTCTTGTTGTAAATATTTATATTTTATAATCAAAATGACTTTATTTTTGTTACCTGGCAACAAAATTATTTTATTTTAAACAATTACCATTGTTTCAAAAAGTTTAAATAAATTTTCAAGTACTTTACTCTTGTTAAAACGTAAAAGGTTGCAGGTAAACTACCCCTTCCCCTCAACCGATCTTCACCAAAAGCAATAGGTCTTGAGTACTCTACAAATCAGGGCTGTATGCAGAAAATTATTTGATTCTGTTTGAATTTGCGGCTGTTATCGTTTGCCATAGGAAATACACTTGTTAAAAAAACGTTGTAGGTAAACTACCCCTTTCCCTTAACCGATCTTCACCAAAAACAATAGGTCTTGAGAACTCTACAATTCAGGGCTGTATGCGAAACATTATTTGATTCTGTTTGAATTTGCGGCTGTTATCGTTTGCCAAAAAAAACATTTTCCTTGATAAAAAAAAACCGTTGCAGGTAAACTACCCCTTTCCCTCAACCGATCTTCACCAAAAACAATAGATCTTGAGTACTCTACAAATCAGGGCTGCATGCAGAAAATTATTTGATTCTGTTTGAATTCGCGGCAGTTATCGTTTGCCATAGAAAAAAAATCTATAGACAGACAGACACACAGACAGACACACAGACAGACACACACACAGACACTTTTCGGAAAACGACTTTTTTTCATGTTTTGAGTGTAGTAGAATCAGAATCTGCAATAATCTCGAACACGATTTTTTTTGCCATCACCATACTTCCATTCCTTAAGGAATATGGAAGTAATTATACTGAAGTATTGGATATATTTAGTACACAGAATAAGTCACAATTAAAAATTAGTTTACTACATATTATAAAAGTGCCCAACCCGAGAACGACCCTGAATGCCGGACAACAGGAGGAGATCGCATCGATATCCTGAAAGTCAATCCAGCACGAACAACCACAGCTGTATTCCAAAGACCATCGACATCGCATCATCCATCGTAAAGGAAAGTGAAATTATATGTTATAAACTTTATTCAAAAACACTCATAAACTTAAAGACAAAAGAACTCACATAAATAAAATATTTATTTGTTAGAGTATAAGAGAAAATTATTTTAAAATTTTAAAAGAAAAAGTCAACAGACAGAGGCGTAGCTAGGCGGCCTCTAGGATAAGTACGAACGATACTAGGATTAAGTATGAACAGTACAAGACATCGACATTCACAAGTTATACCAGGAATTAAAATCAATATAGTGACCAGAAGGAGTATAATGATTATTCGAATAACAATAATAAAGAAATCACTGTTGAGCATCAATAAGTGATCACGAACAATAACAGTGAGTACTTAATATAAGTGTAACAACATGTGATATGTTAACCATTTTACCCCAAATGAACAGCACAAACAATACCAGTGAAAATGTTTATAACGGAGAAAAGTGATTAACCATTCTAAGTGAAAAAAAATCCACGATTAACTAGTGAAATGCACAGACAATTAGTGTAACAAGTTTAAACAAGATTGTAAAATCACATAGATAATCAGTAAGACCACCAAAATACTATGAGACAGAACAGTAAATTAATTGTTCATAGGGATTAATAATAAAAGCTTTGCAAGCCTTGATATGAAATGTGCCTGAATGCCGTAGCAAGACAGGACAAAATGTAAATGAATACCAGAACAGATAGCAGCAAATAAGCTAATTTGTTGAGTATAAATCAATCATTGTGCCAAAGACTAGGTACAACCCACCAAAATATGTAACATAACTAGACTAAGAATACCTGTATTATTGTTTCAACAAATAGTGTAAAAATGTGTATGACTTAATAATAAACCATGGTAGTAGAATGCCATAATGAGATGGCAATAGTTGAGTTAAATACTGCATAAAAGTATGTAGAACATTGTTGTCAGACAACTGACACATAACCTCACAAGATTTGAACCTATAACATAAAATCATGTACATTAGTTAAACCAAGCAATTATCCACAATTGTTTCAAACAGAGACTAACTAAGAATAAAAGTGCAAACCAATGAATACCATATGCACTGAAGGACACAGCAAATGAATCAGATTGAATATAATATCATAAAGTTAAATAGACAGAACCCCAATGTGACAAGAGAATTAGTCAAAAAACATTATCAAAACTTATCAAAAGAATGTGACAAATGTTACCAGTAGTTAGAGAAATGTCTAATACTGCTATGAGAACACCTCACAAATGTAATACTAGTAGTTTAATAATTGAATTATTATAAACTAACTAACTGCAATGGTAAAACCAGATGTAAATAAACACCTTCTATAACTTAGAGAGCTTTCAAATAACAAAAAGTTAATGAATACATTGAACCAACAATGTACAACAATTGTACACTATTTTAATTACTAACAATATACTCCTAGTGTACTAAAATAACTAAATAAGTGACAAAATGGAGAGATGAGAACAGAAAGTATTTTGATCATAATATATGAGTATACAAAATAACATTTTTATCAAAATAAAGTGTAATTACATGTAAATAAATATACCTATCAGTGTTAGGATGTCAAAAATATGTAGTAGAATAAGGAATAATGGCGTTACCAGTAAATATAAACAATCGAACATGGTTGGTATAGACGCCATTAACAGATTTTGTTTAAATTATAAATATAACCATTTTATGTACTAACATGAAGGAGAAATGGACTCAAAATGTTTAGTAATAAGTATTACAGTGTAATTATAACGAAATATGGTGAAAAAGACTTATTTATATTAAGAATCACCATATGAGTTTTCAAGATGACCAAGTGAATTAATAATGGACGGATTTAGTGCTTGTTTAGACTTAAAATAAAGCCACAAGTGTCCGCGATTTAATGCCACTATCCAAATGACGCTATGACTAAAAATAAGAAACTTATGACCATTATAAGTTTTTCAATCATTTTGAGTATCCATGTATACGTCACAGATAATCTCGAACCCACGCTTAGAAATGCGAAAAATTAAAAGTTTTATTTTACCAGAGTGTTTTGGGATTGAGAGTATGACCTTGTGAAGCAATCAAATAGCTTAAAATGACCAGACGAAAAGAGACGCTTTAGCGAAATGTGACATTCGTTCTGCATCACTCACGGCGAGAGGTCTATGTTAAAATCAGCAAGATATTTTTTGAAATGTGCGGGTCACCTACAGTAATACACAGACAGACATTAACCTGTACACAACACAATATTACCGAGTGTCCAGTGAATTAAGTGAACAGTGAATTAACATGACCAGTGTATAATAAGGGTCATGTTCTGTGTATATAATCAGGGAGTACAATATTTTAATTATTTTAAAGAAAATAATAAAAGAAATAATTCTCGTTGATGAACGAGAATTATTGTTTGACTGTACTAGTCATAACGCTTGAGTGCTTTAATGAGTAAAGATGGACAATTATCAGAAGTTAATAAACAAGTTGTAGCACAATCCAATGACAATAATTAATTCAAAAATATTTGTTTTATATTTTAAGAATAATTGAGCACGGCGGAATTAAACTTAGACACCGCTCATCAGTATGTAAATATAGTCGCTTACATGACTATAACTTTTGAATTAATAAATAATGATTTTATCGTGCGAATATTTTCATGAATGATAATTACACATCAAATGAATTATAAATAAAATGTTTGTAACTATATTATTAAGAATTTTATAAATAACACTACTTATTCTAAATAACCACGTACGTGTTACTAGGCAAACTAACCTAGAACCGAAGCATATATTTTTATCACAAAGAAACAATTCTGTTCTTGAATGATTTTAATGAAATGAAAGCAATAATAAGAGTTTTTTTCTTTAGACTTTTTCTCTTTCCAGTACATGGTTCTGATAACTAATGAATTAATAATAATAATATTTTAAGAGTGCAACGTTCAAAGCACATGTTGATCTTAGTTTTTCTAAAACTCTGCATAACATACGATAGTACGATATTATCGGCTATCGTACCGAGTTTAATAATTTTAAATTTTTGTTCTTTTTTATAACAATAGATAATTAAACATTGTTATTCAAACTCACATCTTTATATCTGGTATCATGTATCTTCAAAGAACTCACTAAATTGGTAATATATTTAACTAAAGTGAACCTAACCTCGTTCACAATACTATTGTACATTACAACAGTGTTACCAGCCTTGAGATACAGAGATCTCAATATTTGTTTAAATTTGTTATTGTTTGTAAAAATATCTTATTAATTGTTTTAAAAGAGTTTACTGAATTTAATCATTGTCAATAAATCCTCAGTTTATTATCAGTGGAACCAGAGTTTAATTTCTATAAAATAGAAGCAGTAGTTTAATTTTTTTTTATAAACAGTTATCTCATAAGGTGGCGGTAGTATTTGAATTACTGATATCATTCAACTTACAAGTGAACATTTGATTTATTTGATTGTTTATGACCATTTCTTTTTGATATTCAAAAGAAATATCTATGTATGTATGTCCAGTGTGTTTACAGTAAGAGAAGTCGCCACCGAGAATAGTGAAGACATCCACGGATGGTAAGTGGGGAGGTCAACACAGTGAAGTGATAGCAAGTCTAATACTCTTTTAAACAACAAACTATAAACGTGAACATTAATTCCAATCACCCCATTTTAATAATAATATCTAATAATAATCATCAACAATAACATTGAATCTATATATATATATATATATGCTCGACTTGAGTATCTACACATCAAAAATCAAAATCTATAATCTATTATAATATTAATTACATAGTGCTTGCAAAACTGTATCCACATGATCTAAACAGTGAAGAATTGTTCAGTGACTTGAAAGACGTCATACTTTTATTAAAGATGGCAAACGTTAACGGAGAACAAATGGACTTTACACCTCAGGGACTGCTACAATACATTTCTTCAATGGGATTAGAAGCCTACAAAACACTAGGAACAGCTTCAAAAAGTTTTTTGTACTTTACCAGTGTCCTTGTCTTCTTGTTGAAGGTCGTTTAGTAAACTTAAATTGATTAAATATTACCTACGATCAACAGTAGGCTAACTCAAGACAGGGTATCAAATCTAGCGATACTTTCAATTGAAAATAACATTGCTTTGTGTTTAGTTTATAGTGATTTAATAACCAAAATTGCAGCAGTTAAGACCAGGATAGTTACATTTTAAAATGTATCGTTTTATATATTTATTAAATATTTAAAATAAATATTAAGTGTTTATTAATAGAACAATGAACCATTAACCTGTAATGGTAAATGATTTATCTTATTACTTTTAATGTAGTTCTTTGTTTAATTTTATATTGCTTTAGATATTGTTTTGACGATGCGCTTTAGACCTACAACAGCTAGAACATTTTTATGTTATACATTTTTAATATGCCTACATTGTTTATAGTCTACATTTGTTACTAATAAATGTATACAAACTGAATACCTTTAATATAATATGTAATTTCTTAATTTTGACTTAACTTTGTTTACTGGATGGGCCTTCATTTTTGATCTTTTGTCCCCTTTTAAAATTATGAAGGAGAGGCGGCCGACGATCTCCATGCCCCGGGCGCCAAAAAGCCTAGTTACGCCACTGTCAACAGAGACAGTTTAATTAGATTTATTTTCCCATCAGATACAATATTAAATTATTAGTGCAATTAAGAAGAAACCATTAATAAATCCGAAACATTCCAATATAATATTCGATATAACCGACTACTTATTCTATGCGACCTTGTACATCGCAATAACCAGTAGCCAGTTCGTATGATGCTGTACAATATTTGAAGAATACATACATTCCATTAAGCTAGACAGGCTTTCAGCTACACGTCACTCAGATCGCTGCGTTTCACATCGGCTACCACAATGATCGTTACGTTAGGTTGGCAACACTGGACACTCTATTAACCCGCTGTCAGCTGACGTCATGCTCTGTTTCCGTTCCCTCTTTGTACTACTGGTCACGTATAACGAGGCGTGACCAGTCCGTTTTGATAGGGGCAAAGACGACAGAACACAGGACAACTTCATGAATCCTGCGATCCGTCACCTACGATCTTCATCATCATTTCACGCTCTGTTAGAAGCCCCGTCACCAAAAAATGCACAAGTTACTGAAAGGTCAAATTAAAATTAATGCAAGTCAAGCATTTGTAAGCAAAGTAAAGTGATTAGGCCTATTATTATTCAAAAAAAGTTTACATTTATACGTAGGTAGGAAAATTGTTGTACAGGCTCGGCAATGATTGTTGTACCAAATAAATAAAAGACTCTGAAAAAAGCTAGAGAAAAAATTAGGTCTTCGCCTTCTTCCGCTTCCTTGAGGGCTCCCTTCCGTCACTTGTTTCTCTATATTATTATTATCGTGAGACTGCCTAATAGCGTGACCGATACAACGCCATTCCCTCCTCTTTATAGGGCACCGGTTGATTATCTGTGATCTGCCGTATTTTGTATGTCAACCTTTACTGTTAAGATTAATACTGGGTCTTCTAACATCGGCGATCCTATGCTCTTTGACGTCGGTGACAGGTCCCCCCCCCCCAAACAACAATATATGAAAAATTCCTCCCTGTTTTAGAATCTTGAATAATATATGGAAGCAAAATAAAAGTGTGTTAATAAATTTTACTAATAACAGTAGTTAAAAAAGTAACGAGTACTTCAGAGTTGCATTTTGTTTCTTGAACACAAGGTCAATTCCCATCTTTTTCATATTTGTTAACTTGTCGATGGTGTCGTCATAAAATGGTTGTATATTAATAAATTCGTTTAGCAGTTCCTTTTCAACAAAACGTTTTGATAAGTTATTAAGTCTCTCCTCTGTTTGTAACAGTCTCTCCTCTCATTCTGTTAATAACAGGTATGTTTTTTATTATTTTTAAGCAAGAAATCTTATTTCCGTGGAAACGCTAGTGACTCGAATAGTCACTATTAAACAAACCAGTTTATAAGCTTCTTTGAAGATGTTCCTGTTGCCAGCTAAAAGTTACATAAAATTTTGTGGCTTCTTTTGTCTGTTCATATCCTCACAAGTAAGCTGTAATTAATTTTTCAGTGTTTGGAAATCAGTAAAAAGATTCGGATATCACACTTACTTAATGGGTATGTGGGAAATTTTTCAGAATACGCTACGAACTTAAAAGTGTATTAAATATAACAAACTGAAAACGTGCGGTTATTTATAGTGAAAGGATATCTAAAATTTCATCTGAAAATATTTTATATTTTTTGAAAACCTGATCTCGTGTGAGTGTAACTTTTTTTTGTGCCGCTCAAGGTATTCAGTTGAAAATGTTGTTTCCGAAGCAGATAATTGAAAACTTTTTATAACCGCATCCTCAGTTCTTTCGCCATCTACGAGTTTTTGGGTATTTCAGCGCGCGATACAGAAATTATTGTCAAAAGTGTTCTTTTGTAGCACATCGAAGATAACAATCGTGGTTACAAAAGTATCGTTATAAACTACAACCGAATGCTTAAATTCAGAATCATTAAATTTATTTAAGAAGCCGTTACTCTACCTAATTGATGCTTGATCATAGCATGAGTCGTTCACAATTTTAGTGAATTCTATATGAATATACTCAAAATTTTAGAATTAGGGATCCATTGGGTAATAACGGAAGTAAGTACCCGTCTTCTAACGGCTGTACCGCCTGCGAACGTTCGTTTGGCAGAACAGGAGAAAAACGAGAATAAACCGCTAAGAGTTGCAAAAAATATCTTGATACATTGCATAAGTATAATGGATAATTTGAAATTCTGTTGCAATTTTGTTGTTGTACTAAATTCAAACGCTGTGCTATGCAATGAACAAAAACTGCTTTTGGTACTACTTCTTTGATTTTTGGCTGAACGCCATTTAATTCCCTAGCCATAAGGCTTGCACCAAGAAAACAAGGCAATATATTTTTATCTAATGTCAAATTTTTCGAGGCGGATTTACCATTTTGCCGACCGTAGGCAGTATAAATTTGCTGCCCTCCCACAAATCTCTGTTTGGGGGGGGGTGCGTTTACAGGTTTAATTCAATCCTTCGTATTTTCAGTTAGCCTAAAATTTGTCCTTTATATAATACAATTTTTCTTCTCAATTTTTCTTAATACATTTCTACAGAACAATTTACATAACGTACTAGGAAGAGTACAATAACAATTTAATTACTGTAGCCGCGTTTATTCCAAAACATTTTAACTGAACTTAAAACATAGCAATTTAGTACAATTTTGCATTCAATTTGGTACACAATTAAGAAGATAAAGAGGGTTGTAATAATAGTCCTTGAAATAATTTTTAAACTTTATGTCGTGATTTTTTATGGGAAAAAGTATTAATATCTGTCAGGCCTATCTTAAATTACAATTATTTAGCGTTATTTTCTGCGTCGCATAAAAATGAAAATCAGTACCGTCAAGTAATTTCAAAATTGTGTCCGTTACACCGTGTTTTGTTGAAGGATGTTTAAATTTTTATAACGTTATAATTTAAGTTTAAACGTTATACTTTTTACGATGAATATTAGTATAAATGCCAACCAATAATAAACCACGTGCACAAAGCAACTATTAATGTTACTTCCGATGTTTCATCTGCAATCCTAATCAACGAACTAAAGAATAATAACTGAAGGAAAAGCAAACAGTTTTTTATTACTACTTATTGTTACTTATGTATTAATAAGTAAACAAACACAAGATGAGGAGATGGTGGGGTAAAGAAAGTGTGATCAGACGACGCACACTTTACGCAGAAGCACACACCACTCCAAAAATTTTCGCGGTGTCGGTCATGGTTGGGTACGAAATTATGCTACACTCACAGTCTATGACTGTTAGCGGCTAGTGGCATCTATTGACAGTCACTCACGTCAAATTACAGAGTCAGTAAAGCATGTTCTAAATTTGAATGTAAAGGAATTAATAGTTAAAGAAGTAATTAGTATAATGGAAGTATCACATACATAATGTATGTAAATGTAATTATGAAAAAACGATGTACTTTATATACAGATCGGAAGTACATGACAAACTATTCTCTTTATGTAATAACACTAGTTACTACACAATATATATTTTAGAAATTTTCTTATCATATTGTGACGAAATGGAGAGGCATTTGAAACATCTCTTAGGTATAAAAACAACATAACGGCAGTCAAATTTCACCTTTACAAAATTTGCCGCCCCCCAAATTTTGCCGCTCGTAGGCAGGTACCTACTTTACCTATGCATAAATCCGACTCTGGGGACCTTGACACAACGTTGACAATGTTTCAGGAGCCCGACTAGAACTAACATCGTAAAATCCAAAAAACCTGTCCCCCAGTTTTCCTACGGGAATAACGTATATAATTATAATTTATACATGTGTCTGAAGCTCACACGGCCGGTGTCAATACACTCACAATTATTGAATACCTGGCTGTCAGCCCGTGGTCGGTTGCTGTGTAATCTCGACATCGTCGGCAACTTTTCGTATCCCATCCTCGGTAATCTTCTTCAGACTGCAAAAAGCGACACTGTTATGAAACAGTTACGGCAGATCTTGACCGAACTATACCCGGCAATTTTTTAGGGTAAGATCAACTTGCCTGTGGAACTTAACTTGCTCTTACCCAAAAATAGTTGCCGAGTATCGTTCGGGCAAGATCTGCCGTAACTTTCAAAACACTCTGTACCAGACTTTGCCGACGATGTCGAGATTATACAGCAACCGACCGCGGCGTAACAGTCCGGTATTTAATAATTGTGAGTGTTATCTAATTAGGCCTACATTAGGCCTACGAGGCTACATTGAAGTCTGCAGACAATGTCTATGGAATCATCCACTTGAGTAGACAAAAAAATATACAATTCTCTATTTCCTTCTCGATGTGCTCATCAATATATTGTGAAATGCAGTCAGTTATTTTTTATTCATTAGTCTTAGAATTTCCGGCAAAGGCGGGTGAGGTTTTTTTGTAGGCCTAGTGTTTTTGTGTATCTACAGGGCTTATCGATAGGAAGGTTTCTGATAGTTCCTTAAGGTTTCCTGTTTAATAGATAACAAACATATTAATTTGTCTTCGCAAAATTAATGAATTTTTAATTTTTAATTAATTAGAATTATGAATGAATAACTACGAAATGCTAATTCTTGTTTAAGAACGTAAAAAACTGCAAGAATAGTGATGTGCATGACATGTCTGTTAAGCCGAACAGTGTCACTGAAGTGTTTAACAAACAAACTGTATAGTTTCCCTTCAAAACATTCTCGATAGTATTTAAATTATTCCTCGATTTTGAAAAACTCAGCGCACAATGCATGTGCTCAGAAGAACCTTCATGTTTGTAAAGATCACGAGTAACGTTACCGAAATAATCAAAACCACTCTTATTCCACGCATTTGATTTAGCACTAATAATAATTAATCAGGGCATACAAACAAGTTTATTTGAATAATAAGTTCCATGCAACCGCTGAACGTCGAATACCAATTTTGTTTAATGTCTAGATTGTACGTTTTGTTCTTAATTTTTATAACTTTTCCACTTGTAATATAGGAAGAAGGTTGTACCAGCTTAAAAATCTTCCTTGTCGTCATCATTCCAACCTGAAAATGGTGTTTAACCTGCCATAGGTCGCTGTATAAGAGTTTATCTCAGTATGATTTTTCCACACGAAGTGTGCAGAGAAGTGGCAAGTGATAGGGATGTCTCCTTCCCTAGGAGCCACTGTCAAAGCTCCCAGTTTGGCTGTGTAACGGTTCTGTAGTGTCTATGAATTTTGGGAGTAGGTTTGTTCAAGCATTACAGCTTTGTGAGAATTTCTCTCATTACGCGACCAACCTTGTTATCATATTATTTACAATTATGTTTTAGAAAAACCATGTTTATGTTTGGTTTTCGTGTGTGTTTCAGAGCATATGATGGTTTTCCAATGTTAATTTTTTACAAACTATTTTTATTTTAACATTTGCTATAGTAGTAACTAGCTTTATGTAATGTGTTAATTATTTTCAACAAGTTCTTTATTTTGGGACGTACTATATTCATTTGAATTATAGTAAGTTTCCTAACACGAGTAGAGGTAAGAAAATTTTTGTCTTAGCTCTTTGAATGGAATGAAAAGAAGGAAATGTATGATTTCCGCTGTTTTCCAACCAGAATTGATTAGAAAATATTATATTGATATATGAGAGCAAAATGATCTTCAAGATATTAAGATAAGATAGTCATGTGAACGTATAATCAGATAGATATATCAGAAAAGTTTAACCATTGTACTGATATCAGAAAAGTGTAACCATTGTACTGGTACTGAACAATCCTGTACTAATGAGTCAGACAAGGTGTACAACCAGAACCTTCATATTTGGGAAAAGACCATAAAATCAAATTGTTTCGAGTCCTTCTCAAAACACTAAAAGAAAATAATATTATAATACATCTACCAGGCATAAAACCTTTGGCAAAAAGGAAACAAACGAATTACAGAAACAAAACACCCATATACTACAGGTTTTTGCACAGTGAAGTACAAGTATGTATTACCTTGAACTTGTACTTCATAAATATTTACAATAATTTATTTGAGAACAACACACTGTAGATGTCAATTGTGTTCAACAAATGAAAGTAAAATATTAAAATATAAGAAACTATAACGTACTTATTACTTCGAGATTTTTTTTTTTGAATTTTGGATATTTCAAGGGAGTTGCACCAGAAATTAGAGCCCGTCAAAAGTGACACGTGTTAGCTTTGTTCAAGGGTGAGCGACGAAAGGAACAAACCTTTCCTTTCCACTTAAACGACATGAAAGCCGTTAAGGGAAAATACGCGCTACAACACATGTTGTAACGAACTGGACCATGCGTGGGAGCGCTTGACTCTACAATTATAACAAAGGAACGTTACCCTTGCATCCGTCCAGTAGCGAGAAAAATAGATAGCCATCGCTAAGAGCATTGTTCCAAGCATGTGTGCGACTTACAGAAAAACAATAGCTGGAGCACAGACAATGCAGCATGGGACGAAGAGACGCCCTGCAATGAACACATATGTTTGCCACCCGTAAGTTCGTTAGAGGAAGTCGATAGTGTCTTAACAATACGATAATTCGACACGCTACACCAAAGGGGCAGATGTGACTTTAGAAGCTAGGCCTTGGTGCAGATTCCAAGAAAGTGGCAACGCCCTGATGACAGCAACTCGTCGAGTCCACGTGGACTACGTAAGACTCAAGTAGAGAAGCCAACTAGCCAATTAGAAAAGAGAATTCAGAAGGAAGTGACTGAAAGGGATGGTGTTGACAGAAGCCGACGACCAGAGAACAAATCCCAAGGAAGAACATCCCTCTCCAAACGACGCTGGGTGAAGAATTCACCAGAATCACTGACTTTAGACAAGAGGACATAGGGAGGTCCTAATAACCGTCCTATCAGAGATATTTTAGTGGGAAAATGAAGCGATCGTGGGAGTAACGAGAGTAGGAAAAACGAAGGGAATAAAAACTGAATACACGAAGAGACGCTCTCTCAGTCTTATTAAAATTTTAGCTCGATCTCAGTATCTCATTCTTGTAGTTACATTTTTTTTCCTCTCAGTATCATTAAAACTATCTCAGTATTGTAAAGACTTTGTTCGGAGAAATATTAGAAGTGGTGTTCGGAATCAATGGAAGTTCGGAAATAAGACTTAAACCATCAAGCCGAAACGGTAGTGTTCGCAACGATGTGCAAATAACGGACTTTATAAAACTCAAAGCATTACGCTCATACGATTAATACTGTAAGAAGTAATAATATACAGTAGTAACATACTTGAACTTTTTCATCAACGAAATGAATCGATTTATCACATACTAAATTAGTGAGACTACGTTATTTCGTAAAATAAAGTCAAGTGCTAAATGTTTATATACGCCTAATAAACTTGAAAGAAGTGCGTGACCGTATCGAACTAACAATCGCATAAATAGACTGACGCGATAGACTGACGCGATACGAATTGTCGATGAATCCTTAGTGGAAGTACCGCGACTTAAACTGTGACGATTTCATAAAACTCATAACGGATATCGCGAAGTGCGGACTAGTGTTCCGGAAAGATGTACGCATAATATTAAAAGTGCGAGTTACGAATGTTCCATGGATTAACATCAACCGTCAGCAAATGGACCCTGATGGACATCAATGGGAGCGAGACACTACTACGCCATGAGTAACGTACAAAATTAATCACTTACATGATTACTAGTTTACCATAATACCACTGACCAGTCGCTTAGAACCGACTGCCTGAGATATATAATATAAAGAGTCAATGAATGATATATAATATAAAGAGTCAATAAAATACGAATCCATATTTAGGAATAAATAATGTCATAGGATATTACACATGTATTGTTTTATTAGTGTAAGCATATGATTATTTCAATTATGTTTGTGTTTTAATATGTCTGTTGCAGGTATATGATTATTCAAATATGTATATGTCTAATATGTTTTATTGCAAATATATGTGTATTTCATGTGTGTAATGTGTAGATGTGCTTTGAAGTAAAATCACTTAGTGCCAATCGCAAGCACACTAGATTGATGCAGACACTAGATTGACTAACGTCACTACGCACGAATAAGTGCATACATTTGATTGTTACTTTCAATTACTAGAAATGTGTCGTAGAATTTAATCGTCTACTGGAAATATTTGTAGATATTCTTAATATATGATTTCTTTTATGATATGAATACCTATAAAATGCTATATTATAATAAATGTACTGTAGAATGGATTCGATAGTGTTGGATTAATTTATTTAAGACCTGACTCACAAGATAACTTCTTAAATGATAGGATCCACAATTAGTAATTTTAATTTAACATGATTGAACAAGTACCTGATTCATAAATATTCTAAGTCTTGAAGTTCTATTTGGTAGTAAAAGACAGAATTAATTACTTTTGAGTGATAATATTACCAATTACATATTTAATAAATTTGATTGTGATTCATAAATTAAACAACAATTAATTTATGCAGTTAACTTAATATACACCAACATTAATATAATTATAATCAGACAACAATTAATTAAAAGATAAATTATACAAATGAGACTAGCATAAATATTTACACTGTATATGGCTTCCCAACGAAGGGCAGTGGAAAATCAATCCTAGTAGATAAAAGTAATAAAATTAATCATTCATTGTCTCCAAGATAAATAATTGATGAGTAATTAATTTATGCAACAAGATTAGCATAATCATTAAAGTTATATATGGTGTCCAACTGCGGGGCTATATGAAACAGTGAGATACGATAACGTTCGTACAGACATCACCTTCGTAAACATTAATTAAAATTGTAATCGGAAGGCATGTTAATTTATGCAATTAATTAAAATATGCATAAAGGTTAACGTGGTATATGGCCGCCCAACGCGTGGCACAAAAAAACTTGTAGTACCAGACTATTGTAATAACGAGAAAATTCACTATCATTAAAAAGGCATAATAATTTATGCAATTAATTAAACAGGCATAAATTATTAACGTTGTAAAACAAATAAATAATATAACAACATAAACCTGATTTATCATTTCGGAATTTGACAAATGTGCTGTGTGAGAGAAACTTTAGGTTAAAGGGCGTGACCAATGACGGGTTAAAGGATTCAACCTGTTGTTTTAGGCAAATCTGCACTCACTCCGAGACAACTCACGAGCGACCACTGAACCAGTGTTGGCAGGTCAATCAGTCCTCTTTCCCCCACATGGCTACCCAAAATTTCCCCACTTTGCCATCGAAATCCCCAATGCCACAAATTCCTGTACTTTATGCAGAGAGTCTCATTTAATAGAGTTTAAGTGCATTCTAAATATTTAAATACTGTTATAATAATAATATAAGTATTAAAAACTTATTTTTTAAGTATGATAAAAGAAAATGTTCTCACCTGCTGTCAGCCTCAGTACTTTTTGAAATCCTTTTCATGCACTTAGTTCAAGATAGGCTTGAGTCAGTATTCACACATTACACTGTATTTAACATCTCTCCAATAGTTTAATTCACAAAAACAATTTATACTTATTCTCACCTATTTTTAGTTCAATACATAAGTTGCTGTGTTGGTTTCAGTACCCAATTTACTTCTGTTTTGTTTTATTAATATTGACTGCTCTAAAAATCCTTTCAACATATCCACTACGATGTGGTAAAATAAACAGGTAAGCCACAAAATTATTTAAACTTGGAAAAACTTCAGTAGCATTCGCGTTCATTGCATTTTTAACTTCTCACTAAAAGCTTAATAAACTTTCATCTGTACCAGTGTTAATATTTGTATTTCTAAGAACTCTCTATTTCCTGTCTAGATTTACCATGTTTATTTCAGTACTTTTCCCGAAATCTGCTCCTGCTGGCGAAGCCAGTCTTTAATTTTTTTCCTATCTAGAAATTCTAGATGTTTTAGGCTTTGAACATAGGCACTGTTAAAAGGAAATCGGCTATAAATTTGGTGTGCACATACAACATAAAACTTTAAGTAATTCTCTCTGCAATTTTGTATTTATTCAAGTGGGAGGTTTGGATTTTTACTTTCCAAAATCACAGTGCTCTTATAGCACCTCCATAAATATTTTGTAGTTTTGTAAACTTTGCAGGATTTCTGTACTGCAGTTTGGTCACATCAGCATTATTTGAAATCGCCATCAATTCGCCACATTTACACAAATCCCCACCATTTCACCACTTTCCATTTTGAGGCTTTAAATTTCGCCAGTGTAGGGAAAAGTCCCCAAACCTGGCAACCCTGCACTGAACTGATGCCTTGTGTGTTGTGTGAGGTTTGCACAGCGTTGGGAGCGCGCAAACGCGTACGTCACGCTAGAGTGCGCCACGTCACCATTGCAACAACGTGAATTTCTTTCGAAAGTTGGATGGTACAGGATAATTAATTTAGTAATTAACTTACATGAAAAAAAAGTAATTTATAATTAATTATACGAAAGTAATTATTGATTTATTACAAAGTAATTAATTATCTTATAAATCATATTAATTTTATTTTATACCTAAGTGTATTTTTTAATAATATAAATAATTTTGGTACTTTCCAAATAACCATACCCACACTCATTTTCGCTGTTTCGATTATGCAATTATTGGCATCGATACGTATGGAATATCGCATATAAGTTTAGTGAGATAACAGAAATCGTGAAAATTTACTTGTGCATGTTATAAAATATTTTGTTGACGATTGCAATCGTGTTTCATTGTTATATTTTTTACGAAAAATGTTACTAGCAATAGTATAACTTGGATGTGCGCCTGCGACGTCAAAAGTTGACGTTGTTAAGTTAACATGCAAACTAAAATTACAGATAGAAACTAACATGCCTTTAAAATAATACTAGCTTCTTGTGAAATCATCGTAAAAAGAAACAACTCGAATTAATGCGGAGTGGCCCAAGAGCATACTATATAGCCTATGTCTTCCTTTTTGAAGCAAAACTCGTTTCCCAATATTAACTTGTTTGTTTTTTCATTAATACTCGGTTTTTGTGCAGATCACTGGAAAAGCAAACGACTCAAAATAAGGTAAGATGTAACACGTTTCTTAGAACACGTTTCTAATTTTGTGTGTGTTTCGCACAAAACTCATTTGCACTGAAGTTTTCGAGATTTGGCTGAATAACATAAAAGAATAATGGTCACATAACGAATAACATATCTTGTTTTCATTTATTAATAAACATATGTTGTTCTTTTTTTTAATCTTACTATTCAGAAATGATTGTAGTTTTCACTTTATAGCCTATTTTCTGTTGTTTTAATTTAAAATACGTTATATTATTTGTTTTTTATGTTTCCTTACTTCAAGCATTGTGTGTCTACATTAAACGTCATATTTTTCCTAACCTTTTATTTTTCTTTTATTTCTTTGAACAGTAGGCTAAAAACCGAAAACCATTATTGGCTAACCGCACAAAAGAAAACAACACGTGTTGATTAAAATTAGTTCGCGGGCTGTTTGGCCGTGGTCCAAAGTTTATGACAAAACCAGAAGTTTCGGCAGGGCCACCGACTACCATCTTTAGTGGAAACGTTTGGTTTTGTCATAAACTTTGGACCATGGCCAAACAGCCCGGGAAGTAATTTTGATCAAAATGACTCCGGCCGTGCATGCCTTCGTACCAGAAAGCAACACGTATTTTTGCTTTATATTAAGAAATAGAATAATTTACAATTAGTACACTTCTTCTTCTTTACGTCGTGGTCTATCGATACAATCGATAATGTAGTGCTGGTACAGATATTGGGAGAGTACCATAATTTCGCTTTCATTAATTTCTCAGCTGGCAGTATACACCCGGACTGACTGACATGAAACAAACCAAGAAATGTTATAATGCCTCATGATTTGATTGTATTTTTTGCTATGGAGTTAGCGAGTTACAAATCGTTGTACTATTGATTGGAACGTATCGATTACAATTAACTTCTATCTTCCTTGTAAGAAAGTTTATCTACTAGGACCTAGACTAGAAGACAGTAAGTGTAAATAGCAACTTACAAATGCATGACTAAAGAAATGCATCCTCATCATCTAAATGGATGTTCGTATCACCTGAGACTCAGTTCCAATAGCCGCAGAAATATTCCTCGCAATTATAAAAGCAACTGCGAGAAATGAACCGCTTGATAAAGAGGACGACTGCAGATAGCCAGTGATAAAATGAAAACTCGGTATAACATTTGCAGCAATAGTGTGGATTTCGAAGAAGGAGATCAGGTTCGTTTGTACAACCCAAAGCGCCGTCGTGGCCACTCACGTAAACTTCAGACCAACTGGAAAAGACATTACACTGTGAAAATATAAATTCTATTTGGTAGGAAACTCAATTAACTAAATTTAAGCAGAGTTTGTATCATCATCATCATCTTCTTCTTAACGGTTTTAGGCTTTAGCGGCCTGTTTCTATTCCAAAGTCCACCTTTTAATAGGTCTGCTAACTTTTCTTCTGCCTCTAGGGTTGTACATCATTTTTCGCCATCTTCGGTATTCTACTTTCTTGGATTCTATTTATGTGTTGAATCCATTTTCTTCTGTGTTTTTTAATCCTTTTATTAACTGCAAAAATATCTAAATCACTTCTTATCTCGACATTTCTTGTATCGTCTATTACACCTTTTAACTGATCTCAGACATTTCATTTCTGATGTTTGTATCTTCTGTTCATGTTTTTTATTTATGACCCAAGTTTCAGAACCATACAGAAATGTAGGTATTGTCATTGTTTTATAAAATTTTATTTGGGTTTCTATTCTACATTTATTTTCCAGCGTTCCCCAAATCGTTCCACACAATCTTGTGAAACAATGTTCGTTTACCGCGGAGAAACAGAAGATGTAGGTGAGGGGCTTTGTATTGCATCAGGAACTTAAACAAAAGAAACTAATCGTTACGTCACAGGATATGTCTGCAGAGTTTTTCTTGTAAAAAATCAATTGCTAGAAACGCAAAAAGGCTATAAATCATACTTGTGGGGACTCGTACAAGTAACATCTGATAGTGGTACATGTGTCTCTATGTATACAGCGCGTCGAATATTAATAGTTTCCAGCGAGAACACAATTAAAAGCACAGTGCGTTATCTAACATTGTATTCTTGTCAAAATACTCTATCATACTTTCTTTCACTTGAGCAGAGCTTTTTAACAAGCGTCGTGAGTTTGTCTAGCGTATTTGTTATTTTGTGAAAGGTGAGAAGGTTTGTGCGGTCTTGGTATAACGTTGGGTCTAACGTTTCATGTACACAGAATGCATGAATATGGGACGATCATTGGGAATATAAAGTCCGGTCAGGGGTGCCCACAGCATGGTGCAATGGTGCAAGTCGCACCATCGAAATTGGGGGGGGGGATATCTGCGGTACTCAAATTTTTCTTTAATTTTTAAATCCCCCCGCACGTATTTTATTTTTTATTTTATTACTAAACCTTCCTTGCCATTAATAATCATCTTTTTTTCCTTTCATAATCCCTTGTTAGAAATAGCAGTTACATGTATTTATACCAGCTGTGAAACCAGGGGCGTCGTAAATCAAACAAATAAGTGAAGAAAAAGAATGCAATTATAAAATCAAGTTAGATAATCTTAATAAGTCCTAATGCACTACTAATTATGTTAGGCCAGGTTTGATTAGGCTTTTACGTTTCTCATAATTTAGTTATTGATTTGGTATAGGCCTACTAGAAAACCTTTTGGTATTGATAAAATGAATAACACTAGATTTTCGATTCCAATAATTTCTTAAATTGCTTTAGTTTTTCAAAACTTTTTGGATAAAACCCCAAGATCCACCGTTAACTGGGGTTATTCCATACTCCTGTATTGTTTTTCTCCCTACCCATGAAATCAAATTTGGGCGGGATTTCGGAATACTGGAGGGGTGATTGAGCTATGGCCTTTGGGGGGGGAGGCACCTTTGAGTCCGATTGCACATAACTTCGGACCAGTTGACATAATCGAGTTCGGACATGCCCACTGTGTTAGTTTAATTCATCACGAATCATGAAAAAACACAGATGTTTCATTGCTACTTCGTGTACTCGGACGGTACGTTTACTGAAACTGATTAATCTCATTGAAAATCCCGCGAAGCGTAAAGGCCGTGTTGTGTACGATTTTTTCACGCCCACTCACTTGCTATCTCGTTATAGATGAGATACAGGAAAGCCACAATTAATTCGAGGATATGCTGAGTGAATCATTAACATTTAATAAAGGATTTACACAAGGTTATAACGAGCGAAAATTTAAAAATTTCAAATTTTCTCCTCGACTAATTTTGTTCACACGCAGTTGTGTCAACGACTTCTAGTCAAAGCAATAAATAAGACAATGTGAAGATGTCAGACCAGCGTCGCTAGCAGACAATAGGAAGATGTTAGGTTCTACTCAACAATAGATATGAAAGTACGAGATGACAGGAGAAGCTTGCCTAAAAATTATTACCCACAACATTCGACAAAAAGCAGACGAGGACACTCACACGTGTACGGAGAAATAGGGCGTACGTCCGCTCAGGTTACGTCAGAATACGACGGTACTGCAAAAAAGGGGACAGAATGTTACAAAGGAGTGAACTTGCTGCACTTTAAGAGAGACAATAGAAGAAGTAAATAGTTGAAAAGACTCGATTTAAGCTGCACAGCTGGAGGTAACGTTTACGTGACAGACGCAATTTACGGGTAGAAAGTCAGGGTGACTTCACCAGCCAACATATGTCAGAAGTTATTAATAGTTACAAAAAAGGGGTGTGGGATCGAACAATGCTTCAAAAAAACTTAAGAACAGATGTGTACGAGTTAGGACAACACTGCGTATGCCCCACACGAAAGAGTGATCGACAGGCGCTTAATCGCTAGAAATTCTGCGAAATAGGTCAACGTTTGAACAGGAAAACTCTGGGGATGTCTGACAACCTATTAGAGTACAAGTCTTGCGAAGAACACCGGTGGAGAGGACAGTTTCTATGGTAACCAAAAGCCAAAACGAATCATGGAACAGAAACCAAAAACCCTGGAGAAGTGGGACGAAATATTCCGAGAAAACTTTGAACTGACCTATCACAAATAAGAAAAGGCGTGGACAGCCACCAAGACAAAATTTGAGTAGGGACAAGTTGATAAAACTAACTGTCTAACACGGGGAGAGTCTCAGTATCTCTCAGTATATCTTACTATTATTCAATATCAGTCAGTCGTCGGCTAAATATCGGTCTTAGTATCAAGTTTAGTATCAGTATGAGTCTTATTACAATTTGTGAACATATATTTTGACGCGGTATTACTGTGCTTAGTTTCGTATAAGTTAACAGACTTAGTGACATCGTCATGTTATAGTATTCGGACTTAGTGATTTTCAAACTGTAGAATTCAAAGTGCGACTTAACGAACTTATGTATTAATCAATATCATTAAGAATCTGAGTGAACAATTCAATCTCGGTACATACAAAAAACATTACTAGTGTATTATACAGATTAGACAAACATACAGTTAGCCAGTGTTACTGAATTATATTAAATATAATAGAACATGTAATGCTTGAACGAAACAATATAATCGTATATACATCGATAAAAAGTCGAGTAAGTTTCAGTGGCAAACGGACATAAACATTAAATTTGCGAAAATGAACATACAACACTTATTTAGGATGATTTACAAACTGACACTGAAACAATAGCATATCTACACAACTCTATAAATGACGCGAGTTCTCGTGGGTGTATACAAGTGATTGTGCATTCAACGTCATTCAACAAGATGTGCCTTTCTGCCTTCACCACAACAAAGAGATCGGACGCCGATGGACCATAAAACGGATATTCTAAATTTCAAGTAACAATTATTAATTTATTACTTTAAGTAACCTACTACTACTGTCCTGATTCTTTCAAAGAATCCCTACCCTGGGAAGTTTTAAATAAATTTGATAAAAACAAATAGAGTTAAAGTTATAGATAATGAACGTGTAAACAAAACTATCTGGGATTAATGAACGCATCAATTAATTATTATTTGAATTGTTGTATACCATGATTTATGTATGTATGTCTTTTTCAGCTATCATATGAACTGGAACTTGTTTTAAGATATATGTGTGTATTTACAGGTTCAGCAAACGTTTTTATATGTATGATTATAAACTTACGTAATGAATAATAAATTAGCTATTTACGTACATTTAAACACATGCGTTCATTATTACAGAAAACCCACTTATTAAAGTTATCTTTGAGAACATAGATTAATTTTACTTAAGAGTCTATTTGCTATGCGATTTAATTAATATCATTATAAATGGTATCCCAACACGCGGGGCATAGTTAATTATGTAGTAAACAAATTTTAATTATACACGTCTATTGTAGATGATAAAGGATTGCCTTTATCGCAACATTGCAAATGACGCTACCAAAGTTTGGCAAGATATATTAAAATAAACACTGTATGTAAATGGCTGCCGAACGCGTGGCTCGAAGCTAAATTAATTGATTGATCAACAAACACAATTAGTTATATTAATCGTAAAGGTTAATTAATTTATGCAAATATTTAAATATGCATAAAGATTTACTGTATGTAAATGGCGCCCAACCGCACGGCATGATACTTAATAATAAAAATAATTGATACGTACAAGTTTGGCAAAGATCAGGCAGTAGTAGAAGTAGATAGATTAGCATAAAATAAGAAATAGAAATAAGTATTAGTGTTATAAACTAGCTTGAATGATTACGCGTAGGAAAGCAAAGATGGCTAGCAATTCCGATAGCGTAGAATTCGAAATTAATAACCAGTTAGGTATGGTAAACAATGAAGAAAATACCACACCTATCGAACCAAATAGCGCTGTAGAGAGTCAAGAGGAAAGGGCGCGAGGACAAGCGTCCAAAGCAGAAGACGTGAATCTACAAATGTTAATGGATTTCATCCGACAACAGAGCGAGAAACAAGAAGAAAGTAATCAATTAATTAAAAAAAATAGTAGATTAATTAGCGAAAAGCTAGAGAAACAAGAAAAAAATAGTAGATTAATTTGCGGAAAGTTAGAAAAACAAGAAGAAAATAGTAGATTAATTAGCGAAAAGATAGAAAAACAAAATGAAAAGCACGACCAGCATAAGGAAGAGATGAAACGACAGTCAGCGGAACAGCTTACGCAGATACGGTCCGAGTTACGAGAATACCAGCAGGCCTGGGAAGGGAAGATCAATGAATTACAAAAGAAACAAGAAGATACACTAAAAGAGTTGAAAGAAGACGCGAATAAGAAATACGAAGAGATACGGGAAGCACGAGAAACCGATCGCCAGGAATGGATAGTAGCGATCCAGAGTACACAAACAACCGTTAAAAAAATTCATAATAAAATTGATGCTCACGACAAAGACGCTAATAAGAAACATGAAGAGTTAAAGTCCGAAATACATGATACCATACGGCAGAAACAACAAGAACAAGGTGAAACAAACAACAACATGATGCAGAATTTGGAAGACGTCGACGGGAGACAGCGTTGAACGGAACAGACGTTGGACGAAACCACTAAAGAAAAGACTACGAGAATAGAAGAATTGAAATGTCATTTAACAAAGGTAAAGGAGAACCAGGAGAGACTACAGGGA
This sequence comes from Magicicada septendecula, assembly GCA_034769895.1. Lineage (NCBI taxonomy): Eukaryota > Metazoa > Arthropoda > Insecta > Hemiptera > Cicadidae > Magicicada > Magicicada septendecula. Next base: position 307,408,140 of record CM068373.1, on the reverse strand, counting down.
CAGTTAATGGAAGGTGAGTGTGGCACGATGAACAGAATTAATGGACCTAACCACAACGGCATCAAATACAACGGTACCGACAGATTCCCCATGGAATTCCTTAAGGAGCTGTTCGAGGTACAGGAGCTGTACTACCCCACTGATAATATTAAGTGGATAGGTAGACACTTAGAGATGGACGCCGGAATTTGGTGGAGAGTTATACGAAGCCAAATATCTAACTTTGAAGAATTTAAAGAAGAGTTTTCACAAAAATACTGGGGACAAGAACGGCAAGATAGCATCCGGGATCATCTTGAGTATTGGAGGTTTGATTGGCGTGGCCCAATCAATCAATCCAATATATAGAGCGGATATTATTGGAAAGTAGACAATTAACGCCTACTTTAACAGACCGTCAGTTGATCAGGAAGATCGGGCGTCATTTTTTGCGTGAGATCCAGCTCGCTGTTATCACGAGGGGAATTACAACGATTCCAAATTTTGAGTCACTAATTGTGGAATATACACAAATTCACCCAAGAAACAACAGAGAGCAGAGTTACGCAGCAACGAACGAGGGGAGAAATTCTTATAAAGAGAGTGAAAGTTTTACAAACAAGGCAACTGGAATGCAGACGCGAACTTGGGGTGAGAAACCGCCCGCACACACAACAACACCGCGCTGAGAGAGGCGACCCATGAACACAATAGAGTATACCAATAAAGGCGCTTCCACTTCGGGCAATGAACCGAAAGCAACACGACAAGAAGAAAAAAAAAATTAACTTTTACAGTAAGAGAGATAATACGGATGCCTGTCAAACCAATAAAGTTAATGTAATACTACCTGACTTAAGAAAAGACTTATTATGCGACGATGACGCGGAGATTGTCCAGCCAATATTAAAATGCCCGGAAGTTATCATAAAATTTAACAATGGTATTACGGTGCCAGCTTTAATTGACACTGGAAGCGTAATTAATGGATTATCGGAATCTTGGTTCCACCAAAATAAGCAGAACATAGCACCTTATGAAATTTTACCTATGACCAATACTTTAATAATTAGCGCGGTAGGCAATAAATCAAAATTAATAAGGAAACAGATATTATGTGACATAGATATCGATGGGAGTAAGAATGAATGTGTGTTCCTCATTATACCAGACCTTATAAAACCATGCATTTTAGGAATTAGTTTTCTCCAGGAAGCAGGATTTCTCATTGACATGGGAAAAGGAGTCATCGAATTAAAAGGAAAGGCTGACGAAGCAGCGTGCACAGTGCCAATAATTCATATAGAGATGGTGGACATAGAAGAAGACGAAGAAATCATGCGAAACATCGACAAGAAGGTGGAGAGCATTGACTGCGGAGATGAAAGAATATTGATGATGTTAAGGGAAATTCTTGTAAGAAATAAAAGTTTATTCAGGGAGTGCCCCGGAACGATCGAAGGATACGTTCACGAGTTCAAGTCACAGACCGGACACCGTACTTCCAGAGAGGATGGCCTGTCCCATTAGCGTATAAAGGGAAGGTGGATGAAGAGATAAGTCGCATGTTACGGTATGGGGTCATCGAGCGATGCAACAGTGCCCACATCAACCCACTCGTTACAGTTATTAAGAAAGATGGAAGGGTACGATTATGTCTGGATGCGAGGAAAGTGAACAGCGTGACGATTCCGGACTATGAGGGAGCCTCACCAATAAACGATATTTTAGTTAGATGTAGTGAAATGAAATACTTATCCACCGTCGACCTAAGAAGTAGTTTCTGGCAAGTAACACTGAAGCCAGAGTGCCGAAATTTCACCGCATTTATGTATGAAGGCAAATGCTATCGCTTCACAGTTACGCCGTTTGGGCTGAGTACCAGTTCTGCTGCACTAACCAGGGGATTGGACACGGTATTGCAGGAAGATTTTAAGAAAAACACCATCATTTACCTAGACGATTGCTTATGTTATTCCAAAGATCTAGAAACACATTTGTTACATTTGGAATTATTGTTAACTAACCTAAGAAAAGCGAATTTGACTATAAATTTAGATAAGTCACAATTCTTTAGACAAGAAATTGCATACCTTGGGTACCGTCTAACTACACAAGGAATCCAGGCGACGGATGAGAAGATTAATGCAATTACGAAGATTCCAACACCTCGAAATCAAAAGCAACTAAAAGGTTTCTTGGGCCTAACAAATTTTTATAACCGCTTTACGGAAAATATGCCGAAACCACCAGACCGTTACTTGAATTGTTAAAAAAAGGACATAAATTCGCATGGACACCAGAACTAAACAAATGTTTCCAACAAGTGAAAGAACTATTTATAGAAACAGTGATCTTGAAGTTTCCTCGAGTAAACCAACGATACTACATGCAATGCGACGCCAGCAACTTTGCATATGGCGGACAGTTATATCTACTGGACGAGGAAGGTAAAATCGGAGTTATAGCATTTACTAGCAAAACATTCAAGGGTGCAGAAAGAAATTACTACACCACTGAAAAAGAGCTATTAAGTATTGTAAGATGTCTGGAAAAATTCCGCATATATATTTTCACCGGACAAAAGGCTTGCCGCGTGACAAATGGCGCCAATCGTACACTCTAGTTATTTTGGTGGCCCTAAAAAGGACCGAGTGGCGAGAACGGTGATGTTGGTAGTGCCGCACTGAGATGTTCGGCGGCTGCGCCCGCTGTTCGTGGCGTACTGCAGTCCTCCTCTTCTTTCGGCACCTGTTGTAGAGTCGGCTGCCGGCCCAGCGAAATCCATCGCTGACGCGGAAATGGAAGGCGAAGACGCAAGAACGCCGGTTCTATTCTTCGGCCGTTCCTTCCGGCTGACTCCGCGCCGATGTCGTCAGGGAGAGGAGAGGAGATGAATTGCGTCCGATGGCGTGGCGATGAAGAGTGCTCAAAATTTTCTGCCGGCCCGGGTTTTATTAACTAACTGGGATCGCTGATTCGCTCGCTCCGAATGCTGGTGACGGATTGGCTCGCTGTGTCCACCGCTGGTACCGGAGAGCAGAAGTTCGCATACCGCTGCCGTCACAATATATTAGGGCAACCTTTAACCGTTATCACGTATAATAAGGCATTGACCTTTATGAACAAATGCCATCTAAATAATTCACGAATAACACGCTGGATTTTAAGTATCGAAGTATACAAGTTTGATATCGTCCATTGCAAATGCAAAGACAACATTGTTGCCGACCTTCTAAGCAGGAACCCAGGAGACACCACGTTAGAAGGAATTAACGATGATGTGTGCGAGTATTTAATTAATCACATAGTAATTAAGATGGATAAAAATGTAAGCAAAATAATCAAGGATATTGGAAAATATCAACTTGAAGGCACTAAACTTAAGACTATTATTGATAAGATAAATGAAGAATGTTTAGATAAGGAAGTAGGTAAATTTTATAGATATGTTAACGAAAAGTTATATAGACAACGTCAGAAGGAATGGAAGCTGTACATACCGAACAGTGTATCCGGAGAAATAATCGCCGAAATACACAGGATGTATGGGCACCTGGGATCGGAGAAATGTACGAAAATGTTACAAGAACATTTTACGATAGACAAATCTATCAAAAAATGGGTGAACGGCTTGAGTGAGCTAAACGTTCAACCAAGATACACCGCAATTAGAAACCCATGCGCAAATCTGGCTGAAAGGATTAATAGACCGTTCGGGAATTTATTCAGAATCTTCGTGTGTGGCCAACATACTAAGTAGTCGCGTTATGTATCTATAATCGAAAGTTGCATTAACGAAACGTAACATGAGGCAATTGAGGTAACACCCTATGAGGCGCATCTCGGCAAAAACCGAATAGAGTATGGGAAAAATACCTAGACAAAGACATAGTTGAAGTTGAAGGAGCTGATCACAACCAAATATTTTTAAGGATGAAAGAGAAAAGAGAGAAGCAAGCTAAGTTATGTAATGAATCCAAAACCATTACTAAGTTTCAGATGGTGAAAAGGTTTTTATAAGGACTTATTATCAGTCAGACGTGATCCAAAGAAGGAATGACAAATTTTGTGAACTATACTGTGGGCCTTATAAGGTATATCGAATTCTTGGGGATGCTACCTACCAGCTCGTCGACTGTAAGGACAAAAGCAAGATCCGAGGGAAATTCAATGTGAGGCAAATGAAGAAATATTGTCGGGCATACCTCTGTTGTAATGTAACATAATACTAAGCTGTCGGTATCAAATTCGCGATTAGTGTTGCGTGTTTCCAATTTACAATATGTCATCATCATCATCATCATCATCTGCAAGGATTAAACCAAGGATGATTTGTTCTGGTGTCAAACAGGCAAAGTCTAGAGCTGGCACTCCAGCGCTTCATGGGACGTCCCACACCTCCGATGAGTTATCGGAAGATGTTCCCACCAATTCAACTGATACTAGGCAATCCATTTACAATATGTGCTACGATAAATAATACCGCCAGAACAACGGTTCTTCCTGTGACTTGTTTTAAAATACAAAAGGTCTACAAAACCTGGCGAACGGTCAACAGGCTGGCTCGTGGTTCAACGGTAAACTGTAAACTATCTGGCTCGAGGCTCGACTACGAGAACGCGGATACAATCGTGTTGCTTTATGGTGTCCTGTTCAGAGCTGGGCGAAAAATAGGGCTATTGGCAAGCTCAGCGTGCTCAGTCCTAAACTCTCCACTTCTAAAACAACTGTTTTTCTATTGGTATAACCTTAAGCAATATTAAGGTTGACAAATTTACAGTTAGGCCTATTTAGTTATTAAAACTCGGATTTCATACTTTACTGAAATTTCCTTATTTCATTCAACTACTCTTTGAAATTTTATTCAGTAGCCTACTGCTGAAAGTTTTATCAAATATTTTACAAATGTATTTGTAATACCAAAACAATGTTATTTGTTTGTAAAATTTGTATATTGTAAATAATAGATAACTCACTATGATAAATCAAGTACAAGTCTATAATAATGTGAAACATAATCAAAAATGACTATAATATACTTATTTACAAGTACTCTTAAAACATGATATAATCGTGAAACATGGGTAAAATATACATAACCGTTCACACAAATGCTGACTTAACATAAAATGTCACTTAAACGCGAGTCCTAACATTGAGAAAAGTTTTTATTCTCAAAGTGTCCCATAAACTTAGATTTTGTATCTAAGCAAGGAAACAAGGCCTATGAGCTTTAGGTTAGGTTGATACGAAGACTGACGAATAAAACTGTGGCCGTGATTTCGTACAATATCGTCTACTTTATGGTATTTTTGTAAACGTTTATTCATTTTTACCAAATTATATAGCGCTAGCTTCAGCATATTACGTGTGAAAGGAATTTGGTTGTTAGACAACTACTGAATTAAATCACCTTTTGAAGAAACTGATGTACACTTTTTCAGTCTGGTAATCGTGACAAGGTGCATTATCCAAAACTAACACACAGTTTTTTGGCAAACCTGGAATTACTTTTCAATCACCTATTTCGTGAAACCTCTACTGCCCATATCTTCATAAAAGTTACCTGTTTTCTGCCTCTATTTAAAACCCAATAACCCACCATCGATGAACCTTTGATCTGAATCCGCGTTAACTATAAAAAAATCTGTCTTCTTTATTTAATGTCACATTCGCTCTTTCACTACTTCCGTCGTACCACGACTTTTTTCTGTACGAGATGTGCACGTCTCATCTGTGTACACGATTTCGTAATATCATAAGTTGTTCTTCTTATTAAACATTTAACAAAATCATCAATATTAGATTTTGTTGTCCTTTTCTTCCTTTCTTTATGAGGTGCTGTAAAATGCGTGACTGTCCATTGTCTATGTTACCCCCAACCATCTCTTTTGTTTTTTCCAGAAATTCCTGTTGCTGATGCTTTAAACCTGTTGTTTTCTTTTATAACCTGTTTTAGTGAAATACTTGTTCCACATTTTCCACCATCCTTAAACTTACATACCATAAATCACTTCTCTAACACAATATTGTTAGCAAACTTTGACTTAATAAGAGAAAGTTTTCCTGATTTTTTAATTAAATAAAATTATACTGTAAACAGCAACAATATTTTTAAGGAAATAAAACATTAGTTTAACAAAATTCAATAAAGAGATCACCCACAGAGAGTATTAAGTGAAATTTTAAATGCGTATAATTAACAATGCCGACTAACAATCAAATCAAGTACAGGCCTCTACGTTTTACGGAAACGCATCAGTACTTACGCACGCAATGAGATGTAGGGTTGTGCTGATATACGCTGTGCATGTTACTTTCACCGAAGTTGCCGACCACCATATTAACGGGGAAGTACATAAGTGCAGGGATTAATGTTACCTTCACAATACCTAATCCCTCTCTTTAAGACACTTGCTCCTCCAAATTAAAAACATCCATTTACCTTCAAGCTTGTGTCTCATTCTCTCATGTCATCGCAACATTTGTGATGTGTTTGTAAATAATGGAAGTAATTCAATTTTTATCGATCCGTGTTAAACCAATAATAATTATGGGTGATGTTACGTGCTATATGTATTAAATTGTACGATGAGTTGCTGGGCCTAAACAGACGTAACACAAAAATATTTCGACACCAATAACTGTGATCTTTACATTGAATTCTATTAATAAGGCATAATAGAAATTAATTGGTAGTAAGTTTCAGTGAGCAGAATCAGCATTGATTTACTTTGTATAATAAATAGTAGCCTCTTTAAGTGTAAAAAATTAAGCCAGCCAGCGGATTAGAAGCAATGTTGATGCATCAATCAATGTCAGTTTACTAAATCTATTACATAAACTCCTTAATTATAAAAACGTTTTTGTGTCATATAAACATGATGCTTGATGATGTCATTGTGGAACATAATTTGCAACACCAACACGAAAAATTACAAAATAATATAATTAGTCGGAGCATTATAAGCAGTGCAGAAAAAAGAAAAACAGAAGATGATGTTTTGCAAAAACCACCAAAAATCATCAACCGTTGTGCCGTTCTAATATAGATCGGCGATTATTCAGTATTTAACGTCAAAAATAAACGTTAAATGCTGTACGGTATTTAGCCCTAGCAGTTGAGATAAGCAGTTCTGCTGCCTGAATTACCATTGAGAGCGGCTTGATTGGTGCTGCCCTCTCGTGAGAGCCCCGGTTTGCGAGCTCACAAAGCGGAACCGGTATCAAGAAAGTTTGTCTCGCTCCGAACGTCGTCTTGTATAGCTGCGCATTTTTTCTCCGGCAGAGGAAAATTTGTTTTACCATCCTTCCATCTATGACAGGCTAAAATCTATACAGAACTGCGGTAAGTCCCGGCAATATTTTTATAATTATCTATTTAAAGTTTTACTAATGAAAAACGTGTTTTATAGGCCACAGTAAATAAAATCAGTTAACCTTTTGTGTCACCACGTGTGAATGTGCAATACGTAATTTAAAGGTAATTATTTTTAGTTATACTATATTAAATTCACATGTCTTAACCAAGGCACTAAAATTGAGAGTCATATCAATGCAAAAAGTATTTGTTTAAATCGTACAGACATGGATGTAATCTGATACCTTATTACGCTACCTCGTGGTGAGTGGGCAAGGCGTAATTCAGTGTAAGTACATACAACCTTTACTAGTGATTATAGTAAAACTTTATCCATTTCAGAAAGCTTATTAAAGCACCAGTTGAGAAGTATGTAATTGCCAAAAGGTATTAATTTAAATAGTATAGAAATGATGTAATCAGGTAACCTCTCTCAACCACGTGGCAAAGAAAAAATTCAGACTATGTGCAAATCTTATTAAAAGTGTAACAAGCCGAATAATTAGCTAAGCAAAATTGAAGTATGTTAACCCACATGGGTAAAGTTTATTATTATTAAATGTAACTGTACGAAATGTTTTCAAATAGGGCCTGTTGGCCATATAACCTTGCCAAGTGTGTCAAGTATTATATTTAGATAGTCCTAAAGCTGTGTTAAGATTATATATGGGTTTTGGGTGTGTGTGAAGTTTCTGGGGGAATTGTTTTGTGTACTCTGGCTGATAATATATTGTATGATCAGGGTCCCTCGATGAAGACGTGGACCAGTCCCAACCTGACCTTTTGAACATCCAGATTTCTCTCTCAACTTCATCTGCCGGAGAGGAATAGCAATGACGAAGCACAAACACCCTATAGTGTAGGCCACGAGATTGCCACTTCACACCCATGGACAAAATAAGGTGAACTCAATCCATTATATTCTTTACACGTTGTGATGCACTCAATAGAGCCAGTGAACCAATTTAATCATTCAACAACAGGACTTTCAAGTTTTAAACATTTTAATTGGATCCCCGATTAACGGGACAGAATAGTGCGTGAACTGGGAGGGAAATCATTTGTAAATTTTATTAATTTGTTTGTATAATCTGTTAGCTCAGAGGCTGACATGCATCTTTGGCGGCTCACCATTCAAACATGCAATTCCTTCTTATTTTCAGTATAAGGGTTTCATTACTGCTACTGATTCATTTAATCAACTTGTAATTTCTCCGTTTCAATTTAGTGTTCATTTTATATATATTAATTTCTCATTTTTAAATTTAGTTTGGGTTACATAAGGATAGAAATTTCTGTGGTAGTTAAGTAAAGTCACAAGTTTAATCCTAAATGGGTGCATGTCCATGTAGTGTAAAACATGTTGTTGAGACAGGTTGAATTATGCACTGACTGGCCCATGAACATGTCGGTCTCTGGGCCAAAATTACTTTTAAAAGGGTTATAAGATTCATGACACATTACTATTTTCAAAACTTAACAATATTTATCAATATATAAATTCTTCTAATTAATTATAATCACTGGGGTGTTCACTGTATTCTAAATTTTATTTCTCCCAGTATAAGTGCCCAGTGTGGCAGTGGCAGGATTTTATAATAGCATTAGGCACTTAGCCAAATTTTGAATTTATTATGTCCTGGGGACTACTGGTGTTGCATATATAATCTGATACACATGTAATGTGTTATGCACATATTAAGAATTCTAAACCTAACATGGATTTTTATAAAATAATTAATGATGTACCTCATGGGGGTAGAAAAGGGTGTGGCAAGAGATCTATGTAATAATTTTCCTGTATTGTGGAACATGTAGATGTATTGTATATTCGTGTGTGTATTTTGTGGGGTTCTGTATGTATTGTATATTTGGGTGTATTTTTGGGGGAATTAGATATAGGGCTTATAAAAGGAAAGATAAAACACAGGGTTATATATATATATATATATATTTAATTTTGATGACAATTAATTAATTCTATCTCTATTAATTTTTAATTAATATTTTTTCTAAGAGAGTTAATTTATTTTAATTAACTTTAATAAAGAGTATGTAGATTTGTCTCTATTTAATTTTAATTAATTTTGTTTGAGAATTAGCTATTCTAATTAACCTTATCAAGAAGTCTATAAATTTTATCTCAATTAAGTTTCAATTGATCATTTTAAAGAGAAGATAGAAAATAAATTTTATATTTATAAATAATTTTCAGGAAACATTACTTACAGAAAATTAATGATTTTAATTTTTAATTCATTTTAAAGAGAAGATAGCAAATAAATTTTATATGTGTTAATAATTTTCAGGTGACATTATTTAAAGAGAATAAATTATTTTAATTAACAATTTAATTGGAAAATAGTTTCTGGATGTTATATTTATTGATTTTGTTGTTAATAATTTAAAAAAAAAAAAAGGAGATAGAATAATAAAAGGGATTTTATTGATTGTTAATTTTATGAGTTTTCATTGCAAGTCCCGTCTCACTGGATCCAGCGCATTTTTGGCTTCTCTAGGCTTTGGGTCTAGTTCTAATTATCTTGTGGCCCCTCTTTAAAAAAAAAATAAATAAAAAAAATAAAAAAATTCAAAAAAAATTTCTCAAAAAAAAATAATCTTTTTTTTACCAGTCTAAGTTAAAGCGGTGTTACATTTGGTAGCAGAGCGTGGTTGAGATTAGGGTCAAACCTTGGGTCCTTTGGGTGTGACGGGGCTTGCAAACTCAGGAACATTTTGGAACCCCCAAAAGTTTCCAATGGAACTTAGAAGAATCTTTAAAAGGCCCTATATATAAAAGTGAATATATTTTGTTAGGTTTAATGTTTTGTGTATAATATGTCTATGTACTTGCCCGCCTTGGATAGTTGAACGGTAGGTTGCCACGTGGTGTGAAATTTTAGAAGGGGACTTTCATTTGGAAACGCGAATTATCGCAGATCTGTGCCTAGGTGGAGATGGTTTGAGTATTACCTTGCCCATAATAGGGGAGGTGTTTTAATTATGCGGTATGGCCCGATCGGCAGTCGGTCTCCTTCGACATACGGGAGCCGAAGTAATTAGAAATATTTTTTGAAAATTGTCGTTGGTCGGTGATTTTGTCGTGTTGTGTGTTAGTGTGTGTGTCGCGTTCCTTAATGTGTAGTTGTTGAGAGAGAGCAGTTCAGGTAAGTGGGCTGGGCCCTCGCAACGGTAGGGGGACCCGCAGTCTGCTCGAAGGAAGAGTTTAGTACTCGAGTTTTTCTGATTCCTGTGTTTTTATTGTCATTAATTTTGTAGGTGTTAGGTGTTTTGTGGGAGTTATGTTTTGTTGATTGTGTATTGTGAATTGTACAATTCTGGCGGCGGTATGCTTTCAGAAATTACCCCACCCCCTTTCAGGAGTTCTCCGGAAACTTTCGGTGGTGAATGAATTTGATGAGGATCAGCTGTTGGTTTTCTTGGACCATGTCCTGCAGTTGGCAGATTTTCCGGGTGTGTCCGAAGGGGAGGTCTTGTCCCTTATATACCCGTATTGCCAGGGTTCATTGGCAGGGTTGGTCACCAACACTCTGCGTCGGGGCGGCAGTGTCGACGCTTTTCATGGGGAAGTGTTGGATTACTTCATACCCCATCGACGACGTTCCCAGCTTAAGTTAGATTCATTCTATCACCTACAGGCCAACGGAGAGGCGTTGGGGGACTTCGTGGAGGATGTACGGAAAGCTGCCCGCGTATTAAGATTAGGGTTGCCCGACACGGAAGTGATACAAGCAATCCTGGAAGGACTGAATCCCCAAGAGAGATCGCGTTTGATATTCGCAGACCGTCCACGTTGTTTCGCGGATCTGTACCGGTTATGTGTGGTTTCTAATACTGTCCGAGCAGGGGCCGAGTCCCGGGGAAGAGCTGCTACGGATGTCCAATACTCCAGTGGTCTGTTAGGAAGAGCTAAAAAGGACAAATATGGCGGTTGGAGAAGAACGCAAGAGACGGTCAGAAAAACCGAATATTCCGGAAGTAATGGAGGCTACAAGAGGGTGACAAGTGAGAAGACTGTAGCAACGGTTACATCAGAGAAAATAAATAAATACGAAATTAACAGGGAAAGAAGAAGTTATATTAGTAAACCAACATCGGCAAGTAGGGAGCCTGTATCAAGGTGTTATTCCTATTTGGAGAAAAAAGAAACTTTGAAGGTTCCAGAGGAATTACCAGTGCCTAATAGAGTAGTGGATGAAGAAGGTGAGGAGAAAGAAAAAGGCGAAGTAACTTCTGTGGATCAATACAAGACGACAAGAACACGTCTGTTGATATTGAAGTACAGGACTCTGAGAGGACGTCATGGTTGAATCCAGATGCTGCAGAATTTGTTCCGGTATCTCCATCTCGGTTCATGACGGATCCAGATCCGGTAACATCATCATCGGCTACGCCGGGAGATGAGAAGTCACTTGATGGTGGAGCTTTACCATCGTCAGTAGAATTTAATTAAACATTGCACATATCTGGACAGCTGGATTCCAGGTTGGGTAATGTTGAGGAAGTTGTAGTTGCTGAGAATGGTGAAGAAGAGGAATCGAAGGAAGAGGCAGAAAAGCGGTCTGCACATGCTACGCAGGGGAGTATAAGTGTAAGTGTTAGGGAGGCTGCAAGGATTTCTGAGGTTGCGGGTGGACAAGGGGATGTCCAGGCTGCAAGTGTGGTAGAAGTAGATGAGGTAGAAGTTGGGGAGAAACTGGGTGGCATCGTTGTGGAGTGTGTGAGTGAGAATGAGCTAGTGTGTGAAGATGTGCAGACGGCTTCTGTAAGTAGTGTTGAGGATTCCGAGGAACGGAAAGAAGTTTCAGGTGGACCAGGTGAGCAACTAGAGGATGAAGATGTGCAGTGTCATGAGGTAGAGTTGGATTATGTAGAGGAGAAAAAGGAAGAGGTGGAAGAAAGAGAACCAGGGGAAATTGTAGAAGAGAAGAAGGTAGAAGCAGAGGAGTTAGAGGTTGAGGATAATTCAGGAGAAATAAATCAGTACAGCTTAACACGAGATAGTTTCTCAGAGAGTGATGTCCAAAAGGAACAAGTACCTAAAGTTCGTCATAAAAAGGTGAGAAGAAGCGGTTAACGGGTAGCGGGTAGATGTTCCCCACAGTCCCAGTGGTGTTCGTCTACTTCAGGGTTGCGCCCCTGCCTCCGCGAGCCTTGGTTTTCTCCACCCATCCTTATTCTCGGAGGGAACCATGTCCTTACCTTAGTCCTAGCTATTGACCTTTTAATGATCCTTGCCCTTTTCATCTTCCCAATTTTCCTACCCCTCTCCTTAGAAAACAAAATAAAATAAAAACAAATAAAAATTAGAAAAAAAAATTAGAAAAGGAAAAAAGAAAAATAACAGAAAGGAGTTAGAAAAAGAAGTTGGTTGGAAGAGTTGTGACTAGGTTGGTGTAGTGATGTTAGTGTTAGATTGTTGGTGTTGTTTTCATTTTTCTTTGTTGTAGTTTGTTGTTGATTATTGTAGGGTCGGGGCCATGCCGCTTTCCCTGGTTGATTTCCCTGGTAGGTTATTTTTGGATTAAGTGTGGGTTGTTAGACGATGCCGTGCTGAAGTAAACCCCCCCTCGTTAATTACGCAGTATTTAAAGAGTAAGAGAAGGGATGATGTTCGCGTGCCCTCTATGCGGTTTTCTCTGTCCGGCTAAGCGGGGCCGTCCGCCCTAGTGTAGGGATGTGGGCCAGTCATATGTCAAGGATTGTGATGCCTTGTTTTGCTGCATATGGCTGGTCAGTCCGAGAGGTGGACGAGAGAGGTAGTACGGTAACTCACATACCATGGTGGATGATACCTTGTTTGGTCTTCGGACGAGTATGTGAGTGGGACCATTAGAAGTAGGTGGTGGTCACCAGAGAGGGTGACGTGTTGGGGCGGTCCTGTGGGATTGGCATGGCGGAGAGGGTCGCGTGGGGATGGTCGCAGTGGCGTTGAGATTTTCCAGTCCTGTGAGGGGGGGATAGATGTTGTCCTGAGTAGGTATCGGTCCTTGGGTCTCAGTTTGTGAGTTGGGAGGCCTTGGGAGGTCAGAACTCAGACGGTGCACTTGATTGAGGTCTTTCGTCTTTTCTCCTTCTTTCACTTGTCGCTGTATGCTGACCCTGATCAAGTCAGCATGCAGTACCCGCACACATGCATACACTCTACACTTCTTCTTCTTTCCCCTCCCTTCGTTTTCACATTGAGCCTCTGTTCTCCCGAGAGCGGTTAAGTTTCTGAGATTCCCAAGACAGCCAAGAGGCTGTGAGTTAGCTTTTGGGCAACTATGTTGCCCTTTTGGGGTGAGGGTGTGCCGTTCTAATATAGATCGGCGATTATTCAGAATTTAACGTCAAAAATAAACGTTAAATGCTGTACGGTATTTAGCCCTAGCAGTTGAGATAAGCAATTGTGCTGCCTGAATTACCATTGAGAGCGGCTTGATTGGTGCTGCCCTCTCGCGAGAGCCCCGGTTTGCGAGCTCATAAAGCGGAACCGGTATCAAGAAAGTTTGTCTCGCTCCGAACGTCGTCTTGTTTAGCTGCGCATTTTTTCTCCGGCAGAGGAAAATTTGTTTTACCATCCTTCCATCTATGACAGGCTAAAATCTATACAGAACTGCGGTAAGTTTCGGCAATATTTTTATAATTATCTATTTAAAGTTTTACTAATGAAAAACGTGTTTTATAGGCCACAGTAAATAAAATCAATTAACCTTTTGTGTCACCACGTGTGAATGTGCAATACGTAATTTAAAGGTAATTATTTTTAGTTATACTATATTAAATTCACATGTCTTAACCAAGGCACTAAAATTGAGAGTCATATCAATGCAAAAAATATTTGTTTAAATCGTACAGACATGGATGTAATCTGATACCTTATTACGCTACCTCGTGGTGAGTGGGCAAGGCGTAATTCAGTGTAAGTACATACAACCTTTACTAGTGATTATAGTAAAACTTTATCCATTTCAGAAAGCTTATTAAAGCACCAGTTGAGAAGTATGTAATTGCCAAAAGGTATTAATTTAAATAGTATAGAAATGATGTAATCAGGTAACCTCTCTCAACCACGTGGCAAAGAAAAAATTCAGACTATGTGCAAATCTTATTAAAAGTGTAACAAGCCGAATAATTAGCTAAGCAAAATTGAAGTATGTTAACCCACATGGGTAAAGTTTATTATTATTAAATGTAACTGTACGAAATGTTTTCAAATAGGGCCTGTTGGCCATATAACCTTGCCAAGTGTGTCAAGTATTATATTTAGATAGTCCTAAAGCTGTGTTAAGATTATATATGGGTTTTGGGTGTGTGTGAAGTTTCTGGGGGAATTGTTTTGTGTACTCTGGCTGATAATATATTGTATGATCAGGGTCCCTCGATGAAGACGTGGACCAGTCCCAACCTGACCTTTTGAACATCCAGATTTCTCTCTCAACTTCATCTGCCGGAGAGGAATAGCAATGACGAAGCACAAACACCCTATAGTGTAGGCCACGAGATTGCCACTTCACACCCATGGACAAAATAAGGTGAACTCAATCCATTATATTCTTTACACGTTGTGATGCACTCAATAGAGCCAGTGAACCAATTTAATCATTCAAAAACAGGACTTTCAAGTTTTAAACATTTTAATTGGATCCCCGATTAACGGGACAGAATAGTGCGTGAACTGGGAGGGAAATCATTTGTAAATTTTATTAATTTGTTTGTATAATCTGTTAGCTCAGAGGCTGACATGCATCTTTGGCGGCTCACCATTCAAACATGCAATTCCTTCTTATTTTCAGTATAAGGGTTTCATTACTGCTACTGATTCATTTAATCAACTTGTAATTTCTCCGTTTCAATTTAGTGTTCATTTTATATATATTAATTTCTCATTTTTAAATTTAGTTTGGGTTACATAAGGATAGAAATTTCTGTGGTAGTTAAGTAAAGTCACAAGTTTAATCCTAAATGGGTGCATGTCCATGTAGTGTAAAACATGTTGTTGAGACAGGTTGAATTATGCACTGACTGGCCCATGAACATGTCGGTCTCTGGGCCAAAATTACTTTTAAAAGGGTTATAAGATTCATGACACATTACTATTTTCAAAACTTAACAATATTTATCAATATATAAATTCTTCTAATTAATTATAATCACTGGGGTGTTCACTGTATTCTAAATTTTATTTCTCCCAGTATAAGTGCCCAGTGTGGCAGTGGCAGGATTTTATAATAGCATTAGGCACTTAGCCAAATTTTGAATTTATTATGTCCTGGGGACTACTGGTGTTGCATATATAATCTGATACACATGTAATGTGTTATGCACATATTAAGAATTCTAAACCTAACATGGATTTTCATAAAATAATTAATGATGTACCTCATGGGGGTAGAAAAGGGTGTGGCAAGAGATCTATGTAATAATTTTCCTGTATTGTGGAACATGTAGATGTATTGTATATTCGTGTGTGTATTTTGTGGGGTTCTGTATGTATTGTATATTTGGGTGTATTTTTGGGGGAATTAGATATAGGGCTTATAAAAGGAAAGATAAAACACAGGGTTATATATATATATATATATATTTAATTTTGATGACAATTAATTAATTCTATCTCTATTAATTTTTAATTAATATTTTTTCTAAGAGAGTTAATTTATTTTAATTAACTTTAATAAAGCGTATGTAGATTTGTCTCTATTTAATTTTAATTAATTTTGTTTGAGAATTAGCTATTCTAATTAACCTTATCAAGAAGTCTATAAATTTTATCTCAATTAAGTTTCAATTGATCATTTTAAAGAGAAGATAGAAAATAAATTTTATATTTACTAATAATTTCAGGAAACATTACTTAAAGAAAATTAATGATTTTAATTTTTAATTCATTTTAAAGAGAAGATAGCAAATAAGTTTTATATGTGTTAATAATTTTCAGGTGACATTATTTAAAGAGAATAAATTATTTTAATTAACAATTTAAGGGGAAAATAGTTTCTGGATGTTATATTTATTGATTTTGTTGTTAATAATTAAAAATATAAAAGGAGATAGAATAATAAAAGGGTTTTTATTGATTGTTAATTTTATGAGTTTTCATTGCAAGTCCCGTCTCACTGGATCCAGCGCATTTTTGGCTTCTCTAGGCTTTGGGTCTAGTTCTAATTATCTTGTGGCCCCTCTTTAAAAAAAAAATAAATAAAAAAAATAAAAAAATTCAAAAAAATTTCTCAAAAAAAATAATCTTTTTTTTACCAGTCTAAGTTAAAGCGGGGTTACATTTGGTAGCAGAGCGTGGTTGAGATTAGGGTCAAACCTTGGGTCCTTTGGGTGTGACGGGGCTTGCAAACTCAGGAACATTTTGGAACCCCCAAAAGTTTCCAATGGAACTTAGAAGAATCTTTAAAAGGCCCTATATCTAAAAGTGAATATATTTTGTTAGGTTTAATGTTTTGTGTATAATATGTCTATGTACTTGCCCGCCTTGGATAGTTGAACGGTAGGTTGCCACGTGGTGTGAAATTTTAGAATGGGACATTCATTTGGAAACGCGAATTATCGCAGATCTGTGCCTAGGTGGAGATGGTTTGAGTATTACCTTGCCCATAATAGGGGAGGTGTTTTAATTATGCGGTATGGCCCGATCGGCAGTCGGTCTCCTTCGACATACGGGAGCCGAAGTAATTAGAAATATTTTTTGAAAATTGTCGTTGGTCGGTGATTTTGTCGTGTTGTGTGTTAGTGTGTGTGTCGCGTTCCTTAATGTGTAGTTGTTGAGAGAGAGCAGTTCAGGTAAGTGGGCTGGGCCCTCGCAACGGTAGGGGGACCCGCAGTCTGCTCGAAGGAAGAGTTTAGTACTCGAGTTTTTCTGATTCCTGTGTTTTTATTGTCATTAATTTTGTAGGTGTTAGGTGTTTTGTGGGAGTTATGTTTTGTTGATTGTGTATTGTGAATTGTACAATTCTGGCGGCGGTATGCTTTCAGAAATTACCCCACCCCCTTTCAGGAGTTCTCCGGAAACTTTCGGTGGTGAATGAATTTGATGAGGATCAACTGTTGGTTTTCTTGGATCTTGTCCTGCAGTTGACAGATTTTCCGGGTGTGTCCGATGGGGAGGTCTTGTCCCGTATTATATACCCGTATTGCCAGGGTTAATTGGGAGGGTTGGTCACCAACACTCTGCGCCGGGGCGGCAGTGTCGACGCTTTTCATGGGGAAGTGTTGGATTACTTCATACCCCATCGACGACGTTCCCAGCTTAAGTTAGATTCATTCTATCACCTACAGGCCAACGGAGAGGAGTTGGAGGACTTCGTGGAGGATGTACGGAAAGCTGCCCGCGTATTAAGATTAGGATTGCCCGACACGGAAGTGATACAAGCAATCCTGGAAGGGCTGAATCCCCAAGAGAGATCTCGTTTGATATTCGCAGACCGTCCACGTTGTTTCGCGGATCTGTACCGGTTATGTGTGGTTTCTAATACTGTCCGAGCAGGGGCCGAGTCCCGGGGAAGAGCTGCTACGGATGTCCAATACTCCAGTGGTCTGTTAGGAAGAGCTAAAAAGGACAAACTTGGCGGTTGGAGAAGAACGCAAAAGACGGTCAGAAAAACCGAATATTCCGGAAGTAATGGAGGCTACAAGGGGGTGACAAGTGAGAAGACTGTAGCAACGGTTACAGCAGAGAAAATAAATAAATACGAAATTAACAGGGAAAGAAGAAGTTATATTAGTAAACCAACATCGGCAAGTAGGGAGCCTGTATCAAGGTGTTATTCCTATTTGGAGAAAAAAGAAACTTTGAAGGTTCCAGAGGAATTACCAGTGCCTAATAGAGTAGTGGATGAAGAAGGTGATGAGAAAGAAGAAAAGCGAAGTAACTTCTGTGGATCAATACAAGACGACAAGAACACGTCTGTTGATATTGAAGCACAGGACTCTGAGAGGACGTCATGGTTGAATCCAGATGCTGCAGAATTTGTTCCGGTATCTCCATCTCGGTTCATGACGGATCCAGATCCGGTAACATCATCATCGCCTACGCCGGGAGATGAGAAGTCACTTGATGGTGGAGCTTTACCATCGTCAGTAGAATTTAATTTAGACATTGCACATATCTGGACAGCTGGATTCCAGGTTGGGTAATGTTGAGGAAGTTGTAGTTGCTGAGAATGGTGAAGAAGAGGAATCGAAGGAAGAGGCAGAAGAGCGGTCTGCACATGCTACGCAGGGGAGTATAAGTGTAAGTGTTAGGGAGGCTGCAAGGATTTCTGAGGTTGCGGATGGACAAGGGGATGTCCATGCTGCAAGTGTGGTAGAAGTAGATGAGGTAGAAGTTGGGGAGAAACTGGGTGGCATCGTTGTGGAGTGTGTGAGTGAGAATGAGCTAGTGTGTGAAGATGTGCAGACGGCTTCTGTAAGTAGTGTTGAGGATTCCGAGGAACGGAAAGAAGTTTCAGGTGGACCAGGTGAGCAACTAGAGGATGAAGATGTGCAGTGTCATGAGGTAGAGTTGGATTATGTAGAGGAGAAAAAGGAAGAGGTGGAAGAAAGAGAACCAGGGGAAATTGTAGAAGAGAAGAAGGTAGAAGCAGAGGAGTTAGAGGTTGAGGATAATTCATGAGAAATAAATCAGTACAGCTTAACACGAGATAGTTTCTCAGAGAGTGATGTCCAAAAGGAACAAGTACCTAAAGTTCGTCATAAAAAGGTGAGAAGAAGCGGTTAACGGGTAGCGGGTAGATGTTCCCCACAGTCCCAGTGGTGTTCGTCTACTTCAGGGTTGCGCCCCTGCCTCCGCGAGCCTTGGTTTTCTCCACCCATCCTTATTCTCGGAGGGAACCATGTCCTTACCTTAGTCCTAGCTATTGACCTTTTAATGATCCTTGCCCTTTTCATCTTCACAATTTTCCTACCCCTCTCCTTAGAAAACAAAATAAAATAAAAACAAATAAAAATTAGAAAAAAAAATTAAAAAAGAAAAAAAGAAAAATAACAGAAAAATGTTAGAAAAAGAAGTTAGTTGGAAGAGTTGTGACTAGGTTGGTGTAGTGATGTTAGTGTTAGATTGTTGGTGTTGTTTTCATTTTTCTTTGTTGTAGTTTGTTGTTGATTATTGTAGGGTCGGGGCCATGCCGCTTTCCCTGGTTGATTTCCCTGGTAGGTTATTTTTGGATTAAGTGTGGGTTGTTAGACGATGCCGTGCTGAAGTAAACCCCCCCTCGTTAGTTACGCAGTATTTAAAGAGTAAGAGAAGGGATGATGTTCGCGTGCCCTCTATGCGGTTTTCTCTGTCCGGCTAAGCGGGGCCGTCCGCCCTAGTGTAGGGATGTGGGCCAGTCATATGTCAAGGATTGTGATGCCTTGTTTTGCTGCATATGGCTGGTCAGTCCGAGAGGTGGACGAGAGAGGTAGTACGGTAACTCACATACCATGGTGGATGATACCTTGTTTGGTCTTCGGACGAGTATGTGAGTGGGACCATTAGAAGTAGGTGGTGGTCACCAGAGAGGGTGACGTGTTGGGGCGGTCCTGTGGGATTGGCATGGCGGAGAGGGTCGCGTGGGGATGGTCGCAGTGGCGTTGAGATTTTCCAGTCCTGTGAGGGGGGGATAGATGTTGTCCTGAGTAGGTATCGGTCCTTGGGTCTCAGTTTGTGAGTTGGGAGGCCTTGGGAGGTCAGAACTCAGACGGTGCACTTGATTGAGGTCTTTCGTCTTTTCTCCTTCTTTCACTTGTCGCTGTATGCTGACCCTGATCAAGTCAGCATGCAGCCCCGGTTTGCGAGCTCACAAAGCGGAACCGGTATCAAGAAAGTTTGTCTCGCTCCGAACGTCGTTTTGTTTAGCTGCGCATTTTTTCTCCGGCAGAGGAAAATTTGTTTTACCATCCTTCCATCTATGACAGGCTAAACTGTATACAGAACTGCGGTAAGTCTCGGCAATATTTTATAATTATCTATTTAAAGTTTTACTGATGAAAAACGTGTTTTATAGGCCACAGTAAATAAAATCAGTTAACCTTTTGTGTCACCACGTGTGAATGTGCAATACGTAATTTAAAGGTAATTATTTTTAGTTATACTATATTAAATTCACATGTCTTAACTAAGGCACTAAAATTGAGAGTCATATCAATGCAAAAAGTATTTGTTTAAATCGTACAGACATGGATGTAATCTGATAACTTATTACGCTACCTCGTGGTGAGTGTGCAAGGCGTAATTCAGTGTAAGTACATACAACCTTTACTAGTGATTATAGTAAAACTTTATCCATTTCAGAAAGCTTATTAAAGCACCAGTTGAGAAGTATGTAATTGCCAAAAGGTATTAATTTAAATAGTATAGAAATGATGTAATCAGGTAACCTCTCTCAACCACGTGGCAAAGAAAAAATTCAGACTATGTGCAACTCTTTTTAAAAGTGTAACAAGCCGAATAATTAGCTAAGCAAAATTGAAGTATGTTAACCCACATGGGTAAAGTTTATTAATATTAAATGTAACTGTACGAAATGTTTTCAAATAGGGCCTGTTGGCCATATAACCTTGCCAAGTGTGTCAAGTATTATATTTAGATAGTCCTAAAGCTGTGTTAAGATTATATATGGGTTTTGGGTGTGTGTGAAGTTTCTGGGGGAATTGTTTTGTGTACTCTGGCTGATAATATATTGTATGATCAGGGTCCCTCGATGAAGACGTGGACCAGTCCCAACCTGACCTTTTGAACATCCAGATTTCTCTCTCAACTTCATCTGCCGGAGAGGAATAGCAATGACGAAGCACAAACACCCTATAGTGTAGGCCACGAGATTGCCACTTCACACCCATGGACAAAATAAGGTGAACTCAATCCATTATATTCTTTACACGTTGTGATGCACTCAATAGAGCCAGTGAACCAATTTAATCATTCAACAACAGGACTTTCAAGTTTTAAACATTTTAATTGGATCCCCGATTAACGGGACAGAATAGTGCGTGAACTGGGAGGGAAATCATTTGTAAATTTTATTAATTTGTTTGTATAATCTGTTAGCTCAGAGGCTGACACGCATCTTTGGCGGCTCACCATTCAAACATGCAATTCCTTCTTATTTTCAGTATAAGGGTTTCATTACTGCTACTGATTCATTTAATCAACTTGTAATTTCTCCGTTTCAATTTAGTGTTCATTTTATATATATTAATTTCCCATTTTTAAATTTAGTTTGGGTTACATAAGGATAGAAATTTCTGTGGTAGTTAAGTAAAGTCACAAGTTTAATCCTAAATGGGTGCATGTCCATGTAGTGTAAAACATGTTGTTGAGACAGGTTGAATTATGCACTGACTGGCCCATGAACATGTCGGTCTCTGGGCCAAAATTACTTTTAAAAGGGTTATAAGATTCATGACACATTACTATTTTCAAAACTTAACAATATTTATCAATATATAAATTCTTCTAATTAATTATAATCACTGGGGTGTTCACTGTATTCTAAATTTTATTTCTCCCAGTATAAGTGCCCAGTGTGGCAGTGGCAGGATTTTATAATAGCATTAGGCACTTAGCCAAATTTTGAATTTATTATGTCCTGGGGACTACTGGTGTTGCATATATAATCTGATACACATGTAATGTGTTATGCACATATTAAGAATTCTAAACCTAACATGGATTTTCATAAAATAATTAATGATGTACCTCATG
The DNA here is from genome assembly GCA_034769895.1 of Magicicada septendecula. Taxonomy (NCBI): domain Eukaryota; kingdom Metazoa; phylum Arthropoda; class Insecta; order Hemiptera; family Cicadidae; genus Magicicada; species Magicicada septendecula. Next base: position 307,386,097 of record CM068373.1, on the reverse strand, counting down.
GGGGTAGAAAAGGGTGTGGCAAGAGATCTATGTAATAGTTTTCCTGTATTGTGGAACATGTAGATGTATTGTATATTCGTGTGTGTATTTTGTGGGGTTCTGTATGTATTGTATATTTGGGTGTATTTTTGGGGGAATTAGATATAGGGCTTATAAAAAGAAAGATAAAACACAGGGTTATATATATATATATTTAATTTTGATGACAATTAATTAATTCTATCTCTATTAATTTTTAATTAATATTTTTTCTAAGAGAGTTAATTTATTTTAATTAACTTTAATAAAGAGTATGTAGATTTGTCTCTATTTAATTTTAATTAATTTTGTTTGAGAATTAGTTATTCTAATTAACCTTATCAAGAAGTCTATAAATTTTATCTCAATTAAGTTTCAATTGATCATTTTAAAGAGAAGATAGAAAATAAATTTTATACTTAATAATAATTTTCAGGAAACATTACTTAAAGAAAATTAATGATTTTAATTTTTAATTCATTTTAAAGAGAAGATAGCAAATAAATTTTATATGTGTTAATAATTTTCAGGTGACATTATTTAAAGAGAATAAATTATTTATTTAACAATTTAAGGGGAAAATAGTTTCTGGATGTTATATTTATTGATTTTGTTGTTAATAATTTAAAAGAAAAAGGAGATAGAATAATAAAAGGGATTTTAATGATTGCTAATTTTATGAGTTTTCATTGCAAGTCCCGTCTCACTGGATCCAGCGCATTTTTGGCTTCTCTAGGCTTTGGGTCTAGTTCTAATTATCTTGTGGCCCCTCTCTATAAAAAAAAAAAAAAAAAAAAATCTTTTTTTTACCAGTCTAAGTTAAAGCGGGGTACACCGTACCATTGAGAACTACTCTCATACGCTTTATTATATGAGGGTGAGCTATAACAATTGGGATAAACTGAAATATTTACAACTGTTGTCGAACGATTTAGTCGGAGTTAGCAAAGGAGTTACCAGAAGCTTTACACCTACTATACATTTTTAATATAAGACAATGAAGAACAAGAAGTTTAGTGCTAATAATTGGCGAAGAAACATTCACCGTTGCTTATAGATGTGCGACAGATCTAATGAAAACGGTTAGAATTTACATTGGATGGAACATCCAGAACTACGTGGTGTCCAAAGCACTGGGATCAATTTTCACCATTCACGGTGTTGCTAAGAGCCATTATATTCTTCTGGTATTCTGATTATTACCGGAAGAAAGGAGGATACATATGGAAAGCTGTTTGATCTCTTTAAAAAGCTGTGTTCTTTGTTTCATCATACTCTAAATCCATCTACTGTTGTCATCAACTTTAAATTTCGTTCTCCAGAATTGGATCAGTAGCTCTTAGCGAAATATTTAGTTACTAGGTTGCAGATTTCATTTAACACAAGCACGGTATCGGAAATTCAAAAGCTTGTTCTTGCTAAAGAATACAACAGCTAATAATGTGATGTTGGTAGCTGGTTGAAACATTTATTTGGTCTCCAGTATTTTAATCCGAATCATGTCGCAGATTTGAACTGGATAGATTCAATAGATTTTGAAATTTGTAATAGATTTTGAACTGGATCAAACAGAAGATCAGAGTTTCAGAGTTTGCGGATTATTTGGTGGAGCATCATTTGGATGGTGAATGATGTCCGAAATTCGGTAACCAATTCTAGTATGCGCATCATTCGATTATTCATTTTACCAAAGTTCTGAAAATGTTTCAAACGCTGTATTACAATAAAATATAAATAATGTCACAAACGTTAAAAACGATTTTTCAAACGCTAATACTTCAAAACTATCAACTACCTTAACACTATCAATGATGAACCTATAAAACCCAGCAGTTCAAGTTCTCGGCACCAAAACGTAATTAATTTGAAAATAAAAGTAGGCTTACATACAAAAATAACAAAGATGCGAGTACCTCTACCTGCGTAATGCGTTGACATTCTTGTGACCACCAGATAAAAGTGTGCAGATTACATATTCCCGGTAATATTACGTGGCTATCTATTGTCCCTGATTTGGATTAAAGAATTATAAGGGATTTTAGGGTAAACATACCATTTAGTGTCTACAACTGACTGAAAGAAAACTTCAGGTTATTTATCATCACTTTAAACGCATAAGGGATTTTGAAAGTAACTTTTAAGGCAAATAGCAATACGCTGACCATTTATGAAAAGCATTTTAATTCATTTTACATAAATTTACATTTTATCGTATTAAGTAAACACACTAAATATCACACATACAGTACTACAAAGCAACTGAAATATTACATCCGTCCATAAAGGCGTTTCTGAATAACGTTTTGTAGCAGGTGTCTTCATACTTTCATTCATCTGTTAAATTTTCACTGCAGTTAAAAAATAAAGCCAGCTACTTACAGCATGTGTGGTGCGCAGGTAAAATATATAAAAGTAGTGAATTGTGACGGTCAAGATTTTCCGATGTTCATAAAAGCTTTGTGTTGTTTAAAATGATTATTACCTAGAGCACATACTTGAACGTGTAGAGTTGACTTTTTATTCTCAGATTCGCAGTTTGTTACAACAACCTTCTACCGTACATACATTACATGTTACTTCACATAGAAATTTAACAATTATGGTGGCATATACGTTAATGACGTTTGCTTAATTCTGGTCCGCTTTTCTAGTTTTAAAGTGATTTACAATTTTTCAAATTTATATTGTTTCTTATTTGCTGATTATTTTACTTAAATTATACTAAACACCTCCTACATCTTCCTACGTGCCTGCATTTTGCTTTTATTTGTAACTCTCTCTATATATAATTAATTTACGTACGGTGCGTCCGTTATCGGACAATCAAAGTTGCTCTTTATTTAAAAAAAATATAATATTTATTTACCAACTGTACATTTTCCACTACTAAATAAAAATCAGGTTTCCTTTTACGTTAAAATTTAAATGTACGCTGATAGCAAAGAGTGTGCAAGAATACTTGAGCTACGCGACAAGCGTTCTAGTAGGCGTACAGTGTTAGACAGAGGAGCTAAGTTCTGCGTGAGACCAAACCGTGCAGCATTGTGAAGTATGAGTACGACGCTTTCATTATCTGAAACAATCAGTAACGGTATAAATAAAGTTCATATTTATTATACAAAAATTGTCCTTCAGTATATATATATATATATATATATATGTATATACATATATATATATATATATATTGCAACGATACGTTTAGCATAAGTCTATGTATCAACCCCTGACTGAGGCATGATAACATACGAACGCACGTATGAGATATATATGATGTAAATAATAAAAAATAATGTAATAATTACGCGTTAGGTATAAGAGATAATAAAAGAAATAAACGTAGTATTTAATTTTAAATAAATAAATATTGTAAGTGAGCCTGCATATGGAATTAAAAGCTTCGTTGGTTTTTAATCATAGCGAAGGGGAGAAACTAAAACGCGCTGACCGGCAAGGGTGACGTCATAGTGACATGCCTCCGCTTGTGTATCAGTCTGTGTGTGTGTGTGCTAGTGTACATGTGTAAATGAAGGACAGGTTGAATTATGCATACGAGGGTGGAGAATTTTACACAGTTTTTTAAATACTGAACGAAAACCAGAAGTCACACGAATCAGCGACATATGTAAAAACATAGCTAGCGCCTGGGGCTATCATTGAAGACTAATTGGTCAATGATCGTGGGAACCGTTCAGCCACCGTGTGAAATTTTTGCCATAACTGCCATAATTTACACACCTTAACATTCATAATTTGCATAAACAAAGTTTAACAATATACCTAACGATTGGTGAAATAATATTTATAAAAAAGTGTGCGCTTCATAGAAAGACGCGTAGGTTTTAATTACCAATTAAATCGATGGGCAGACCTGTTCAATGTTGTTAAAACAGTTTCCAACAGGAATGGAAGACGGCAGCAGTATAAAACCCCAGCGAGCGACACACTATTTCTCAGATGAACTCAGAAAACTACGTGAAATCCACGCATCTCTCAACCGCGAATTTTACAAAGTCAAGTAATGTTTCTAAACAGTATTACATAACTTGAAGTGCGATGGAACCGGCAGTACGTCGGTGCAAGTATTAATGAAACATGATTTATTTTAAAAGACTATAATATCGAATCTACGAGAGTTGTAACGTCGATGAACTTCAAGAAGTACGCATAGAACTTCGAGACATCCACGAGGGACAAGACAAGAAGAGGAGAAGAACCAGAGCAGAATACGAGAGGACGCAGGGACATCCACATGCAGCTACATCCAGCCGTACATCATCACGACCAGAGGTCCACGTCAGAACTCAGCATCCAGTAGACGGTGAGAGGAATTTCAACGACGCAGAGACAGAGAAGTTGATACCGAAGAGGATCAACAAACTCGAGAGTCCAGATAACGGTAACGACAAAGTTAAATGGTTGTAGAAAAATGCAGGTGAAGTCAGACATTTATTTAATATTATAAATGACCCTGAGGTCGATCGAAAGAAGCTCTAGATTCCATATACAAGTTTACAAAAACATTAGTGTATTTTTATTTTCCAGAATGAGTAATAAATAAGTTCAAAGAATAATTGAACAGAGCGTATAAGTTAAATTTATTAATTTCATAAATAAATGGTCAATATAGAACCATATTTTATTATATTTTATATTTTATTAGAGAATTAAATTCAAGTATGAGCGTTATTTAAATTGATAATTTTTAATTAATTGAGACATTAATAAGATACTTCTTAAAAGTAATAAAATGTTCTCTATTAGTAATTTTAATAAATGTTTAATTAATTAATTGTTTTATTAAGTGGTATTTAATAAAACCACACTTGCAAAACAAGATAAATAGTCAATTTCAGACGTGTGAATCACGTATTATATTAAAATATGTGTTATGTATTATATGTCTGCGTAAATATTTCAGGTCATATATGTTTATATGTGTATAACATGTCTTAGAATATAAGAGATAAGATTTTAAACACGTTATAATTACATTATATTCATACCGAATATAAGGGTTCAAATAGTAATTAACCCACACAAAATAACAATTAATATGAGAATTTGAATTTTTTAAATAATAAATCAATTGAATATGATCTTATTAACACAGTCGTACTAATTTCACAACCAGTACTAAATCCTCTGTACTCTTTACTTGTATTAAAATTGTATAACGATATTCACGTGCTTATCCACACTCAATCAACGACCAAAGCCTGCGACGCAGCCGGGGAACATCAAGGTAAATACTGCAGAAGAAGAGTATACCTTCGAGACGTGGGTAAGTGCGCACAAATGAGAAAGAGCATATGTGCAAAAGTAAGTGTCTAAAAATAACGTTGTATTATATATATATATATATATATATATATATATATATATATATATATATATAGCAACGTTACGATTATTTCATAAATTCACACAAATACAGAACCATGTACTCAACGCAACTATTAAGTGTAGTACATCGGCCAGGTCGCAGGATTTTTGTTTCTCGTTGCGTCAAGTATATGTAGTTGCATAATAATTAAATAAATTTTAAAGAGGAGTGAGATGTTGTTCACATGAAATAATTATTTAAAACAATTTAAAAATAATCATCCTAACGTTTATTCATTAATAGAAAAATATTCCAATATTAAAAAATTCAAACATTAGATAGATCAAATATCCACTTTTATAAGTTTCACACATATTAGGCTGTTCATAATATCTAAAAACTAAACAATCATATACTCTTATTAACTAAACAGACATGTTAAATAAGTCATCTAAATTCTTTATTTTGTGTGTGTCTGACTTTGATTCAATCTTCAAATGCTAATAGAAACTCATTTAAAAAGAAACAAAAATAATATTAAACTTAAGTATAAAATTACTAGTTGCTATAGACAAAATAAACTAATTACATTTACTTTCAAACTATTATTTAACACTATTGACACACCCAAATTTTTAACATATAACAAAAGATTTAATAACTTTCTAATTTTCCTATAAAATTAAATTATTGACTTTAACTATTATTTAAAATTTTTAAGTCTTACTGTTCATGTAAAATTGTCTTTCTGAAAGTTCTTTTCACAACAAAATTATAAATATTTAGTCATCACCTGCATACTGCTGCCGTTACCGTTGTGTGTGTGTGTGTGTGTGCGCGCGCGCGCGCGCGTCCTGAATCCTGAGAATTTTATGATGATGATGACGATGATGGTGCTGTGTTCTCTGTCTCTATGGGTTGTTGTTTTTGTTGCTCCTGAGTTCCTCCATACGTCTTGTGTGAGTGTGGTAATGTGTGTGTGTGTGTGTGTGTGTGTGTGTGTGTGTGTGTGTGTGTGTCCATGTCGATCTGCAACGGGCAGCGTAACGTCGTCTGTAGATTTCTTGAGTCTGAAAATGCCCCAAAATTGTCGGTTGTATTTATACTGGACTCAATCTGACATGTCCAGGATTGCTCTTGACATGTTAGAAAATGTAACTTTAATGCAAAGCGTCTTTTTAATTACGAATCATTTTTTGTTCATTTTAGCGATTTCATAAAAACACACTTGTAGCATGCGCGACATCATTGTTTTCGTAATTTTTTCTGTTCACGCACATATAACACACATGTTAATTACTCTTTAATTACACCCGTAATTAACATTAATTACTTAGCGTCTTTAATATTGAAAATTTCTGCAATATTTTTATATCACTGGATTAGTTAAAAATCCCTTAATGCAGTGGTGTTTTTATAATTGGCGTAAGTCTTTGCTTACAGGTTTAACACAAGTAATTAGTTTATTATCATCCTGTTAAGACATGATTACAGACAAAACAATAAGTCGTTCGCATCACCCCATATTTTCGTGTCGTAGCGTGCTCACACACACAAACACACACACGCTGTAACTTACGCTACAACAACAGGTGTCCCTCTCGACAAGTTAGATATTGTCAATTCCTGCACAAAATTGTATAAAACCGTTCCTTATTCTAAATACTAATTACAATATAAAACATACCGCCCTGGGCAAATATGCAAATATAAATATCTTTGAGGATTGAGGTATTATTTATATATCATTTGGAATTAAACCACAGATTTAAAATATAAGCCCAGCTAGTAATGGAAAGGATTTTATTAAGAAAGACGTACTAAAAATTTTAAAAAGTATGCATAAAATGAAAATTCTTTTATGAAGATTTGTGAGGTTATTTTTTATGAATGCAAAAAGGTATAAGTATGTAACTCTATGCGTATGTATATATGTATGTATGAACTCAATATAAGTATAAAAATTCAACTGTCTGACATGCATTTAGCATAATACATTACCGCACCATCAGAAGTCGTATGTATTAAGAAATAATCGATGTTATTGTATTAAATATTACATATTAAATTGTGTTGATGTAATGTAAATTAAATAGACAAAAAACACACACAAAATATAATTACATAGAGGTACACGAGTACAAATACGTGTGTGTGTGTGTGTTTAGGCTATACGCAAATATGACATAAGAAACATGAAAGAATGAACAAACAAATTTACGCAAAATTTCTGGAATTAGGACTACAGTAAGTTATATACGTCTTACCGAAGTGAACATGACCAGATCAACAGGATACAACTTACCGAAGTGAACATGACCAGATCAACAGGATACAACTTACCGAAGTGAACATGACCAGATCAACAGGATACAACTTACCGAAGTGAACATGACCAGATCAACAGGATACAACTTGCCGGCTGTGATCGTGACCGGTTTCTTGCTCCTGGTGATGGCCACCAGCAAGCTGCGCCGGAATCGCTTTGTGCAACCTGTCCAGTCGATTGAGTAAAGATGTTCCTGTATGCTTGCCGTCTGCAAACGAAACAGACTCATTCTGTACTACTGGTTACATGAAGCGGATGAGTTTATTGCAGAAACTACAAGTACAAAGTTTGTAAGGCTACATCAGACATTTGCCGATGTAACGTTTTGTGATGTTCATAATAAATTTATAAATTTTTACACTTCTAAAATCTATTTTAATCGTAAATTTAGAAACCTTGAGTATGACAATTTTAGCAAAATGTGTTTTATTATCAAATACAATAAAGTGACTGTGTTATCTGCCATACTTGGAGCAAGTTTTAAGTTGATTCTGGAAATTGCGTTTTATTGTAAAAACCCACAAGTAGCAACACTTTGTTGTTCTTACTGGTGATCATTAAACTGCAATTCCAGTTGATTCCTTCATAACATAACCTCCATGCGTGTAGTATCTGGTTTTTATTGTTTCACACATACTTTCTTTTAAAATATTGTCTTTTATGTTATTAACGATCATGTCCAAAATTTAAAATCGGAATGTTACATCTATTCTTGTGTTTAATGACAATTACGGATGGTAAAATAAACTAAGGTATTTCAGGTGCTCTAGTAGAAATGGAAAGATTTGTTCAAGAAAAGCCGTTGCAAGGCCGTTCATTACTAGTATGCTACAGAGGGTTTGGTATAATAAAACGTGGCAAAGGGAGGATTGATAGAATCAAAAATGTAAATAAGCTGACAAAAAAATTGTAACTTCATCTTTAAAGTTTCTGTTACAACTTGTGGAAACAGATGTGTTAAATTTTAGAGAACAGAGATTATTATATTATAAGCGGAATTCAATTTGAGAAATGTCTAACGGCACAAAAGTAGGCCTACTAAAAATTAACAAACTTCAATTTAGAATTTTCACGTTTAAAAATGCTTTCTTAAGAAATAAAACAAGGGAAAAGTACATTACAAAGAGTTTATTGGCATGTAAGCCTTTTGAAAGCTTCAGCGTATGTCCTCAGGTATAAACACACGTTTCAGCATTTGATTGTGCAAATATGTTTGGCACTTTCACAATAGAAGTAAACAAAATGTGGGTCTGCTGGGGACAATAGACTACTAAATGTTGACTAACACAAAAGTGTTAGCATATTAAAAAATTAAAAATTGTAAAAGTTGAACTGCTTAAGTAAATAAATTGAACTTATAGTGATTCTGTCCGATTAGCTAAGTTTTCAATAAGTTTCTTAAATAAAACACAAGTGCAGAAGTGTAATACTGGTTATTATTCTTACGTATACAGTTTTAAAATTAAAAAAATACTAAATGCATGTTGTGTTATCATAGGCAACACATAAAAAATATAATTGAGAAAATCTAAAGGTATTGGGTAACGAACGGCTTTTTGTTTATTTCGAAAGTTTATATTTTGTTACTTAAGGAGTTTTTACAAATTTACGGTTCAACTTTTGTTGCGTAATAATAGACTGTTTTTTCGTACCATCCATGTCAGTGGTTCCGAACCGGTAGTCCACGAGAAACTGAAAAGTTGTCCCTTGGGCTTCCAAGATATGAATATTGAAAAAACAAAAGTCTTAAGGGGATATTGTTTTTTAATCTTTAATAAAAATCTACCGTTTTACAATCAATGTTTAATTTAATGAATAACACTACAAGATATTAGGTGAGAAAAAACAATTTTGTAAAAACATACCCATTTTAAAAATATTTTAATTTTTTGCAATTCAAAAAAAATGTTGAATAAATTTTGTATTTTCCAACCAATTTTAAAAAGTAGCATATAACTGTATTCTTAATTACTTATCAGTGACTTTTAGGGAAGCTTTGGAGTGACCATCTCTGCTCTATCTGGTTGGAACCGGAACAAATCATCTTTATTTATTTCTTAATGAAGATGATGATGAAGATTCTTGCATATAGAAACACAACCAAAATTATATAATTTTAACTAATGATAATGTGATGTATTTTTATATACTTACACTTATTGTTTTTCTAATGGTACCTGTAATTCAATTTTCTATTGTATTCTTTTTATTTTTGTAGCCTAAAGGTACCATATGATGTGTAATAAAATTTTTTATTCACATTCATAAACGATCGATTTCGGTCATAGATCATAATCAGGTTATATATAGCACATTTGCGGTCACAATATTGTAAAACACTACTATTTTACAATAGTAGTAGTTACTGTTACAATAGTTACTGTTACAATAGTAGTAGTATTGTTTTACAATAGTTTATTTTATTTGTAAATAGTAGTGTTTTACAATATTGTGACCGCAAATGTGCTATATATAACCTGATGATGGTATATGACCGAAATCTATCGTTTTAAGAATGTGAATAAAAAATTGTATTACACATCATATGGTACCTTTAGGCTATAAAAAATAAAAAGAAAACAATAGAAAATTATATAATTTTATTTAAAAAATATAAATTTTGCAAATCTTACTTTTACGAAATGTTTAATGTAATTTATTTTTTACATACATATTTAGGTATAAGCAAAACATTTGAAATAATATCAAGATTTTGGGAAAAAATTTCAAGTTTCCATCTTTATTGGTTTCCATTTCACTCAAACATAAGTACTTAAAAATCTAGACTTTTCCGGCAAATCGCATTTACAGTCTAGCAAAACTTCAATGTGTGTGTGTGTGTGTGTGAGGAACACGGTCAAAACACTTCTGTACCATATGGGCTTCTTTCCCTGACTCACTTCATTTATTATTCTCTTATTTTTCTTATTTTAAAACTTTCCTACACGGTTTGTACAGAATTTGTTGACTGTTTACTTTCAAACACTGTGCCTTAGAACGCTGGGCAGTATTTCTTACCGGTAAGATTTCAGTCAATGTTTTCGAAATTCGTTATTGTTGTAAAATATCCAGTAGGCCTACTGTACTGACAAACGGCTTCTTCTACTGCGGACATAAGGCTAACACTTGTTTTTGAAATGAATATTGTTTGATTCATTTACTTGAGAAGAGTCCATGTACCTCCTTGTTTGTATTCTGTGTTTTACCCTTGGAACATCTACGAAGAAGGTCATCTCTTGAAATTCGCCGGAATTGAATCTACTCTCTTCGTAATTTCTTTTTTCACTGACTCAGAAAATGCTTTATTTTGTCTACTTTGTTTGTGAGCCGCGGCGTATAATTTTTATTTTCGTCGTGGATACTCTTTTTTTGTTTATTACTATCATCTTGAATCGATTGTATTTTTGCTAATATAGTAACGATTGTTGATGACAAATCAGATTGTTGTGGTTGCTCTGCCATTGTTACGCTCAAGATAACGACACAGAAACAAAGTTATACATATTGTGTTGTGGTCTCCAAGTTGCATATAACTAACTATATTTAATATTACCTCGTGTATCCAAGTACACTGGTGCTCCTCCTTGCAACTTCAATGTTTCTTTAAAAACTACGCGTTTCGGGACTCATGGTCCCATCATCAGGTTGATAAAAAACAAGAATCACTCACATGGAGTACGTCAACTTAATAAGAAATAAATAAAAAGTTTCACTCGCACATACCGCGTGTATACAATTACACAACTACACGATGCGCATCGTATCGGAACTTGCAAGCGACTAACCGTTACGCGTCGCACTATCTCTACCTTTATCTATGTGTTGTTCCAACACGCGTATGGCCGTGTCATACAGTCCGTTGGACTTAAAAGAAAGCTTGTCGTTCAAGAGCTGATTACCTTGGGTTTTTGAGGCCTTATAAATTTCAAATTCTTCCAGCGCGTCCATAAGCCTGCCCTTTTTACAGAAATGCAACGGCTTGAAGCTACTTTGAAAACTCGAGTAATTATGGTTCTGGTTGACTGTATGCAAGGCAAAGTTTGATTTTTGTCTTCTGGATATCACCTCTAGGGAGATGTTCTCTGTACCTATCCAGAAATTTCCTGCCCGTTTGTCCAACATAAAAATTATTGCAGTCCTCGCATTCTATTTTATAAATACCAGAACAGTTTTCTACTAGTCTGTTGGTCACTGGTCTCAAAGCGTTCAAAATACAATTACTCGTTTTGAAAGAAACTGCAAAACCGTGTTTTTTAAAAACGTTCTTAATAGTATTAGGCAAAAGGTTTGTAAATTCTGTTGGTATATATTTAATGTCACTGTTGTGTGTTTTGTTTATGCTCCTATTTTTATATTTGTTCCTCCTCTGCCTCGCTACTATTTTGTCTACAACTGTACTATTGTAACCGTTGGCCACAGAGATATACTTTATCGTATTAAGCTCATCGATGTAGTCTTTCGCCTCTAACGGAATTTTTAGTAATCTGTTAACCAACGAGTTGAATGATGCCATTTTTTGTGCAAATGGATGAAATGAAGAAGCGTGAATAGTAATATCTGTGGCAGTTGGCTTCCTATAGATGTTGAACCTAAACAAATTATTTATTTTTCGCACAGTTATGTCCAGAAAATGTTTTAAAGAAACATTGAAGTTGCAAGGAGGAGCACCAGTGTACTTGGATACACAAGGTAATATTAAATATAGTTAGTTATATGCAACTTGGAGACCACAACACAATATGTATATTGAAGCTACTCAGGCAAAGTTGGTCTATAAATACAAAAGTATAAAAATCAAATTAATAAAAGCTAGTCTCGACATCAGATTTAATAAGAAATGCTTATACATGGATATAACGCCTAACTACGTTAGAGTTAACATTAAGAACACGTCTTCATCGGCTTCTGTAGCCCAAAAATTGGCTCAGAAAGTGTGGATGAAAGAAGAAATTAAACATCTTTATTCCAAAAAGACCAAATTAAACAGCGAACTGTATCATGCACACTTGGAAATTCTTAATAAAATTCACCCGGTTGTTGTTCATGAAGTCTTATCATGTATTGAGACGCAGATTCGTAATATCATAAGTAAGGTCGTAAACATACAAAAAATAAAGTTTGAAAATTTAAAAAGAAAACAGTACCAAACGGACCGTAGTTACACATACAATAAACACACATTTTGTACACGTATGGTTAACGATAGCAACATAAACTTTACTAGAGTAGAAGAGAAATTATTGAGCAAAGGCCTAAATTATAACCTTCCAAGACTATCTAAACACAATATTATTCGTGAAGTAACTAATGCTGAAGCGGCCGTAAAAATACTAAGTGATCAAGATAAACAAAACGAGGCTCGCGTGTTCATTAATAACAAACTGAACCGTATGTTAAAAAGTGAAAAGCGTCCACCTGACTACAAATATCGCAGGGATATAAAAACTGTACGCAATATTAAGCAAAAACTCGAGAACAATAATGCTATCATAACTAAAGCTGATAAAGGCAATACGATTATAATCTTAAATCAAGACGAATACAAACAGAAAGTTTATGAGTTTATTCACGATAATAACATACGTACTTTGACTAGAGACCCCACTACAAAATACGATAGGGATATCAACAACTGTATTAATAGATCCACATGCCTATTTGATACACGCACTATGCGTCTGCTAAAACCAATACACGCCCAAGCTCCCGCACTTAACGGCCTCCCAAAATTACACAAGGAGAATATGCCCATACGTCCTGTGGTTAATTTTACCACAGCACCTGGGTATAAGGTAGCTAAGAAACTTTTACAGATCTTAAAAAGTAATATTAAAATTGACATTAACCACAGCGTCAGAAATAGTATTGAGTTTGTGGACAGAGTGAAATCGTTAGTGGTATTACCACAATATAAGTTGGTGTCCTTTGACGTTACGAACCTTTACACTAATGTTCCTGTGCCCCAAACGATTGATATTTTACAGAAAAACCTGGAGGATTCAGGCACTTTGGATCAGCAAAAAATCCATGAACTTATCGCGTTACTAAGAATAATATTATGCCAGAATTATTTCACTTTTGATAACCGATTTTTTGCGCAGGACGACGGCCTTGCAATGGGATCGCCACTTAGTGGTTTCTTGGCCGATCTTTATCTTAACTATTTTGAAAATGAACATATTTTATCGCATAAAAACAAGCTTTACAAAAATATCATCTCATACACTCGGTATGTGGATGACACATTCCTTGTTATTAATGGCACACATAGACAAATAGAAACCTTGAGTAAATACATGAATAGTATACACTCAAAAATAAAGTTCACGTCGGAGATGGAAAATAACAGTAGCCTAAATTTTCTGGACATAACTGTGCGAAAAATAAATAATTTGTTTAGGTTCAACATCTATAGGAAGCCAACTGCCACAGATATTACTATTCACGCTTCTTCATTTCATCCATTTGCACAAAAAATGGCATCATTCAACTCGTTGGTTAACAGATTACTAAAAATTCCGTTAGAGGCGAAAGACTACATCGATGAGCTTAATACGATAAAGTATATCGCGGTGGCCAACGGTTACAATAGTACAGTTGTAGACAAAATAGTAGCGAGGCAGAGGAGGAACAAATATAAAAATAGGAGCATAAACAAAACACACAACAGTGACATTAAATATATACCAACAGAATTTACAAACCTTTTGCCTAATACTATTAAGAACGTTTTTAAAAAACACGGTTTTGCAGTTTCTTTCAAAACGAGTAATTGTATTTTGAACGCTTTGAGACCAGTGACCAACAGACTAGTAGAAAACTGTTCTGGTATTTATAAAATAGAATGCGAGGACTGCAATAATTTTTATGTTGGACAAACGGGCAGGAAATTTCTGGATAGGTACAGAGAACATCTCCCTAGAGGTGATATCCAGAAGATAAAATCAAACTTTGCCTTGCATACAGTCAACCAGAACCATAATTACTCGAGTTTTCAAAGTAGCTTCAAGCCGTTGCATTTCTGTAAAAAGGGCAGGCTTATGGACGCGCTGGAAGAATTTGAAATTTATAAGGCCTCAAAAACCCAAGGTAATCAGCTCTTGAACGACAAGCTTTCTTTTAAGTCCAACGGACTGTATGACACGGCCATACGCGTGTTGGAACAACACATAGATAAAGGTAGAGATAGTGCGACGCGTAACGGTTAGTCGCTTGCAAGTTCCGATACGATGCGCATCGTGTAGTTGTGTAATTGTATACACGTGGTATGTGCGAGTGAAACTTTTTATTTATTTCTTATTAAGTTGACGTACTCCATGTGAGTGATTTTTGTTTTTTATCAACCTGATGATGGGACCATGAGTCCCGAAACGCGTAGTTTTTAAAGAAACATTGAAGTTGCAAGGAGGAGCACCAGTGTACTTGGATACACAAGGTAATATTAAATATAGTTAGAAACAAAGTTTACCTTATTGACTTAACTGCAACGAATCACTTATTCTTAGTCTCTTATGTTTAAATATATATAGTCCCTATATACATCTGTTGTGCATTATAGTGGCCAGATATCACATAAATCAAATGTCTACAAATACTAATACTAACATGTACATACAAAGTACATATAATCCAAACCTCCAAATAACTACCCTAGTAAATATTAGTATATAATCCTTAATCCTACGCAGCCTTTCAGAGAATATGCAATATGTACTCAGTATACACTCTCTGGCAAGACAAAGATTAATCAATGGACAAATAAATGTCTGGCAAAACGGACAATCAATATATAGTTCAATAATAATCAGTCTCAATACATAACAATTTAAATATAACCTATACTAACTCGTGCCAACCACGTTGACGGCGCCAAAACCACCTATGCAACGTAACGAAATAAATGAACAGACAGATAATAATAATAATAATAATAATAATATATGATTTTATAATACATTAATAATATAGTAATAATAATATGCAACAGTGTCTGTTATATGTAGGCCTAGACGGCTGCTACGCTAATACGTTGACCGCTGGCCTCGACGATGCGTGTCACCCTCGATACACTCCCGCACGCCGTTATCTGCCCGTTATTGTTTATATTGATAATCTCAGGTTTAGAACATTGGGTTAATTTAAAAAAAATTATGATGTATTGAACTAACACCTTCCAGCTATCTTAAAGTGTTCACGCGTTAATACAGAAGTATTCCGTCGAATAATACTGGACCTATGCGGACATCTTGCAATAACGCGGGTTAGCACTGATCAATGGTCTTTGCAAATTCAGTTCATTGCTCCTATTAACCCTTGATAGAGCATACGGGAAACTCGTAGCTAATATCTCGGTCTGGCGTCACCTTATAGCAGAACTTATTTTGACACGAAAAACTCGTACAGAGAGTATGTCTTCACGGGACGAGTTTTAGAAGCGCACTGTCTGATGTTCGTTAGACCAGAGACGAACCAAATGACAATTGGAGTTCCTGATTGGCTGAAATTAGCAACACGTAATAGGTTTTCGTAAAAATTAGCTTCAGATCATGTACGACTACCCTAGAATTTGCAGAAGCATGTAGAGCTGTTATCAAAAAAATTTATGACTGTCATTCAGATAACGTGATTATAGAAAAAGTGAATTTAGTTAAAAAACATATAGTAAAATTGTATGTTCTGAGCGATTGACATATAATAAATGTAGCGCTATCCAAATTTTATTACGCTGTCCAAATTGACATATGTTGCTGTCCAAATTTCATTCCGAAATGTTAATTAATGTAGAAGTAATTTAGGAAAATACAAATAACACGCGCACATGCGCACTAAAGTTGCATTATACATGAAAGAGATTAAATTTACGGGCATTTTGATATATATGACGTAACTATCCATCGTCCTAACCAACTAATATCGTCCTAATTTACAAGTTTTACAGAGAATATTCAATAACTCAAATACACTCTCTGCTACCACAAAAGATTACATAATAGATAAAATACACAATTCAATGGAAGTCTATACAACATACATTAATTAAATCCTATGCTAAATCGTGCCCGTACGTTGGCAACGCCAAATACTATCTATGCAGCGAATCAAAATAAATATTGCATAGATATGTATAATGATAATATAAACACAGAGTCTATGTCTGGAGGTAGGAAATTTATTAACTAACTAAATTGTTACTTCTGTATTATTAAGTTTTCAAACATGAAATTATTTATTTAATTATTTAATCTTTCAAATAAAGAGTTTATTGATTCTAATTTTTACAAATGTTTGCTACTTGGATATCGAATTCCACAACTACTGTCGATCCCCGTGAATCAGCTGTTGACGATTCACTGCTCGTTGACCTTAGCGTAGCTCTCTCAGACGTTTCACACACACGCCTCGGTTATCAAACTGTTATTGTTTTAAATTTATCTCAGGGTTTTCGTAACGGGTATTTAAATAGACCTATGTACTAGGCTTACACAGTTCGGACTCTTGAAGTGTTCTCGTGTCAATCAGTAACACCTCGATAGGTATTGCTGTCCTAAGCGGAAAATCTTGCACTAACGCGAAAAGCACGAATATTGATGTAAGCTATTATTAACTCTGTTGTATATAAGTTCTTCGATTCAAGATAACGTATACGAAAAACTCGTAACGTATACCTAAGTTCTACGTCACTTATAGAATAGACACGTCCCGACACGAAAACCTCGCGACAGTCAGTACGACTTTCTATGACGAGACCTCGAAGCAAACTGAGCGATGTGTTCTCTGCAAAGGACAGATTAAAATAATTTTTAGAACTTCTGATTAGTTGAAATCTTAGATAGGCTACATCATAGATTTCATTATGATAGCCTGACTTCAAGTTAAACTATGTCCAAGTCTACAAAGGCCTGACTAGATTAAACTACAATTTTTGTTACCCTCTTGCAGATAACGATTTAAAAGAAGTGCTAATTTCATTTGTTACAAATACAGTTCTGCGGTATTGAATATATGAAAAACGTAGCTTTCAATACAGTGCATACTCTGTCCAAGTTTCATAAAGAAATGTTAATTATTAATGAAGTTATTCAATAAAATGTGAATCACCCGCGCACCCGCTCACTCGGGCACTAACATTGCACTGGATATGATAGAGTATAAAATTATGGATATTTTGACATAACTCATTTTTTATCCATGTCTTAATTCAAAACTTACATCTAGTTTACAAAAAAAGGAATAAAATCAATTTACAACATACATATTATCCTTCCCCAAAACCTTTACCTAATTGGCATAAAGCTACAAGTCTTTCTTAAAACCTAAAAATTACAAAATGTGTACTTTTACAAGAAAATTAAAAAAAAATCACAGGAAAGTGACTCACACTTTTACACTTGCATTCTAATTTAAATGTATTATTATAAAGTACAATTTTTGAGAAATATTTTAAAATGATTAATATGGTGGCCTGGATTCTTAAGAGCAGTGTAAATAAATTGTGCTTGTGTGATTAAAAGCGACCGACTAATTCAAAGTAAGCAATGTAATCAATAACACGAAAAGCGACGACATACTACTGGTTTGATTATCAGTATCGCCCCAAAATATCACTGCTGGTGAAAAACATTCAAGCCCAAAATCATACTGATTAACCTCAAATCAGGCAGTGTTAGTTTCAGTTGATATGGTAATTCCAAAATGAATTTCAGTTCATAAAAAACAGTTAAATTAAATTAGATGAAAATCATGTCGGTAAATACGTTTACGGAAAGAATAATTGTATTTTTCCTTAGTGTCCTTAAGCCCTTATTATTAGGTTTGGTAGGTTCCGCGCTACGCGTTACCTTCCTTTCAATACAGTGGTCCAAAATCTTCTTATGGTCAGTAACTACTGAACTGATTTTAGAGTTCTTCTTGAAATAATATTTGAAACGCCGAATGGGGTTATGTGTCCCATCGCGCTGATCCAACGGATTACTCTTACGGTCTCTGTATCTTGTAGCGATAACAAATACCCTAATACGCCGCCAACAACACAACTTCTTGTTTTCTCATATTCGTCTGTTCTCGTAAATAGAAATTTTTAATGGTATTAATTCTAACCATTTACTAGAAGAGTGAGTTGTCCCGAATAAACTCATAAAGATTCTTTACCTAAAGGAAGCAAAAATATAATTTTTGTTAAAAACGCAGTGAGCCACAATATTTGGGTAATAACACTGATCTGGTTAATCGGTTTGTTAGTATACACAGCCTACTTGATGGCAGATGATGTGGCCGCAAGCCCCGCAGTATCTGGCGATTTCAATGACGAGGCAGATGAGGTACAAGCCCAGTTTGAAGTTCAATACGCTCTGCGACATCGCGCTGCCGTTGCTGTTGCCAAACGGTTGCTGAAAATCAACAAATATTAATGAAATTATCGCAAAATTAAATGTAAATTTAAATGTAACGTAATTAAATTAAATACTAAACAAATTAAACATAACAGTTTAAAGTTATAACTTTGTAACATGTTTGATGGATCGTAGGATCACATCGAAACATAGTATATCCTGAAAGGATGACAACTGTTTAACTCCGGCACGGAATAAATGTAAATACATAATATACTCGAAAAATGAGGATGCAAAATTTAATTTTCTAGAGCATTTTATTTTGGAGTCGTCTATATAATACCTTTCGAACATACCTTTATTTGTTTTAGAATCGGCACAATGAATAGGGAAGTATCCTTGATTGCAACACTTGATTACTGCCATAGTTTTAATACTCAAGAATATTGGATATAATTAATTAATGCTAATATATTAATACCACGAAATTACTTATAATATAAGTGTAAACTAACGAATAAGTAAAAAGC
Organism: Magicicada septendecula; assembly: GCA_034769895.1. Lineage (NCBI taxonomy): Eukaryota > Metazoa > Arthropoda > Insecta > Hemiptera > Cicadidae > Magicicada > Magicicada septendecula. Next base: position 307,366,564 of record CM068373.1, on the reverse strand, counting down.
AACAGAAAAAGTAAATATGTTCTTTATTAAATTTTAAAAGTAAAATTTTAACAAGACTCTGTAATTATGTTAATAAAAGTAAACTTATCCGTAAAATAATTAATTCATTAAGATCAATCATTTTTGCTTTTGCAGGCACGACGATTCAAAACTGATTGCAGTTCAAATTACGAGCCTTCCCTCATAGGCTACAAATGTATCACCTACATACGAAATGTAGAAATACATCTGTTTCCATTGTACACTTTAACTCCGGCAATCCACCGTACGCGTTTGCTACTAAACAAAGTTTTCCCATTTCTATGCGGGATCGGCCGCACGCATCCACTGCATGCCATCATCGTAGGCCCTATACGACGGTCTGTCAAACGAAACTGCACCTTTCACACTACATCATCACACCTTGAATCACGCCACAATAGTAAAAAGTTTCATCCCAGCCAGATATTTTGTTATCTTTTGAAACAATTTCAGTAGCAACTTTGGGGTTTACTTAATAAAGGGAACATCAGATGCTTCAGCAAGAGAAAGCTGGTCTGTTGTGGAATCAGAACATCAGAGTCAATGGAAACAAAAGATCAACAAACAAACAATCAAAAATATCTGGCAATTTTTGGAGGAGGCACGAATAATGGTGATGTGACTCCTGACAACGTATCACACGCAAATCTAAAAGACACCGAGTTACCAACAATCAATACGAGACATAAACACTTGTCGATAGAATGATTACTAAACAATCTATGTATATATATAACTCAAAGTCTGAGGATTTATGTGTACTGAATACAAAGCCACACCGTTACACCGATTGCCACACAATTTTGCACAGGTAACCTTTGACACAAGGCGAAAAACACTATCTAACTTCGAATTTGATATTGTGCCCCGTTCACACGATTTAGGCCCTTTTAATTATGACTTTTCGTTGACGCGTATAAAGATGTCAACACACAGTGGAGACCACAATTAAACACCATAGTAAAATTAAATAAACAAATGATATTTAGCACCATAGGAACTGTACCTTAATACGTTCCTGCAGTTCTTAATATTTTTAATATGCGATTGTATCGACATGTTTTGTAATTCTGTATGCAGATACGTCTATATATTTTGCAATTGTCTCAAACGATTATAAAATTTATGTTTATACGTATTTCTGATGATGCAGTGAATAAGTAATGAAGTACATTAAATACTACTACTAAAGATTTTAATAACACCATGGCGACCAGACTTAATTACCACAGTAACAAGTAAATAAACAAAAGCTATTTAGCGGCATCGGAACTGTACATTCATTCCTGCAGTACATTTTTGATGTTTTATATAATATGCGATTGTATCGATATATTACGATGTGGAAAAGAAGAAGTGTACTAATTGTAAATTGCCCTATTACTTAATGCAAAGCGAAAATACGTGTTGTTTTCATTTATGAGGTTAGGTGACAAAGGTTTTTGGTTTTTAGTTTACTGCTGAAATAAATAAAAGCCATGGTTGAGGAAAACGTAACGTTTAATGTGTTATACAATGTTTCCAACACAGAAACACTTTAAAAAAAGAATTTAGAGATTTTGATTTAACAGGTAATTTATAAATATCTCCAAAGGCTTTATAAACGTGTACTTTTAAATCTCCAAGGGCTGTTGCGCCAACATAATAATTTAGTAAAAGTTAAAATAGTACAAGTGTTGTAAACAGCTTTGGAGAGAATTTGACTAATGAGTACAAAATTGTTATGCGAGCTGCCAGAACGCCATATAGACATAGACAATAAAAATTATATTAAAATACTTATTAGAAGTCAAATATTCGCGTGCAAAGCCGCGGGTTATAGGTAGTATAATATAAAGTCTTATCTCTTACTACTTACAATTGTTACTCTCTGATATCAGCTGGAAGGGTGTCCAGAAAATAAAGCAAAGATTGGAAAAGGAAGAGTGTCGACTCGGTAACCGCACCTGGTAATTTGGAAAGGGAACACTACCAAAAACGTAAAGACACCAATAAATAAAACTAGTGCTACATACGGAGCTGTGGTGTGGAAAATATCTGACATGAGTGCAATAAACTTAAGGTTACGAAAAAGCATTACTAGCAACGGAGTTGGTTAGTTACAAGTTTAGACAAAATTATAAATGACGAGATTAGAACAAGAGCAGAAGTAGGAATTAATACAGTAGAAACAATCTATGTAAGATATATGAACACGTGCGACGAATACGAGAAGAAAATTATAAGATGGCAACCGGCAGCAAAACGGGGATAAGAAAACCAACACCATAAAAGGAGGCAACTATTACTGTCACTTGCATAGGACGCTCAAAGGTAAACTATCGAAGTCGAAGTCAACCGAGGAAGAACTGTCGAAAAGGAGACGAAAATTCAGGGACAGACTTGCAGAAGTGTTTTAAATGCGACAGAGGACAGTAGTGGTTTGGTGTCGGGAGAATGTTTCAGGATAGTCTGTACACAGATGGTGCAGCAATTGACAGCTGGGCTATTGTGGAATCGGAACATCAGAGGCAAATAAGCAAAAGATCAACATAACAAACGAAAATATCTGATAGTTGTTGGAGGGAGCATGAATAATGGTGATCTCAAAAGATGTGGGCCTCTGACAACGTTTCACAGGCAAATCTAAAAGAGACCGGGTTACCAACAATGAATACGAGCCATGAATACACATCGATAGAATGAGCTGTCAACAATGCTCATGCACGCGTTACAAAAATAAGTTCTCCACAATCCTCCTAAAAATGAAAACGTTGAATATCTGCTTGCTTTACAGCAAAGGAAACGAATAACAGACAATAATCAGGTGATAGTAGGAGCGTACAGTACACGTCCTGAGTCCAGTTTCAGATGGCATTTAAATAAACTTTTAAAAGTCTATATCTTTTTGTACTGTACCTTCTATAAGGCTCAATTATTTTTATTTTTTATGAGTTTTTATTAAATTTTTTTTCGTTTTAACATATTTTTGTGATTTTTTGTGTTTACGTCATAACATAACATACGTCACAAACTTCTTAATTTTAACAACTCAGATCTTAGTGCTTAGAAATAAAGTAATTTCATAGACCTTTAACACGTATTCTTGAAAAATTGACGTCAGTGTTGAGGCGCTATAACAATTTAAACTTTAAAATAGTGTTAGTAATTAAACTAGTTGGAAAATTTGCAGGTGTTATAATAAGTGATAACTTTCCAAGTGTATTAACAGGACTTTGTTTTGATATCACATATTTTTTCCAAATGTATAATTTATTTAAATAAAAATATCTTATCCCGACACCAATATGGTATAAGGGTATTTTGATAATAAATAAATAAAAATATCTTTTACTGAATTTAGTTTTATAAATTTTAGTTTTTTTCAATAGGTAGCCATGCATTGTACATAATTTACTATACAGACGAACATTTAATACTGGCAGATGGGTCAACTGTAGCTCACTACACGTTATCAACGAAGTTAGATGAGGACTGCTCGGAGGCCACTGTGAATAGGATTAACGAATAATACCTAAAATGGACAGAAATTAAGAATATTAGTAGCTACAAATATCTTTACGTTATGATTACGGATGATGACGGTAACAGTCAAGAATTAGGAAATAGGATTAGACAGGGCAATCTGACAATTCAGCTACAGGATGTTCTAAACTGCCCAAGCACTTACATTGTAAAATCATTGCGATATAAATTTACAAATCGTTGTTGAGAGTATTACAATTTACGGATCGGAGCTTCAGGTAATCAAAAGAGACACGTCCCAGTCTAAGAGCAATTAAACCAGTGTCTGGCAAAGATGCTGTCAATTTATCAGAAGAAATAGGATAAGGAACAACGAACTAAGGAAGAGATGCGACTAGAGAATGAAAGAAGATTGATAGCTGAGAAGATTGCTGAAGTGGATTCCTTTTTGCTTAAGAAAGACAGCAAGATCCAGGAGATCACGGAAAGGAGAAACGGATGTTACTGAGGAAGGCAGAGGCCTGCAGGATGTTGGGTAGAATATGAGAAACGACATCAGTCGTAGCGAGCTCGCTGGGTAATGGAATTTTGTTCTAATTAAAAATTTTGTTTCAATAGGGAGAAAAGAAAAGGGAGGACCTCTAACAACATAGAAGGTGAGATGTTAGAAGGAAAACAGCTTGAAGCTATGGAACTTGAAGAAAAGAACTTAATGAAGTAAGTAATATGAAGACAAAAGCAAAAATAATGTTAGGTACTCATGTATGATTGTGTGATTAACATTAATATGTACTCACCGAAATCATAATCGGAACGAAGCACAACAAAATGGTACTGGCCAGAATCTGAAGCAAAACGATTGGATTCAGCAGCGTTTCCAATTCTCCACAGACCCTACAAACGTCACCCGAACGTTATATTAGAGTAAGTTAAAACTACGTAGTGTACCTGATAAGTAAAGAGTCTAAAAAATTGTATAAAAATAATTATTGATACATTAACTACAAAATGATTTATTTGTCTGTTCCCTGGTGTGTACACTAGAAGAGCCACATACTTAAGGAGACGCCGATGCTACTGAAGGAAACACAGAACCACTGTAAATATTAAACTTACAAACCTTTGCCTGTGGCGTCACAATGTTTTGGATGTTTAAAGAGCCCTGGAAGTGGGCTTTTGATTTTTGAAACATAACATTATCATATGGACTAAAATCACCGGAGAAAGAGGGCTTGAAGTACCATAAAATACCCTTTTCGGCCAAATCATTGTGGGCAGAAAGTGCGGTATGACATTGAGTGTTGTCGTATTAAAGCACTGAAGAGTCAACAATCTCTGCCCGGACTCAAATTATGCAGCCAAATTTCAAGAACAGTCTGGTGATTGAAATTTATGATCACCATCGTTGAACAATCGAATAAACCAATTATTGAATTAGGCCAAGCACAAAATTAGTTTAAAACAATTGTTAGAATCAAACGATGATCAGGCTTGCTGTGACCTCTTACTCTTGATTAGGCCTACTGGGATGACTTCATGCTGTACTTTGTCGACAGGGCGGCGTTCATCACCACAGTTTTATAATGATCCGAAAATGCTTTGTCCCAATTAAAACTTGGGCCGGAGGCATATATAACAACCTGTTAAAAGTTTTTGTTGCACTTTTTTTATTTCTGGCTCCAAAATTGATATATACTATTGAACTCTGTTTTTGTAACGACTATAGAAACACAACAATAATGCGCAGTCAAATCGGGTAAGATTAGTAAGCTGAAAATGTTTATGAATTTAAATAAATATTATAAGTACCAATCGTTAAAGTTATGATCTCACAGTGTTCTGATCTGCGAGAAAAATGTCAGCGTCATTACTCGTAAGAGTAGCATTTTATATTTGATGAGTTGCAATTAGGCTATAGGTGTATAAGAAAGTGTTATAAATACAAATCCATTAGTTTTTATGCAATTAATTATCTCTTTACTATTATTAACCACTAATGTGATACTAAATTTACCATATTCAATATGTCATGATCACCAAAACCGCCAGCAATGTTAACGGCACCAATTTACTTCGACAATATTAAGATATTTTGTTGAATTCATTATTTTTTTAAGCAATACTTTATTGTGAAATACCTACTAATCATATTTTAAGGGGAAACGTGTGATAAAGTCTATTGCAGGTCAGTTCTATTAATTTTACGTTTTCTTTACCTAGTAATCGTTGTCTTGTGTGCTTGGATAAAAATTGTGTAATTCATTACCCAAAAATTACTTTTTTCAAGTCATCAGAGTTCCACAATTTATATATTTTTAGCCAATTCCAAACATTTGTTCTTCACAGTATAGATGTCAATAACTGCTGTTTATTTCGTTTTCTGGCTTTCCAGTTTGATGATTGAAAATACCTACATTGTAAAGTTGATATCCTTAATAAGGTCACAAAAATATGTCTGTCAACATCGCTGAAAAATTTGAACCCCTTCAAAAAGTTTGTAAGTTTTGTTTCAAAAATCTTTTTACATTGTTTCAGTTACCAGTGAACAGAAAACAAGCATAGCATGTGAAAAACGACATACCGTCACCTCCTCATGGTTTTTCTGAAATAAATATAAAAATAGAATTTGTACGCATAACTTTAAAAATTAGGACTATTGTATTTGATTTCATCAAATAGTGAATACATGTCCAAAACAAGGAGTAAGTATTGCAGTTCAGAAAACGCACTAATATGTTAAATTGTGTTCTTATTTAGCTAATATATCGATTTTATGTAACAGATTTATAGTAAAGAATATTAATTTTTGTAGAGTTGCATAATTTAGAGAATTCATTATTTAAATAAACACTTGTATAGTTTTCTTTTTTGTTATCAATAACCTGAGTCTGAAAACTAATAGAGTTTTTTTGATAAATAAGTAGAAGTTAAGGAAGAAGAAACTTACTTGAGAATTTTCTGATGGTCCATTAAACAAAGTCTGAACAGTCTTTCCATTTCGTCGTTAATTCTGTCCTCCATATTGTACGGAACGACGTCTATCCTATTGTCTACAGAACATCGCGATATCGACTTTAAATTTATCAAACTTGATTTCAAAACGTTTATTTGAGTACTGACTGCAGCCACCATTGTCATAAAATAAACGTTTATTATAGTCAGACCGTAACCCATGTACAGGATCATAATCGACTCTATTATGTAGATGAACTCTCGCCTCGGGGAGACGGTCTGGTCGAACGGGAACCACGTGTCCAGCACGGATATAGTTTCGTTTCCGGAAAAGAAGAACGGAACCAACGGATACAGCACCCATACGGCCAATGTCAACATGACAATCCGTTCGCAGAAATTGATGACGTAGTTGATTTTGTTAGTGGACGCGGTCATTATCTGCGCCGAGCTGACTTTGTCAAACGTGTGGCAGCGCAGAAAGTCAGTGTGGAACACGTGTATCAATTTTTGCATCATGTCGCGGTTCTTATAAACGAGAAGCGATTTGACGCACGCTCCCGTATAGTGAACGACAATGGTGCTCTTGTATATGATGCTTCCTAGGTTATTGGTGTTGACGTAATAATCATAAGCTCGCTGGCACAGTAGCACCGCACAGAATGTGAGCAGGAGAAATAGTTGCATCATGTAGAACTTGTTCCGTTTGAGGCTCAGCGACTGGCTGCTGATCATCTGGAACAGCCCGTTGAGCTTAAACAGTCTCATATTTATATCCATCGACTTGTTACGATGATTGGGATCCATTTTATATGTTCTGCAAAAAGAATAAAAACTACAGGTTTAATTAATAGTAATATTATTATTCTTATTGACAGAGCAAAGTGAGTTCTCAGTTTAACTTCGTTTGGCATTTGTTTGTTTGTATCATATCTCATGATAACATCGAGTCCACAACCGTGGCATGTGAGCCTACGTTTACTCTATAGAACGCTTTAATGTTTAAGATTGATCACACCACAAATACGAGGACAGAGGGCAAAACTGTGACGGATTAAAGATTGAGAGAAGCTACAAAAATTCATTTGGCCATCAAATTAAAGGGAATTTTAAACTACAACTGAATATAGTGTTCGTTTTTGAAGTTTTCAAAATTTTTGGACGTCATGACTTGAAAAGTGAGTTAAAATTTTGATAAAATTTCTAAGCTGCATATGGGTATCAAATTGAAGAGCGTTTTAAACAAACTCTGAATATAGTGAACGGTTTTCGGAATATTAAAATGTTACGACGACAGTATTACCTAAAAAGGGACACAATTTAAAAAAAGTATGAAATCCATTCGAGTATGAGATAAAAGGAACTTTAACCGAAATCCAAATTCAGCGTTTACTCCAAATTTGCGTTTAACTTTTTTTTCCAAATCTTGGAGCATCAAATTGCTCAGCGACGTGAGGCAAAATTGAGTGGCCGCCTGTGATAATGGCGGAGCCTCCTGTCTGTGTATACTGCAACTAGCGGCTGGCGTCGCGTTGTAGCCTACTAGCCGTGCAACTAAACACAAAACACAAATCAGTGCGGTACTCCTTGGTCACAAATGGACTACACAATTTAAAAAAGTTGTAACGGGGAGGCATCACGTTAATAGAAATTTAATTCAAAATTCAAACTCGGCATCTTTAATCATTTGACAGAATTAGTATTTCTTAAGACTCATTGCAAATTGTAGGTCATCTTCAAAAGTTTGTAAGGTATCTTTGCAAAAAAAATTATGTATCAGTTATATATAGGCCCAGTTGTATGAATCATTAGATATAGGCCTGTCGATATCTATGGTAAAATACGTAACATTAAAAGATAAAATTAAATTATTTGTAATTTAGACATTAGCCTATATAACTAAAACTGGGAATTTTTAGTGTTATGCTGTTTAGTATTTAGTGATATTATTATCCTCAAGAGTTTAAGAGCTGTAGCGATTTCACAGGAAAATCTTTGACCGTCCACCCTGTTGACCGACCTTGGAATAACTGATTACCACCTTTTGTATATTTTAAACATTAGATTCCATTAAACCGATTTGTAAAAATCATCACAGATGAAATCATGAAGAGCCAAAACGGTGATTTCGGATGGTTTAAGTAACTAGAAAAGAATTTTTTGGAGACAGAATAAAAAAGATGGAGGCACATCAGATTGATTGGGGACCGCGTGAAGAAATACATTTGTGCATATATTTTATTTTAAATGCAATACAGTGTTTTACGTTACTTACCTTTTTTAATTTTGAAAAGGAGTTTTTTAAAAACAAAACGTACATATATTTTTATAGTAAAATTCGGTAACAACGGCTTCCTTTTGTACTACCGAAGTAGCTTAGGAAACGATGTAAAGTAACGTACCAGCTTGTCTTGTACAGCATACAAGAAAAATGGTGTGGTCAGTACTGCATCTCTAACGCCCATTATTAACCCAGGCAGCAGTCTGGTCAACAATATGAGGTACTCCATTTTACGTTTTGGGGTAAAAAAGGCAACTTGGTTTCATGATGCAGCCCGGGACTGGACCCCGGTACCTCTAGGCTAGTAGCCCGGAGTCACTCCTACTGTACTGCTAAGCCACGCGTAGTAAAGTTGTGTGTCCAAGTTACTTTAAGTAGGAACATTACGGTCCCAGTAATTCTTCTGATTTACACTGATATACTAACTACATTACATTCGGTGTTTATTCGTTTTCGTAAAAACTAGTTGAAGAAGTTAATGTTCACGGTTTTGCAGTTTTTATATTCAGGTAACAAAAGTTGCACAAGTCCCACAGTACACACTCACACGTAGGCGAGCACACACACACACACACACACACACACTTCAAACAGAACGACAGAAATTAATTTAGCTTGCATTTTCAACTGCTAAATTCATAAAATTAGACAGTCCGTTGTACGGAAAGTAGCCATAATTGAAATAATGAGCCCTGACGATGATGACCAAAACGATGCGGCTAAGTTATTAATTTATTGTTCTAAAGTATTTACCACGGCGTAAAATAAAATAACTATAAAGTGAGTGTACTTTATCTTTAAGTGTTACCTCAACCAGTCGTCCGCTGCAAACCCGATAGATTGAAGCAGTAGGCTATTGAGTCTCTAGCAGAGTGCAACCAAACGGGACTCACGCGACACCGAATGACAGTATTTCTCATTCAAAGCACGCGAATAATTAACAATGATAATATCGAGGAAGTTATCGTATGGCCGAGCGATCAATCCTTTGTAAGAGTGTAATTTAAAAACAATTTCTTCTCTGTTTACCAACTCTTATAGTTTGTGCAGGCATATAAATACATATCTGCGTTTGTGTACGATATTACATAATCATCACTGCAATCAATATAACGACAGGTAAGTCTATTTGAATTGCTCATTGCTAAATAATGTAATGACTACACATGTAACGAACAGTACTGTAAATAATATTCTGCTGGGCCATCTAATCGTTGAAGTGAAAATTACTTGAGCATATTGTTTTTAATATATTTATATTTTTCATCACCGTTATTGCCTTCTTCTTCTCTTTCTTCTGATAATGTCTTTTGGCTGGCCATCATTTGAAAATTTCTGTAACGCTGTAAACTGTAACGCATTACGCTGCATGACGTCATTCTTGCGTGACGTCATTGGGATTGTTGTAAATAAACGTTTGTTTTGATACGTCGCAATATATATAATGTGTTAAAAATAATATCACTGCAAACAATTAAACCAGATTTATAAAGCGTCCTGAAAGTTTAAAATCAAGTGTTAGCACAATTTACCAGCCGGGAATCGTTAACTAAAACCGCGACCGCTAACATGCTAACGTCGTCGCAGATTAAAGACCTAACAAGCAAACAACACTGCATAGCTGTAGATAGGTTATTGGGGTTATTGTCTCTAGTTAATGGTTGTCTTCGTATGTGATTCAGCTAACGATCTATTCATTAAAATATTTGTCATCGTAAATGCAAATCTACTGTTCTTTATATTTAATTACTCACCGCAGAAATGTGAAGTATAACACAGATACATAATGTCATTGGGATTGTTGTAAATAAAGGTTTGTTTTGTGTTGTGGTGAAATACACTGCTGCTGGTATATAGTAACCATAATCAGTCAGTCAGTAACCATAATAATGTTGCGTTTAGCTGGCGGCCGAAAGACATTATCATGCTCTTTAGCTTTTGCCACTAGGCAGACGGTACTTTTTTCCGAACATCCTCTGCACGCTTCCCTTCATTGGCCGTTCTCAAAACATTCTCCAACAGCAAATTTGTTATCGTTTCAAAGGGAAGGCAGTGTCTTTTCCACCCTAGTGCTATTTAAACGGGAAAATTAATGAATTTGACGTACTATTAGTTAAAATACTATTAAACCTACTTCCGTGAAATTTTTATCATATTCTAAGTACAATTACTTTTATTTAATGCATTAGATGTATACAGAAATTTAAATTCCTGTTACTAAAAAAATTTTAATTTTGATGTACGTAGGCTACTTAAAATTTTTCATTATAATGTTTTGATTAAGATTTGTACTTATTACATTGTTACCACGGTCTGCTGATCGTCGTATGGTTCAGTGGGAAACAAAATACAAGACACCAATTAAGTCACTAATCACCAGCTTTAATTATCACAATTAAACAGTTTGTAATCAACAAGATAGTCTCTTACAACAAATCAAATAAAAATTGTTGACACGCAATAATAATGTCAACGAGTCTCGCACAATTATAAAACACATAAATAACACTTCGCCACAGACTCGAATAAATTGCAACTCAAAGTGAAACTGAGCGTTGCTGAGTACTTGTATTTATATCCCGCGGAAATCCAGAAATGTCCATACTATGCATTAGCGCTACACTAGAACTTAATTTATTGCGACCTTGACACAGTGCGCGCGGCTGGCGACGTCTATAAAAGTCTCGCTTACGTATGTTGAGATCACGTACGCACACAACATTACACCCGGATTCCACTGGAACATCCGAGAAACACGTAGAGTGTTTTGTAATTGTGTAAAACTTTTTCCGCATTACGTAACAATATATTATACAAAACTAGTAGGGAAACTAGTATAATGTAATTGACGGTTATGCAAATTTTAGGCTTGAAAGTTGTCCTGAAAATTGTTTTAAATTAAAAACCAATAACTTTCGGAAAAGTAAATTTAAAGACACGTTTTTAGAAATTTTATACGTGTAAAATCCGTCACGACAATAACTTTTATCTTCACTTTCTTTTCTATTCCTCTGAAACAGTTCTTTACTTAGCCTGTTTTGCTATTTTATTTTAAATTTTGTTTTCCAATGATGTGAAGACTTTTAGGTTTCACCTTTTCAATAGAAACTTCATTACAACATGCTGATTGGATATAACCCAAGTTTCAGGGTTTGTAGCCAACAAATAGTGTCTTGGAGTTTTACTGGACAGAATATCAGGATCTTCCACACAAGTTTTCCCGTAAAGCAAGTTTTAAATGGATCATCTATACATAGCCCGTCTCTAATATGGGCTTATTATCTTTCATTATTGCAATTACTGCTTCGGCTGGGACTGTTAATATTTCTGTGATTGCTGACAACTGATCATAACAAATAACAAGTCTAATGCATAATTGTGAGTAGTTGGTTGTATTACGCTTAAGTTATCAACCCGATAACGTTTTAAAATGGGCTCATTTTGCTTTACTTACTTTTTCTACATTAAAATGAACTTAAAAGTCTATAATATCATATGTTATATTACAGAAAAATTAACAAAGAATTGTCTAATATAAAAAATTTAATTACTTCTTTCTGGTGAAGAAAAAGTACTGCTTTCCTAAAATAAGTCGATAAATCGGACCGGTGATCGACCTCTATTTCTTTTTCCATACACTGTTCCTTCAATGATCAGCCTTTTCAATTTCGCCCCGTCTTCAGATGTGGTCAAATAATTTAGAATTCTTTACATAGTTTAAATCAGCTAGTTTATATAGTTTATTGTTTGTTCACACAGAATTCAAGCATTGGTCTATGGGCTGCCTACCTGTATTCTGAATATTTTCCTGAAACCGGTCATTCCAGAGGCTTGAGTTCTACGTCTAGCGTACATGCAGCGTTCAATACCACAATTCTAATCCATACGTGACAGCTGAAAACACAAGTGCTTGAGCAATCTTACATTCTCATCTTTTCTGAGACGATGATCTCTTCACGTGTGGTTTATTATTGTTAGATAACAGTGGTATCACTTCTTGAGGGTAAATCCGAGGTGAACAGGAGATACAGTACTTGCCCCAGGACACTACCCTGCGGTACACCTGATCCCACTGGTAGTAAGGAGAATTGGCATCCGAGAACTTGACTTGAAATATTTTACCCACTATGTAGAAATGTAGAATACAGTAAAAATTAAGTGGCAGGTTTTTCTTTATTTTGTGTAACAGTCCAAGATGCCAGACTTTTTCGAATCCATGGAAAACCTGAGAGAACACACTTGATCAGAACATCTTTGATTCCAGCGATTTATTGATAACATTTGTTATTCTGCGTATTTGATCCACTGTTAAGTGCTTTTCTCAAAAGCTAAATTGATGATCCGGAATTAGGTTGTTTTCTACAATTTTTGGTATAAGTCTATTTATGAGTAGCTTCCTAAAGATCTTAAAGGCAGAAGGTTTATAGGTCGATAAAAAAGAAGGTTCTTGGGGATTTTTAGGATTTTTACCACGTTTTAAGACCATGATTACTTGAGCTGATTTCCAGAGATGAGGAAAGTATTTAAGTCTAAGTATAGCGTTAAAGATGTTGTTATTAATAAGAAGCCTCTGTGAGGCAGCTCCTTTAGGATTTTCCGGATAATAAATCATTGCCGGGAGCCTTTTTACTTTTAAAATTATACCGGATTATTTCCTTGACTTCATTAACGTTAAAAGGCTTAAATAAAAAAAACAAGGAAGTAATGCAGAACAACTACTATAATAGACTAGGCCTATGTATAGTACAAGACCAGGTAATCTCAAAAGATTGCCAGTCAGTCTCAAAAGATTATTAATTAAACAAGAAGTAATCGTGAGTGCATGTTAAATGTTGTAAGAAACTGGATGATTATCCAGATGAGTTGGTCTACAGACTGAGCTAAATAATAAAGTGTGCCATTTATAAATATGTTGTCAAACGGGGTAATTTACTAAGTTATATTTTTAAACAGAGGCTTGTCTATTATATGTAACATATATCAATACTCCCTGCATTTTCTGCATGTCGTGAGTTGTCAGAATATATAAGTGTGTTAGGTTCATAAATTTTATAATTTTAATGGCTCCTTTTGTACATGGAGATAGTTTATGGATCACGTAGACTAGTTGTTTCATAAACAAGAAAGTGGCTAGCACTAAATTACTCTTCAATCGCCCTAGGGTGTTATTCCCATTTACAAGTCCACCAAGTTCATTTTATACTTAAGTCCACTGGCAATTAAAAACGCACCTCGATGTTATTGTTGCCCTCTATGTTAGTAGCCAAGCGATTTTAGACTAGCTTCTATTCCATAAAGCTTCTCAAGAATATAAACCAAATATTGTATTTCCAATATTGTTATGCATACTTGATGAACTGCTGCGGACGATACCTTTCAGTGTCTCCACCATAATGAAGTCCTAAAGTTGGAATCACGACACAGTTGGCGTTACAGAGACTGCTAATTCAAATAACAAAATGAACATTTTCCAGTGTATTGCGCGTGGAAAGTAAAGATAAGTAAAAATAAGGTAAGAGTAATATTTAAATATTTAAAAACTAAAGTAAAATTAAAGAGAACTCTTAGCAAAATATGGTTTAATTAACAATGCATGTTTAGAGATAAATACCAACCTATGAGACAATTAAGATAAATAATAATGGTGAGGTAGCAACTAAAGTGAAAGAATTTAATAGGAAATTGTGGATACAATTATAAATTAGGTACCTTTATATAAAATTAAATATACTAAACAAAGATTTATTTAAAGACATCTAGAATTGTACAAAATATATTCATTTCCAGAATTAGAAGAAATTTTATGTGTGTTTGGAAAGAAATTTTATGTGTATAAAGAAATTTATTTACGTGTATATTGATAAGAAATTAAAAGATGTAAATGTTAGGTTGTATCGAAAATTAGAAAAACTGTCTGAGAAAAAAGAAAAACGTTAGAATACAAAAGAAAGAAAAAAGAAATATATGCGGAAAGGATGATGAATCTTCCAAAAATTGCATTTACGTAAGGTGAACAAAACATGTTAAGAAAAGTTCTCAAGTATACAACGCCTATAAGCATCAATAGAGAGAAGGCGATTATTAAGTGTAAAACAATAACTACAAGATACTAGGAAACAGGTAAGATTCGAAGTGAAAGAGATAATCGAACAGATTTGTAAAAATAATAAAAATAAAAAGAAGAAAGGTGAAGGACAAATCAAACAGGACGTAAGTACATTAAAAAGGAAAATAAAGTAGAATAATTTGATTGTTACAAAAGCAGGTACAGAAAATACGATAATAATATTAGAATATAAAGAGAGCGGAAACATTTATAAAAGTAGGCCTATATAAGTTAGTAAGTTATGATTTCACAAGCAAAAACCAAGCTCAAGTTAAAAAAGTATTGAAGCAGACAAAATTCCTAAGCAAAAAGGAAAGAAAATTTGATAGAATCTAATAAACATGAGTTAATTCTGTTATAATATCACTACCAATAAATTAGTGAATTGCTTTATAAGCTGATTATGTAGTGTGATGGTTTCAAAGAGTCGATTTTTCTTAAACCTATTACTGCTCCGCAGGCACAGAGATTTAGGTGTCAGCTGAAATTACATAAAGATGGTATATGGAATTTAAAAATGACCAATAGTTTCATTTATAAATTAGCCCACTTAGCCTATAGATTAGCAAAGGAAGTTAGCAAATTATTGAAAATATTACACGAAGTAGATACATCGTATAGTTTAGAGAATAGTAAAAAGTGCTAGAAAAATTACAGACAATACAAGTAAGCGAAAACAAGAAGCTTATGACATTAGTTGTGAAATATATGTTTTCGAACATACCAGTAGAACAAACTGTAGAGATAATTAAAAATAATAGTTCAAGTAAGGTAGAGTATAAGGAACATTTAATAGAAATATTAAGAACTGGCGAGAATCAGAATTATTTTAGGTTTAATAGTAAATACTATATCCAGACCGGCTGCCAATGAGTTCACCGTTGTCTCCTGTAATAGCTGATATTTATATGAATAGTTCTGATATAAATTTTGAATATGAATTTTCTAATAGAAACAAAACATTAAAAAAACGTAATGTTGTGGATCAGATATGTAGATGATATATTCTTATAGTTTGCGGAGGAAAAACAAAGATTTTGAAGAATTCATGCACGAAATTAATGGAAAAGAAAACAAGATAAAATTACAAGAAGAAGTAGAAGGAATAGCAGTAAATTACTAAGACATAAATATAAAGATTGACAACGGCAGTTTTAAGTTTGATATATACCGGAAGAAAACTTACACGGATTTAATTATACACAAATAATCAAAAAATGGCAGCATTAAATTCTTTTTGTTACAGAGAAATTAATTATTTAACAAACGAAATTGTGAAAGGATTAAAAGTGATCAAAGATTAGAAAAATAAAAAATAGAAAAGAAATATTAAGGGTCGATTACAGTATTGGATTTTAGTCTTTTGCAATAACTTTACACTAAATTTACTTTCCGATAGCACACAATAACATTCTTGTAGCTTATCGAAATTACATTATGTCTTAATAATTTACACAAACGACCCGACCTAAATTGTTAAACATAATTACTAATTAATGTGTAATTTATATAATATAACTCAAAGTCTGAGGATTTATGAGTACTGAATACAAATCCACACCGTAACACCGATTACCACTAAATTTTGCACAGTTAATCTTTGACACAAGGCGAAAAACACTGTCTAACTCGGAATTTAATATTTTGCCCCGTCCGTACGATTTAGGCCCTTTTAATTATGCCTTTTCGTTGACGCGTATAAAGATGTCGACAACACCATGGAGACCAGAATTAATTACCATAGTAACAAGTAAATAAACAAATGATATTTAGCAGCATCGGAAATGTACATTTATCCGTTCCTGCAGTTTTTAATGTTTTTAATATGCGATTGTATCGATATATTTTGTAATTTTCTATACAGATAAGTCTGTATATTTTGTAATTGTCTTGAACGATTATAAATTGTATGTTTATACGTATTTCTGATGATGCAACGAATAAGTAATGAAATATATTAAATACTACTACTAAAGATGTCACAACACCATGGAGACCAGAATTAATTACCATAGTAACAAGTAAACAAACAAAAGCTATTTAACGGCAGCGGAACTGTACATTTATCCATTCCTGCAGTACATTTTCGATGTTTTATATAATATGCGATTGTATCGATATATTACGATGTGGAAAAGAAGTGTACTAATTGTAAATTGCCCTATTACTTAATGCAAAGCGAAAATACGTGTTGTTTTCATTTGTGAGGTCAGGTGACAACGGTTTTTGGCTTTTAGTTTACTGGTGAAATAAATAAAAGCCATGGTTGAGGAAAATATAACGTTTAACGTGTTTTACAATAGTTCTAACACGGTAACACTTAAAACAAATAATTTGGAGTTTTTGATTTAACAGGTACTTTAAAAATATCTTCAAAGTCTTTATAAACGGGTACTTTTAAATCTCCAAAGGCTGTTGCACCAACATAATAATTTAGTACTTGTTAAAATAGTACAAGTGCTGAAAACAGCTTTGGAGGGAATTTGACTAATGAGTACAAAATTGTTATACGAGCTGACAAAACGCTATATAGAAATAGACAATAAAAATTATATTAAAATAGTTATTAAAAGCCTTAAAAGCCAAATATTCGCGTGCGAAGCCGTGGGTAACAGCTATTATCTGAATAAAATAATTATAACAGAGTTGAAATATACAATGGTATTGTTTAATAATTTCGCAACTAGATAGCGCAACACTATCATGATGATTGGTCGGTGCTGGGTGTCGCTGTGGTAGGGAAGCTGCGTAGTACACTGTATCAGCACGTTCGTTTGTAATTCGTAATTTTTCCTCTAGGTAGGAGAAGTGTTGTTATTACTGACCTTTCTTGTCTTCTAGCAATAATAAATATATATTTTAATAATTTGTTTTTTACACAGGAGGTATACCTCTATTTTTCTTAATAAATCAGTAATTCGTTACATATATAGATGATTTTGGTACAATAGAAAAAGCAGTTAATAACAGTGATGGTACTACTCTCTAGATGTGGGTCGATACTGATGTAACTGGTATTTTGTAACGGTTACGTTTGTGGAAGAGCTGTAACGGTTACTGAAAGTATCTGTTCCGCTGTTCCTGTTACACGCGGGACACCTCTACCCAACTAACGAATAAATAGGTACAACGTAACAGTTACATGTAAAGTTACTAGTGCTGAATACTCGCTTCTGCGTATAAGCCGAATGCCATACAAGTACGAAGCAAAAAGCGAGGAATTCAGAAAATGTCTACGCCAGTGAGACGAAGCTACGACGACAGATACGGGACGATAAATAAAGAACATTTATTAACAGGCGACAAAAAGTCTCACTAATGTTACATTTATTCTCCTGTGATTTGTTTATTCTCCTGTGATTTGCAGGTATTATAATACAGATGATAATGACAAATTATAATACTCACTAAGTTAATAAATTACAATATCGTGTTATAACCTATAGAGCGGCTGGCAGGCTATACAGTAACTTTTGTTTGTGATTTCAGGGATGACTCTACCTAATTGATAAAATTTTAACTTCACGGTACACTTTACTTAAATTATTGACTATTATACTTAATTCAAAAGTCACATAACACCTTGGGGTAGATAAAGAAATACACTGCGTATGAGGGGTTTTACTCGTAAATACCGCGCGACTTGAAAATTTAGTCGTCCAAAAGTTTACAGGATTATAATTTTTAATCTCTTGTAATGTAGCAATCGTTCTTCTTCTTCCCCACCATTACACTAATTTTAAAATTATTTTGGATATAAACAAAGTTGTAAAAAATCTAAACACAATAAATTTTACATTTCAAAAAATTCTTGAAATTTAAGACGTAATTCGTTGTATTACTGTTGTTAATTGGCGCGTACATATAGGCATAGGCGTTTACTCGCGCACTCGCCCCCCAATGTTCGGAGCATTTAAAATTTTGTTTCCACTTGTTATAAATAAAAACTAACAAATAATCAAATAGGAGACAGTCTCTATGCTTGCGAGCACAGTACGTGCTATTTATCAAAGTCTGTACTGTTATGACGACAAGTTGCCATAAATTTATTACAGCATTCTTATTTCTTTCGAAGAAAATTTTAAGGGGAATGTTTGCCAGATTTAAATGATATACGTCAAAATGGAAAGAAACAGAAAAATGGCTGAAAAAGAAGGATGTGATATGACAGTGGTTCCAAGAAAAAAGAAAAAGCCTGAAAAGCTTGGTGGTGACAGAACTGGAAGTTATCAAACAGCCTCTGACTTCTATAGGCAGAATGTATATTTTACCGTTTTTGATACACTTATAAATGAAATTACAATACAGATTTCAAGAAAATTACTTAAAAGTAGTCTACTTCATTCACTTTGCTCAGTTCTGAGTAAAAATGAGGTTGAGGAAGAGGATGTGAAATTAGTGTGTGGTACATATAAAGTGCCAGAGGAACTGTATTCAGAATTGAATGTGTTTTCACGTAAATGTGCAAATAAAAACATTGGTGATGAATCTGATCAAAGACTAAAGAGTTTTGTTGAACAAAATTTGAGTGAATCTTTTCCCAACTTGAACAACGTGTTTAAAACATTTTTGACAGTGTCTGTAAGTTCAGCAAGCAATGAGCGCTATTTTTCTTGTCTTCGGAGGCTGAATATTTACACACGCAACACTACTGGACAAGAAAGACTTCATCACATTTCTGTTCTGTGCATTGAAAGAACACATCAAATTGACATTTCAAAAATATTAGATGAATTTGACTCCGAATCAACTCTTAGAGGAAGGAGACTTCTACTTTATTGGCAACAAAACTAGCCACTCAACCATCATACTACATAATGTGGTAAGTAACCTTAGTTCACTGCGGTAGGTGATACGTGCATGTTGCTGACAGCTGATGACGTCACATGCCCCACTCGACCAGCGCACCACAGCAGTTTTATTACGACTATACGTTTAGAATTTATTGCATGCTACATATAAGTCAACTAAGAATGCTTCGACCACAGAATAAACTGATATTATAATTACTTGCTAGAAAGATAATAACACACATGAACATAACACATCTTATAATGCATACAATATTAGTTTAAATAACGGCCTAGTGTCAACAAATAAACTTATCTTCTTCCATGTCCTCATTTGTAACTCTTTCATTTCGGATAACGTAAGTCTCTATCCTACAAGCTCACTAAGCTGTTTCTTCAAACAATATCACTACACAAATTTTTATATACACTTTTTATTTACAACAGAACTACACGCACTGTTTGCTATGTAACACGCCTATTTATTTATGTAACTACTTTTTTAAACTTTTTCGTTTGTTTTCTTGATGAAGTTTCATAACTACGTTTTTTATTTTGTGGTTTCTTATTTAACGCTTTCATTTTAATAAACGATCTTGTTCTTGCATAGCTTCGCAAGGCAAATTCCTCAAAATGGGGATATTTCTTGATTATGAGATCGCAAAAATTTTTTACAACGTTTTTAGAGCGATTTAATGTTGTCCCATGAAACAACTGAAAGTCTGTTTCCAATTTTCTAATTTGTTCACGCCATTCCTCACTAGGTCTCATAAGTTTTCCTCTTGAAAGAACCGATAACCAGTCCGATTTCTGTATATCGTCTGCACATTTACCGTAACGCATATGTTCTCTATATTTTGGGAATTTTTTGTACAATCTGTAACATATGTATCCAGCAAGGATTTCTAGAAGTTCCTCATTTTCGTTCAGCTCTGTGCCACAAGATGGCCTAATTGTAGACTGATCTGATGTTAACGGTTCCTCTTTAAAGAGTCGGATTTTTCTCCTTCTAAATTTGACTGTTTTAATGAACTCAAGAAGTCCATCACATCTGTCTCAGGAAAGCCACTGTCATTCGGAAGGAAATTTTCGTCGTAAGCCGTAGGAAAAGCTTTATTTATTAAGTGTGCTATTAACGGTATGTTCTCACTTGTGTCATCATTTACAGTTTGTATGTTGCTGTTGTTTAAAACTACTGAGGTGTTTTTACCCAGTATTAAAGACTTAATTCTTTGAATAACTGCAACCGGATTTGGATGATCGTAAAACAAACCTAAGCCCCGAATTTCCGAAACATAACTTTTAAGAACGTCTTGATTTAACCTTGACGTTATTAAAAATAAATACACGTTTTTTTCAGGTCGTTAAATAAACCTTTTAAACTTTCAATTGAAATGTGAAAGCCTTTTTGAAACGGAAGTAGTGCAGTTTTTCCCATAACCCGCATCTGTAAGCATAAGTTCAGTAATTTATCTAGAGCTTCGTCTTGTACTTGTAGATCGATTCCATATCCACTTTTTATCATGTTTTTTTCATTCATACCGCATCTAGAATTTAATATATCGAAACCATCGTTTATTGTTTTCACAAATTCTCCTACATGAGACTGTTCAGGAAAATGATGTAAAATCGCTTTCGAAACTGTTTCCGAGAGTAATTCTGCTGCCTTCCTGACGTTCTGCCGTTCACTTCCGGAAATAATCACATGCGAACTACTTAATTTATAACAATACTGAAGGTCCGATCTATTATAATTCAGTTCAATTAACTTTTCAAATACTTCCTTTGTTATTAATTTACCAGTGGGTAGAGCAAAACCGTGGTCTATAGTCTATAAGATGATTCCTCAAGAGTTTTAGCAAATGAGGCACATCGCAAAACGCCCAAACTTTTCTTTCGTCGCAAGTGGGATTGGTGATGTAGGATTTCGATTCAGTTCAGAAAACAGCTTGTGATTGGAAGGACCCATATCACATACGAAACCACGCACCTTGAAACCAACTGATTTAACAGAAATTATTGTGTTTATCAATAAATCTTTAGTAATGGGCACATAAAAGTCATAAAACAAAGGTTGTTTCCATTTTCCCTTAAGACTTCTGGCCATTATCACTTGTACATTTGTGTGAGGTCCCATGAAACAGTCGTCTACATTGTCATAACAAATAGTACTTTGTACTTTCATTTCGTCGAATGACAAAATTATGTCTTTTTCTCCGTCATTGAAAAAAGGAACCTGCTCTCGCATAATCCGCAGACTTAACTCAATAACACCAGGCTGACATTTTACAAGAGAAAGTCGATGTTGAATAGTACGTTCGCTCGGCAGAGGGTAATTTAAAACACATTTTGTATAATGAAATGCTTTTTTCGACAGCGATCTAAGAGTTACTGCTTTTGCAATATCTTCGGAATCCCAATTCAGGCATTTTCCGGATTTTAGATATGTTACCTGTCCACGTGTAAAAATGTTTTCATACACATTTAAATATGCTTTGTCTTGAACGGAGAGACTTTTTAACAAAGGAATTTCTTCTTTGAGTGCAGTAATCTGTTCCTCTAATACTAAAATAGTTAATTTTAAATTCTTATTTCATTTGTTAGTAAAGTCACTTCGTGTTCATAATGATTACTACTTAGGCTTGACTCACCGGTTTCGTTGACTAAATTTTCAATCAAAATAATTTTTTCTACACTATCGTTTAATAAATCGCTGATATTTTCTTTTTCTAATTTCAAATCTGTTTTTACGGTCAGTTTCATTTAACAAAGACGTAGCACATTTTTCTGAAGATTGCGGAATATTTAGGTGAGGAATCGCCGTCTTCTTTAATCTTTTGTTAGAGGAAATGTTTAACAACTCGGCCTGTAAATCCCTTTCGTAATCGTTTGAATCAAAATGCTCAGAGCACAACAGATTTCTGCACGTTGAAGCTATCTTTACGTTTACACAAATGAACCCAGGCACGTTGCACGTTTAATTTTTTCGGAAATCTGTGTAAGGTAATACCTCTCGCTTTACTGTTTTTATAATTATTTTTACAAGTTGCAACAACACAAGTGGAAGCCATTTTTCGCAGAACACTCAGTACAAAATTTACATACACAAAACACATAAAGACATACAAAACACGATAATAAACACGGCATGTACTCGTAAGAAATCAAATGCGCTGTAAGACACTAGTGGGGCAAGTGACGTCACGCACTCAGTAATGCTACTGCGCAAACAGCGTTGTCACCTACCGTGTTACCGTGCCTCAGTTGAACAAAAACTGAAATCTATATATAAAAGGCAAATACCACTCACTGACTCACTGATCACTGTATCTCAAGAACAACAGGGCCTAGGAAGCTGAAACTTTACATGGTGGTTCTCTGGATACTGTAGATGTGCAATAAGGCGGGTTACAAAAAAATATTACAAAATTCAACCACAGAGGTGTCTAACGACTTTCGATAAAAAATTTACGATTTTTGAACATTTTTTCCTCCTAACTCCTCAAAGAAAAGAGCTACAGTTTTCATTTGCATACCATTTTAAAGAGCATGAAACCCGCAACATTTCGTCACTTACACTATTATTCTAACACTTATACTTTTCAAGATATTTTAATCCGAAGTTTCACAGTGGTGACTGCCAAATTATGATTAAAATATCTCAAAAGGTATAAGTGTTAGAATAATAGTGTAAGTGACCGAATTGTTGCGGTTTCATGCTCTTTAAAATGGTATATGAAGGAAAACTGTAGCTCTTTTCGTTGGGGAGTTAGGAGGAAAAGAACAAAAAAAAAGTTCAAAAATCGTGAAGTTTCTACTAGTACATTGTTTGTTTGATTGAATTTTTTTATTTAGAAATAATTATTTTGTTCTCTATTTTAAATGTTACTCCGTTATAAGCACTGTATATACACATTAAACGTTATACTGTTTCTAAACATAGATTTCCTTTCTTTAAATAAAATAAAATATTTAAACATTATTTTACGTAACCTCACAACGTATTATCGCTTTACATTAAGCAATGAAATAAATTACTTTTGGTACACTTCTTCTTTTTCTTATCGTGGTATATCGATATTATCGCATAATCAAAACATCGAAAATGTAGTGTAGGTATCTTCTTCATCGTACGATTTACAATAAAATGCTTTCTTCAGTTTAAAGTATTTTAATTAACAGTTTTGTGTTTTCTCATGATATAGGTTATTTCTGTTAAGAACCTTTTCAAAAAGTGTGTCTGTTGATGGTTTTTTAACAATTAACCAATGTCATAGAAAAAATTGGAACGTTAACATGGAATATTAACCTATGGAAATAGTGTTCGGTGTTGATATGGAGTGTTTTAAACTGTTGAACTATATCTCCTTTCCCTTACAAGAGTGCACTACTACATATGATGGAACAAATTGAAGTTGATGGGGACATGGTACCTCACCATGTTGTTGTGCCTGTGGGCACAGATGGGCCGTGCTTCTTTTACTTCCTGTCTTACCTCATGTAGGGAACTGTCTCGCTTGCGTCTCAAGTGCGAACAAGCGTCGTACAGCACATTTGCAACAACTGGCAACGGTTTAAGGAGCATACAATGATCCCGTGTGGTAACATTTATAGAACTATGGCCGAATACCGTGCTCACATGTCCCTCTACACCACATAGACCACCCACAATGAAATTCAGGGTGCTGCCGAAGTACACCCTTACCATCTGGTGGTGTATCGTAATGGTGAGGTGATTATACAGCCTGATGAATATGAGGAGGGAAAGTCCATATTTCGATTAAAGTGTTCTGGACCCATGGTGTGTGCCCACTTTGAACCTCTCATTCCTCAATACATTCCTCCTCCTAAATCAACTGTTGTTGACCTCCCCATCTGCACCTCGCTTGACACAGAGAGCCCTGAAAATATCGTTGTCGAGCAATCTGCCCATGACCAATCCGACGTCGACATACCTCTAATTCATTTGCTAAGCCCGGCCCAACTTGATAACCAGAACCGTTGTGTTACGCCTCCTGATGATCTTGATTCTTCCTCTTCAGTCATCAGTTCCATAGTTACTTCAAGCGTTGGGAAGAAAAGTAGAAAAAAACGACGCTCAAAGGTCAATGATAGAATCAAGAGACAAAAACATAGGGAATCAGTCAAAAAATACACAGAAAATATCCTGGAGTTAATAGGAAAGCTGTTAAGAAATACAATGAAAAAAAATCCCGATATTCACAGAGAGGCTGTTAAAAAGTACAATGAGAAAAATCCTGGAGTTAATAGGAAAGCTGTTAAGAAATACAATGAAAAGGATCCTAAAGTTAATAGAGAGGCTGTTAAAAGATACAATAAGGCAAACCCTGACGTAAACAGAGCTTCAGTTTCTAGATACACACAACAAACATCCCGAAGTTAATCAGGAAGCTGTTCGAAGGTACAATGAAAATAGACAATTGCTTCCGTGGAAAACAAAGCCCTTATCAGGTTTTAAATATGACTGTAATACGGACTACAATAATGACAAGGTTGTTTCTCTTGGTCAGCATATTGAATGTAAGTGGTGCCATGCTAAAAAGTGGAAAGAAGAAAGCCCCGGCCTATGCTGCAGCAATGGCAAGGTTCATCTTCCTTCTACTGAAAAGCTTCCTGAACCTCTCCATAGCCTCCTTATCAATAACCACCCCGAGACTCATCATTTTTTAGCGAGCACCAGAGAGTATAACGGATGTTTTCAGATGACGTCCTTCGGAGCTAAAGAGCTACACGAAGGAAATTTCATGCCAACTTTTAAGGTCCAAGGGCAAGTTTACCATAGAATAGGAAGTTTGTTACCTTCTCCTCAACAAAATCCCTCTTTTCTACAAATATATTTTGTTGGTAACGACGAAAAAGAAGTAGAAATCAGATCTAACCTCTTTAATGTAGTGAAACATTGGTTAGTTGGTCAACTTCAAAAATGTTTGCATGATAACAATCTATACACACGAGATTTTAAAACAGCAATGGAAAATGTTCCGGAAGGGCAAGAGTTTAAAGTTGTGATTCATGCAGACTGAAAACCTGCAGTTGAACATAGGGGTCGTTACAACGCGCCAACAACAAGCGAGGTAGCTTTGGTTATTGTGGGACAGGAGTTTGAAAAACGAGACATAATTCTTCACAGCAGAGACACAAAGTTGGTGCGGATCAGCGAAACTCATCGTAGATACGACGCTCTCCAGTATCCATTTATATTTTTTTGTGGAGAAGACGGCTACTCTATCAACATTCCACAATATGATCCAATTTCTAAAGCCCCTCTTATGAAAACAGTTTCTGCTTCAGACTTCTAATCTTACCGATTAATCTTACCGACAAGGCCAAGAAAGTTACCTATTACTGTACCGTAGTCTTCTCAATCAGTTTTTGGTTGACATGTATGCCAAGATAGAGACAGAGAGGCTAAACTCCATTAGACACAACCAGAATAAACTGCGACTACGTTAATCTCAAAGACGCCATGTGTAAGGGAGATGGTCAAGTTTCGGATCTTGGACCATCCAGTTTTACTGGTGGGCCCCGCTATATACACGAGAGGACTCAGTACGCCATGACATATGTTCGTCACTATGGTCGTCCTGATTTGTTTATCACGTTTACATGTAACCCCAAATGGTCTGAAATAGGAGCTGCTTTAAAATACGGACAAAAGCCCCAAGACAGGCATGTCATAATAGTTCGGTTGTTTCATTTGAAAGTAAAAAAAATTATTAATCTTCTAACTAAAGGTTCCATTTTTGGTACAAGTAGGTGTTACCTGTATATTGTGGAGTGGCAGAAGCGGGGCTTGCCTCTCGCACACATCTTGCTGTGGCTGCAGGACAGAATTATGGCCGACCAAACTGATAGTGTCATAAGCGCAGATATACCTGACCCTGAAATCGACCCTGAGCTTCATGAAATTATTAAATCGACAATGATTCATGGCCATTGTGGAAGTCTAAACAGGAACTCACCCTGCATGGTTAACGGCTCATGCTCCAAAAGATATCCCCGTCCTTTATCTAAAGACACCCAAACTGCATTCGATGGTTACCCCCAGTACCGTCGTAGGTGTCCTAATGACGGTGGGTTCACAGTTAACATCAATGGAGTAGACCTAGACAGTCAGTGAGTGGTACCGTACAACCCTGTTCTGTCACATACCTTTTTGGCACATATCAATGTCGAGTTGTGTAACTCTGTGAAGTCTATAAAGTACATTTGCAAATACATGAACAAGGGGAGTGATCAAGCAGCTTTTGTGTTGGAAAATGAGTGGGACGAAGTTGCCAAGTATGAAGCGGGGCGTTACATCAGTAGTTCCGAAGCGGCATGGCGTATTTTTTGCTTCCCTATCCATGAAAGATATCCTCCCGTAATGCATTTGGCAGTACACCTTGAGAATGGCCAGAGAGTTTATTTCAATTCCGAAAATGTTCATGATAAAGTTCAAAATCCACCCAAAACATCTCTAATGGCATTATTTGAACTATGCAAATCAGATTCTTTTGCCAGAACCCTAATCTACAGTGAAGTCCCTGCTTACTGCATCTGGAAAAACAATCAGTTTTGCCGACGGAAGCAAGGCAAAGCCGTTCCCGGACATACAGGAGTGAAGAAAGATCAAGTACTCGGTCGGGTTTACACGGTAGACCCTAACAATGCAGAATATTATTACCTACGTCTTCTCCTTCACGAAGTCAGAGGGCCAACGAGTTTCAATGATCTGAAGAGGGAATCTGGCATTGTTCACCCCATTTATCAGTCTGCCTGCAGAGCGTTGGGTTTACTAAAGGATGGCATTCATTGGGACCGCACCTTGGAAGAAGCTGCTGTGTCAGAGTCACCACAGAAGATCAGAGGACTTTAAGAGGCAGATGGAGAATAAGTGTCCTTGTTTAGATCTTGAATTCTGCAACAACATCATTTATAACAAATGCCTACTTTCATTAGAAAACTTGGTCTTCTCAATGTCCAATCAGTCCCTCCAACAACTCGGTCTTCCTTCTCCAAGTCAAGAGCCCTACAGTTCTGCAATCAATCGCGAGTACCTGAAAGAACTCTCTTACAACACAGTCCATCTATCTGAGACTGTTGCTGAAAACGTTCCTAAACTTAACGACGAGCAGAAAAATATCTACAATGAAATAATTGCGAGCGTTGATTCAGTAGCTGGACGGCTGTTTTTCCTTGACGCACCAGGTGGCACAGGAAAAACCTTTTTGATAAATTCTTTCCTAAGAAAAGATAGGAAAATTGCTATTTCTGTTGCTTCGTCAGGTATAGCAGCAACATTGTTGGATGGAGGGAAGACAGCTCACTCTGCCTTTAAACTGCCTCTCAACTTAAGCTACTCAAAGACCCCACTTTGCAACATATCCAAACAAAGCGGCACAGCCAAGGCACTTAAAGATTGTAAGTTGATAATTTGGGACGAGTGCACCATGGCTCACAAGGGAGGAATTGAAGCTTTGGATAGAACTATGCAGGAAATAAGAAGCAATAAAAACCTGATGGGTGGAGTCAGAGTTCTAATGGCCGGAGACTTCAGACAGACTTTAACAGACTTTATTACCTGTTGTGCTTCGGAGAACGCGAGCAGATGAAGTTAAAGCCTGTCTAAAGAGTTCCTTCCTGTGGCCTAAAATCCATGTTCGTTCCCTGAGAGTCAACATGAGGATGCATCTCAAAGGCGGTTTAAAGGCAGACGAGTTTTCAAGTTTACTTTTACAGATCGGTAATGGAAATCTACCTGATGAAAACGGCAAAGTTAAAATACCAAAAGAATTATGCGAAGTTGTACAAGATTTGACAACGTTGGCTGAAAACATTTACCCAGATTTAGCTAATTTTTATTTAAAAGATTCATCTTGGCTGAAAGCAAGAGCCATCCTTACTCCAAAGAATGACACTGCAGCCAACATCAATAACACATTATTGGAAAAACTTCCAACTGAGATTGTGAAGTACCAATCCGTGGACTCTGTGGTGGAAGAAGAAGACGCAGTCCATTATCCAGTAGAGTTCCTGCACACTCTTAATCCTCCAGGCATTCCGCCACACACTCTCTACCTCAAAGTTGGAGCTCCAATAATGCTGCTTCGAAACCTGATACCTCCTAAGCTATGTAACGGTACTAGGCTCCAGGTAAAAGCTTTGCACAAGAACGTCATAGAAGCAACAATATTCACTGGATGTGGTCAGGGGGAAACAGTCTTCATTCCACGCATTCCCCTAATTCCATCGGATTACCATTTTCAGTTTAAAAGGCTTCAATTCCCTCTCAAACTCTGCTTCGCCATGACAGTAAATAAAGCACAAGGTCAATCTTTGAAAATGGCCGGCGTAGATCTAAGAGAAGACTGTTTCTCCCATGGCCAGTTGTACGTTGCTTGCTCACGAGTTAGCTCTTCTGCCAGTTTAACTATTCTTCAGCCAGAGGGTCAAACAAAGAACGTTGTCTACAAGGGAGTTTTATAAAGATACCTTAAAGCAGCGTGTTTTCTTTTACACAATACTTCACTACTTAACATTAAGCATCCACTCACTTTTCCCTTTTCCATTATAACTAATCTCAGCTTTTTTGACTAAAAACCTAATTTTCTTGCAGAATTATTGCCGATAAGTATTTTTTAAAATTTAAATTCTAATTAAGGTCCCTTCTTATTAGTAACAGTCAACGGCTAAGCAAATAAGTTGCCTGGCCACCAAGTATATCAAAATGCCAGGGGTGGTGGTGGGTAAAAAGGGCTGCTTGCCCAATAATATGACTGTTGTTTCATAAAAAAAAAACTACTTTCATACACGATTACTAAAAATAAGTCTTTTTGCACAAAAAATTCACTGGGCCTTGATACAATTTGATTAATTATCCAAAGGTACAAAAAAAGTTTAACTTTAAAAACGGCCAACCAATTTTTTTTTCCTGAAAGACCGTAGCGAAGCACGGGTATACAGCTAGTTGTTTATATTTATAGGCCTACAGTATATTTGTTCTAGGTAAACATAAGTGGAAGTACAACTTGTGAAGAAAGGTTTGATGATCATTATCAAATGAAATTGTCCCTCGTTTACTAACTAAGAATTATTACTAAACTTTCTAATTTTGTATATAATACATTTTATTAATTTTATTTTATAGATGGTCTCACTACTCACTTGCATTTTTGAAGCTTTACCCTGCCCCCCCCCCAAAGTTAGGCTTCAAGTTACGCACATGCATGTAGGCATATATTTTCAGCAATGCTAAGTGCAACATTACGATGTACTTTATAAACTGTGAAAAAAGACGTACTTTGTAAGCTGTAAAAATGCGGACCAACTAACCTCTAACAGTATGCTAGTAACTATTTGAACACAGAGAGGACGAATAAAATATTGGTTGGAAAGTAAGCTTTACAAGTAACCGGTATTAGTAATGTAGCAGTTACACGGTAACAGATACCTGGAGTGTGTACTTTGTAACCATTTCTGCGGTCACTGTTATCGGTAATCGTTACTATGGTAACAGGTATTTGTAACGGTTACTTTTGTAACTGCTACTTTCAAATACTGGTTTAGCCCGCATCTACTACTTACTACTACTACTCCAAATACTACCACAATAATTACAATAATAATAATAATGTTATAATACAATTTTAAATAATATATTAAGTTGTTCTTTTCTGAACGTTGTCCTCGAAACAACTTAACGATTGTGATGGAATTTAAACTACAGCATTTAAGTAATGCAGTTCTACAATTCTACTGAAATTTTATAGCTAGCATTGAGAGTTTGCCCTCTATATATCTTTTTTAAACTTATAAATATTTTGTTTTACGTTTATCTTGTGTACTACCCACTATTCTCCACTCAAAACTTTTATTCTTGCAGTGACTAAAAGGCGAGATGCCTTTGAACATCTTGCTAAATACTTACATTAAATTTATTTATTGGCTAAAAAGCTTAAAAACTTTTATTGAAAACTTGCAATTAGGGTTTATTGTAGCTTAAAATTATTTTTATTATGGTTTATGTTTTATTATAATAAAAATCAACTGTGTATAGTGATTTGAAAGTCTGTGGAGCCTTCCGCCGCCTGACGAAAAGCAATTTTATCATTCAATAAAAAAAATCAATTATTATATCAATTGATATATTATTCTTTAATATATCAATTTAAAGAAAGACTGTCGAATCACCTTTAAGTTACTGTGAGGTAATTTCGAAAGGAAAAAGTGCAGTTAGTTGCAAAACTGGGATCTGTAATTTTTTTAACCCTGATAAACATATAGATGTTATTTCGAATTTACTTGAATATTTCAAATAACTTACTCAACGTCTCGATTTGTGAAAAAGTGTAGGCCTACTAGTTGTTTTTTGTGCGTTATTAAAATTATCTTCATTTTAAAAATTTCTAGTGTTATTTAAACGTTAAATGCACAATTTTTGGTCACATAACTAATTTAATTGAATAACTTACAACAATTGTTTATGCGACACTCACTACCACCCTGTAAGCTGGTGTTTGTTTGTGCACCATCCGCCTACTATTACCAAGTTTGTTTTTATTTGCTTTTGTTAAAAGTTGTAAGCTTCAGCGTTTTGAAAATCAGACGTTTAATCATAAATTATCCAACGTCTTAATTCCTTGTCAAAATCGGCTGTAACTAAATAGCCATCTTTTAGTGTTGAACCAAACACCGAGTTAAAAGTTAGTCAACAGTCTTCGTTCTTCTACGGAACTGTTCAGCTACAAAAAATCTGGCAAAAATCAGAACCCCTTTTTTAAATACACAACGGAAATCTGCACTGACTTTCAAAAAGGTTAAAACTCGGTCAACATTTATCGTAAGAGATAACCAACACCAGGTAAACCAAATTTGTTTTGTTCTCAGTGTGTGTGTTGTGTTTTGTTTGTAGTTCTGTATGCGATTCTGTATCCTGCTTTTTTATGTTTGTGGGCTATTTTTTGAGTATGGTTATTTATGTACGTTAGTCTTATGAACTTGTTGTTTTGTGTTATGAACAGATGCAATTGAAATCACACATACTATTCGACATATCACACCACACATACGCAACATCGATCTTTCAAACGAATGTTCAAAATACTTCACTAGGCCTATTAATTTAATATTAGTTTTTTATTTCTTCTTCTCGTTGTTATAGTAATTTCTTGAGTTAATGACTGAATTCGACTCTTGCACTCTATATTTACGGGTAGGTCCCAAACACTTTAATTATTATTTAACTTCTTCCGATACGTCTGCAGGACGAATGTCAAAACCAGAGTGACGCTATCTCTAAACCCACGCCTAATTAAGCGTCCCGGAAAGAGAAAACTTTACGTTTTTCTTACCAACGGTTACTTTTATATTTTCGCACATTTAGCGATTATTAACGTCTTGGATTCATTTGAAATACTTAACCTTACTAAATTTTACAACCTTATAATCCTTTTACTTTGAATTTGTACATATCGAGTAATTTATCAATTTGTTATAATACAAAATTTGTTCACAAACTATAGGAACACTTGAGTAGTTATTCACAAATATGTTCCGTTTGTTCTATGATATTCTATCAAAACACAATTTATAACTAAATTAATTCAATATTATTTAAAACAATTTCTGATTAGTTTCAACTTATTAATGAGTTTGATAAATAATTACAATAATTTTGGGGTTTTAATTAGTTGTTTTATACATCAAGGTTTATACCTAGCGAAAGCTTTAACACACCATCAATATGGCTGACAGTATTATTTTGTAAATTATAATTTTTTTTATTCTACACAGATTTAGGCCTAAGTATGTACTGGTGTATTTTACAGCAGTACAATATGATACTAATAATATTCATTCCCCTTCAGGATAATTTTAAGATATCGTTTTTTTTGAAAAGGCTATTACAACGCTTTTTCGTAGTCTTTAAATTCAATGAACGTGGGAA
Organism: Magicicada septendecula; assembly: GCA_034769895.1. Lineage (NCBI taxonomy): Eukaryota > Metazoa > Arthropoda > Insecta > Hemiptera > Cicadidae > Magicicada > Magicicada septendecula. The sequence goes on along the minus strand of CM068373.1, from coordinate 307,334,000 downwards.
GATTAAACTCAACAAGATTTTTCTGTAACCTGTTTTAAAATAAATATACAACCATTACAAGATCTTTCATTTCTATAACCTTATTAACCTTACTTTTTACTTTATTCATTCAACACCAAGTGCCGAGCAAGCAAAAAATAATAGCGGTGCAAGGAAATTATAGAGCGCGCAAGTGTATAAAACAAAACAGTAAACTGAATAACAGTGGGATCGGCTTACCAGCTATTTCATAATCAATATTTACCCTAATAGATACTTTTTTTTTAATATTCTAAGCGTCTTCTTTCCTGATGCGTTACCTTCTCCATATACTTCTTTTCTTTTTCTTCTTCATCTATTTAATACTTTTATGCCTGAAGCCAGAAAGAACTGTTGTCTGTCATTCTCGTTATCACACTCTACAGCTCCTATCATAGCCTAGGTAACCTAAAAAACATTTTCTTCTAGCACAACTCCTGATTAGTGCCTCTTGAGTGACTTCCATGTAGTACACTAAATGTAAAAAAAATAAAAGCTAGCAACTTCATAAATCTGAAGACAAGTCTGGTTAGACAACACGGTAGCTACAGACATATTGATTCATTAGTTCCTATCTTCATTCATTATAATCTTCAGCAAGGATTAAACCAAAAAATAGTTTGCTCCAGTCCCAAGCAGATAGAATAGAGCGGATGATTCATTCCTCTCCGTCTTTTCGGCTTAAAATTCAGTGGTTGTTTGGGGATGCGGCAGTTATCCATTAGGATGTTCCAACCATTTTAGCCGATATTGGGCAATCCTATCGGGTATACTTATAATATTCAGTTCCTGTTATACACCGACATTTCTTTTGCAATGTTGAAAAGTATATATGTTGCCACATCCCTGAGACATTTCATTTAGGTCATATAGTACGAATATTAAGGAAGACATGTTAGCTGTGTGAAAAGGTTTTAACTTACACACAGTGTGAAGAAGAAGAGAAAAATAGAAAGCATATGTAAAGGAAGAGCAGCCTTAGAAAAACTAAAAACAAAATAGAACGAAGTAGACATGGAAAGGTTTTTATTGATTTATATTCTATTTGTTACCATGCATTAATAAGCTGTTTGTCATTAATGCTATTTGTCATATAGTATTAATATATGATTTTTTCATGTTCACATTAACTCTAAATTTCCGGTAGGTTTCTCCGACAGCTGCCTGTTTGTTAGGTTAATCCCGAGAATCCGTGGGGGGATAAAGATGCGGTTTTTTGCAATTCTCTTACATTTATCGAGGATGTCTTAGGTGATGAAACATTATGTACATAAAAAAGGTTGTAAAATACGGTAATTAAAATAATATAATAAAATACTTTTTTTTATTAGCGAGGATCCTACAGTCTACGCCTCATGCCGCATTTCGATCGCCATTTCTCCCTATCCTTCCAGTCATCATCTTCAATAGCTCGATATCTCATGCTTTTCCTAATTCCTGTTCTCCATTGTGTTGTCAGTCTTCCTTTCCTTCTCCTGGTGTGTAAGTCAATGCTTTCTTTGGCCATCGCTTCTCCTCATTCATCATTACGTGACCATACCATAGCAACTTTCTGGAATCTATTATTTCTGTTGTTGTAAATATGCGTCCTGTTTTCCTTCTTATACCTTCGTTTGTAACATGTTGCATTCTGGAAATATTACTCGCTCTTCTTAAGAAGTCCATTTCCACAGTTTATATAAAATACAAAACGTTAAATACTTGCAAGTAAAAAGCTGTACAGAAAATTGCGCAATATTACTTACTACAATGTTTACAATAAAATGTTAATTCACATCAAGTATGTACTTAAAATAAAAAAGTCTTTTAGATTATACAATACGCATGTATACTTCAGGAGATGTCCTCGTATCAATGAAAATAGACTCATCTCTATGTAGTATAAAGTACACGGTACGAGACTTGCTTGGGAGAACGACTGAGCGGATTTTGGTATGATTATCACCTTTCTGTACAGCTTTAACCGATGAAGCTTAGGTATCTGAGACATTGCTCTGTGGTAAACAAAAGCCGAGCACTTACGACGTTAGTGAAACAAGTCCTAAGAATATCAAAAAATGAAGGACCAATGTCATCCACAAGGGAATCTTACTTTACTCTTTAATCTTACATATATTTTAATTGAAATGTGTGTGTGTGTGTGTGTGTGTGTGTGTGTGTGTGTGTGTGTGTGTGTGTGTGTGTGTGTGTGTGTGTGTGTGTGTGTGTGTGTGTGTGTGTGTGTGTGAAATAGAGGTTATTAATGCCATGTCCAATTTTACCTAGGTAGAAATCATAGAGCAAAGAATGATTCTTTCTCTACTTAGAATGATTTCTGGAGCACTAGAAATGGTTTGATACCATAACATATCTGTGTATATAATATATGAAGTTTAAGTAAAGATAATATGAACCTAATATATAGGCCTACAGTATCTTCTTAAAGTATTATGTACAGAAGTATTATGTGTTACGAAGATTATGTATCTATATGTAAGAAGTTTATTTTTGTATATGCAACAATACTTATATGTGCGTATTTACCCAGGGCAGTATTTTGCAAGTAATTAGTAGATAAAATAATGAATAGTTATAAAAAAATAGTGCGTGAAAGCACAGGTGTGGACGGGCGGAAGCCTGTTGAAAGTGTACACCTGCCCGACGGAATTTTTATAGTGTAAGTCATGTGTATGTGTGCCAGTGTATGTGAGCCAGCACCAACCTGCATTGTATTGCATTAGGGGAGATGTCTTTGTGTACGTATATTTATTTAAAATAAATAAATGAATAAGTTTTTACCTGCTGCAAAAGACATTTATCACAATTCTAAAAACATCATTAGAATAAGGACATTTAAACGCGCATGGTGATGCAAAATTATTGCAGAAAAGTGCATTAATAAAGACGTTATACGAACTAAAGTTAATTACTTTACTTTACAAGTAATTTAATTTAATTTACAATAAAATCCGTCTTGTAAAATGCCATGGCCATTTATTCAAAATTACCATTTTGAGGGCTTCGCTGATTTAAAATTAGGTAAAATTACTTATAACGTATATGTTGCTTGTTTCGAGACTAAAGCTTTCAAAATGTCAGGATTTCTTATTTATTTATCCATTGCACATTATTTATTGTCAGGCGACGATGAAAACGAATACAAGAACTACTATTCCTGGTTGTGTAATAGAGTTTTATAAACTTCACAACAAGTAAGAACGTAGTGCATAATGATACTCTGAATCTGCTTACCATTTGACAGCTTTTGATTTTCCCTTCATCAGCGAAGTTTCTTCTAAAAAAAGTGCTACAGTCATTTACACAAACAGTAATCGATTAAAACATTATAGGTAAAAACCCACAAAATTATAAGTACTAAATGGTTGTTAATTGGTAATGAGGCTGCTTGCGAGTGGTTGTGTTGTTAGCGTCAGCTTGTTGTGATCAGTGAACCGTCCAGGGGTAGCAAATGTTATTACTGTTTTGACTTTAATATATATTTATTTTGTTTTGTATTTTTATTTAAATTTAGTTAACTTTTGTTATTGTTTGGAGTTAAGTATTTGCTTTGACATTCTTGTATGGCGATCTTCTGTGATTGCAGACATTTATTTTAGTACATTTTTTTAGTAAAATTGTAGGCCTACTGTTTGACACATTGTAATTGTGATGACTGGATTGCCAAGGGTAAGGAAAAAAATTATTTTTATTTTATTATACTTTGTATTTTACTTTAATTCCTATGATCTCTCGGTTTTTCTATTTAGGTTTTTATTTGATTTGTTTCTGTACTTAAAACTGATTCGTATCTTTTTGAATAAACGAATCGAGTTTACGACCGTTGACATTTTTTGTTCAACTTTCTGTTGTCTGCTTGGGTTCAAATTCTCACGAAAATTTTTCAACGCAAAAACTAATTTTTATAACTTAGCATGCCTGCTTATATTTTTATCCCAGGCCCGTATTGTTTTTAGATCAATCGTCTAGAAATAAGACAGGAAGCAAAATATGAGAGGTATCAAAGTAACAGAATTTTAACCAAAACTAAAAATACAGTTTTTAAATTAAACAATTTTTTATACACCATGATCAAAGCTATGAAAATTTGTTAAAAGTCCATGTGGGGTATCGAATGAAAGAGAATGTTAACAATATTCTGATATAGTTTTTGTTTGGAGTATTAAAAAATTTTGAGAGACCAGAGCATAGAAAAGATGAATTTTTTTTTTAACTCATGCCGAATATTTTAATCCTGTTGTGTCCAGCTCCGATTGTCAAACATTATATTGTAATTGTAATATTGTATTAATGTTTAACCATGTAAAAGTGTATATTATAGACCTATATAGGCCTATGTGTATATATATTGTAATGCCGACAAAATTAAGATGCAGTATTGAGGTCTTATTTTTAATATTAATCTAATTGGGGTTGTGTGTGTAAAATGTAACGATAGTGTGTGTGTGGCTCAGGCTGTCCATGTTCGTGCCAGTAAAATTTCAAGCACGTGGAAAAATTATTTTGAAGTAAATTTAAAGAAATAATGTTAGAGACAGAGTAAGCTTAAAACAAAAGAATTAAAGGAAGTATGAATTTATAATTGTGGTTCCATGAAGTCTGGTTATTAATTGAAATACAGTAGTTTATAAATGTAATAGCAGAGACCACGTGCTCGGCAGTCATTCATAATGTGAACTTAAACATACAAGGTAACCCATAAAAAATTGTTAAGCTTAAAGTGTAATGATTTCTGTGTGACAAAGTAAAATTTAAAATTCAAATTAAAAGCCTGAAGGGTGATTTTGACCGGAGTTAATGACAGGCATTTGCGGTATTGAAATTATAGCGGTGTGTGTGATCTGAGTGTATTGACGAAGGAATGTAGGGGTGGTATGTGCATTTCTCTGAATCAAATATACAAGTAAAATTTTTCACAGGTTTCCCCGCTTTAGTCGGGAGGAAAGGGGTCGACGAGATGGGTACTTAACATCTTCTCCCATCCGCAGAGTCTGCGTAAGAAGCCCCAACGCCGTCACGCCATGCGACATCATTCTTCGCACCCAACTTGAAATGCAGGAATCTTCTTAATGTAACCTGAAAGATCAGGTACGAACTTTCCTTTTATTTTATATACATCAAAATACGAAATACTCCGCTGGTTACCGGGTAACACACACACACACACACACACACACACACACACACACACACACACACACACACACACACACACACACACACACACACACACACACACACACACACACACACACACAGAAACTCAGTTCTAGAAATTAGACTCATACTTCAGAGTTAACATTACTGAACATGTTTTGGGAAGACATGTTAAAGTGTGGATAGTGAATAACTTATAAGTATTCGTGTATTGATTTTGCATAATGTCAAGTGTTACCATTGTATAATATAAATATTTAGTTCTATTTTTCTGCAAAAGAGAACCAATTTCAAAATTCATTTATTAACAAAATCCAGACCTTAAGAAAATATAATACCCGGAGAGTACTTGCATCTACCTACCTGTCATATGACTTGTGATCCTGCACGTTCCATTTTTTCTGTTCTTTATATTCTAGATTTAAACTCCTGTTGATTTAGTTATTTATTTTTGGTTCTGCTTGTTGACTATTCAATTTATAATAGTACAATAAAATTTTAATATTTAATTAACAAAATTAAACTACATATTTTAATATTTAATTAACAAACTTCAACCTCTGTTTAATGTGATCACTAGTTTCGATTTTAATGTTATTAATCCAAGAGCTGGGGACGGTAGATGAGGGTACTGCAACACACTTAAGTAATTAGTTTTTTTTAAAATTTAATTATTATCTTATTGTCTACTGATCATGGATTGTCATCTTTAGGTACTTATAATTATCTTATGTTAATGAACTGTTCATGCATTACTAATGCAATAAAAACAAATCTTTTGAAAGTGAAATACAAAAATACAAGTTTATAATAAATATAATAAGTTGAGTAGGTTGGTATGTCATTATTTAATTGTTGGAGATATTTTGAAATATTCTTGTTGTAATTCAACCACCATGGTGCTTTAAAGAGATATTTGAATTGATGTTAAGCGTTAAGGGAGACTCAAACCAAAGATGTAATTGTAAAAGCAATTGTTTAAAATTCAAGAAGCATAAATAAAATCTTGTTGTTGTTAATCAAGTGTTTTCTTGGAAGACCTGTCACTATGGGCTCAGCACATTTTATTTCAATCTAGGCCACGCGCCTACTCTTAAATATTAAGTGACGCCTTCCCAGAAAAAAAAAATTAATTAAATTTTTTTTTGGAGATTAGAAAAGGGGTGTTAAAACAAATAACAATTCTGGGATTAAGGGCGCTTCAGCATGTGGTCCTTAGATGGCCGATACAAAAAAATATATTTTATTTGAGATAAAGAAAAGCTCTGTAGCTCTTGCAGTTTTTCTAGTGTGTTTTTAGTTTCAACAGATATTGGTCTTCATTTAAAAACGATCGCAGATTATACAGAAACGTTCGCTTTAATACCTACAAATACTGTTCGTGTATTTCAATTACGTTTTATGATAATTGTAGTAACTGCGTTTAATTACTTGGTATAAATTTATTTTCTAATTGAGATAGGTATGCCTGACATTAAAATTTCCTGCATAACTTAAAATTATAGTAACTTGTACCGTTGAAAGTACATAACCATAAACACGCAATTATTACTCCTGTGTAAACAATGGCACTGATATTAACAATATCCATTGTGTTGGTGGCACCTGGTCAAGGTCGGAGCCGGGTTAATTCTATTGTTAACAACAATTACAAAGGATCCTTCCACCCACTACCACCCCAGAATTACGTGTTGGTGTATATTAGTTTCATAGGTATATTGGTTATATTAATATTGATTATATTATATCATCTATATTTAAAAAATATGATGTAATAAATAATATTATATATCATATTATAGTACACACCTTATTTTAATAAAAATTATAATTTTAATAAGAATAATTATATTAAATTATAATTAATACCATATTAAGCCATAGTACATTAAGTACATTGTGTTATACTAATATATCAATATTAATAAATAGTTGACTTATGTAAAGTATTCCAGTTCTGCTGTGAAGTACTTTTTCAATTAATTATCCAATTTACTTCTTGAGTTTTCTTAAATATTGTTACGTAATGCGGAAACAGTGTCACGCCATTACGGAAAGTTCTGGTACATTACACAACATTGTTCTACTCTTTTCTCGGCTATCCTCGCAGCTGTAATGCGTACGTGACGCTTGCGAGGCAGTATTACGTAATGGGGAACATCTCGTGCGTTTGATGGTGTCGTTCTGGAAACTTCTTGACTAGCACAACGGTGTGTGTTTCTGCCATGGCTGCGCTGAAGTATTCTCTAGAATTTTCACGTGTTTGTTAAAGGCACATATTAGCCCTGCAGTATATAAATAGCCCATACCTGCGGCGCTTAGTTCAGTTATTGTCGGGCGATATACACAGTGCGGTACGAAGTATTGTGGCGAAGTGTTACGTGTTTTATAATTGTATGGAACAATTGTAATACAATTGAGTTTTATGTTAGTTGACATTTTTATTGTGTGTGAAAAATTTGTATTTGATTTGTTATAAGAGAGTATCTTGTTGAATACAATCTGTTTAATTATGATAATTAAAGCTGGTGATTAGTGATTTAATTGGTGTCTTGTATATTGTTTTTCACTGTAACGATCCGTGAGATCGTCGTAACAATATTCTTAACCTTACTTCCAGTCTATTATCGTGCATTCACTCATATCCACAAAACTTTGCTGTATTTCTATATGATTTTTCTCATTCAAATGAAACATTTGAAGTTCTTTTCTTTTTTTATTACTCTATGATTGGTAAACTGAAACTGACCAACGGATTTACAAATACTTCCACCGAAAAGTCATCCCTAGCACTGTGCAAAAAATAATTTAAGTGAAAGTCCTTCACCACTTATATGACTTGCTAAAATCTAGCCAGCAGATTAATATAGAAATTAATCGGTTAACTTGTAATATTTACAAAATTGCTTGGACAGGCTCGCAAAAAATTGCATGTCAACATAATAATAGAAATTGCCCTGTTCAAATGTTTTTCTGCACGTCAATTGTAACCAACTACCTCACAACATAACTACTATGATTAACAATTGATTACCTTTTAGTTTTAATTTTTTATGAATTTAGTATGTTTCACAACGCGCCAAAACGAAATACGAATGTATACTGTTCCATACAGTGACAGTTGGATACACATAACTGAGGGCATTGATCATCAACCAATACATTATTCTAGGAAACAGCATGCGATGTTAAAAAAATATCTATACCTACTTAATTCTACTCTGTAACAAATATTGCAACAACACAACAGACAAAGTTAGGTAAAAATCAAACCATTTCAAAGACAGCATTTCAATGTCAGGCTGACTGGTACGTCGATATTCCTAGTAATCACGTATAAGGCCCCTACACACCTTCCAATCCAATCCGATCCGATCTCCAATTTAGGAAAGAAGATCGCTATCCATACTGTTCAATTTCATTCTCCGATCTCGTCATTTTAGTCAGTACCATTGAGATTCCCGACCTGGTCACACCCTAGTAATGGCACCGTTTTTGTCGAAAAATCAAAAAATTGGGGTTGCTCTTACAACACTGTTGATCCTCCAAAAGCCCCCACCAGAAAGGAAATTTTGGGCAAAAAAGTGGTTAAAAGAAAGAAAGAAATTTACCCATTCGATATTGTTGAAGCAATTGAATTCAGACGATTTCCGAATTTTTTTACGATTGAATGAACAATGTTTTATGGAATTGCTGAGAATGGTAAAGCCGTTCATAGAAAAACGTAATACCATTTTGCGAGTTCAATAAAATATTTCTACATTCGTCTTCAGCCAGTTTACTCACTATATACTCAAAACAAAATGAAAAACACGTTCAATAACATGCAGTCCGCTGGAAAGAAAAGAAATAACTAATCGGAACCGACGCCCTACTGAGCTACACACTATGCGATCTAGGATGGAAGGTGGAGGTGATCTGTCCTAAGTCGGCTAGTCGGATGGGGAGGACCTCCCGACCTTCCTAAATCGGATTCCAACTTTTTTTGTAAGGACGATCGTCCTGCATAATATACAGTTTGCTATTTGCATCCTACATTTAGGACATCGGATCGGATTTGATTGGAAGGTGTGTAGGGGCCTATAGCCTACATATGAAATTGGATATTGAAACCGTTAGATCGTTTAGAACCGAATTCTTCGAATAGCCTGTGCGCACGTAGTATCTGTAACGTTGAACTGATAAACATTTATTATTACAAAAACGCAGATGAAATATAAAGTTCTAGAAGAGATTTTTGAGACATGCCTCCTGAGCTACTTGGGACGTATACCAAGAAGCTACGACTAAATCGAATATCTTGTGTAGTCCTATATAATAGTAGGTAGAGAACTGTATGAAGGCTCAGAGCAGAGCAGTTTCAGTTTACCAAACATAGAGTAATAGAAATAGAAAAGAACTTCAAATGTTTCATTTGAATGAGAAAAATCATATAGAAATACAGCAATATTTTGTGGATATGAGTGAATGCACGATAATAGACTGGAAGTAAGGTTAAGAATATTGTTACGACGATCTCACGGATCGGTACAGTGAAAAACAAAATACAAGACACCAATTAAAATCACTAATCACCAGCTTTAATTATCATAATTAAACAGATTGTATTCAACAAGATAGTCTCTTATAACAAATCAAATAAAAATTTTTCACACACAATAAAAATGTCAACTAATATAAAACACAATTGTATTACAATTGTTCCATACAATTATAAAACACATAACACTTCGCCACAATACTTCGAACCGCACTGTGTATATCGCCCGACAATAACTGAACTAAGCGCCGCAGGTATGGGCTATTTATATACTGCAGGGTTAATATGTGTCTTTAACAAACACGTGAAAATTCTAGAGAATACTTCAGCGCAGCCATGGCAGAAACACACACCGCTGGGCTAGTCAAGAAGTTTCTAGAACGACACCATCAAACGCACGAGATGTTCCCCATTACGTAATACTGCCTCGCAAGCGTCACGTACGCATTACAGCTGCGAGGATAGCCGAGAAAAGAGTAGAACAATGCTGTGTAATGTACCAGAACTTTCCGTAATGGCGTGACAGTGTTTCCGCATTACGTAACAATATTTAAGAAAACTCAAGAAGTAAATTGGATAATTAATTGAAAAAGTACTTCACAGCAGAACTGGAATACTTTACATAAGTCAACTATTTATTAATATTGATATATTAGTATAACACAATGTACATAATGTACTATGGCTTAATATTGTATTAATTATAATTTAATATAATTATTCTTATTAAAATTATAATTTTTATTAAAATAAGGTGTGTACTATAATATGATATATAATATTATTTATTACATCACATTTTTTATATATATAGATGATATAATATAATCAATATTAATATAACCAATATACTGTTAAACTCTGTACCTTATAATAACTGCATATGTAAACAGCTGGTTCGTGCAGTGACCTCATCCCCCCCCCTCCGCTAAACTGCTACCAGCGTGTCTCATTACGCTCGTCGCAGTCAAGTTAGTTAATTGTTAAACTCTGACCGGACAACAGCCTTCATCGCCGCGGCTATGTAATTCTTTCAAATCGGAATATTCCACTTCAATTTATTCTTATACTTTTCAGTACTTAATTAATTCCTACTTTGGCAATGTATGCCACGCTACACTGCACGGGCCATGCAATCATTTTCACATAAATTTAAATAAACAGCTAATGCAAAAATACAGTCCACTACGTTATTTCATATTAAACCAGCCTCACGTTGTAAGACCAACTCAAGAGATATTCGAGAGCGTCGAAGACGTAATATTTGGTCCTCCGGGCTGGATCTATATTTCATTTAACAGACCCAAATAACATTTTGGTCAATCCCGAATCTTCTCAAACGTAAAATTGCTGGCCGTGAGCATACATTCATTACTTTCAAAAAACAAAATACTTCATACTTGGCCGTACAAGCTTCTACAGGACATAATTTCTAATACCGCAAGATATTCCACTTCATCGTCACTTGTCATTCATCATTAAAGATCAGAACTTCAAGCCTGCACAGAGAGCTACAACTTCAAACATCACCCAACAAGCGGAAACAAGACTTGCGCTACCAATCCAAGCCCAGCCGGACAGGATCGCCAAGGAAACGACAGGCAACGGAGCCATCTTATACCTGCAAAGAACTCATAATTCAAGTGACTATGAACTTATATTTCTCATAGTTTCTCACTTATATAATTTTATATACATTAAAAATGAGTAATATTTGCAAAATAATTTTTATATAAACAGAAATCAGTTTCAAGTGACTATACACCTGTATTTTCAGACAAATTTTCACTTATACAATTTTACAAGAAATCCGTCAGAAACTTAAATAATGGAATAAAGCTATATTTATATTTTTATTTTTAAATGAGTCATATTTTCAAATAATTTTCATATAACTATTTTTTAAAAAATAAGTACATATTATAATAAGGAATTAGATTGAATTATATACCACTCACTGGCTGCCGCATTATATCAGAATTTGATAAAATACTCAAATTGCATTAATTGTTCACCTGTTCTGCATTTATTTATCGATTTCGGATCACCAGCTTGTAGTTCAATCATGACTGATGTGAAAGCTTTGATTAAAAAACGTGGCACAATCAAAGCCTCTATATCCCGTATAAACACCTTTGCGGACAATTTCGATCCTGAAATAAATGATCACTATGCTTTAAAAATAAAACTTCGTCACTCGATGGAGTTGTCCGAGAAGTATGATGAAATTCAGACCCAAATTGAGGCTGATGAATCTGATTTCACATCGGTAAGTGACAGGGTTCAGACAGAGGATGATCTCTGCACTATTGAGTGTAAGCTGCATTATTTATTAGAACGTGTAGAAGAGGTGAGCAAAAAACCATTAAATCAAGCGGAAGTTACACCAGTTAAAGCATCCCCTATTCAGTTAGAGCAAATTAAATTGCCCTGCTTCTCAGGCAACATTATTGATTGGCAGCACTATTACAACATGTTCTTGGAGTTAGTACACGTCAGAACCGACCTGACGGACATCCAGAAATTGCATTATTTACATTCTTTACTAAGGGACGAGGCTTTAAATGTAATAAAGTCTCTACCAATTACCCATAGTAATTATGTGGTAGCCATAGAGCTATTGAAGGCCAGGTATGATAGTAAAGTAATTGTCTCAGCGTATCATGTAGGGAATGTCTTGGGCATGAAGTCCATTCAGCAAGAGTCCATGGTTGGCATTTCAAAATTTATTGACGAAATCACCGCAAATATAAACGCTTTGAATTCATTGAGTTTACCTGTAAATGCTTTTGAAATTATTTTTGTTCAATATTTAACTCAGAAACTCGATAACCAGACATGTCGACTATGGAAGGAAACTCTATCCGACGAGCGATTCCCTAATTTCAACAATTTCATTAAATTTTTAAATAGTAGAAGGCAAGTAATGCAAAACGTTGGCGCATCGACCAGTTCAACAAACAGAACACAAGTTAGCAATAAGATTCCCTATCGCAAGACTATTAAACCTGTTGAGCTCACTAGTTCAACATTTCATACTAATATCAACAATAACATTTGTCAGCTGTGTCGCGGTAAACATAGACTGTATGAATGCCCACAATTCGTGGCTACATCTCCCTTTGGGCGAAAGAACATTTTACTCAAATACAAACTTTGTTTAAATTGCATGCGTCCAGGCCATGATCCCTCACACTCTCCTTCCAAATTTTCTTGTAGGACATGTTCCAAACGACATCATACAATGATTCACATATCAGGCAGTAACACTTCAAACAGGGGCAACAATCAATTTTCCCTCAAATTACAAACAAATAAATCTATTCTGTTATTCACCGCTGTCCGCATGACAACGGACCAAGCCGGTAGGAAACATCCAGTAAGAATTCTATTAGATTCAGGATCTCAAGCAAACTTCTGTACCATGAGTTTCGCACGCCGCATGGGTCTAAAATTAACCAAGTCTCAACTACCCATCACTGGTATAAACAATTCCCTATGTCAAGCTGACTTTAGTACAAGGGTAAGGCTGAATTCTCGTTACAAGGATTTCAATCTGTACGTGCATTGCGCTGTGCTTCCCAGTATTTCGAATAATATCCCTGCAGAATCGTTTAATATTTCATCCCTAAATATACCAAAAAACATATTCTTAGCTGACCCGCAACTAAACTTTTCTTCACAAATCGACATATTACTTGGTGCCCAGTACTATTTACAATTGATTGAACCTATCAAATTCATCCGCAGTCCACGCTTTTCCATAATACAGGAGACAAAATTTGGATTCATCCTCGCTGGTAACTTGCCCTTTAATATCGACATGACAAAACCTGTTTCATCATTTATAGCGTGCGAAGATAACAATGCAATTTCATCGCAATTAAAAGACTTCTGGCAATTGGAGGACGTTGCAGTCCGTACTTCCTCAGTTGAGGACTCAGAATGGGAAAGTCATTTTATCGTTAACACTTTCCACAATAATAGTGGTAGATTTGTTGTGTCCCTACCTCGCAGGGGATACAACTCTCATTTGGGCGATTCTCTTCCCGGAGCTATTCGCAGATTTCAATCACTGGAACTTAAGTTCAAGCAGAACCCTGCTCTTTATAAAAACTATAGTAAATTCATGCAGGAATATTTAACTCTGGGTCACATGTCTTTGCTTGATTCTTACGATTTGTCAATCAATAAGTCAGACACCTTCTACTTACCGCACCATTCGGTTTTTAAAGGCTCTAGTATAACCACCAAATTGCGAGTTGTTTTCGACGGCTCTGCCAAAACAACACATAATTTGTCCTTAAACGACACATTAATGGTTGGTCCCACGGTCAAGCAGGTACTTTTTTCAATTATGTCTCGGTTTAGATCTCACCGATACGTCCTCATTTCGGACATTGAAAAAATGTACCGTCAAATTTTAGTTACTCCCAGGGATTCTAATTTGCAACGAATTGTTTGGCGCGACGCCCCCCATAGGGAACTTCAACACTACGCCTTGAGGACAGTCACATATGGGGCTGCAAGCGCTTCATTTCTGGCCACAAGATGTTTGGCAAAAATAGCCCAGGAAAACAAAACTCAACACCCTATAGCCTGTTCTGCTATCGCAAACGATTTCTATGTGGACGATCTCATGACCGGCTCAGATAACCCACACATTTTATCACAAATGAAGTCCGGCATTACTAATTTATTAAGTCAATACGGGTTTACTTTGCACAAGTGGTTTTCCAATGATCAAACCATTATAACTTCACACGCCAACTCTTCCCTTGACTTTAACAAGAATCAAACTATACGTACTTTGGGTATTCAATGGGACATTAACGATGATAGTTTCATATATAGTTTTCTAGAAATTTCGAAGTGGAGGTATTAACAAGAGAAGGGTATTATCAGTTATCGCCGGAATTTACGACCCATTAGGACTTATTGGCCCGGTTACATTTTGGTGCAAACATTTCATGGAGATACTGTGGTTAACGGGAACAAGTTGGGACGACCCCCGGTCAGACTCATTATCTAATCAATGGGTAGAACTTTATACTCAGTTGATATCAGACACTTATTTTAAGATTCCAAGATCCGTAAAGAATTTAAATAATTCCCAAATCATTTCATTTCAACTCCATGGGTTTGCTGACGCTTCAGTAAAGGGTTACGCGTGCTGCATTTATGTGCGAACGGTGTATTAAAACCACAGCATTTCATCAAACTTATTATACGCTAAATCTAGAGTCGCTCTCTTAAAGCAGGTAACATTACCCCGACTTGAACTTTGCACCTGTCTCTTATTGGCTCAGTTGGTTTCCAAGTTTGTAAACGCTGTGAGTTATAAATTTGACGAATTGTATTTTTACTCCGACTCATTGATCGCCTTACACTGGATTCACCAGCAGTCTTCCAGATGGAAAGTATTTGTTTCCAACCGCGTTGCGGAGATACAACGACTCACTGCAAAGGGTACCTGGCATCATGTCTCCTCACATGACAACCCTGCTGACATCCTATCGCGTGGTTGTCTACCCCGCTTTTTAACCTGTCACCCACAATGGTGGTATGGTCCATCCTGGTTGTCCAATGAGTCATCATCCTGGCCCACCAGTGCTTTCGATGCCCATTCACCCTGCACTCATCCCGATCTTGATCAAGAAAAACGTAAACAAGTCCAAGCCATACTGGTTGCCACTTCATCTACGCCTAATTACTTTGAAAACTACTCTTCGCTTTCAAAACTCCTTCGTGTATTTTCTTACTGCCTTCGATTCATTCGGAACTCTAGACTTCCCATAGCTGACAGGAACACTTCGTTTTTTAACTTCCCATGAGCTACATGGCACACTTTTGAAATTTATTCGTCAGTCCCAGCGATCGCACTTTAATATCGAAATCAAGGAACTTGAGGCACAACGCTCTATCCCTAATAATAGCAAAATTATTTCACTTAACCCCTTTATGGACAATACGGGGATATTACGCGTGGGCGGACGCCTTCAGCACTGCCAGCTCACCTATGATAGCAAACACCAAATCATAGTCCACCCGCATTCTCATCTCAGTAAACTAATCATAGAAGGCGAGCATCTTCGTCTACTCCATGCAGGGGTACAATTGACACAGTACTCTCTACGTCAGAAATACTGGATAATCAATGATAAATCGTACATACAATCAGTAATACACAAATGCATCACTTGCTTTCGATTCCGTGCTAGGGGCTCAAGCCAATTATTAGGACAATTACCCTCTTCCCGAATTACTCCTTCTAAGCCATTTTCTCAATGTGCAGTCGACTACGCCGGTCCTGTATTTATACGTCAGGGCGGGCGGCGTACCAAATCGATTTCGAAGGCTTATATTTCTCTATTCATATGCATGGCCACTAAGGCCATTCACCTTGAATTAGTTTCAGATTTCACCTCAGACGCTTTCATAGCAGCCTTAAGACGTTTTATAGCTCGAAGAGGCTTCCCTTCACAGATATTTTCTCACAATGGTACAAATTTTCGTCGTGTTAGCAGTACACTTCACGACTTATACAAACTTCTCCAATCAAACGAATTTGAACAGACTACCCAGGACTTCACCAGTGCCCAAGGAGTCAAATGGTCCTTTATTCCCCCGTCAGCACCTCATTTCGGTGGCCTGTGGGAGAGTGGAGTCAAGAGCGTCAAGTTTCATTTGCGGCGCGTTGTCGGCAGAACCATTCTCACGTTTGAAGAATGTTACACCATTTTTACTCAAATAGAATCCTGCCTCAACTCACGCCCTTTGTTCGCCATCTCAAATGACTCTGGGGATCCCGAGCCTTTGACTCCAGCGCACTTCTTGGTTGGTTCTCCACTCACTTCACTCCCGGAACCTGACTATTCCGAAGTCAAAATTGGTCGTTTGCGTAGATGGCAGCTGCTGCAAAGATTCACCCTCTCTATATGGAAGAGGTGGTCAAGGGTTTATTTGCACCAGTTGCAACAACGCAACAGATGGCGTCTCCAGTCAAAAAACTTGGCTCCCGGACAACTCGTCCTTATTTTGGAAGATAATTCCCCCCCTGCAGTGGAAACGCGGTGTAGTCTTATAGGTCCATTTGGGCCATGATTCCCTAGTGCGCGTAGCGGATGTTCGCACCGCAAACGGCATCCTACGTAGGCCCACTCCTACAAATTATGTCCACTTCCAGTGGCCTCAGGTTAATCCCACTACAACATTCAAATGATATGTACTATTGAGTTAAACTTTTATCACATTCTCGTGCTTCATGCCCGGGACATACACCGGGTGATCGCATGCTTTCCATTTGTTATTGTTATTATTCTATTATTATGTAATGTCAATTATTATGTCTTTCTTATTATCATATTATTATGTATTATTGAATTTTTGGGTGTTATTATTCTATTATTATGTAATGTCAATTATTATGTCTTTCGTATTATCATATTATTATGTATTATTGAATTTTTGTGTGTTATTATTCTATTCTTATGTAATGTCAATTATTATGTCTTTCGTATTATATTATTATGTATTATTGAATTTTTGGGTGCCATTACTCTATTATTATGTAATGTCAATTATTATGTCTTTCTTATTCTCATATTATCATGTATTATTAAAGCTTGACACTTATGATGCACTATTAATATAATAACTCAAACCGCAAAATCACCCGATTTTGTGCGGGCAGTATGTTAAACTTTGTACCTTTTAATAACTGCAAATGTAAACAGCTGGTTCGTGCAGTGACGTCATCCCCCCCCCCCCCCGCTAAACTGTTACCAGCGTGTCTCATTACGCTCGTCGCAGTCAAGTTAGTTAACTGTTAAACTCTGACCGGACAACAGACTTCATCGCCGCGGCTATGTAATTCTTTCAAATTGGAATAATCCACTTCAATTTATTCTTATACTTTTCAGTACTTAATTAATTCCTACTTTGGCAATGTATGCCACGCTACACTGCACGGGCCATGCAATCATTTTCACATAAATTTAAATAAACAGTTAATGCAAAAATACAGTCCACTACCTTATTTCATATTATACCAGCCCCTCACGTTGTAAGACCAACTCAAGAGATATTCGACAGCGTAGAAGACGTAACAATACCTATGAAACTAATATACACCAACAGGTAATTCTGGGGTGGTAGTGGGTGGATGGATCCTTTGTAATTGTTGTTAACAATAGAATTAACCCGGCTCCGACCTAGAACAGGTGCCACCAACACAATGGATATTGTTAATATCAGTGCCATTGTTTACACAGGAGTACTAATTGCGTGTTTATGGTTATGTATTTTCAAGGGTACAAGTTACTATAATTTTAAGTTATGCAGGAAATTTTAATGTCAGGCATACCTAACTCGATTAGAAAATAAATTTATACCAAGTAATTAAACGCAGATACTACACTTATCATAAAACGTAATTGAAATACACGAACAGTATTTGTAGGTATTAAAGCGAACGTTTTTATATAATCTGCGATCGTTTTTAAATGAAGACCAATATCTGTTGAAACTAAAAACACACTAGAAAAACTGCAAGAGCTACAGAGCTTTTCTTCATATCAAATAAAATATATTTTTTTTGTATCGGCCATCTAAGGACCACATGCTGAAGCGCCCTTAATCCCAGAATTGTTACTTGTTTTAACACCCCTTTTCTAATCTCCAAAAAAAATTTAATTAATTTTTTTTTTCTGGGAAGGCGTCACTTAATATTTAAGAGTAGGCGCGTGGCCTAGATTGAAATAAAATGTGCTGAGCCCATAGTGACAGGTCTTCCAAGAAAACACTTGATTAACAACAACAAGATTTTATTTATGCTTCTTGAATTTTAAACAATTGCTTTTACAATTACATCTTTGGTTTGAGTCTCCCTTAACGCTTAACATCAATTCAAATATCTCTTTAAAGCACCATGGTGGTTGAATTACAACAAGAATATTTCAAAATATCTCCAACAATTAAATAATGACATACCAACCTACTCAACTTATTATATTTATTATAAACTTGTATTTTTGTATTTCACTTTCAAAAGATTTGTTTTTATTGCATTAGTAATGCATGAACAGTTCATTAACATAAGATAATTATAAGTACCTAAAGATGACAATCCATGATCAGTAGACAATAAGATAATAATTAAATTTTAAAAAAAACTAATTACTTAAGTGTGTTGCAGTACCCTCATCTACCGTCCCCAGCTCTTGGATTAATAACATTAAAATCGAAACTAGTGATCACATTAAACAGAGGTTGAAGTTTGTTAATTAAATATTAAAATATGTAGTTTAATTTTGTTAATTAAATATTAAAATATGTAGTTTAATTTTGTTAATTAAATATTAAAATTTTATTATGCTATTATAAATTGAATAGTCAACAAGCAGAACCAAAAATAAATAACTAAATCAATAGGAGTTTAAATCTAGAATATAAAGAACAGAAAAAATGGGACGTGCAGGATCACAAGTCATATGACAGGTAGATGCAAGTACTCTCCGAGTATTACATTTTCTTAAGGTCTGGATTTTGTTAATAAATGAATTTTGAAATTGGTTCTCTTTTGCAGAAAAATAGAACTAAATATTTATATTATACAATGGTAACCCTTGGCATTATGCAAAATCAATACACGAATACTTATAAGTTATTCATAACACAGTCATCACTATCCACACTTTAGCATGTCTTCCCAAAACATGTTCAGTAATGTTAACTCTGAAGTATGAGTCTAATTTCTAGAACTGAGTTTCTGTGTGTGTGTGTGTGTGTGTGTGTGTGTGTGTGTGTGTGTGTGTGTGTGTGTGTGTGTGTGTGTGTGTGTGTGTGTGTGTGTGTGTGTGTGTGTGTGTGTGTGTGTGTGTGTGTGTGTTACCCGGTAACCAGCGGAGTATTTCGTATTTGATGTATATAAAATAAAAGGGAAGTTCGTACCTGATCTTTCAGGTTACATTAAGAAGATTCCTGCATTTCAAGTTGGGTGCGAAGAATGATGTCGCATGGCGTGACGGCGTTGGGGCTTCTTACGCAGGCTTTGCGGATGGGAGAAGATGTTGAGTACCCATCTCGTCGAGCCCTTTCCTCTCGACTAAAGCGGGGAAACCTGTGAAAAATGTTACTTGTATATTTGATTCAGAGAAATGCACATACCACCCCTACATTCCTTCGTCAATGCACTCAGCTCACACACACCGCTATAATTTCAATACCGCAAATGCCTGTCATTAACTCCGGTCAAAATCACCCTTCAGGCTTTTAATTTGTATTTTAAATTTTACTTTGTCACACAGAAATCATTACACTTTAGCTTAACAATTTTTTAGGGGTTACCTTGTATGTTTGAGTTCACATTATGAATGACTGCCGAGCACGTGGTCTCTGCTATTACATTTATAAAGTATTTCAATTAATAACCAGACTTCATGGAACCACAATTATAAATTCATACTACCTTTTATTTCTTTTGTTTTAAGCTTACTCTGTCTCTAACATTATTTCTTTAAATTTACTTCAAAATAATTTTACCACGTGCTTGTAATTTTACCGGCACGAACATGGACAGCCTGAGCCACACACACAAACTATCGTTACATTTCACACACACAACCCCAATTAGATTAATATTAAAAATAAACCCTCAATACTGAATCACCTGAAGCTGTTTTATCGAATTATCTACTCATAGTAGTCAATCACGGTACACCGTCGCGATCCAAGAAGCACAAAGTTGAAAGAGAAAAAGAGGAGGATGAAGACGCTGCGCGAACTTATAAAACTAAAAACGTTGCTGTATAAATCTCGTTGTCAGGCACAGACGCCACTGCCAACCAAATGACGTCACCGATTAAGGTTGGGGCCGGCAACTGATTCTCGATATCGAAAGCGGACATCGCAACATGCAGCGATAGTGCAACGAACGTACGGAAAATACAATTGACCTGGCCGTGGTGTTTACCTTTTAATATAACCACGGCACAATGCAAATTTCAATTCTTTATTCTTTGTTCTTTTCTTTTTATCCAATATTCTTTCATCTGTTCACTGTGTCTCTTCTTCCTGTCTTCAGTCCACTTAGCGTTTTTCTCTCTCCTACCCTGGACTCCTTCCATTTTTTGCACTTTTGCCCGAAAAACATCTCTTTCAATTGCTACTTCTGCGTGTATATTATTTTTTTTAAAATCCTTTTGGACTCTTTAATCCAACTTGATGTCGACTTCTTCCCCCACAGATATTTGAAGATCTGCTTTGTTAACCTATTGTCGTCCATTCTATATAAATGTCCAAAAAATAATAGTCTTCTTTTTCTCATTGTTTCTGTTGTATTTTCTATACTTTGATATATTACTTCTTAATTTCTAACCTTGTGAACTTTTTTGTGGGCCTAATATTTTCCTAATAATTTGTCTTTCCAATATTTGTAGTTTGTCTAAATTATAATTCAATGCTAGACATTCACTTGCATATAGTCATTCTGGCTTCACTACTGTATTGTAATGCCTTATTTTCACATTTTTAGATATGCACTTTTTATTGTAAATATCTTTAGTTATAACATATGCTCTTTCCATTTTATGAATCCTTTCTTCTATAGTAGATTTTTCTAAACCATTCTCTTGAATTATTTTCCCTAGATACTTAAATTTTCTAACCCTTTCTAATATATTTTTATTGTTAGATAAAATTAAATTAATACATTTTAATTCATAAATCTAACTATTAGACGAGAATTACTACGAGGTTGTGAAAATATATTATTTCTCGTACTTTATGCTTTTTTGTTTGTTTTTTAAATTTTTTACTTGTGGTTACAAATAATATCTTAAGTATGAAAGTTAATAATTGACTATAAGGTATAATAATCTTATGGTCTTGTAAAGGGTTGATATCGTCTTTCAGTACCGTACTTTACATAGACTTTTGCAATATTTCAAAATTTTTATTTTTATTTTTATTTTTGTCTCATAGTGCTCTATAATTAAAAAAATTCATAGTAAATACTACATTTGGATTTGAATTGTTGTAACATCCGGTTCTAAAGTCTTACCCTGCAAGAACAGGTACGGACAGGAAAGCTGTGGGCACTGGCTCGTGGTTGATAAAATACCAAGTGTTTAACTAACCTAAATTTTATTTTATCAAGTACTGTAAGTCTACTATTTTTAAAACAGTCACCTAATAGTAAAAAATGTTACTCAGTTCTTTTAAATTCTACATTATTCAAATTAATTAATTAAGCGAACACGTACACAAAATTGACATTAAATTATTAGAAAATCAAAGTAAAAATTACACAACAGAATAATCAGATAAACTTCAAAATTTGTTTGAGTCCACTCTATTTGAGAACATTACTGGGTATAACTTTCAATGATTGTCTTATACGCTTATTGAACATTAACAACCTTTGCAAGTATCAAAATAATTATAAGAAATTTGAAAGATTTAATTACGCTTGTGCTGACGTTCCATCCTGTGCACAACTAAAAAAACTATAACTAAAAATTATAAGTCTCCAACTCGCGAATAGTGAGAAAATGAATGAGAATGAGGCCCCAGCGCTCATCGTCAGTTTTGTACCCCTTGTGACGTCTGAATTTCAAAATACTAACGCCCTTGTTTCAGTCAATCAGAGCTAGTGGTTGCACGCCCGCGGTAATCGACCAGGTCACATAGAAGTCAAAAAGGTGACGCTGATTATTCCAGACCGTTTACAAAAACTATCAAGAGGACAATTCTTGTGTCCCGCTGTGGGTCTCTCTCTGCATGCATCATGGTAAGGATTCGCTAACTGAATTCCTTTACAAAATCGTTTTCTTAATTTTGTCGGCATTACAAAATATATACATATAGGCCTATATAGGTCTATAATATACACTTTTACATGGTTAAACTTTAATACAATATTACAATTACAATATAATGTTTGACAATCGGAGCTGGACACAACAGGATTAAAATATTCGGCATGAGTTAAAAAAAATTCATCTTTTCTATGCTTTGGTCTCTCAAAATTTTTTAATGCTCCAAACAAAAACTATATCAGAATATTGTTAACATTCTCTTTCATTCGATACCCCACATGGATTTTTAACAAATTTTCATAGCTTTGATCATGGTGTATAAAAAATTGTGTAATTTAAAATCTGTATTTTTAGTTTTGGTTAAAATTCTGTTACTTTGATACCTCTCATATTTTGCTTCCTGTCTTATTTCTAGACGATTAATCTAAAAACAATACGGGCCTGGGATAAAAATATAAGCAGGCATGCTAAGTTATAAAAATTAGTTTTTGCGTTGAAAATTTTTCGTGAGAATTTGAACCCAAGCAGACAACAGAAAGTTGAACAAAAAATGCCAAACGGTCGTAAACTCGATTCGTTTATTCAAAAAGATACGAATCAGTTTTAAGTACAGAAACAAATCAAATAAAAACCTAAATAGAAAAACTGAGAGGTCATAGGAATTAAAGTAAAATACAAAGTATAATAAAATAAAAATAATTTTTTTCCTTACCCTTGGCAATCCAGTCATCACAATTACAATGTGTCAAACAGTAGGCCTACAATTTTACTAAAAAAATATACTAAAATAAATGTCTGCAATCACAGAAGATCGCCATACACGAATGTCAAAATACTTAACTCCAAACAATAACAAAAGTTAACTAAATTTAAATAAAAATACAAAACAAAATAAATATATATTAAAGTCAAAACAGTAATAACATTTGCTACCCCTGGACGGTTCACTGATCACAACAAGCTGACGCTAACAACACAACCACTCGCAAGCAGCCTCATTACCAATTAACAACCATTTAGTACTTATAATTTTGTGGGTTTTTACCTATAATGTTTTAATCGATTATTGTTTGTGTAAATGACTGTAGCACTTTTTTTAGAAGAAACTTCGCTGATGAAGGGAAAATCAAAAGCTGTCAAATGGTAAGCAGATTCAGAGTATCCGCTTTGCAGATTAAAGAGATGTTTGAATCGGTATCCAAGTCACTTATTGACAAAATCTATATAATATTTATTTACCTTATTTCTTCCGTCGTGTGACTTCGTATTGCGTTTTGATTTGACTTTTACGCGTTTCGAGACATATGTCTTGTCATCAGAAATAAATAAAATATAATAAAAATTCACTGAGTGTAAAATCATTATATCACACTGATAAACATACTGAGTGAATTTTTATTTTAGTTATTTCTGATGACGAGACATACGTCTCGAAACGCGTAAAAGTCAAATCAAAACGCAACACGAAGTCACACGACGGAAGAAATAAGGTAAATAAATATTATATAGATTTTGCAGATTAGATTGTAATGCTAGCAAATTTGAATTAGGAATTGAACAGGGTGTTTAGAAGTTCTTAGCGAAACTTTTCTCAAATTTGAGCTCAAAATCAACTTACAGAAAAATTCATTATGGTTATATAAAAATAAAGATCAATGTAAATTCGTACGCAAAATTATATAATATCTTCAGGAATCTTCAGGACGTTAATGAGTTCTCTTACCTAGACATTGTGATTACTGTAATTAATAAATGCCTTTAAAAGGTTTAAAAATACCTTGCCGCACAATAAGAACTTGGGTATTGAGACTAGGAAGTAGTTTATTAAATTCTTTGTTTGAAGTATTTTGATGTAAGTTTGTAACCCTTGGAATTTTTGGAGGGGTGGCGCAGAAGAGAAGCAGACACGAAGCTACGGGTATAGTGTGGTTTCGGAGGGGACTTACCGAAATAAGATGGGTGGAGATGAGGAGTAATGAGGTAACGGACTTAGGCGAAAATGCATTTGCTAAACGCTAAACGCCATAGAAGAACATTCTGGGACATATACATAGCAGGACACCTTTCTGCGAAACATTCTTGAAGGAAAGGTGTTGAACAAGATACTGTGAGTGGGCAACTAAGTTTGCTGTATTAAAAATGTACCGGTCTGTTTGGCCGTAATCCTAGGTTATCAGACAACCAAACGTTTCGACAGTACCACTGGCTGCCATCATCAGTGGAATTCGAAGAATCCGAGTCTACCTGAACGCGGGTTGTTAAACGTCAGGGCCACAGTATTGTGGTAAAGTCTGAAGATGTCTCGCGATGCTACCTGTACTTATAAATTCACCAAGTCCCACGTACAGGTAAATATTACACCACCAGTCAATCAGAATAATGCACAGGTAAAGACTGCACCATGAGCCAATCAAAATGAAGAAGGTGTATGATTGGCTCTTCCTCAACAAAACGCGTTCAGGTAGACTCGAATTTTTCGAATTCCACTGATGTTAGCAGCCAGTGGTGCTATCGAAACGTTTGGTTTGTCTGTAAACCTAGGACCACGGCCAAACAGCCCGGTACACACTTTTAATACAGTTGACACCGGCCGTGAAAGCCTTAGAACAATTCTAGTTTGCTGTACTTGGGAAGTGTTGTCAGTGAGATAAGATGCGACTGATATGTATAGCCTACATGAAGAGGACTACAGACGACAATCGCAAGGCTTTATCTTGACGGATAAATAAGTAGCCTACATTGTTTCTTTATTGGCAAACAAAATATATATTTTTAATTTTAACAAAAGTTTTTGTAGCATCTCAAGTCGATGGCAGAGAGATGGTGATTGATACGTTCTGTTTTCTTAAAATTGAAGGATGGTTAAGGTCCGATTGAACGATGGTTATGGTCCGATTTACTACTGTATGGAATAAATAATTAACTTTTATTATCTCAGAAAGAAAATTGTTACGTGTATGTTATCGTTTGTGTGTCGGTATTAAACTAACGCTAAATCCGTTGAGACAAACACAAGATCTGTTAAATGGTTTTATAAAAAAAGATAAGTAATTAAACACTCCTCACTGCTTACAGAAACACAATTTGCAAATCATTACAATGAATAGGTATACTAAAGGTATACTAGGTATACAAGTAAAATATTATTTAACTACTTGATATTACCTCGTATTAATAACGACGTACAAAAAATTAGCGCCCCAAGAAATCCGTTGGCTGGTGTCATGCGGCGCTGTATTATGCACTTACAGGAATCTCGGGACACAACATGCTAGGCCTTCGTAAATGAGTAATGGCTACTACAGTTAAAAAATGGAAAAAGATTTATCTCTGTGCAGAATTTATTTTAATAGCTTAGGCGATTATGTATTCTGTGCATTTATTACGATATTGAGAATTTAAAAAATTTTTGGGTTAAAAATGATACTTGTTTGAAACGTTTTACTTGAAAAAAGTACACTATATACAAAAGTAGATTTTTTGTACTAAAAACTAATGGAAAGATGATTTACTTGAATTAATATTGTTTAAACTAACGCAGACAAGTCTACATGTTTTGAACGAACTCGACGGGATGAGACTTTTCTCGTTAAACGTAGAAACTTCGATAGTATCCGAAGCTCTGAAACGTACTATATAAACATCATTATGCACTGCGTTCTTACTTGATGTGAAGTTTATTAAACTCTATTACACAACCAGGAATAATAGTTCCTTCGAAGATATAAGAAGGAAAACAGGGCGCATATTTACAACAACAGAAAGAATAGAATCCAGAATGTTGCTATGGTATGGTCACGTAATGAGGATGGAGGAGAAGCGATGGCCAAAGAAAGCATTGAGTTACACACCAGAAGAAGAAAAGGAAGACTGAAACACACAATGGAGAACAGGAATTAGGAAAAGCATGAGATATCGAGCTATTGAAGATGATGACTGGAAGGATAGGGAGAAATGGCGATCGAAATGCGGCATGAGGCGTAGACTGTAGGATCCTCGCTATTAAAAAATAGTATTTTATTATATTATTTTACAACCTTTTTTATGTATATAATGGTTCATCACCTAAGACATCCTCGACAAATGTAAGAGAATTGCAAAAAACCGCATCTTTATCCCCCCACGGATTCTCGGGGTTAACCCAACAAACAGACAGCTGTCGGAGACACCTACAGGAAATTTACAGTTAATGTGAACATGAAAAAATCATATATTAATGCTATATGACAAATAGAATTAATGACAAACAGCATATCAATGCATGGTAACAAATAGACTATAAATCAATAAAAACCTTTCCACGTCTACTTAATTCGGTCGACGAGGAAGACCTTGGGTGTGTCCTTAGCCGACTGAAGAAGAGAAAGGCCCCTGGCCCCGATCGCATCGTCGCCGCTGCGTTGCAGAATCTCCCGCCTTCGGCAGTTGACGTTCTTCTTGAGCTGTTCAACTCCTGTCTCCGGCTGAGGTACTTCCCCCGCCTGTGGAAAACCGCTAATGTCATCATGATCCAGAAATCCAAAAAGCCGCCCACGCTACCTGGGAGCTACCGCCCGATATCACTATTGCCAGTAATCTCGAAAGTATTCAAGCGTCTTCTCCTGGCCCGTATTCGGCTCCTGTGGATGGATTCATCCGCGAGGAGCAGCTTGGGTTTAGGCCGAGGCACTCGACTACTCTTCAGCTAGTACGGGTTGTCACCTGTCTAGCCGACGCCGCCAACAATCATCAGGCAACAGGCGCCGTCCTGTTGGATGTGAGCAAAGCCTTCGATAAAGTCTGGCACGAAGGCCTGCTCTACAAACTGGCGCATTCGCCACTCCCGGCATCTATCGTCCACTTGCTCGGATCCTATCTGACGGATCGCACCTTCAGGATCAGCGTAGATGGGGCGTTCTCTCGGGTTCGCCCTGTCGCCGCCGGCGTCCCACAAGGATCTGTCCTCGGCCCCGTTCTGTACGTCCTGTACACGAACGATCTGCCTGTTTATCTCGGGGTCACGTTATCTCTATTTGCCGACGATGCGATGTTTCATTGTAGCGTAATGTTACAACGCCAGTTGGCTATGCTTCCGGACTGGCTAAGTAAATGGCGGGTAGCGATCAATACGGAGAAATTCGAGGCGATCTGCTTTACTCATAAGTCCATTTCCCGATGCCGATCCCTCTCCTTAGAGGGGAAACACATCAACTGGACCGCGACGGTGAAGTACCTAGGCGTTCGGCTTGATCGGCGTCTAAACTTCAACGCCCACGTGACCGCAACCCTCAACAAGGCTCGTGGCGTCAGAGCCAAACTATCACCAATGCTTTCGCGGAACAGAACTTTGGCTGTCCGTACAAAACTAACATTATATCTACTGTTCCTCCGGACAGTACTCACTTATGCGGCGCCCGCTTGGTGGCCTCTCCTGTCGGCCACCACCAGGCATAGGCTGACGACATTCCAGAACTGGACCCTACGCTCCCTCACGGGGTCCCCGTGGTTTGTGCGAAATTCCGCCATCCACCGGGGTCTCCGAGTTCCCACCTTAGTGGCCTTCGTCTGGTCCTTGGCAACGAATTTGTTCGTCAAGGCCGGCGAGTCGCCTTATCCGCACCTCCAAAGGCTGAACAGCATGGAGAATACACCGCCCCCTTGCCGCGTCAGGCGCCCTAGGGCGCTGTTAGACGCCCCCCCTAAGTTCATCACATGAATCCCCCAGAAACGAACCCCCCAACCTTCTGGAGACTGAAATGATCACCATCATTCACTACCTGCGCCTGCCGAAACTGTAGTCAATCACGCTGCGGCAGATTGGATTGGATTGATTTATTGCCACCATCGGCTTTGCCGATTCGGCAGGGCTGTGATCCGGGACACGGGCTCCCGCGAGGTTGTGCAAATGCCTTCCTTGCGAGAGCCGACTGCCCCGGTGACGAGTCCCTTTGACTCGGCCGCGGCCTTCGGGCGGTCGAGCCTCTTGTCCTCGCCAGTGCGCCTCTAAGGGCTACGGGGACCACGGAGCCGCGCCCAGGCGTGGCAATTGGCTGAAGCCATGACACCTAAGATCCCCGTCAGCACCTGCTTTGCTGATTCGGCAGGGTAATGACCTGGACACGGGCTCCCGCGAGGTTGTGCAAGTGCCTTCCTTGCGGAAGCTGGCTGTCTCGGAGTCATTCCTTACCGTTTCGGGCGACGCCCTAGGGCGCTCGAGCCTCTTTTCCTTGCCAGTGCGTCACTACGTTCCCAAAGGCTAGCCCGAGGGGACCATGGTGTCGCGCCTCGGCGGGACAATTGGCTGAAGCAAAAGCTCAAGCTTGCCTCCGTGGTGGCCATGTAATTTATCATGGACCCGCAGACTGCACCATAACTCCCTTGTACAGAGCAAACGACCGCTCTGACCTGTTGGCACCTGGGGTTCATCAGGCCTAGGCCTGGACAACGCAAACAAATTAGGGCGCAAAACGCCCGCGCATCATCCATCCATCCATGTCTACTTCCTTCTATTTTGTTTGTAGTTTTTCTACGCCTGCTCTTCCTTTACATATGCTTTCTATTTTTCTCTTCTTCTTCACATTGTGTGTAAGTTAAAAACCTTTTCACACAGCTAACATGTCCTCCTTAATATTCGTACTATATGACCTAAATGAAATGTCTCAGGGATGTGGCAACATATACTTTTCAACATTGCAAAAGAAATGCCGGCGTATAACGGGAACTGAATATTATAAGTACACCCGTTAGGGTTGCCCGATGTCGGCTAAAATGGTTGGAACATCCTAATGGATAACTGCCGCATCGCCAAACACCCACTGAATTTTAAGCCGAAAAGACGGAGAAGAATGAAACATCCGCAGAAACTGTATTCTATCTGCTTGGGACTGGAGCAAAATATTTTTTGTTTTAATCCTTGCTGAAGATTATAATGAATGAAGATATGAACTAATGAACCTATATGTCTGTAGCTACCGTGTTATCTAGCCAGACTTGTCTTCAGATTTTTGAACTTGCTAGCTTCTATTTTTTTACATTTAGTGTACTACATGGAGTCACTCAAGATGCACTAATCAGGAGTTGTGCTAGAAGAAAATGTTTTTTAGGTTACTTATGCTATGATAGGAGCTGTAGAGTGTGATAACGAGAATGACAGACAACAGTTCTTTCTGGCTTCACGACATAAAACTATTAAATAGATGAAGAAGAAAAAGAAAAGACGTATATGGAGAAGGTAACGCATCAGGAAAGAAGACGCTTAGAATATTAAAAAAAGTATCTATTAGGGTAAATATTGACTATCAAGTAGATGGTAAGCCGATCCCACTGTTATTCAGTTTACTGTTTTGTCTTATACACTTGCGCGCTCTATAATTTCCTTGCACCGCTATTATTTTTTGCTTGCTCGGCACTTGGTGTTGAATGAATAAAATAAAAAATAACTTCACCGTCGTGGTAGGTCGTCATCAGCTAACGAGTTTATTTCTACACAGCTGCTGCGGGCATAAATTATCGTCAGCCACTAACTTGACCTACATCTTGAATAGTTTACGTTACTCAGTTTAGCAGATTATCTTAAACGTGCTGGTTAACTAGCAACGTAATCCCCTAGGCTACTGTTCTCGTCACACCTTCAGGGCTAATTACAATTTACGTAAAATTTCTGAAACTCAGTTCATCAAAGTATATTAGATTTATTTTCTTGGATTTCGTTGTCCATGACGTGTCCGTTTCTTAACTAAATATAATTATTTCACTACGACTCGGAACACATAAGGTAAAGCTTTTACGTTTTTACCCATAAAAAGTTTTGTGTTCCGAGTCGTAGTGAAGTAATTATATTTAATTAGATTTATGTAATGTTTGTACGTATTATATTCACGTAGCCTGTAGTTTTTCATTACGTAGCTCATACGTATACATGTACGTAATATACGTGGCTCAGTTACATGTTAGCCCATCAGCTTATGCTATGAGTTTTAGTTTCCATATTATTAAAGCTAATAAACTGATTTGATAAAAGAGGTGAACCAAAATTTTTTGTTTATCTTATGTTACTGATAAGAAATTGTATGTCATAATCATTTATAAATATTTTATAATATGAATGATCTAACAAGCTTCAAAAATACACGATTTTTTATTTAAAATTTACATTGCTAAAATTTGTTTTAAGTAAATATTAAAAAGATAATAATATTTTTTTTAATGCGTGCATAACAATCACTAATGATAATCTGCTAATGGATATAAAAACCTTAATATAACATTAAATTAACTCCTTAAATTTGTAGTGACCATCAATCAATGAACTTTTTAGTGGATGGTTAATGAAGATCGGTCAAAAATAACAGAAATTTTAACTATTTTGCGTCGACGTTTCGGTAATGTTTATTGTCATCTTCAGGTCCTGTGTATGAAATACAAAAGAAATGTCAAACACAACGGAACAATTAAATATTTGGGTGAACGTGTTCGTGTATGTGAGTGTGTGCGTGCGTATGTATGTATCATTGTATATGTGAAGACTTATGATAGTTTGTTTATATCTTCCAGTTATCTTTAAGAAAACGAGCAAATTATAGTATGACAGAACTTAATTTATATAGTATTACGATTTAAATTACCTATTCCAATTAAAATTAACTATTATTTTCTAAAACGTTTCCACAGGTAACTGTCTTCAAACTTTGAAATAAATATAAACAGACGGTTAAATATACCGTTATTGTAATAAAATTATTAGCAGACAGTTTATTATGTTTTTTTGTTCGTTCAACAAGAAGGTAGAATATACACAATATAATTAATTAATTCTGTTTCCATCGCCATCAAATTTTTTTGACACTATTTCTGTTTACTTTTGTGTTATCCGAAAAATCTAGTTACATGTAACAACAGAGAAAGTACAACGTTTACATTACACATTTATGGATACGTTGAAACGGATAATCAGAGATTAAAGGTTTGGAAATTTTTGTACGACAGGCAAAATAATTAGTGATCGAGACGAACTTCTACCAATCGGCTAGATGTGAATTCATAACGAAGTCAGATGTGCTGGTAAAAGAAGATTCTCGCTAACAGATTTTCGAAAAGTGATAATCCATACTGATTGCTTGCTAACTAAAATATCGGTATGGAGAACTACACATGACTTCCATGTTCTAAGATTTATATTTAAAATCATTTTCGTAATGAAATATTTCCATAGAAACTACTTCTTGCTTCAGCCTTACCCCGGTACTGTGGTCACTAACGTATACCACCTCACGTTAGCGCACTCGATTTTCACTGATGATGGCAGTCGATGGAACTGCCGAAACGTCTGGTTTGCAGAAAACATTGGACCACGGTCAAACAGCCCGGGAAGAAATTTTACCAACAAACTACTTCTTTGTTGCTGATAACGAAGTACACATATAAAAAATTATCCCCTAACCCAGCAACTCATTTTATTTATTGAAAATTACCCCCTCCCCCTTCAGCTACCCTTTCCATTTATAGATATTTGATCTACCTTTCTACAGTGGATTATGATGACCTTCTTTTCAGAATACTTTATTTATCAAAAGTAAGTACTTTACTATTGTTAAAACATAAAATGTTGCAGGAAAACTACCCCTTCCCCTTAACTGATCTTCACCGAAATCAATAGGCCTTGAGTCCTCTACAATTCAGGCACGTATGCAAAAAATATTTGATTTTGTTTGAATTTATGGCAGTTATTGTTTGCCATAGAAACAATTCTACACACACAGACACACACACACTTTTCGAAAAATGACTTTTCTTCACGTTTTGAGGGTAGTATAATCAGAATCAGCCCTTATCTCGAACATTAATTTTTCGCCATCACCATACTTCCATTTCCTTATGGAACATGGAAGTAAAATGTATCATATACCGCGTGCAGACTAATAAATGCTTACAATAAGTACACATCACTTTCCGATTACGTGGCACTTATTGTTAATAAGAGTATAATCATTACAGACGTCTAAAAATATGTGTCATTAGATGGTAGTTTATATTCCAGTTATATGTAACTAGAACCTCAAGTGTTGTTCTATTCTAACTAAAAAGCAGGTTACTCAAAAATTAAAGTAAGTGTTCTGCATAAATTCTTTTTATTTCCTGTATACAACTTCCTGTTAACCTGTTAATCCTACTGCAAATGTTTACACGGTTGATTCTACAATGTTTTGTGTAGATGAAGCTCGACAAAAGACTAAGTGAAATGAACCATACGTTTTACAGGTATATATTATTTTTATTTTGAAATCAATAGTATGTTTTTTCCATACAGCTTTCAAATTATCAACAGGTATGGTATGTTCAACGATGAATCAATTTGGATTTATTTTGAATATTTCATTTTTTGTATCCTTTGGTCATGTAATCAGCTGTTTCAACCTTTTTATTGAAAACCTATCATTTTACAGACAAGACAATTCAACTCCATCCAGGTATTGTGGATAACGAGACATCATTCAACCTTTCTAAGATGGCAGATATTTTGGGGATATAACGAGGATGTCAAACACTAGCAGAAAGATATTTTGTTTGTAATCAAACACTACTTCAAAAGTAATGAAAATAAAGTAATTACTAAACTCAGAAAGATGTAATACCTATTAGGGAGAAAATATAAATCATCCTTACAAAACAAGTTGGGCTTTATAAGACGTGCAGTTACGACGTGTGATAACAAAACCAAGAGTACACGTTGTACAGAAAAGACGTTTAAGTGTAAACAATAATTAATGGTAAATAATAAGCAGGTGATAATTTTGGCATTGTGATCGTCATTCCGCTCTGAAAGTAACACTGCATTTAATGAATTGAACTGACATCCTCCGCACCGCGAGCAGCACGTTATTTATCTGTTCGATAACATTGGTTTTCGCAGAAGACTTAAAGATACAAAATATTTGAACTTCCTGCCTACGAATCTAGTATCAACAATAGGAACTCCAGTGGGTAAACCTATTTATGGATTTATACCCTTTGTTACTTTGTTATCGTGTTAAATTATACCTGAGATGACTTTTAGTTGTGTAAAAGATTAGTTGTAAACAAAAAAAAAATAGCCAGAATCCCTGTATGCAAGTGAATGTCTAGCATTGAGAGCATTGAATTATAATTTAGACAAACTAGAAATATTGGAAAGACAAATTATTAGGAAAATATTAGGGCCACGAAAAACTTCAGAAGGTTGGAAATTAAGAAGTAATAATGAAATATATCAAAGTATAGAAAATATAACGGAAACAATGAGAAAAATAAGACTTATTTTTTGGACAGTTATATAGAATGGACGACAATACGTTAACAAAGCAGATCTTCAAATATCCGTGGGGAAAGAAGTCAACATCAAGTTGGATTAAAGAAGTCCAAAACGATTTAGAAAAAAATAATATACACCCAGAAGAAGCAATTGAAAGAGAAAATTTTCGGGCAAAGTGTTAAAAACGGAAGGAGTCAGGGTAGGAAAGAGAAAAACGCAGGTTCAAAGTGGACTGAAGACAGGAAGAAGAGACACAGCGAACAAATGAAAGAATATTGTAGAAAAAGAAAAGAACAAAGTAAAAAGAATTGAAATTGGCATGTGGTACTTAGATGGTCGATACAAAAAAAAAATAAATAAAAAATAAAAAATACATGGATGCAACATTTTGCTTTAAGAATTTTTATGTATTTGGTTATCTTTATAGTACCCTGTATAAGAATTACATGATGTATCATAACACAATTAGCAGTAAATACGTTACAGTAATATAAACTTTTTATTTCTAAAGAATGTTAAAACTACATCCGAGTCTGTTCTCATACCTAGCCTACTTCAGAGGTAACGGGTGTAGTGAGCAAGTTCTCACCAGTCTAAACAGTTAAAATAAAACGAAAATGACAATATACAATATTCGATCACTCTTAATTTACCCAAACGTTAGTTTATAATTTTAAAGAATTTATATGTTGAACTAATGTGTAGATGCTCGTTATGTCAATCAAGTAATTGGCCCGTAAATTAATTTAGCTATTTATTTTTTGAGTAACTCGTATACATTTCCAGGTTTACGTTATTTACATTTCGAAATCAATCATATGTTTTATGTACGGCTTTCAGGTTATCAATAGCTATGGTATATTTAACGATGAATCAATTTGGATTTATTTTAATGTTTAATGTTTGTATCCTTTGATTATGCAATCAGCTGTTTTAACCGTTCTATTGAAAAATTATCATTTTACCGACAAGACGATTCCTTATTTTTGTAATGTATTAAGAAAATAAAAATTCAAAGTTTAAAAAAGTAATTTTAGTCAAAATGTAGAATTGTAAACAAAAGTAGAATTTAGTCAATAGTCGACAAAGAAAAAATTAATTCAGCATATAATAAATACCTTAAATTAAACACAATAGTCATTCCAATAAAACACTCTGTATTAAAACGTTTACTATAATATATTGTAACAGTACACGAAGTTCATTTAAGTGGAATACTAATGTTATATAACATTTTCTGATGGCCATAGACATGTTTTAAATTGATTTTGTCCTTTCTTTGTAAAGTAGTCATAAGTTTTGAAGTACTTTAGAAAGTAGTCATAAATAGTCAAAGGCATATTATGTCAAAATGTTCACAATTTTATTCTCTTTGTCATGTGAAATATTTGTGTGTAAGTGCGCGGGTGCGCGTGTGATTTACATTTTATTTAATAACTTCGTTGAAAATTAACATATCGTTCTGAAACTCGGACAGAGTGTTCTCATGGTTATAAGCTACATTTTCCATATAATCAATTCTCCACACCTATAATTTTTATATGTTTTTTTTAATGAAATCAGTCTTCTTTTATTCTCGTTATCTCCTAGAATGTAATAAAAATTGTAGATTAAATCTAGACAGGCCTTTGCAGAATCGGACAGAGTTTAAGCCTGATTTCAGTCTATATGTGTTCTCATCTGTGACGTTGCTAGAGTTTCAACCAATCAGAAGGTCGAAAAATTATTTAAGATGGTCTTTTGTCGAGAGCACTTCGCTCAGTTTCTGCTAAAGACTCGTCATAGAAAGACGTACTCACTGCCACGAGTTTGTCGTGACAAGACAGGTCGTTTTCCGTTAGATTTACAAGTTGGTTCACGGTTCGAGGTCTTCGTAACCATTACTATTTACAGAACTCAAATAAAAAATTGATCATTCTAGTGCTTTCCCGCGTACAATAGAAGATTTCCAGTAGGTGCAAAATATCTGCCGAGATATTTTGAGAGTTACGTGAGAACAGTTTAAGAAGCCGGAATTTTGTGTAAGCTCAATACACGATCTATTTTACCCAGTTTTAATCCTTGAGATTAAGTGAGTTTAAAATTATAAACAATAACAGTTTATGTCGCAGTGTGCGTGTGTGCAAAGACGTGAATTGTCAGCGTAGTAGTCATCGGTCGACGTGCAGAGTCGCAACGGTCCAGTCCAGCGAGCATGGTGTCTACGCAAACAGTGGAATTCAACGATCAAGTAACATATTTGTAAAACAAACAAATAGACTAAATTATTGAAAGACAATAGTAAATTTTAATGTTTTAATTTAATAAATTTTCCTACCTCCAGATATAGACTCTGTTGTAATAATTTCAATATAACCTATGTATGCAGTTTTAATTTGTATCGTTGCAATACGTAAATAAACCAATTTTACATGACAACTCTGTTATTACGTAAAACAATTCATGAACATTACGCTTAACAACAATATACATCAAAATTTTAATTTGTGAATAATATTTAAATCTCTAATTTTGTCAGAAAGTTAATGCTCTAATAAAATATACATACGTAAACTAACAAAATAAATGCTTACTTTTTTTGAAATCATGTAATAATAAAACAAAATACACACATGCCCGCGCACGCATGCATTCTTATGTTAGATACAAAGTAAAAATTATCAAAACACTTGAAATAATTTTTTATTTGAAGTCGCACCTCTATTAGTAGCAGCTTCTTATGTATTCCAATGTTTTACAGTATTTAGGTTAATTTTTCGGTACCCCAAAAACAATCACAGAGATTAAACAAATGAAACGTTATGTTTTTTATAATTTAACGGTTGTTAGTTCCTGTTTAAATATTCTAAATATGTTAAGCAAATACAGCATTTAGTGAAAAAGACATAATAAACAAAATATAAAAGTTAAGATTAATATAGGCTGGCAGTTACAAGCCTATAATTTAGAGTAACCACATAAGGAAATATAAAATACATTACTACTTAAAACAACAGTAGATAGTGTTTATTCTACAGCTAGAGAATAGAGGTGGATAGTGAAAAAATTCTGGAAATAATGTTGTACTGAAACTGTGTGTAGATAAACGTTACAAGATAAAGTGTAAAAAGGAAGGGAAGTGATAAACTAAAGCAAACATAAAATAAACTGTTATAAAAACTGTTGTAAATTTTCATTAAAATCTTGAAAGACTGCAATAACTACTCCTTAAGATAGAAATGAAACTATATAAAAGTAGTAATGGGAAGAAGATTATCGGTTTCTCACGGGAAAACAAAGTAGCTCAAGAGAGGATACAATAAACTGAACAAGAAGTATTCAAGGCTGGGAATAAATTTAGTTAGTGTCTATAATTGTTTTCTATACTGTTTTCTTGATATTTTCTCCGTCTTCTTGATCTTCCTCTCCCCTTTACAATCTTCACTTTTCCGTCGTTCTCCTACGTTCTGCTGCCCTTGAGTGTCTGCAAAGATCAAATCTACTAAAACTTTATTCCCTTCTTAACTTCAACTGTATGCCAGGACTGCGATGAAACTGTTTTATTTCATCATTTTCTTCTTCGTCGCTATGGAGTATTCTAGTTCAGCTAAGGTTCCATAGTTCATTCCTCAAGTCAGCAGCTGTGTCTTTGATGCTTATTCGATAGTCGGCTTCACAAGCTTTCTCCGTTCTTTCAATTATAATTTTAAATCCAAGCATTAAAGAGATTTTTTTTAATAAGAAGGAACAACAAATCTCCAGATATTTTGAATCGTTTAAAAAGTGAATTTAAAATTTTCAGTGTTATGAGCTTAATTTTACTTCTAATTAGTAAAATTTACAGCTGGCGGAGAATTTTATATCAAAGTGACGCAGACAAAAGAAAGACAAAAAATTTTCCTTTCAGAAATGTTTACATCATAAACGAACGAAATCTAAGGCTCTTCGTCAGTCAGATACTTCATTACAAAATGTGTGCTGTACAGTAGAACAGCCACAGTAGGCTGTCTTGGCAGCTTTCCTTCTCTAATCAGTTCATGCACACAGTTGCACCAAAAGACAAAATTTTCTGGTGACGATATGTTCTGTCTAGACAGAACAATGTTCAGAAAACCCGTAAGCGTCCCTAAAAGAATTCGCGTCCCTAGTCAATTTATCAAACAATTCCGCGATCATAGTCTACTAAGCGACACTTCAGCCCGATCAGTCCCCAGGTATCGCGCAGTCTGTTCCAGTATAGTTCGCGTCTCTAGTCAGGCCCAAATAATTCCACCAAAATAATAAGTAACACTTCCTATGACCGTGTGTCAGAACAGAGCCCACGTATTCGTTAGGGTATTTGTCTATTTGGAGTAGGTGTGACAATAACTTTTGAACGCATCAACTGATGCTCGTAAAACTTGGATGTGTGTCCATACTTTTATCCTACACAAAACTGTCGCTTTCTGAGATTGATCCCCTCGCAATACAGGCAGGGGTATATTGCGGGGGTAAATGTGAGAGGTAAAAATTGTGAAAAATTGAAAAATTCCATGTGGGGTATCAAATTAAAGAGAATTGCAACTACAATCTGACTGTAGTGTTCACTTTTAAAACATTCAAAATTTTGGACCCTAAAAAAGAGATCAAATTTTGGGAGAAACTGTGAAATCTTGCAGGGTGTCAGACTAAAAGGAATTGTAACTCAAATCCAAATGTTTAGAATATTTAGTGTTTATTGTTTGATTTATATTTGTTAAATAGGTAATTGGAATATCTGCAAATTTAGCATAATTTTAAAATTACCTACTATTAAAATTTATGTAATAATAAATGTACTTTGTACCTCGTTCAAAATAGTGAGCGAGTTCTAGAGCTCAAAGAGTATACAGTCAGAAAAAAAGAAACGAGGAACGTGTAACACAGTTATTTATTTTAGCAGAGCCACTGGTCAAGTTAAAACTAACGCGTAGATGCATAGTACAAAGTTCGGGCAACGTAGTGTTTGGGCAACGAAATAATTTAAAAAATATTTATCTGAATAACAGTGTGAAGAAATTTATAGGAAATGCAGATTTCACGCTGCACAAACTTATCAAATCGGCAAGCAATAAAACGCAGTGACAATAAATTGTTCGCTGAATTACAATTTCTATTGATATCGTTACGACATTAAAGAACATACTACGTGTTTCTCGGCTATTCCAGCGGAGTCCAGGTGTAATGTGTGTGTGCGTACGTATTGCTGCTGCTTTGAGATGAAAGACAATTACGTGACACTTGTCATGCGTCCGCAACGAGATTTTTCCAGACTATACCGTTCCGCGCGCGCTCTGTTCAAGGCCGTAATCAATTACGTTCTAGTGTTTTGTTGTAAACCCCTCTTAGGGAATATTCTGGAACTCAATGGGATATAAATACAAGTACTCAGCGACACTCAGTTTAGTCTGAGTTTAGTAAGAGGGAGGAAGAGTCTCGAATTACTAACCGAATGGCTCCGAGCCCCCGAAATCTTCTCGTTCTGAGACATAATTTGATGGTTATCTTTTCGTATTTCTTGTACTACGCGTTTCTCTTCATTTGCAGTGCCACCTGTCGACATCTGTGATAACTCTCTAAATCTTAAGCCACCTGTTTCCATGGACAAGATGACAACAAAGTAAAAAAAAGATAAGTAAATGATAAAAATGTGGAATAAAATGACATAATGAGACGTACTTCTTATGGCTCTGCGGTTGAGACCTATCTACCTGTTGAAACGGTACTCCCGGTGTAGCCCTTAACTTCATTAGAATACGCAAATCTAAAGTCTCGCTATCGTGGTCACATTTTCTAGGATTTTACGTAATATAAGAACATTCGAAAGTTACATTAAAGGAATTCTTCATATTTCTGTACCGCTTTGACACAAAGTAACAAGTGCATTGCCCTGCTGTCACAGGTGAAAACCGCACTCCAGCAGGTCAGGCCAAACACGCGGTCATGTGGAGCCGACGCTGAACGCACACCCTCTGACCTTCTTTAGTTCCCGCGTCATGAACGCGGGTTACAGAAACAGGTTATAAGACAGGTACTATGCCTTCTTCTTCTAGGTTAGCTGCCCATAGGCTGGTTGGCAGCAGCTCGCCATTCTTAACGTTTCTCTGCTTTTCTTTTCAACTCACAATATGATGTGCAGTTCATATCGACCATAAGCTGTTTCATGTAGTCTAAGCGGGGTCGCCCTCTGTGAATCTTCCCTTCAATCATTCCTTCTAATATTCTCTTAATCAACCTATTGTGTCGTTGTATATGCCCTATAAACTTAGCTCTTCTGCCTTTTAAATTTCGCAGAAAGCTCTTCTCCTTCTGAGCTCTTCTAAAGACTTCCTCATTTGTTATCTTCTCCCTCCAGCTTATCATGGATATTCTTCTGTAGCACCATGTCTTAAATGCTTGGAGCCTTTTCTTGTCACTTTCTCCAAATGTCCAAGATTCACTCCCGTATAGGAACACTCTACACGTATGTCTTTACTAAATTTTTGTAATATACAAGATACTATGTAAAGATATATAAACATTTGGTGTTGAGAATCAGTCTGTGACTTGATAAGCAGAAGAGAAGGAAGGAGGTAGCTACTTTACATTGGATGTAAAGGGAATGCATTTAGAATAATTTAAACGGAACGAAAACCATATGGCACACATCTAACAAGATTTGTGGCTAAACATAGAAAAAGTTGGACTTTTACTATAGGAAGCAATATACGAGGTTTGTTAAAAAATATCGAACTTTTTGAATAACAGATCTACCAGCCAAAACAACGCTCTACGACTTTGCGCGCGCCTAGCGATAGTTTTTAACAACAAACTGCTATTTATTCTGTACCGCTATCAGCGTTAGTCTTTGAGATATATCAGATCGAACGGGGACGTGCGCACCCTGGCCATCGGATTAGTGACAAAATGATTAAGAAAGACCTCGAAGAAGAACGTGTGTGCGCATGACATTTTGCAGCAGAACTGGGTTAAAACTATACAGAGACATTCTGGTTGATGAACTAAGCATACGCGTAGACCTGCATAAGCCGAACGATTTTTTTTAAGAATTTTTTAAGAGGGCAAAACAATAGTCGGTGTAGATCAAAGCGATGTCGAATATCATGATAAGAGACCTCGTGATGTGGTAATTGTAAATCATCGTTTAACTGCCAACACTTTCTAAGAGAATGCGCATCCATATAAGATGGTAAAACTAAATTCTGTTAAAAAAATTTAAATGTATCGTATTACTGAAAAATTATAACTGCATTTGTTGACTGACGATCAGAAAGAGACCCGTTTTGAAATCGGTCAACAAGTGCGTACTAATCCAAATGGTAATGCCAACTTTGGAATGCAACGGAAATTGCGCTGTAAAGAGTTTACGAAGTTTTTAGCAAAATTTTGTACACACACGTTGTGCTAAGATATGTGTTAAGATTTCACTTCGTTACAAATCCGCCGGACGGTGTGTGCTCACTGTAGCGTGTGTAGCTCGAAGACTGATGATCATGACGGGACGGAGGTAACGACATTCCGGCGTCAAAACTTGTCGCTAGCAGCATTTAATTGTGCAGCTCCCTCTATCCGCAGGTTGATGTGCTACACAAATAGTTCGGTCTTTTTTTGGAACACATCTCGTATAAAGCATCACGGAGAGAAGTAACTGGTATTGATTGCAAACAGAATTAACACTGTTGCACACCACTTTAGAAAAATTATTC
Source organism: Magicicada septendecula (assembly GCA_034769895.1). NCBI lineage: Eukaryota > Metazoa > Arthropoda > Insecta > Hemiptera > Cicadidae > Magicicada > Magicicada septendecula. The sequence continues at coordinate 307,292,501 of CM068373.1, read as the reverse complement.
CGATTAGCGCTTTGAAGCTTCACAGGTCATCAGCAGATCCAAAATATTTGATCAGATCAAAAAATCACCACTAATTTTTCTATAGTGGTATGCAACAGTGATAATTCTGTTTGTGGTTGTAACTACTAACACAAATTTCTTAATTAAATTTTTGATATTGATTGTCCAGGAGCCATAACAGTCACGACGGTTTTAGGTCTTCAAAATAGGATAAGACAGAGGAGAACAACGGGAAAAAGATAAGAAAGACAAGTCACAAACCCTAAGAGTAAACATAACACTAATCGAGAGTGAGAGAAATAAGTTCATTTTAATACGTACATTAACCTAACACTGTAAACAATGAGAAAAGAACGGTTAGTATTTATTTTGTAACTTCTTTACACTGTAACATTGAATAGAAGGCAAATAAGAAGTAATAGAGCCGGGAGGACGGTTCGTTTTTCATTATGAGCCTCAGAATTCCACTGGTTTTGCAGGACACCTGCAAGCCTACACGCTCGGCTACTCGCCTGCACATCTTTATTAAGCAACGTCCGCACTCTCGGAATAATACCGGCTGCCCGGCTTTGAACTCTCGTTATAAGCCTCAGAATTCCACTGGTTTTGCAGGACACCTGCAAGCCTACACGCTCGGCTACTCGCCTGCACATCTTTATTAAGCAACGTCCGCACTCTCGGAATAATACCGGCTGCCCGGCTTTGAACTCTCGTTATAAGCCTCAGAATTCCACTGGTTTTGCAGGACACCTGCAAGCCAACACGCTCGGCTACTCGCCTGCACATCTTTATTAAGCAACGTCCGCACTCTCGGAATAATACCGGTTGCCCGGCTTTGAACTCTCATTATGAGCCTCAGAATTTCACTGATTTTGCAGGACACCTGCAAGCCTACACGCTCGGCTACTCGCCTGCACATCTTTATTAAGCAACGTCCGCACTCTCGGAATAATACCGGCTGCCCGGCTTTGAACTCTCCTTATGAGCCTCAGAATTCCACTGGTTTTGCAGGACACCTGCAAGCCAACACGCTCGGCTACTCGCCTGCACAATTTTATTATGCAATGTCCGCACTCTCGGAATAATACCGGCTGCCCGGCTTTGAACTCTCGTTATAAGCCTCAGAATTCCACTGATTTTGCAGGACACCTGCAAGCCAACACGCTCGGCTACTCGCCTGCACAACTTTAAAAGCAAAGTCCGCACTCTCGGAATAATACCGGCTGCCTGGCTTTGTACCCTCATTATGACCCTCAGAATTCCATTCGTTTTGCAGGACACCTGCAAGCCAACACGCTCGGCTACTCGCCTGCACAACTTTATTAAGCAACGTCCGCACTTTCGGAATAATACCGGCTGCCTGGCTTCGTACCCTCATTATGAGCCTCATACTACCATTGTGTTTGCACGATACCTCCAAGCCAACACGCACGGCTTCTCGCTTGCACAAATTTATTAAGCAACCTCCGCACTCCGGAATAATACCGGCTGCCTGGCTTTGCACCCTCATTATGAGCCTCATAATTCCATTGGTTTTGCAGGATACCTCCAAGCCAACATGCTCGGCTACTCGCCTGCACAACTTTATTAAGCAACGTCCGCACTCTCGGAATAATACCGGCTGCTCGGCTTTGTACCTTCATTATGAGCCTCATAATTCCATTGTTTTTGCAGGATACCTGCAAGCCAACACGCTCGGCTACTCGCCTGCACAACTTTATTAAGCAACGTCCGCACTCTCGGATTAATACCGGCTGCCCGGCTTTGTACCCTCATTATGAGCCTCATAATTCAATTGGTTTTGCAGGATTCCTGAAGCCAACACGCTCGGGTACTCGCCTTCACAACTTCATTAAGCAACGTCCGCACTCTCGGAATAATACCGGCTGTCAGGTTTTGTACCCTCATTTTAATAGTTGCAGCATTTTGTTTCACGAAAGGAGTAAATCCTGACTTGCTGCTTCTTCTGCAGGTATGACTCCATCGCATGTACTTAATGCTAAACTTTAATTAATTTTTAATAAATTACTTTACAAGTTTATTGCACATAAGAAGGTTATAAATTAATCCTTTTTTTGTGTCGGCCATCTAAGGATCACTAGCCAATTTCAATTCTTTTTTCTTTGTTCTTTTCTTTTTGCAATATTCTTTCATCTTTTCACCGTGTCTCTTCTTCCCGTCTTCAGTCCACTTTGAACCTGCGTTTTCTCTCTCCTACCTTGCACTCCTTCCATTTTTAACACTTTTGCCTGAAAAACGTCTCTTTCAATTGGTTCTTCTGAGTTTATATTATATTTTTCTAAATCCTTTTGGACTTCTTTTATCCAACTTGACGTTGACTTCTTTCCCCCACAGACATTTGAAGATCTGTTTTGTGTACCTATTGTCGTCCATTCTATAGATAAATGTCTACAAATTAATAGTCTTATTTTCTCATTGTTTAAATTACTCCTTTATTTTAGAAAAAAATTTTTTAAATCACAAATAGCATTTTAAAAACAGTAATAGGCCAGTGTGATTATCTAGGATGTTATACAACTCAAGTAAAACAGTAAAACTCGAAAATCCAGAGTAAAAAAATAAGTACTATAATTTAGAAAATATTAGACTATGGCTACATAGAAAAACAAATATTTACCATTCTGCATTCGAAAATATTACACATAAGTAGAACACCATTTCTTGATACCCGTATATTTAATGACTAGCGTACCCACGCGCTCGCTGCACCCAAAAATGTGTAATACCTCTCACTTTCTTCTCAATTTTATTTTTACTCAAATTAAGAAGTGTATTTACATTAAATTAAAGTTTATTCATGAACATTGATCGTGGTTTGTCTATTTTCAATAGAAATATACAAATTTCGACATGCGGATAAACTTGAAAACGCAACGTACAATTACCCATGTGAAACACAGGGAGGTTTTAAATGAATTCTAGCAACTTGCATGTGCTTTTGTCGATGGACGTAGCAAATGCTAGTTTTATAGGAAATGCAGGAGTACATACATATTAATAAGAAATGTCTTACCTGTTCCGACTGGAACTTCCAAAAATCGATTGCTGGTACTTTGGAACTCACTATATATATCACACACCGCACGCAGTTCTGACGTCACATTTGACAGCATTTGATCAAGTTGATCATGCAATTCCATAAAATTGTAATTCATTCTCTACTTACGTTTGAATTAACACTGTCATTTGAGGTGAGCTCCATTTATACATAATTCATTTAACTTTTTGCCACAAATTGCTTGGACACGATCTTGAGTATGCGTTTTGTTCAATAATTTATTACCACCTCTTGACGATTTCATTGCTGTATACCGATCTATAATTACTCCATTCAACTTACTAATTACCAACATACGTTTGATTATTCTGGTTTCTATAATCGTATTAAAATCTGACTAATTTTTTGCATTAGGCCTACCATAAGTACTATAAGTACTGTCTAATCCATACCCATTTCTTCTTACATTTTGCCTAAAAGAATAGGCCTATATTATAAATATATAGTCTCTGAAATGCTACAAAACACCTACAGAGGAATATAGATAACACCTCAAAACTTCAAGATAAGGTAATTCTCTATTACAAATAATATTTTTAAAAATATTTTGGGCTCAGCAAAGTCTGTCCTAAGTTTTCAACCGAGGAATGTGGCCGGAACGCACGTTTTTATTTAATTTTTTTTTAGGAATGATTCACTTATTGACTTTTATTTATATTGTTTAATACATTAGGTTGTATTTAAAAAATTAGAATAGAAAACAAAAAGTTTTTTCTCGCGTTTTCCTAAGAATTTACACAAGTTCAAACTCTGTAGAGTGCATACAAAATCAGAAATAAAGGAAAAGTCTCCGAAAGAGGAAAATTTTAGTAGTGTCTAATATCGCGAAATTACTGCGAGAGTGTTAAATACATTTAAAAATTACGTATATGCTAGTAATGGCTACAAATGTGTGTGCCAGACATCAGGCTGAAGACGGATACAAACACAAGTTCTTATAAAAATTTATTAGTCTCGTGGTGAGGTGGCCGAGCTGTGAACAATTAAGGTGTTGTGGTCGAGGCGGACACCTTAACAAACAAGATGCAAACAGTAGTTATAAAACAACTGCAACATTACCTCACAATTTTCCAGACTTGGGCCGACAATAATCTATGTACAATTAAGGTGCTGTGGTCGAGGCGGACACCTTAACAAACAAGATACAAACAGCAGTTACAAAACAACTGCAACATCTCCTCACAATTTTCTAGACTTGGGACTGTCAACGTACTTTAATTTTAAAACTTATAACTCGCACATCAAAGACACTGGTAATTTACATGTTGCGTTAGATTTTTTTACATATTTTCCTATGCGTTTAGTACTTTTTATCTAATACATTTTCAATTTTGTCCTTATTGCGTTACATATTTTTTCTGTGTGTCTTATGCTTTCAGTATTTTCATTCATTTATATACCTTTTTCAAGTATATGAATAACTATGTAACTTAGTTTGTTTTGTATTTAAAACAATTTTTCATTTTACATTTTTTAAAGAATATTTTTTATGAATCCAACTTCTTTACTTAGCTAAGAGCTTTCAGACATTTCTCCAGGTTTTTTACGTCATCGAAAATGTTCATTAAATTGTTAGTTCTTCTTTCTAACATAAATCTTCTTTCGTTTCTGACCCGGTTCTCCAAGATCCTTTGCCATCAATTGGAAAGTAACTTTCTGCGATTCTTTTTTCAGCATTTTAACTAACAGGAAAACGTAAGGTGACGTCTTCATATAATCCTCTTCAACATTGAGTTCCAAATCTCAACCATGTTATTAGTTCTGTGTCGCTGTCTGTGAACCTTTGGGTTGTTATCCATTGCTGAACGAAGTATTACATGAAAACTAATTTCTCATTTTTGGATGAGAGATATCTCGTGGGCAGGAGCCATCCATCTTCTACTCGATCAATCGGCAAATATACCAAAGGAGCACTCACCTTACATATGAGTCTTATGTCCTCATTTTTCCTTGTACTTTACAATCAGTCTAATGTTTGGTATTTATCTCCAAACAGATTCATTAAAATTGTAGTGGCAACCACATATTGTAATATATGGACATTTTTTCCTGGTCACACTGACAGCCCCAGACTTAAAATAAAGTTTTATTTACTTTGGCGACCACAATGGACACCATTTTTTGAGAAGATAAATAAACACAAATATATAGATTCCATTTTATCCGGTAAAAGTGCAAACAGAAATTGGTACACTTTCGTGTTATGAGGTGCACTGTCGAGTTCAAAGTGCACAGTGTACAACAGAACAACTTTTAAACGTGCCGTCAAAAAAAAAATATCGCCGTCGTTCAGCATGTTCTCCTGAGAAAACAAGAAGCCTTTTGCCCTAATTCATCTGTATAATAAATTCAAAAAACTTGAGTTATTAGCGAGACGCAAAATTTCTTCTGAAAAAAAAACTAGCGTCGAACTGTCGTGCGGATTCTGTTATTTTCCCAGTACGTTTCGCCTTTCCCTACACAGTCGAGTTTTCACGTTGGTTTATTTCAGCATTTATGAAACTAAGTCGTATCCTTTTGAATAAATTTCCGAAAATTGCTCCACAAAATTTGCATGGACTGGTATAGAAATGTCTTCCCTATCCAATTCTTACAATTGTCTAACGTTTCCTTGACTTCGATTTTAGCTACGTTTGGAATGCAGGTGTGACCTGTTGTACTGATAATTTAGTTAAGTAAAGTTGTTTTGACGCTGCCTTTACACTTGCTCTTTTTGTCCTTTATCCACACCCAACTATTGATTATCATCCTTCCTATGAAGACGGTGCCGATATCCGCCAACAACTAAAAGGCGGTGTACCCATCCTCGTTGTTAAAACTTCACAAGAATCCATAATGACACTAGGCGAGAACGCTGTTAACTCATTCGTCAGTTGACAGCATACATACAATAACGTTTCTTAGAATTATGACACTTGGTCGGGTAATACTTGCGATTTGACACTTAGAGATTGAGATAATAGGTAGATACCTAATGTTACGATATCACAGAATATTCTACGTGTTTCTCGGCTATCTTCGCTGTAATGCTGTGTGCGTACGTGATTCTTAACATGCGAGGCTGTGTTACGTAATACGGAACAGTCTCGTACATTCGATAGTGTTGTTCAACAATCTTCTCAATTAGCCCAACGGTGCGTGTTTCTGCGAAGGTCGCGCTGAAGTGTCCTCTAGAATTTTCGATTGTTTGTTAAGGACGCACATTATGGAACCCTGCAGACTATAAATAGCCCATACCTGCTGCTTAGTTTTGAGTTATTGTCGGCGATTTACACAGTGGGGTTCGAAGTTTGTGGCGAAGCGTTATGTGTTTTATAATTATGAGTGATAATGATTATGTAATACAATTGTGTTTTATATTAGTTGACATTTTTATTGCTTGTAAACAATTGTTATTTAATTTGTTATAAGAGACTACCTTGTTGATTACAAACTGTTTAATTGTGATAATTTAAGCTGGTGATTAGTGACTTAATTGGTGTCTTGTATTTTGTTTTCCACTGTACCATACCATGATCAGTAGACCGTCGGAACAATATTGTCCTACTTGCAGCTTCAGTTGTCAAGTACGACGCGTTTCGGTTCACATTCCCATCTTCAGGTAAAACTCACTCGAGGTGAGCATATGATACATCCAAATCATTCAAATTTTTATTACAGAGGAATAATTCGTGACTAGAGTATTAAGCCAGTAGTGTATAAAAATATAGAAATAGAAGTGCAATTATAGAATATTTCTGTAAATATGGAAATTAAAAGCTCCTTAACCTTCCTATCTTGTGTCAACAAATTGGTAACCTGTTACAGGCATAAGAGGAAGGAAGCTTACTAACGGACGTAGCTTTGCATTCAAATCGTTCAAATGTATAAACTTAAAAATAAATTTGGGACTAGAAAATTGAGTCAGTAATACATTAGTTTATCAAAATTTAGAAAGTCCAATCTTTAATATTAATCTTCCAATTATAGGCTGCTTAATAAGAATAACAGAATAGTAGTTTTATTGTCTACGTGTTTTTTGTTTCTGAAAAAAGTATATGTGCCACTGGCTGGAATTTCCAGCCAGTTACACCATAATTTTTCGTAACGTGTGTAGCAATAAATTTAAAAGTTAGAGTAATAAGTTAGGAAGAAAATTACTCTAAATAATAAAATTTTGTCGATCATCTGAAAGTTGTTCTGCTGGCTTTTTCTCACCCGTTCTTCCTGAAGGAATTCTAAGTTATCCTCATTCAATAGAAGGTTTAATTAATTAGTAATAATGTAAATAATTAATTACTAATCATGGTAAATAATTATATTATGAAGCAGGTCTACTGCTGCCCAGAAATTCTATTAGTTTAGAATGCGAGCCACCAGAGCAGTAAGGCTTGTAAATAATAAATGTGATAATTATTTTGTGATTAAGGTAAAAAGTTAGTAATAAATTTTGACTAAATTTTTCTGGTATTTGAAAGTGGTTCTTTTGGTCCGTATTACCGCCAAAAGTGCGTATGAAGAAGATGATGTTAAATAGGAAATTGTAGTTATGTTAATAAGATTGTGCAAAAGAAAGAAGGTGAACAGGACGAATAGTAGAAAGTTATCAACTGTACTAAACTTCATCAAGCGTTAAACGGTAAAAAGGTGATGACAAAATAGTTATATACTTTATATACCGTACATACATACACAATAATGGTTGGTCAGTTTAGATTCTCAAATACAGTAACTTACTTTACTGTAAGTAATAGCACTGTAATAGGCAACTCTCCTATTTGCCGACGATCAGGTAATTATAGCGTGTGACGAGGACGACACAGACTATATGTTTAGAGAATTGAAAGAGGAGTACTAGAAATGGGCTTTAAACATAAACACTACTAAAACAGAATATCTGAAAATAGGAGACATGCAAGAAGACCCAGATCTGCAAATCCATAGAATCATGAAGCGTAGCAAATTCGAAAATTTGGGAAGCATTATTTCAGACGATGAAACAACAAAGAATGACATCAAAAATAGGATACAACAAGGAAGGCTGTTTGTTTGCTAAACTCGTTACTTTGGTCGAACAAAATGAAACTTCAAACTAAACTGACAATCTACACAACTATTGTGGAGCCCATTTTAACTTATGACTGCGAATGCTGGCAACTTTCAGATAAAGCGGAAAAGATGATAGAAACTGTTGAAATGGACTTCTTAAGAAGAGCGTGTAATATTTCTAGACTGCAACATTTTAGAAACGAAGATATAAGAAGGAAAACAGGGCACATATTTATAACAGCAGAAAGAGTAGAATCCAGACAGTTGCTATGGTATGGTCACGTAATGAGGCTGGAGTAGAAGCGATGGCCTTACACATTCACTTACACATCACAAAACAAGAGAAGAAAACGAAGACTGACAACATAATGCAGAACAGGAATTAGGAAAAGCATGAGAGATCGAGCTATTGAAGGCGATGACTGGAAAGATAGGGAGAAATGGGGATAGAAATGCCAGATGCGGCATAGACTGTAGGACCCCCGCTAATAATAATAATAATAATAATAATAATAAAATATTATTTAACAATGGCAACTTTTCCTTCTTTAATTTTTATTAAATAAATAATGTATTCTTTTTCAGGAACGCATATATAGGCCTATGTATTCCATATTATAGGTATTTCACTGGTTCTAACTATCTTCGCCAGACAATTTTAATTACAGAGAAATGTCTTATATATATACGAATAAATAAGAAATTATATCAAGGTAATTTATGTTAAACAGACAAATTTTAATTTTTAACATGTTTTAACGCTTTCATTAAATATAAATTATTTTATTTTATTTTTTTATAATTCAAAATTCAAATCTTCAATGTTTAAAAATTAATAAACTATTTGATTTTCAATTATAGGCTTAACGAATATAGTATGCGACTGTAATACTTTATACGTTTACAGAAATTACAATTCATTTCTCTACATCGAGATGAAAACGATCATTCCTCAAATTGGACTCTGAGGACTCTATAATTTTAAGTCACACATATGAATAGTTTATATAATAATTACTATTGAGTTTTTTATATAATGTTAAATATTACTAATGAATGCCAGCTTTCCGTTCTATTATTTTATTAAATAAATAAGTTATTCCTTTTTCAAGAACGCGTATATAGGCCTTTGTATCCCATATTATAGGTATTTCACTGGTTTAAACTATCTTTGCCAGAAATATTTTAATCAAAGGGAAATGTCTTATTTACATACGTATAAATATGAAATATAAATGTAATCCGTCATTTGTCATTATGGTGATGGCAAACAATATTCAAAATAGTATAATTTATAAGATTCATGTTATAAAACTAAAATTTTTAATTTACCTATTTAAAAATATATTTATAAAAAAGTCCTTATTTATTTGTTTAATAAGTAACTACTATTAATTATTATAAGTTATATTGTTGTAAAATGTAATATGGTATAAGGACACACTGTTGTGTATATAATATTAATGTGTTGTTTATGTGTATAAGCATAAATCGTACGAATTTGTTCAATTGTGAGTTTAATTAATAAAATAATAAGCGGACAAGTATTTACTTTGTCAGTAAAATAAAGAAAATTACCTTCGAAATTATGTTTTATAACTTTATATTATTTTATGTAATTTACATTTCATCAAATCCTACGTACGCTAATGTGGTAATTGTTTCGCGATTAGGGTAAAAAGTTAATTATAAATGTTGGTTAAATTTTTCTGAAGACGTACGCTGACTAAAGAAAACATAGGTTGTTTGTAGAGAAGTAACAATTACCACAGTTCGCTTGGACCAATAAAAAATAAAGGTTTGTTGAATTACAATTTGCGCGGTTATATTCGAACACAAAACAACAAATTCAACGAAGCTTTTTGTTCGTTTAAACTTTATTTCCTTCTATTATAAATATCAACATTAAAATATTATACTTAAGCGTAATTAATCACCATTTTTCTACCTTCAAATTGCAGAATAATTCTTATATTTGATTTTAAAATCACACGAATTTCGTTTATTTAGCTGTTTAATTTATAATTGAATGGGTAAATATGTATTATCATGGTGTAAATATTTTATTAATACGAATTGTCTGTGTCTGATACTAATTGTCTTTGTGGCTGGTGGTTTTCGTTGTCATGCTACCAAAGTTTTAAGTTTTACTAAAGTCTAAAATCAAAACTGTAAGTTTTTATCTTCATAAATAATTTACTCTAAACAATTAAAATGTTTAAGTAAAATTATAATTTGGTAATTGATCTGTTACTACTACTTAGCAGAATAACAGTTGATTTTAATAGTTACCATTAGTAATTTGGTTGTATTCTGTTTACTAAGACGTTATCCTTTAAGAAAAATATAAAATTTAGCATTATTAATAAAAAGTGTGTAGAAATAGAAAGTATTCTTTTTTACATCAAATTAAGAAATAATAAAATCGTATGGTAAAATTAGTGAATGAATATACTGTTAAGGAAGATTTATTATTGCAATGACGTTTCTATCGTAAATATTTTTGCCTCAATGAGCGGAACACTGTTCAAAAACATTTTTAATATTGAAAATGAACAATACCTATTTCAACGTTTAAAGGCTTCACGATGCGCATCGTCGAGAACATAAAAGTGTACACATGTATAGAGTTGGGTACATTTTTATGTTCTCGACGATGCGCATCGTGTTCTCGCGTACAATGAATGCAATGAATGCAGTGTTTATGTTAATTGTTTTGTACTGATGAGCTCACCTCGAGTGATTTTTACCTGAAAATTGGACTGTGAACCGAAACGCGTCGTACCTAACGACTGAAGTTGGAAGAAAGACAATATAATCAGATATCTACCTATTATCTGAATTAATTGATGCAACTTGGAGATGACACCAATAAACATACAGATTTCTGCTGTGACGGAAATAGAGTCTAAAGTTACATTCCTCTGTCAAACACACACACACATACAATTTTATAATATATTTCATTATAATATTTAATAATGTCAGAATACAGAGGGGACAGGTATATGAGAGGATTCAATTGAAAGATTCCGTACAGAAGGTTTTTTTCATTCAATTCCAAACCTGTTTTGCCTTCTTGCCATGTGACGGAGGAACTACCTACTCTGTTTTGCCTTCTTCCCATGTGACGGAGGAACTACCTACTCTGTTTCCTATCCCTGTCAGGACATATCTGCTTTTTTCAAGAATTATCCGCCTTAGCCTCAGTTTACATTTAAATACAAACAGGTGTAATTTAGCTGTTCGTCCCAACCACCGTCCGCCTCAGCCACGTCCGCTTCGGCCACGGAGTCTGCCTCACAATTATGGCTCTCAATTATCGTGTTCTAATTATTAAAAAAAATTTCTTCTTATATTTAAGACTCTTTTGTGCTTTAAGACGTTTGAACAAAAATTACAAACCTTTGTCTAAAACTTAATATTTTATGTTTATTTTGACTTGTTAATTGCTGGTTCGGCTAGAGAAAACTAGCTTATTAGTATAAAATTTCTTTTATAACTAAGTAGGTCTTTGGGTTTTATATATGTAATTACAAGTGATTCTAAATAAGATAGATATGCGTACATTATGTATTACTTTTGAAGAGTCTAACGCTTTTACACGAATATAGAAAGGTTATGTTCAAGCCTATATGTCACATTTTACAACAAGTAGTTGGAGTTACAGGAAACAAACAAGTTGTATCAAATACATTATTTAAGATATACAAGCAAGCGCATAGTGCAATCAGAAAGCAACAGAAGATGCGAGTTCGGCCAAGTACTCTTTTGTCGGTTTCATATAAGCTTTTAGGCAAAGTTGTCGTAAACGAGTGTTTATGTTGACGATCTGTCCCAGCAGTGATGACAAATGACAGTGGAAAAGTGATTGGAAAAATTCGTGCAAATTAAAATATTAAAATATGTATTTAATTCCCTAACATTTCGTCATCGATAATTCACCACATTTTGACAGAGATATTTTTTATAAAAATTGAGTGCCAGATGGATACCGGAAATGTTAACTGATACACACAAGAAATGCCTGGCTTCAGTTTAAACAACTTTTCAGCGTTTTAAAATAAAGGAGGTGTACTGGTTGAACACATTTTTAATGGAAATACAACTTGGGTTTTCTACAGAAATGTTTAATTAAAACAATGCCGATATTTAACGTGTCCAAAATTGAAGAAGTCTGAACAAGCTCCATCTGTCCACGAAACCGTGACCAGAATTTTCTAGTGTTACAAAAATATTTTATTGGTTGATTTTATGGGACGTAGAACAACTGTTAATGCTGAAAACGCTGCCACGCCTGCCAAAAAGTATACGTACAATTCAAAACAAAAGAGGTGACATATTATCCAATGGTATAATGTTTTTTCATGATAACGCTCGAAATCACACAACAGCTTAAACTGTTGAGTTGTTAGAAAAATGTGGCTAGAAACGTTTTGGCCTCCAGCTCTGTAACCTCAATCGTAGTCTGAAGTGATTACTGTTTATTTCTGAATTTAAAGAACCGGTTTTGAATGCAACGATTTAAAACGACGATGAATTGAAGAACAGCGTTGTATTATAATGATATGATGAAGATAATAATGATAATGACGTCGACGGCGGTGGTGACAACAACGTATTAAGAAACAAATTTTCTGTTGAAAATCGTACTCGAACCAAGCGAATGTGCTTCTTTTGATCGGAGCGTCTCTCACCGACTATTTAAAGTTTAATACGTGCTTTGCGGATAAGCAGAGATGCACAACTAGGTAAGGACACTGCTAATGAGAGGAGAATGCCCGTTTTAAAACCTGAATTATACTTCTACCATTCCTAGAATAGAATTAATTAACACGCTTACATGGCGAAGTAACACCTCACCCACTACGAGCCAGTAAAACTTGGAACACTAACAAAAAAGGAAATTAAACAGATGTAATGTAAACGACTAAGCAATTGGATTAATCGTTAAATCATGTAAAGATTTACGACTAAGTAATTTAAACAAGTGTGACTAAAACAATGAAAATATCGTATGTCGATAAAACAGGATTCGACAACTGTACATGTAGTAACTGTGCAGAGAAAAACAAAAGAGTTAATATATGTCACTTGGTAGAAGTCTGGATTTGGCAATGTAAACTGAAATAAGAATTTTGCAATCTAATGTCAAAGAAAAGAGCTTCTCCATTCCAGAAACGTAAAATTTAATATTGTCTTTTAATTTAATTTAATTCAAATTCAAATTTATTGTTTCTAGTTTAATCTGTTCGGATTTACCACTTGTAGAACTGTTTAACCAAATAAGTATTGTACAGTTATTTGCTTTGTTTATTGACAGATGACTAAAAATTAGAATTGTTCGATTACGTTAGCGGTTCGTGTTAATGTTGTTTACAAACTTTTTCACATCGAGGGACATGTAAGACATTAAACGAGTGATGAATTATGTTTGTGTATTAACAGAAGCACTTGACAACGCATTACAGCCGCGTTTGAAAGGGGGGTAGCGGGTGAGCGGTAGCAGGGTGAGAGCGCGGTGGTGACGAGAGCGGCGAGCGCTCAACAGGTACTGAGTTGTGTTTGGGGATGGTTGAATAGGGATGGTACGCTATGCGCCTGAGTCATCATCCCTCCCAGCCGTACACAACTTTCTCTACCATGTATATAAAGTGTGCATAAGACGGGCGTCCGATCTTACTCTATAACAGTTGTTGCGTTCGTCCGCTATCAGATCGCGTCCAACTCGCACGAACTTAAACTACTCGTCACTCCTCATTTCCACCACTAATTAACAAACAGGTAACTAGCATTTTGTTTCGAATAAAATACGTATTTTGTAAACTTTAGTTTCGTAAACAAAGGGAACAATTATTTTAGACAATGCGTTTTGGAATTCGAATTATGATTTTGCCGAACATAAATAAAGTAAATTGCCTGCAATAAACAGGAAAAAAAAAATGGAAAAAAATTTATCGGCATTACAGAAAGCAATTTCGCTAATACACTATTTCCTTCGAAATAATTTAAAATTTTCCTTCGAATGAGTTTATCGTTCGCTATTGACAGATTATTATTAATCGATAACGAAATATTGTTAACGACATAATTTACTTCAAAAAACGATCAGCGAAATGTCCTCCCCAAAAACATTTTGTAGAACGTATCGTATTTACATATTTATTTGAAAACAAAACATAGTTTATTTCAGAAATGTAAGGAATTGTTAATATGCGGGAAAGATGTATTTAGTTTTTTTTACAATTAATAACCGCATTTTGCTACCAAAAATTATCGTAACGAGAAATAAAAAAAGGGAACTAGAATCACAGCTTTTTGTTATCTTATATATTTTTACAACATAAATATAATAGTTTATATTTTTAACGCAAGAATATATTTTTAACTTTTTACAGTGTTTCGGCAGATTAAAGTTACTAAAAAACATTTATTTAAAATTGTAAGAAACAATTAAAAACATATTCTTGTTTTAAAAATATAAAATATTATTATTTAACACAAGCTTGTATAATAATACAAATACCACTACTACTACTACTACTACTACTACTACTACTAATAATAATAAACATATAATAATAATAATAATAATAATAATAATAATAATTATTATTATTATTATTATTATTATTATTATTATTATTATTATTATTATTATGTGAGTAAATATGAATGTTTTTACAAAAATATATCAAAATTTTCATTGAGTTACAATTTCGTATTTCTGAAGACGGTTGTTTTTAAATGTTGAAATACGCATTGTTCATTTTCAATATTACAGATGTTTTTGAACAGTGTTCCGCTCATTGAGACAAAAATAATAAAATAATAGAAAGGTCATTGCAATAATAAATCTTCCTTAACTGTATATTCATTCACTAATTTTACGATACGCTTTTATTATTTCTTAGTTTGATGTAAAAATGAATATTGTCTATTTCTACAAACCTTTTTATTAATAATGCTAAATTTTATATTTTTCTTAAAGGATAACGTCTTAGTAAACACAATACAACCAAATTACTAATGGTAACTATTAAAATCAACTGTTATTCTGCCAAGTAGTAGTAACAGATCAATTACCAAATTATAATTTCACTTAAACATTTTAATTGTTTAGAGTAAATTATTTATGAAGATAAAAACTTACAGTTTTGATTTTAGACTTTAGTAAAACTTAAAACTTTGGTAGCATGACAACGAAAACCACCAGCCACAAAGACAATTAGTATCAGACACAGACAATTCGTATTAATAAAATATTTACACCATGATAATACATATTTACCCATGAATTATAAATTAAACAGCTAAATAAAAGAAATTCGTGTGATTTTAAAATCAAATATAAGAATTATTCTGCAATTTAAAAGTAGAAAAATGGTGATTAATTACGCTTAAGTATAATATTTTAATGTTGATATTTATAATAGAAGGAAATAAAGTTTAAACGAACAAAAGACTTCGTTGAATTTGTTGTTTTGTGTTCGAATATAACCGCGCAAATTGTAATTCAACAAACCTTTATTTTTTATTGGTCCAAGCGAACTGTGGTAATTGTTACTTCTCTACAAACAACCTATGTTTTCTTTAGTCAGCGTACGTCTTTAGAAAAATTTAGCCAACATTTATTATTAAATTTTTACCCTAATCGCGAAACAATTACCACATTAGCGTACGTAGGATTTGGTGAAATGTAAACTACATAAAATAATATAAAGTTATAAAACATGATTTCAAAGGTAATTTTCTTTATTTTACTGACAATGTAAATAATTTTCCGCTTATTATTTTATTAATTAAACTCACAATTGAACAAATTCATACGATTTATGCTTGTTCACATAATCAACACATTAATATTATATACACAACAGTGTGTCCTTATACCATATTACATTTTACAATATAACTTATAATTATTTAATTGTAGTTACTTATTAAGCAAATAAATAAGGACTTTTTTTATAAATATATTTTTAAATAGGTAAATTAAAAATTATGGTTTTATAACATAAATCTTATAAATTATACTTTTTTGAATATTGTTTGCCATTACCATAATGACAAATGACGGATTAAATTTATATTTCTTATTTATTCGTATGTAAATAAGACATTTCTCTTTGATTAAAATATTTCTGGCAAAGATAGTTTAAACCAGTGAAATACCTATAATATGGGATACAAAGCCCTATATACGCGTTCTTGAAAAAGGAATAACTTATTTATTTAATAAAAATAATAGAAGGGAAAGCTGGCATTCGTTAGTAATATTTAACATCATATAAAATACTCAATAGTAATTATTATATAAACTATTCATATGTGTGACTTAAAATTATAGACTCATCAGAGTCCAATTTGAGGAATGATCGTTTTCATCTCGATGTAGAGAAATGAATTGTAATTTCTGTGAACGTATAAAGTATTACAGTCGCATACTACATTCGTTAAGCCTATAATTGGAAATCAAATAATTTATTAATTTTCAAACTTTGAAGGTTTGAATTTTTAATTATAAAATAATAAAATAAAGTAATTTATATTTAATGAGAGCGTTAAAACATGTTAAAAATTAAAATTTAACTGTCTAATATAAATTACCTTGATATAATTTCTTTGATGGTGCAGAAACTGATTCCGTAAATCGTATTGCGTGTTGGCACTCTTATTTTAACACTTATAGCCTACTCTAAAATAATTAATTGTTTACATAGTTACTGTAGTAAAATAAGTTACTGTATTTGAGAGTCAAAACTGACCAACACTTTTTGTGTATGTATATTCTAGTATACAATTATTTTATCATTATATTTTTGATGATAATTAGAGTTTAACACTTGATGAAGTTTAGTACAGTTGATAACATTCTACTATTCGTTCTGTTCAGCTTCTTTCTTTTGCATAATCTTATTAACATAACTGCAGTTTCCTTTTTAACATCCTCTTCTTCCTAGGCACTTATGGCGGTAATACGGACCAACAGAACAACTTTCAATATCAGAAAAATTTAGCCAACTTTTATTACTATCTTTTTAACCTAATCCCGTTAAAACGGTTTGTATCACGTTTATTATTAAAGAGCCTTACTGTTCTGGTGGCTCGAATTCTAAGCTAATAGAACATATAATTTCTGGGCAACAGTAGATCTGCTTGATAATATAACTATTTAGTATGATTACTAATTAATTATTTACATTAGTGCTAATTAATTAACCTTCTATTGAAAGAGGATAACTTAGAATTTATTACCTTCAGGAAGAACAGGCGAGTAAAAGCCAGCAGAACAGCTTTCAGATGATCGACAAAATTTTACAATTAGAGTAATTTATTCCTAAATTTTTCCCTAATTTTTAAATTTATTGCTATGCATGTTAAGAAAAAAAGATGGTGTAATTGGTTTGAAATTCCAGCCAGTGAGACACGTAATTTTTGTAGAAAAAACACGTAGACAATAAAACTACTATTCTTATTAAGTAGCCTATAATTAGAAGATTAATATTGAAAGATTTTACTTTGTATATTTGGCTAAATTAATGTGTTGACTTAATTTTCTACTCCCAAATTTATTTTTAAGTTTATACATTTGAACGATTTTAACGCAAAGCTACGTCCGTTAGTAAGCTTCCGCTTATGACTGTAACGGGTTACTAATTTGTTGCCGCAAGATAGGAAGTTTAAGAAGTTTTAATTTCTTTATTTACAAAAAAATTCTATTTGCACTTCTATTTCTGTATTTTTATACACTACTGGCTAAATACACTAGTCAGGAATTATTCCTTTGTAATGAAACTTTGAATGATTTGGATGTAACATATGCTGCTTCTGATCCTGTCTGTAGCAAGATTCCAGATTCAAAACAGTTAAAAAACAACAAAGTTAGAACTGCCTGTATTTTCCCAGATTTATGTAAAAATAATATTACCGACCTATTACACCAGTCTTGAATTTATTAGTCCTTATTATAAATAAAAATCTTAAGCAATGTAACCTTCATCGATGTGCTCTTACTGATACTTGTAACAGACTTCTAATTCATTACTACATAATAAAAATTCTAAAGTACTTTTAGTTTTTACATCATAATTTACTAATCTAATACTAATTTACTACATTAGTTTCGAATTTATTACTCCTATTAGCATTTAAAGTCCTGAATGATTTGCATACAACATTAATTTGCTATTTTCCACTGTTGCTAATGATTTCAGATAGTTTTGAATTTATTAATACAAAATAGGGGAAATTAAGGTGCTTTACTTTTTATATTTATATAAAAATAATCTATTACCTACTAAATTCACTAGTCCCAAATATATCGTTGTTTGTTAAGTATAAAAATGTGATTTTTTAAATAACAACTTATTTCTAAGGTTTTTGAGGTTCGTTGCCAACGTACATACGTTGTCATGACCTTCTGTTCTATAAGTGGCAACAGAAACAATGCTTCATGCTTTGTTCTTAGAATATTCCTGAACGAGGCCACAGTATAAGCACTACGCCGTATCATTGTCCATTCTTTAAATTACATTTTTTTTAAAACGTTTTTGTTTGTGCAACCATTAAATTGTGCAATTCATACTCGTCTGGCGTTGTAATTGTTTTTGAAAACGTTATTGCGTAAGTTTGTTGAATAATTACTTAAAGTTTTATATTGACCTCCATTATTTAAAAGTATGTCAACTTATGGGAATTAAAAATATTGTACATGTAATTTACTGGAAAAGAATACATTTTAAGAAATTTTAGTACGTCTATGGAATATAAAATTGAAAATCGCTCTCAGTACTTCACATAATTCATAGACTTATGCAACTCTGACGACGTTTGCAACGACGCCAGGGGGGTCGTGTTATTCTTTAAGTACTGGACTATAACACAAAATAATGGCGTCATTATTCCTTCCTTTGTACTAACGAAATCATTTTGGAATGTACTGCATATAGGGAAGGTAGTATCACATTATTATCAAAGCCACACATTTCCACATACGGGGGAGGGAATACAAGATTTACGTCCTAACGCCGTACCCACAAGCGCAACGTCATACACGCTCTACTTGTAACTATTGTTTTCTAGAATATCGTTAATCTAGACGAAATGTTCGTTTGCGTTGTATAAATTAATTATTTTTGTGAGGCTACAAATTGTAATTTGTAATTACAAGTTGTTTCGATGATTCTCCATGTTCCGAATGATACGCCGTGTAATAATGTGAATTTATTACCGTGTAAACCGTTAAACGTGAAATTTGTATTATGTATTTCTGACTGCTGAACGATGTCATAAGTCAAAAGATAAGATTTAATTGTTCTAAGGCTTTCACGGCCGGTGTCAATTATATTAGAAGTATGTACCGGGCTGTTTGGTCGTGGTCCAGGATGTACAAACAAACCAAACGTTTCAGCAGCACCACTGGTTGTCATCTTCAGTGTAATTCGAGTCTACCTAACGCGGGGTGTCAAACGTCAGGCCCACAGTACTTCTACCACAGCCTTCCACTATAGTACTGTGGGCCTCAAGTTTGACACCCCGCGTTAGGTAGACTCGAATTCCACTGAAGATGGCAACCAGTGGTGCTGCTGAAACGTTTGGTTTGTTTGTATACCCTGGACCACGGCCAAACAGCCCGGTAGATTCTTCAAATATAAGGTTTAATTAATTTTAATATTCTAGATAGAAGTGTAGTTAATTTAAATTTTAATAATTTCAAGAAGCTTAATTTTAGTTATTTTGTACACACTACTGCATGACGAAAAATATAAAATTCAATGTCGTTTTTATATTTATTGATTTTTAAATTCACAGAATTTAGATTCCGTTTATTTTTCTTCTTTGAAATCTTCTTCCTGCTGGTCTATCAGTCTTGCCATCTTCAGTACCCTGTCAACTGATATTCTGTAATTATGTTCCTTCCAGACCTTACTCCGAGGCTGCTTTGGGTACTAGAAGTATTTTAAAGTTTTACATGAACAGGTTACTGGTCTGTAACCTGGGAGAACCTGGGGTAACACTGCCAGGGGAATAGAGACTCTTCTGTCAGAGTTACCATACCATACCATAGGGTTCTGAATATGATATAAGAGAGAAGATACATAACTTTAGGAACATTTGTGGTAAGATTCATAGAAATCTTAGAAATAAAAAAAAACACAGCACAAAGATTAATTTTTGTAAGATAATTGGAATACCCACATTGATTTATGCGAGTGAGGCATGGGTCATGACAAAATAGGAATGCGCCAAGATTCAGATTGCTAAAATGCAGTTTCTTTGAAATACTTTAAATTATACATTGCAAGGTAGAATAAGGAATGAGGATATCAGAGCACAACTTGAAGTAAAGGACATAAAAGAAACTATTTCAATTTACAGAAGACAATAGTGGGATCATCTGCAAAGGATGACGGAGGATTGATTGCCGAAGGCGGCACTGAACTATAAAGCCACTGGTAGAAGAGACGTGGGTCGTCCGAGGATGAGATGGGTGCCGGAACAGGTTTATACAACCTAATCCTTGAAGAGGAGAAAAAGAAGATGTTCCTTCCATTCTCTTCTTCTTCTCATGATCCAGTCTCAGATTCTTTCTAATCCGCATTAATATCCAGTTTGTTTGATACGGATGCTGTCTACACTTCCAACTCGTGATATTTTACCCAATGTCTGTACTTCACTTGTTTCTAAAATCTGGTTGATTTTAAACGGTACTTGCTTCATTTTATAGCATTTTAATAGTGTTTCTCATTTCACAGGCTTTGTCCAGTATAGGCTGTGCCATTGCCCTATGTATCTTCTCGTTTGAACATTTATGTAGAAATTTATTATAGCAGATAGTCGTCTTCAAGCGCGCTGAGACTTTGAAATTACTGTTTAGTTGTATGCGAGATAATTAAGGCGACGACTTATAACTATGGAACTCTGGGCATCGCAGACTTTCGTCATGTAGGCCTTTAGTCAGTGCTTACGTCTTTGTTGTTGATATATTCACGTTAAACATCCTAGAGCCTTTTGAACACACACACACACACACACACACACACACACACACACACACACACACACATATATCAGTTTATATAGTATATATATATCATATTTTTATCATATAATATAATATCAGTACGCCTTGAAAATGTTCCGGGATTACGGAACGAAACGTCGGCAATTTAAACATCACACACACGGATGTACCAAAAACCTGCTACAACATATACATATATATATATATATATATATATACACATACACACATACATACATATATACACATACACACATACATACATATATACACATACACACACACACACACACACACATGCATAGACCTACACGCGTACACGATTCTTTCAAATTCTTTTCAAGAAGTAAAATTACTGTACTTTCCATAATTTTTATTATCATTGATACGTATGTCGAAAATATTTAGATACCATACAGTAGAATTTATAAAGATGCTTTAATAAATTTTAAAAATATATTCAAGTACTTGTCTTCGAAGATTGAAAACGTTTTCGGTTACAATTAATTTCAATATTTGGATGATCGAGCACACAAGCGGCGGCTGAGTGGTCGAGGACCACTCTCTTGTACGGGTACACAGAGCGTAAACAGTCCACTCGAATTGAATTTATAGTTTTGTACGTCATCATCATCATCGTCGTCATCGTCGTCGTCGTTGTCATCATTATCATATGCGGTTCCGCAATCCTGCATATCAATTCTGTTTTTTTTTTCAAATTCTTCACTTTATCCTTCTAATTAAAATCTCTTGGGGCCCTCCTCTACCTAAGATCTTAGTCTGACTCTTGTGTTTTCTCTAAGTATATTATACGACTCTTTGCTAGAATATTCATTTTGGAGACGGTGTTTCATTTCTTTTCCCTATGTGGTCTGTTCATCTCATCTGTTATAAATCTCACATTAATATAATACCCGCAAAATTGGCAGAGCCTACCGACTACCGAAATGCTACAGTAAGTTACCTTCTCATAGGTGTGACAGAGCCCCCTAATCGGCCTAATCGTTTAATGCCTTTTCTTAATGCCCTTGTTTTCGAGCCACATGTTGACTAGATTGGGCACTTAGTGTGCCTTGAGATAACACTAGATCTTATACGCTTTATCAGTCCATAGTACGTTATGTTTGCCAGATATTTTCTACTTATTTCTGACATGGTGTCATTAGTGGGAATTTCACTGACAGAGCCTCCGCATATAAAATAATTAATTTGCTCTATATTTTTCGTACCTATATATACGATTTGAAGTGCTTGATTATGCTTATCAGTATTTTGCATACATTAAGATTTTTCTACATTGATAGTCAATCCTTCAATTCTGCTTCTATGGAGGCTTCCTCAAATGCATTAAACTTTTGTATAAGATTTCTCCATGACCTAGCAATCTGATCTGTTATACGGTTTATGATTTACGATAGCTGTTGGACTATTTAGGTAAAAACAATTTGTATTTATTTGATAATCTTCTACAGTCTTATCCAATCACGAGATACTCTCTGGAGGACTTCGGTATGGATCCTGAACAGGCGTGGCACACTTTTTGGGACTTTACGTTTTGTATTTACGTTTGTATTTACAAAGTTTTTGTATTTACGTTTAAAAAATTTAACTGATAGTCAATCAGAGTCATACAAATTTTAATTTTGGAATGAATGACATCTTATCTATACAGAAAAAGATAAAAATAGAAACAATTTTTTTCTTAAAAAAGTAATTTGACATAATCTAGTATTTCCTTAAGTATATTGTATATCCTTTATTGTATCGTATATCCTTTATTATATCCTTTACCGTTTATTGTATTTCCTTTAGTATTACCTACAATCAAATTCCATATACTAACTGGCACAACAATTAAGAAGTATAATTTGATAAAGTATAAACAATTTGATATATTTTCAAAAATACTAAATAAAAACATGAATAATTATAAACAGTAATCCAACTACGACGAACTGGTCTGTTCGAAGTCCGATTCGGAATTGTTTTTGCATGAATTCAGAAAGTACAGTACTGCATACGGACAATAACGTCATACCGCAATTCAGGAATATGACCGGCAAATAAAGAGCTGCATATTTAATCTGAAAGCTTGATTTTTACAGACGTTTCTAAAACATTGACCACACGCTGAAAATATCTAATCGCTGTGTACAAGCACATTCAAAACCGCGTGGCTTGAATTATAAACTAATCTGTGTTAATTTTAATTTACTGTTATGATTAATAACACTTTAGTTAACTAAAATTTAGGTTACTTGCCCATAATACGTTTTGCCATTCTGTACAATAATATAACTGAACAGTGTCCATTGTTATTCTTAGCATACATGCTCCTAAAGATATTGGTTTGCTTTAGTGGACTTTGTGTAGATGGCTTAAACCTAGGTTAATCTAAGACCTTAACTTAATGACAGCGTGCTCCTACTACAATCGCATCTTGGTCCTACGTAATTTTATTTTGCCCTTGTTAGATAAGGTCTCTTTGTATTTTGTACTTTTTGTACATAAGAGTAGAACGCTCGTCACACTGCATGCGTTTACAAGGGTATTTTCCAGTAAATATTTTATTTTCTCTGGATCATTAGTTTGTTTAATTTATGTAACGTACGTTTGAATTCTTAATAAAGATATTCTTCATTTAAAATATCTACGTTACAGCTACTAAAATAACATGTTTATACATGTAGGTAATACCGTATATTTACCTCCAGATCATCCATTTACAGCTGTGTTCCTTAACGAGAGTGCAGCGCGTAACATATTTAATTTTTCTGATGTTAAAAAATTTACGGGAATTGCACAAATGCAATGCACAGAGAAGGACATGCATTTATTGAAAATGCTTCAATAAATCTAAAAAATGTATATATTTATGTTCATTCACCAATCAATGAATTCATTCTTCATTCACCAATCAATGAATTCATTCTTCATTTACCAATGTACAGATTATAAGTTAAATGTAGTTGCATTCATAAGCAACGTTTTATATGTGTACTACGTTATTGACAACAAAGAAATAGTTTCTATGGAAACTCACCGGTTACCATTTTCGATCACGCACCAGCGGTCGTTTTCAAATTGCGACACGTCCTTATAAACATTTTCAATGTTAAAATATTATTGTAATTTTTATTATTATCAGAGCTGGATACTCTTACCAAACGCTATAAGAGTTAAACCAGCTAGCGTTGGTAATATTTTTTCTAATTGCGTGTCTCATCCACGACAATAAATTTATTTTTAGTCCACTTTTTCTGTGAGTTTGTAAGGACTCATCGAATAGTGTAAAGATTTTTCACCCGATGTGTTGTCCCCTGACCGTTCTACAGGACTCGTTTAGAACGAGACTGTCTTCGCAAGTTTAAATTTTGTAGATTTACTAGCTGTTACCCGCGGCTTCGCACGCGAATATCTGACTTTTAATAAGTAGACTATTTTAATATAATTTTTATTGTCTATGTCTATATGGCGTTCTGTCAGCTCGTATAACAATTTTGTACTCTGCAAAGCTGTTTTCAACACTTGTACTATTTTAACTTGTACTGAATTATTATGTTGGTGCAACAGCCTTTGGAGATTTAAAAGTACCCGTTTATGAAGACTTTGAAGATATTTATAATGTACCTGTTAAATCAAAAACGCCAAATTATTTGTTTTAAGTGTTACTGTTTTAGAAGCATTGTATAACACATTAAACGTTATGTTTTTCTCAAACGTGGCTTTTATTTATTTAGCAGTAAACTAAAAACCAAAAACCGTTGTCACCTAACCTTACAAATGTAAACAACACGTATTTTCGCTTTGCATTAAGTAATAGGGCAATTTACAATTAGTTCACTTCTTCTTTTCCACTTCGTAATATATACATACAATCGCATATTTGATAAAACATCGAAAATGTACTGCAGGAATGGATAAATGTACAGTTCCGATGCCGCTAAATAGCTTTTGTTTATTTACTTGTTACTATAGTAATTAATTCTGGCCTCCATGGTGTTTTTTACATCTTTATACGAGTCAACAAAGGAGCATAATTAAAAGGGCCTATATCGTGCAAACGGTGCAAAACTTCAAATTCCAAGTTAGACAGTATTTTTCGCTTTGTGTCGAAGGTTACCTGTGCAAAATTTGGTGGCAGTCGGTGTAGCGGTGTGGATTTGTATTCAGTACCCATAAATCCTCAGACTTTGAGTTATATATATATATTGTAACAGTACATATAAACATCCACCTACGTACTGAAAATTAATTTAAAGGCCACCACTAGTAAAAATACCTTAAAAGGTCTAGGATACCACCATGAAGACAGAAGAAGAAAGTACCATAAGTTTAAATAAGTGAAGCATCATTGAAAGGAATTCACTAGTAAATGCACCAATAAAGAAGAAAAGAAGAATAAAGACGAGACGACTGACATACTTTACCCAATAGATCAGTGAGAAGGACACAAGACAACAAAAGAAGAAAGAAGAATCAGTGAGAAGGACACAAGACAACCAAAAGAAGAAAGAAGAATCAGGGAGAAGAACACAACAATAACAACTTCAAGAAAAAGAAGGAAGAAACAATGTGAAGAAGACAAGTGAAAACCACATCATGTATAAAAATGAACAATAGTGAGAAGGAGATCAGTGAAGAAAGAAGAAGGAAGATATCCAGACCAAACACAAGAACAAGGGAAGGAAATTGAAGTATAACAAACTAACATAAACCTTTGAAAGAATAATTGTATTAAGAAGAAAGAAGAAATGTTAATTAATTACATGATATAAATCCCTAAGCTGTATGGTAAAGTCAACACTGACCACAACTCATTTAATGAATACATTCATTGTCTATGTGAAACACATTATTATAAATAAGGACTAAATATTGTAAATAAAGAGTCACAAGCAAACTAAATAAGGACAAGATAAGTTTATGATAGCTAAATGATGTGTAGTTATAGAATAAACAGAAGAATAGGTCCCAAAATAATGAATGACCAATTGTACAGTGGGAATGATGTTAATACAAACCCACTAATTAACAACAAATAAGATAATACAGGAGTAAACTAAATGTGAAATATTAATAACCAATAACCAATGTACAAACATGGAATGAAAACCAGTCGAATAGACCAATGTAGAAATACACAGCCATCAACAACACCTTACTGCTTACTGAACCTATAACATAACCTAATCTGGGCATCCAGTTTTCAGTAAAACTTGATGAAAACTAAATCAAAACCATATTAAACCAAAATGTAATGAGCTAGGAAGTAAATAGAGCATATAAGGAATGTTTTGTACACGGTAGCTAATAGTATAACTGAATATAAAAGCTATATTTATGTAATACAAATATGACAATATGCTTGTAATGGCAAAGAGACATTATGCAACCAAAATCATGTTATAAACACATTATACAAATATAGTAACTCAACTAATGACCTGTGTCAGACAGAATACTGTTCAGATGAGCAAATGCAACCAAAATAACTATCTAAATAATCTATATAAATGTAATTACAACTAAACCATTGTAACAGTTAGCTGCAAGTAAAGTTTACAGCCACCAAACCTAGATAATAACAGAATCAAATACAGAGTGAACTGCATCACAATAACAATAAGATCATTGTGACTATTTTAATTATCAATTAGAGAATAATGCGAATAATATGTGTAGGATACCAAACATACAACAAGGTAACTCCACATAGGCATGACAAGCCTAATTAATAAATGATAATTAAGGCACTAAACCAATACTGTAGGGAAAAAGAACACTGACAGTAGTGACTTAACCCATCGATGTTTAATTATACAATGCTAGAATTCAATTAAATATTATTATTGCTAGGGAATAAGAAAAACAAAAATGTATAACAATAGGTTTAAGTTCGAATCTATGAAAACGGACATAGTGTTAATATTAATGCATAGTTTTAAGTGAAAATTGTACAGTAGTTTAAGAACGAGACATTAGCATAGAAAATGGAATAAAAACAATATAATATTAATAATTAATGGCTTAATGGACACTAAGTATAAATACTAAGTGCGAAGTCAACTATCCCTAGTCAGAAATATATGATGAGGGGGTTCAAATTAATCGTCTTTAAAAATCATGAACAATGAGGGTAATCACAATGTCATCGGTACAATTATAAGGAAGATATTGGACTTTTAAGAATAATTGTATCATGCTGTGCCCTTTCGCGTGGGTATGTAAGCCACGATTTCTTAATCTTGTTCCCAAAGACTGACGCCGTTGGAAGCGTCTGTTTTGACGAAGCCTACCGTAAATAAACGAATTAAAATAAACTGACCAATCAGAGCTTATAAAAAACCCGAAATTCATCATTCCGACAGAGGAACCAGAGACAGTCTTTCAACATCAACGAAGCGAGCTGCATGCTCGTCGACGCTCCAGAAAAACGTGCTTTTGACAGCAACCAGGCATAAACAACGTTAACCTCAAACCGAGATATAGGTTACGTACATTGAAGAATCAGTGCAGTATATTTATAAGTGTACTTTATTCGGAGTTGATGCGCATAGGAGTGGGTGCAGTGCAGTGATAAAATTTAATTAATTGATTAATTAATTTTAATTAATTAAAAAGTGTTAATAAGAAAAAGTGTAACCCGTCGAACGACAAGATACGCAAATATTCATACCCACAGCTATAATGTTATGATTAGATGATAAGAAAGATAACTGAACGCTAATAGCGATTTAAATTAACCTATAGTAAACAATTAAATTCCCTATTCTTAAAAGAAGGGATCTAATGAATACAAATAAACAATGTCGAAGTTGAACGATTTAAGTAACGACAATTTCAACGATTTGTATACTATAAATATTTAGAATAAGTAAAGACATTGTACCATCAATGAAGAGTGTATGTGCTCTTATGCTATTAGCAGATAGGAGTATTGAATATTTTGTTGCTAAATCTAAGTAAGAGTTACGCCAGAGAGTGATAACTACAATAAATGAATTATCGTTACCTGAAATAGGAATATACAATTTTACAGATGATCTTAGTCCCTGACACTGGATCATAACAATTATTATCAATTAATAATAACTATTTAACCACTTTTAACCAAACAAGGTTGCATTAACGATATTCAAAGCATATGTCTAACCATGAACAGTCTTTCATATTTTATCTTTTTTAATTAATAATCAATGAATTCTTATCTTATATGTTTGTTCTAACCGTAGCAATTATCTCAAATAAGTGTATTTTGCAGTCTAAAAGAACCTACTACTTTTATTATTATAATTATTAATGACATTCCAAGTCGAATAATACGACATAACCTGTATGTTTGTCAACACACATTTTGTAACTAACCAGAGGCAGTCATGCCAACTTGAGCTTATCAATTGTTGTAGAGTCCATGTTCACTTTTAAAATATTAATTGTTAACCAGAAAGAAGAGCAAAACGTATTATTGTATTAAATTTCATTGTGTTCGAATTGAATAAATAACCATTATTATTTTTACCAGTGAAAGAGTTGACCTTTATTGTATCAGTAAATACAGCTTAGAGGAGAAGAACGAGGCGGTTGGTACCATGCTTAGAATGCGAATCATTCAAATTGAGTGATTTTATATTTTGTTTACAACCGCACTGACCTATATATTTATAATATTATAAAGTATGAGTTACTATGAATGTCATGTCTATGTATGTGTATGTTAGTATATAGGAAGAAAACTACTGATCTTCTCACCACCGCTGATCAACGAAGAGTCGACGGAACTTCGATTGGAATAATTCTAAGCAGTGAATATAATACATATAATTAAACCATTTAAACAGACAGCTAATACGACGAAAAGAGTGTAAGTAACCGGCTTATTCAATCCTGGATTCAAAAATAGGTTGAATTGAGGGGAATAAGTCACTAAACAGATAAATAATAATAAAATACGATATTGAATAATAACAATTAGCCGAGTGCAAGACCCATATTAAGTAAAAACAACCCTGAGACTACTACTTAATAATAATAATTAAACTATAAACTATAGACGGATACTTGTCCTTCAACAATATATATATATATATATATATATATATATATATATATATTGTAAACAGACCCTGTATGCCGGTCCTTACAAAAATAAAAAGTAGATGAAAAATTTTATAAAAAATAAAATTTTCAATAAAAAAAAATAATTTTGTTTATGTTAATCAATGTGTGTAATTAAGAAATAAGGCTGTTTTAAAGGTTTTGTAAAAATTTAGAGAATTAGGAAGGTATTTATTAACTATCGAGCACTTCTGGAAGATTAGAACCAAGTCTGGAGTTAAATAGATTAACTCCAGTCAGCAATCGATCGATGATTTTTCTTGCTGGTCCAATATCTCACTCAAATAAAATATTTTCTTCTTCTTGAAGTCCCTTAGCCTTAATAAATAACCTTAAATTAGCCTGTGAAATAATAACAGATAAAAAACAATTGAAATATATGGATTTATTGAACAATTTAATAAATAATCGATTTTTTATCGATTGAGAACAATTATCGACTCCGTCTCAGGGAATTATCGATTGTGCATACAGTATAAAAATTATTATAGGTATTATATAAAGGACAGGTTCCTTGAGCGATTAAATTAATAGTCAGAGAAGGATGACGAGAAAGTATAACGTTAACAATTAAAATAAATTCAATAATTATTATTTAACAGTATTTAAATAATTCTGATATATAATGTTTAATAAATTGTTTTGTCAGACCATATGGAGCTTCTATGACGTCACTCGAGGTAGGAAGCAGATGTGTAAATTTCAAAGATGGCCGCTACTCGATCTGGATATGTTACTGCAAAAGTCGTCTTGTTAAAAACTCAACAAAATTATCTTCATGAATGTTTGAAATGTTCCCGCACTGGTGTAATCTGTCTATTAGGTAGTTTGGTGTGTTCTGAAGAAGTGTTCCGTGTATATTGGTGTTAATTAAGTTATTTGGTATGTGTTCACTTCTGTTGGTTAGGTTGTCTGTAAAAGTGATTATGCGTTGTAGCGTGAATTGTGTCAAATATATTGTTTTACTGTTTTATATCACTCGTATCATGAAGTTAGGTGTTATTTTTCACTATTGTCGTTAAAGTTTTGGTAAATTTAGCTAAGAAAGTGTTCAATTCATCTAACCCTCGATGCACTAACATTAATGGCAATTTGTCGTACCATTTTCTACTCGGTTTTAAGGAACGTTTTTTCACACAACTATTCAGCTTGATATTCAACAAAAGACTAATTAACTTGGTCAAAATCTGGCCCAGTTAATCTTTGAAACAGTATTGTTAACATATTTCGATTACCCATACACATGATACAATATTACATTATATATGGAATTTATTTATTTTATTCATCACTTTCATGAATTATGAACCTTATCATTGGTTTAATCATCTCATTCCCTTTAAATTGATATATTATAGTCCATATCTGTAGACATTTTGTGGAAATTAACAAATTTCTTTCCTTTTTGGAAATATAGGCTCAAAATTGGATTTCCGCCTTTATACAAATTTTCCTCCATTTTAATTATCATTAATACTATTATAATAAATTTTAATTAGTCATATTCCTCTTCCTTACCTTAAATACATATAAATTAAACCTTTGAACTGGTTTTTTGTGTTAATCTCTGAATTTGACATTGCTCTTTAAAATTAATTAATTTATATATTTTGAAAATTTACAATATTTTAAGGTATATTTCCTTATTATCATTTTAACTCATAGGATCATTCCCAGTAGTGGTTAACTGATTTACCTTATCTAAATCTTGCTAGTTTACAGGATTTATAAGTGAATTATACTGGTTTATATTGTTTCTGTGAATTCACCAAATGGCCTAGAGTTTAGAATTTTACATTTCTGTCTTTCTCAAATAAATTTAATCTTACCACTCCTCTGACTTTACATAGTTACTATTACATGAAAATAAAATGGTTTATAACTTATTGTGAGGTGTAGTATTTAATTAACACTACTGTTATACAAAATAATTATGAACATTATTTAGCAATCTGTACAATTGAACATATTGCTGACATGGTTTGAACATATACTTTTAACTCTTTTTGAGTTAACATAGCATACCTACTGAAACATTATTAATGGTATGTATGCTGTTATTTAGCAAACATAATTCATTTTAAACACATAATATAAATCTTATTTTCTAATAACTCTTACAAATACATTGATTTTATGGCTGTGAACAAACAGTCTATTTAAACATTTTAAACCTATGAATACTAAATTAATGCCAGTCCTTTCTGATCTAAACCATTATTATTTATGATCCCCTTCATCAGTAAACATGACCACCCATACTCTAGTTATTAGCATTTTTTACAAATGTCTTGTAAATAAAGTTACATTAAAATAATAAAATACTGAAAATTTTCCATTTTATTATTTTATTATGCTGTTTATTATTGGATATTAAAGTTGTTATATAGCATATTGATAAGTCATAGTATCACTAACTTTAAGTTTATTGCATTTCCAAAAACACTTACACAAATTCACTTTCACTGTTGGTTCTGATATTTTGAGTCTTATTATCTCAGACCAGACCTTTAGTAATCATGGACTGTTAAGACTTGTTTATTTTCTTATCACACAATAGCTTTAGTCGGTTCACTTCTTATAATACTATACAGCACTTTAGTTTTCTAAATAATTACATTCTTATAGGATTTTCGTATGTTATACTTTCTTTTTAATCGTTTTTGTGGGTTTGGGGTTGATGGTAGTTAATAATAATAATAGGTTTTACAACGATGTTTCTTTCATACTATTTCTTCCTCTCCTCCTGTCTTCTTTCTTGTCCTTCTTCTTATCTTCTTTCTTGTCTTCATTCTTGTCCTTCTTCTGGTCTTCATTCTTGTCCTTCTTCTAGTCTTCATTCTTCTGGTCTTCTTGTCTTCCTTCTTCATTCTTGGGTAAACCAAGGTACTTTGTGTTATCTCGACTGATGTTTAGTTTGGAGCATCTAATTTATTTACTGATACGGACCTTGTTTTTCTCTAAAGGTTTCAGGGTATTGTTTTCTTCCTGATCACAAACTTTATTCTTCCTTCTTCTTGTTTTTTGGGGTATTTTGGTATTCACCACTCTTAAACTGATTCTCTTTCTTCTTGATATGGTGTTATTTAATTTGTTTACTGCTCCTAGCTTCCTGGATAAATTACTGATCTTATAATATGAGTTGCTTTCAATACTTTCTTTGATATTTAAACAGTGGTTTTTATATAATGTAATGAGGATGTTTATTTTATCGTGGTTCATTCCTTTGATTTCCTTAAATCTCATTCAATATTATTTTAACATATGTGGTGTAATTAAACTTTATGATTTTATATGACTTAATAAGTAGTGGATTTTCTGTCACGCTACAATATATATATATATATATATATATATATATATATATATATGTTAATAATTTAATACGCCGGTTTTTCGATCTGCCGAACATGTTATACTATTCTTAGCGTTAATCTCAGCGTTATGTTTAACGGCAATAAACATTATTTCCAGACTACGCATACAGTTCTCTCAAACCTTTAGTAGGTTCATTGCCTAAAATTTCTATATCCTGTGCCGTTATTGTAGTTCTCATTGGTCTATTGTACATAATTAGATCACAGGTTTTACCTTCATGACAACATGTTTAAAACAGCCACTCCATTTTCTTGTGAGGAATAAAGTTTGCTCTGAAATTCTTTGCGGAGTCGGCAGTTGTTTTGTATTATTTCGTGTTCAGTGATTTGTAAGTCATAGCTGGAAGCACCCGCTGGTTAAGAAGTTTTATTTTCCAGTTTATATTTGTCACTGAGTAACACATCAGTTTTAGAAGTACAACGTCACGTTTATTATTATCAATACATTTGATGTAGTTTTCAGTACAGACATCGCTCACCTGTTCAGCTTGTGCGACTCAGTTTCTCTCAAATCAGTTTATCTTTTCCATACTCAGACAAAGTTTTGATGTTTTGGCCGAATGCGTGTTTTTATTCGTATTTTTATGTATTTGTTTACTTGTATGCATGAATAGCTTTTCTTGTATACATGAAAATGTACAGTAATATTCCACGTTTTTGTACAATATACGTAACGTTTAAAGTCTTAATGAAACTTAAAGTTATAATTATCACGTTCTTCATCTTCATCATCACCACTCCAAGGACTAGGCCTTAGAGCTGTTCCGGAACCCATCTCCTCCTTGGTCTACCGACATCTCTCTTCCCAGTAGGGTGATAACCCAAGGCAGCCACAGGTAGACGGATATCAGGCATGCGGTACAAGTGTTCACACCATTTCCTTCTGTGGTCTTCAATCTTCTGGTGCAATGATACAATTTTTAAATCGCGTCTAATATCCTCGTTCCTTCTCCGATTCAAAAGAGAACAACCTTGCGTCCCTCTTAGAAGTTTCATTTCGGCTGCCTGAATCCTTCGCACGTCCCTTTTACTCTGAGATCACTTTATAGACATTAGAATTAGTTGGGCACCGTTGTCAGCTAGCCGTAATAGACAATCGTGAATTCTGAAATTCATTAATCTAGTTATTAAGTGTCCTATTAACGGCTCTATTTTCTGGGATGCACTTCTTGAGGGTTGCGTTCAACTCTGTCTTGGACACAGTTCGACTTCGACGAGTCATAGGACATAGCCTAACGGTTTTCATAAAGGCATCTGTGCAGACTTGTTAATTATCTCAGTCGATCAACACTTTCGACTAACGGACCCAAAAAGTTAGTTAGTACGGTAGTTGTTCTTTCTCGCTGGTGACAATTTCGTCTTACTCAGCGTAGGTTTGAAGATTCGAACACTTCGCGGCCTGACAATCGTGGCACGTTTTCAATTAGTGTGAATCCTCCGCACAGTGTTGCTGCATACTATGAAGTCCTCCTTCGTAAGTGAGAAAACACCTGTAGGTATTGTTTGCGCCAAGCTCTCCATGACACTCCAAAGTCAGTTTCTCTAACACGCTAATGATGGTGTTCCATTCGTCATATATTAATTTGCACAAAATAATAATATTATAGCTGTTCAGGTCAGTGTTCTACCCAATGTGCATCTTAGTGATTTTGTAAAGTTATTCAGATTTTATTTCGTACTTCACAGTATCTGAATGGGTGCATATGGGCACGTGACTTCGGTTTTATTCGACACTAACCATACGTTTTGCTTGTTATCGCTCATGTTAATGTTGTTCGCTGCAAATTAATCTAAGACTGCCAAATAGTAAATTATCTCCTCCTATAATAAAATCTAGGTAACAACAGTAGTGAAGCCAGAATGCCTATATGCAAGTGAATGTCTAGCATTGAATTACAATTTAGACATCTCAACTAGACAGTGCAAGGAAATTATTTTCAGTTGGATACCATCGCACATCGGAATTAAGGGCAACGAGATGGCTGATGGGGCTGCGAAAACTGCTACGTCGAGTCAATATCATCCTCACAAACTATCCCACAATGACCTTAAGAAATATCTGCATTTAAAACTTCTGGAGCACTGGAATGATGAATGGCTTCAGTCACCACCCGCCAAGCTATTCCGAGTGAGGAAAAATATTTACGAGCAGCACTCACTTGCTACAGACTCCAGGAGAAATCAAGTGGTCATAACAAGACTCCGCATCGGCCACACGCTCCTGACTCACAAGCATATTTTCACAAGAGAGCCTCCTGCGAGATGTAATCGCTGTGGCACGGTTTTGCCAGATTTCCATCTTGTTTCATAGTGCCCTGCTCTTCAACATCTACGAAGCAAATTTAATATCCCTGCAGATGTGCGAAAAAGTTTAAATGACAAGACTGCAGCCGCCAACATACTTCTCCTCTTAAAGGAGATTCAGTTGTTAACAGCAATATAGGTAGGCCCTACGAACTAAGAAAATTATAAGAACATTAAAAATTGTGTAATTAAGTTAATGGACTGATATGTTATTATGACTTATTGTTATATAGTTGCTATATTTTGTTACTTAGTGTTATATTTATTATATGATACTTAGTTCTATTTATTTACGTGCATGATGTGTATTTATGTTGTTTGTGTTGTGGGGGGATTAATATTTCTCATTTTATTTTGCATCAGTTAAACTAATACTGTTACTTGTTAAATATTTTTATCTACCTCATTTG
The DNA here is from genome assembly GCA_034769895.1 of Magicicada septendecula. Taxonomy (NCBI): domain Eukaryota; kingdom Metazoa; phylum Arthropoda; class Insecta; order Hemiptera; family Cicadidae; genus Magicicada; species Magicicada septendecula. Next base: position 307,257,158 of record CM068373.1, on the reverse strand, counting down.
TTTACTCTATTTGGTATTTAAACACATAATTACTATATGTTACTACATCTGTTTAAGAATCTGTACAAATTCATTTTTGCGGTCGCTAATGACCGCAAAAATGTTGCAGCGACCTTATAAAAAAAAATACAATTTAGACAAACTAGAAATATTGGAAAGACGAATTATTAAAAAAATATTAGGCCCACGAAAAACTTCAGCTAATGATGAAATATACCAAAGTATAGGAAATATAACAGAAACAATGAGAAAAAGAAAACTATTATTTTTTGGACACTTGTATAGAATGGGAGACAATAGGTTAACAAAGCAGATCTTCAAATATCTGTGGAGGAAGAAGTCAACATCAAGATGGATTAAAGAAGTCTAGAAGGATTTAGAAAAAAAATAATATACACGCAGAAGAAGCAATTGAAAGATACGTTTTTCGGGCAAACGTGTTAAAAATGGAAGGAGTCCAGGGTAGGAGAGAGAAAAACGCAGGATCAAAGTGGACTGAAGACGGGGAAGAAGAGACACAGTGAAAAGATAAAGAATTATTGGAGAAAAAGAAAAGAACAAAGAATAAAGAATTGAAATTGGCATGTGGTCCTTAGATGGTCGATACAAACAAAATCTAGTCATAATAACAGCCACTATTTCCTTTTAAAGTCGGCCATCCGCAGGGTTCCGTTCGTTGGTTTTAGTAATAATTGTACTCATTACTCGCATTAGCGCTTACTCTTGTGTAATTTATTTACTAATTTAGTAGCTGTTTGTTGAAACATTTATTACTTTTAAAATGAAATTTTTGCTGATTGCAAATTATTTTGTGCCCGTGTAAATTGATATATAGTTTATTTTAATTTTTAATAATGAATTTATGTTAGGGGTTATAATCACAAATAAAAATACGTTGTTGCACACCACTACATAAAAATTCCCGATTATACCCGGTCACGCACTGCCCATCGCCGCTGTCCAGCATGCCCGACGTCGGTAATGGATGTGCGCACCATACTGTTGTGCAACTCGTTCAGCGTGAAAGAGGTTCTCGTTGATAGGATACGTCCCACAGACATCTATTTAATTTATATTTTTCGATAAATTTTGATGTTATTTCACGGCTTATTATGTATTGTAATTAAAACAAATTAATAATAACAATATTAAAATTAATATCTGTTAATGATATTTGAATATATTATGTAAACGAAGAATAAACTAAACTAAATATTAAACTGAAATTTTATCTGAATCATTACTTATTAAATATAAACTAAAGAATGAATGTAAGTAAAATTAAACAGTAAACATTTATTAAACGAATGTTCTCTAAAAACATGTACTGTACTTGCTCGAAAATGACGATTTGATAGACAGCAAGCGTACTCATGATCAAACATGCACGATGCACGATTCCTTGACATCCGCCAACACTACAGACGATCCATCCGCACGTCGTGCGGCTTGAGCTGATGGTCTTGCAGGACTCATTTTTTGTCTTCCACATCCTTCAGAAAATACATGACGTGCGGATGGATGCAAAGCTACTCACTGTAGTTTTTGACTTGCTGTTCGTCATGACACCTAGCGGGGATGGTTAGTGCATAGCCGGGTTATGTATATTTCCGATTTGATAGAGTAAAACTATTACGTTTTTATCCGTAAAAATTTTGTGTTCCGAGTCGGTAATGATTTAATTATATTTAGTGGATTTAATGGACACGTCATGGACAACGAAATCCAAGAAGTTACTAATTTAATAACGACAATATTTGACCGGTAATAATTTATGGTTGCCTTTAGATGAATCAATGAAATTCAGTAGTAGAACAAACTATCTACAAAACATAAAGATGTCGGAATGTCGGAATAAGTTTACATCATAAAGTAATGAGACCAACTGACCTGTAAAGAGGTTTTTCTGGCTGGGTATGAGGTATTCCATTTGTCCAGAAAAAAGTTCATCGCTTGGCGGGAAAGCTTTACATGCAGCCAGACGGACCTTTTGCAAGGTAAGTGGGTTAAAATTCAATTGGCGTTCTTACGTTTTGATTATTTTTCCTAAAATATTTTAACAACATATTTATTTTTTGATAGATTTTTTGTTCTGCCATTTAATTTTTTAATTTCAACTGAAGACCACATACTTTTAATGGTGAAAACGTTGTGATTTCAATATTATTAACATGGCGGTGTCCGGACCGATACAGTTAATAACGAATATTTTGTGTAACATTACACGCGTGCAGTAATTCCAGCCCTAGGCTTGAGCAGGTGCTTCACGTGATCAGCTTATAGTCGCTGTTGCTACGTGAAGATACGATTTTCTAATGCAAATTATTCCCAAACGCACTTGTATAGAATTAACAGTAACACAAAGTAAAACAGAGAGTAACACTGTTTTGGGAATTATCACACGTTTTATTCGTTTCGACACTATACGTTTTAAAATGTTTGTCTGTTAATTTAGCTAAATTTCTCAAGAGAATTTTTCCCTTGAATTTACTTCATTTACATGTTTCAACATAAGTTATTGGATTCCCATAGTTTAACGCCAAAACATTTCGCGGCTACCACTGTTATACACAGCAACAGTACAAAAAACTGGCGAAAAGCCGTGAACAGTTTTATGTATTCTGAATAAAAAAACTGTTAGTAACATTGTTAAACCGTCCTGGGTGTGGACTCGAAAATCAAAATTATCTGTAGAAAACTCACCCAAAAGAAGTAAAATTGTTCTTTATACGTGCACACTAAAACCCTTATTAACTAAGAGTACATAATTCAGAGGCACTAATAAGCTGTCTAACACAAAATTGTTTAAAGATTCCAATCAAGAATCGTACTGTCAGTTGACAAGGAACAGTGTTATCTTTCAACTTTACACTCCACAACGCTTTGCACATTACATTAGCTTCCAAACAAGTATACACATTCTTAACACTGTGCTAGCAATGTATATGGGAAAAGAAAGCAAACCGATGTAAATAAAAGCAAGTTATAGTTTTGGTGTAAAAAGTTTATTTGTTTATAACATAAAATCAAATTATTTTATATCAGTAACTGTGTAAATTCGATTTGTCAGTAGCTGTTTGTTTAATAAAGTGGCAACAAGAAGTTAACGTGTTTCAAATGTTGCGGTTTCCCAAGTCTTTGATTACTTCACACTTTTATACTGTACAGAGAATTCTTAATTTATAAACAAGCTTCCAATTTAATTCCATCGGTGCGTATAAGTAGTCTGAAAGTAAGTTATTTACTTCGTTACCACAACTTTCAAAACGTGTAACATAGTCATTAACGTTAATCCGCTTCTCGCTGCATATTTGCCAATGATTTCCTTCAAGCTTACCTCACATTACGATCTAACCAGATCATCCTTTAGGATTGCCAACAACCCCATCGTAATCTCTTTATGTCATTTTGCCTCCAACTTACCAACTTCCTTAACAACATGACACCATTTTGCCTAACCAAATATACTCTTCCAATCTCCATTGTTTCCTTAATTATAAAAGTGACAGATCATCCATCTTGACAATTGTTTTTGCTTAAATTTAAGTTATAAAATAATTTAAGATGTTTCAGTTTTCTTACAGGTATTAACTTTCAACCATGCTTTATCTTCTTACAACTTTCCTTACCACCCTTCTTTGCGGAGTCGGCAGTTTTTGTATCATTTCATTCAGTGATTTGTAAGTCATAGCTGGAAGCACACGCTGGTTAAGAAGTTTTCTTTTCCAGTTTATATTTTTCACTGAGTAACACATCAGTTTTAGAAGTACAACGTCACGTTTATTATTCTCAAAATATTTGATGTAGTTTTAGTACAAATATCGGTCAAGTCTCACCTCTTCAGCTTGTGCGACCTCCCAAATCAGTTTATCTTTTTTATACTCAGACCAAGTTTTGATGTTTTTTGGTCGAATGCGTGTATTTATTTATATTTTTATGTATTTGTTTACTTGTATCCTTTCTGTACTTCTTTGTGTACTATAGAATATTGTAAAATTACTTTTGTAAGTTTTGTAATGTTTGTTTAGAATATTGTAAATTAATTTTAAAATATTCTATAGTACTCTGTATATAATTAGTTCTCGGTAAATAATAATTTACAACAATACGATTGTGAGTATTATCCATTTTCACTTCATAGATAGGTTTACCACAAACTTTATGTATTTGTTTACTTGTATGCATGAATAGTTTTTCCTGTATACATGGAAATGTACACTAATATTCCACGTTTTTGTACAATACACGTAACGTTTAAAGTCTTAGTGAACCTTCAAGTTATAATTATCACGTTCTTAACTGTACAAAAATTTAAAATTTTTGCAGTTTCTTTAAAAATAAAGATTAAGTAATAGTTAATTAAGTGTTAGCGTCAACTTTTGTTTAAGGAGTGTGTATGTTTTATTCGATAAATTTGTATACTGTTATAATACAAGTGAAATTGTACTGTTGTAATATGTGAAATCGTATATTCACAAAATACCACTAAAGTTCCAGTAAGTCTCGTACAAGAAAGATATGTTCTCTTTTCCCATTAAAAATTGCTTGAATACACCCTTGAGAAATAAGTATATGATAAGTAGATATCACGAGTAGGAAAATTATCGTATGCATGTACGTTCTTATAGCATAAGGATCGATGAGCTGGTTTTGCAAGCTGTTGAGGCTCCTGATTGGGAAAGAACAGAGAATCAGCGTCTCTTAAGTCGTCTTATTACATTCAGCTGGTTGTTTATTTTTTAAAAAAGTCTGTCTGTTGTCATATCACAGTACACGGTGATTGTAGAGAGTTGAAAAATCAAATGTATTTCTTTGAAAACAAATGAAGTATATAGATTACTGTGGGATGTAGACTATATTTTGCTCTGGTTTTCGCAATCGAGCACTTGATTTTTATTGGAATAACTTTGAATAACTTTTGGAACATTGTACGAGTTGGTGGTATAGTGTTGTAATAATATAGTAATATTTGGTGGTATAGTGCAACAGGACAGTGATGTATGTATGTCATGTATCTACGTATACCGTGAATTTAAAAGAGCGACTTTTGCGTGCACATACTAGCTGTTACCCGCGGCTTCGCACGTCAATGCTTCACTTTTAATGAGTATTTTAATATAATTTTTATTGTCTATGTCTCTATGGCGTTCAGTCAGCTCGTATAACAACTTTGCACTGATTAATCAAATTCTCTTTCACTTATTAGTCAAGTTTTCAACACTTGTACTGTTTCAACTTGTACTAAATTATTATGTTGGTGCAACAGCCTCTGGAGAATTAAAAGTACCCATTTATAAAGGCTTTGGAGATATTTATAAAGTACCTGTTAAATCAAAAACGCTAAATTCTTTACTTTAAGTGTTACTGTGTTAGAAGCATTGTATAACAAACAGAATTATCACTGTTGCACACCACTATAGACAAATTATTCCGATTAGCGCTTTCAAGCTTCTCAGCTCATCGTCAGATCGGAATTAACAACAAGGGAATAAAACCAAACTGTTCACACCCCCACCCGCCCACTGTCTACACACACCTCCGCAAACAAGCTGTAAGTCAAATGTCCCTTCCCAACCTCCCTTCCCGTCCTCTATCTTTTACTTTTTATTATATTATAAAATATTTCTTCATTGTCAAATTTAGTTTTAGTATTCATTAAATTGTCTAACCCTTTTTCTCTTTCTTTCAATATTTCTTACTCCTCCCTAAGCTTCCTTTCATTGTGTTATTTACTACTTTTAAAATTTCATAGTCTTCCAAAGCATTAACAAACTTATGATTTTCTTCTATGAAATGTCTTGCATATAACGAATTCGTTGTTCTGTTACCTTCTCCACGTTTGTGGTCAGACAACCTGCATACGAATTTCCGTCCTGTCTCACCTAGTTACACTTTGTTGCATTCCTTACATTTTAATTTATATACCCACTTCTCTGTAATACTGGGATTTTTTATATATATTTTTATTCCTTATCTTATCAAATGCAGTTTCACATTTTTTAATAGCTATATCTGCTCCGTATTTATTAAAACATTTTATAATTTTTCTGGTATGTGATCCTATGTATGTCAATGACCCTTCATAATTCTTTTGTTCTTAATTAAACTTCATTGTATAACACATTAAACGTTATGTTTTCCTTAACCATGCCTTTTATTTACAGTATTTCAGCTGTAAACTAAAAACCAAAAACCGTTGTCACCTAACCTCACAAATGAAAACAAGACGTATTTTCTCTTTGGATTAAGTAATAATAGGACTATTTACAATTAGTACAATTCTTCTTTTCCACATCGTAATATATCGATACAATCGCATATTATATAAAACATCAAAAATGTACTGCAGGAATGGATAAATTTACAGTTCCGATGCCGCTAAATAGCTTTTGTTTATTTACTTGTTACTATGGTAATTAATTCTGGTCACTACGGTGTTGTTGACATCTTTAGTAGTAGTATTTAATATATTTCATTACTTATTAATTGCATCATCAGAAATACCTACAAACATAAATTTTATAACCGTTCAAGACAATTACAAAATATATAGACGTATCTGTATACAAAATTAAAAAATATATCAATACAATCGCATATTAAAAATATTAAAAACTGCAGGAACCGATAAAGGTACAGTTCTGATGCCTCTATATACAATTTGTTTATTTACTTGTTACTATAGTAATTAATTCTGGTTTCCATGGTGTTGTTTACATGTTTATACGCGTCAACGAACAGTCATTATTAAAAGGGCCTAAATCGTTCGAACGGAGCAAAATATCAAATTCCAAGTTAGACAGTGTTTTTTTCCTTGTGTCAAACGTTACCTATGCAAATTGGGTGGCAATCGGTGTAACGGTGTGGATTTGTATTCAGTACCCATAAATCCTCAGACTTTGAGTTTTATATATATAGATAATTCTTCGTATTATTTGAATTAGCAGCCATCCTTACTATTTCTTTTTATGAAGTTGCCAAACTGCTACAATTTTTTTGTTCAGACAAAGCTTTTCGTCATCTCTGACATCATCAGGTCTTAAACAAACGCATCATCAGGTTTGTTTAAGACCTGATGATGTCAGAGATGACGAAAAGCTTTGTCTGAACAAAAAAATTGTAATAGTATAGCAACTTCATAAAAAGAAATATATAGATAATGTTTAAACTTTTAACATTTTATTATTTACACGTGACGATTATGACGTTCTTTATTGGGGTACAAATGTAACGTTTTTTTTTACTATTTTCTTTCAAAACATAAAGATTCAGCAGCCATATAAATTACGACAGTGGATATGTGTTGACTTCTGTTCAAGCTGCTTCACACTAACTGATGACTTGCCCAGTCTTTGATCTTACCCTCTATCTCCACTAACCAAGTTACAACTGCGAAGTAATTGGTTTTCCAAGCTACAGCGTGCCTTTCATTTAAGTTCTGCTTCCTCCTTACTTCAAGTGACTATTAAGTAAAACTTTCACAAACATTTTACTTAATTTGTCATGTAGAAAGATATCTCTCATCGGATACATATAATTGTTTTTATCAGCAAACTTAAGGAGTTGTTTTTACTAAATAAAAGTGTTACGTAAGGTAAAGATATTGTTTCAAAATATAAAGAAGTTTGTATAGGCTTAACTTAAACTCTTGGCCCTTTTACTTGTACAGCACAGACACACACAAACAAAGACGACCGACAAGGAACATATAAATGTTTAGATTAATAGTACAGATTATTGGTCACGAAGTACTTTAGAGAACTTTTCATGACATCAATTGCGTAACAACGTTTCATATGTATTTTACGTGTTACTTTGATGGCTTATATTTCATGACGTGATGAAATATTTTATTTTGCATGTCGGCACCGCGTAATAAGTACCACAGAATAATATGACTAATAGTAATATTATCTAAATCTTAAATCCCGGAGAAGGATGAAATCTACAAAGGAGGAAAACAAAGGGTGGGGAAATCTACGCAAATGAGAACAGACTGATATTTAAAAACTCTGAAGGAGAAGCAGACAATTAGAGCTGTTTCCAGAACTCCTCGCTGTTAGCGTCAGAGAAACGCACAGAAACACACCTAATCCCAAATTGCAAACATACTCTACCTGCCATCCCTCCTGATCACACTATAATTTAAATTTCTCTAACTTCTTATCAAGCCTTTAACCCTTTTCTTTGTGTCCCCCGCCTACAATGATGCCTCTCTTTCGCCTGCTTCCAGCTTTGGCGACCTGCGCTACTCGTCCAGGTCTTGGCCGCCTTGAAAAATAAAATAAACAATAATAAATGGCAATTCCATCAGCCAGTTTCTTTACCTATATGGCTACAAACTACTGTATATCTACACACATACACACACACACGCACTACTCTACCTTCTATGTGCCTCTACCTTCCTCGCTTCCGGGCCGCGCTGGCGCGCGTCTCCCCACATCCTGCCATCTGGCTGAAGTGGGCTTGCCTCAGATCAGCTCGAGGCTTGTCTTCGGACAAGTCTCAAATAACACGAAACAACAGTTTATGAATTTAAAAAAGTAAAAGAAAAAATCTGAAAAATAAGAAGAGGAATGGTACGAAGAAGAAGAAGAAGAAGAAGAAGAAGAAGAAGAAGAAGAAGAAGAAGAAAGAGAAGAAGAAACAGTACAAGAAGATAGGAGGAGGAGGAGGAGGAGGAGGAGGAGGAGGAGGAGGAGGAGGAGGAGGAGGAGGAGGAGGAGGAGGAGGAGGAGGAGGAGGAGGAGGAGGAGGAGGAGGAGGAGGAAGAAGAAGAAGAAGAAGAAGAAGAAGAAGAAGAAGAAGAAGAAGAAGAAGAAGAAGAAGAAGAAGAAGAAGAAGAAGAAGAAGAAGAAGAAGAAGAAGAAGAAGAAGAGAAAGAGTAAAACTATAACTATAATTGTTGTTTCAGTTAGAAAAAGAGTAACATAGGAAAAAGAAGTAGATGTATGGAAAGTAGCTTTGTTTCTAAAACGTACAAATTTCTGCAAAACTAGTTTCTTACATTATTATACTAAAAAATTCCTTTTTTCACATGATTACATGTAAATCATTTTTATCGATGCTTACTTTAAATATATTTACATTTTAAATGTACTTAAAACATGTCAAAAATATACATTTAAAAACGCGTGTAAAAATGTATGCAGTTACGTTTTTAAATGGTTAACAAAAATCATTTGAATGTCACGTTTAAAATAATTTTTCACATTCCTAACATGTTCAGTTCCTGTACAAAGTGCTACACCATACGTAATAATTTGCTGTATTTTTGTTCTGCGGTGCGTATATTTTTACTTTTGCAGGCGCAACGTAGTGACGCTGGTGATTTGTTTCCGCGGAACGTACGTTGATTAGCGTCACGTCGTGTTTTTGACGTCGCAAACGACGATAATTAAACTAACGGGCATACAGTGGCAGACAGAGAGAGAGAGTGTGTCATACAGTTAGAAGACAATCATAATTAAAACTAAACTATTTAACTTACTAACAAGCAGGTTTGCGAATACGCAGTGTTTTCAGAGTGTTTAGAGTATGCCCCAATTTTAGTTTTCCTGCTACAGATCTTGTCGATAGTAGCAAACAAATAATAGTACCTAACAATAATAATCTTCATATCCGTTATAATTATAATAATACAATAATTTCAGTTTTAGTTGTATTATGTAGCATAAAAAGTATAAGGCCCTCCGCACACGGGGCAACAGCTAAGCGATCCAACAGCAATTCGATATCCCCTTCCCGTGACTTCCTATGTAAAGAAGTGGGGACTCACCAACGGAGCAATGTGAAAGCAATCCGTAAGCGATCTAGTCGATGTATATGATCTGAGGAACTCGGTCAACTTGCAGTGTAGTGGCTAACGCATCGCGTTGCCCATATTGCCAGGTAAAATGGAGCCGTTCAATGTTAAGTTCTTTCTTCCGCGCTGACGCACTCCCTCATATTGCTGTTTCAATTGTGAAAAGCAGGGGTAATAATTTCAGTAATTACAGTGTATGATTGCTTTGACATCCTATAGAATGCGAAAAATTGCCGTCATTTCTTGGAGTTCTTTGGCTGCAACGAACAGCCTGCAGTGTAAATTCTTCTCAATGCAGGGATGAACCCAATACTTCCTACGGTTTCTTCTTCGTCGGTATCTTATGTATCGGTATAGGTGCAAAAGTTCTTCGTCACTTGACTCACTCGACATACTGAAAAATGATGTTGAACCTCTTCAAAAACTTTGGGAACAAAACTTTAGACAGGTATTCTCCCGTTGGAAGGCACGATTTTACTACTTCCTATCGCTCCGTGAGCGGATGCCCTGCTGCTCAGATCACTCACATCGCCTTTATCTCTTATATCGCCTGCATTGCCGTCATCACTTTTATCGCCTACATGTTGCCCCGTGTGCGAAGGCACTAAGGGATACCCATTTAAAATAAATTTTTGTGACAGTTGAGATTTTTAATCATCGAGTTTCTAATGAATTTGGATTTCCGTTAAGATAACCAGATGACCAGATATAGCTAATTCTAAACATTTTCTGTTGTCATCAATGAACACAATGTTCTTTGGTATTCGAGAACAATCAAACACTCCATGTCTGAAATACAGTATAGGAAAATATACAATATTGGCGTTAGCATTTAGCAAGAATGTCCCAGCGCAGACTTGTCAATATAGCAACAGGTTATACGCCAGTAGGAAAGTGACATAAGATAGATTTATCTTACCAGAGGAATACTATCTTTACATAAAGTGTATCTATTTTGTCTTTTGTCTTCTGTATTTATCGGTAGACGGCCAGAGTACAAACCCTGCTATACTCATTTATTCGGACTTTCGTACTACATTAGTCTGGAAACTTCTGGCTAATGCACCGTATTCCTTAAGTCGTAATTTATATACGTCTCCTCCTTCTTCTTCAGAGGTGCGACAATCTATTTTTGAGTCAAGGCCTCCTTTAACAGCCTCCGCCAGTTGTCCCAGAACTGACTGGCTCAGAAACTGATAGGTTTCTGCAAATAAAAGAGTTTGACAGATGGGATATGTGTATTCTCCGATCCAACCCCCAACCTGCAGGACCAGGAACTTTGATTTCGGGGTGCTCTTCCCCTAGAGAGTTGCTTTTACCTCAGCTGACGAGCTCTCTCTGTCCGGTCGCAGTAGGCTAACTGACTCAGCCCATGTGTGCAGACGTTGGGCTACTGTAGCCTCCTCCGCCTCCACACTATATGCACATCCTGCTGCCGATGTGTACCATCCTGCCAGGCCAGGGCCCAGGATACCCCAGACTGCCCTGACAGAATCCCCATATCTCGTTTGTTTACCGATCCACTCCGCCGAAGGGATTGGTTCCCATAACCTTGGAGTGGATTGCTCGGCGTAACAGGGCCCACCGACGTGTAGGTGAGAGTGGAGTTGGGGTGGAGAGGTTAGCGCATTTCTCTTCTATGAAAGCATATGTTTGCGTCACACTCCTTTTGGACCCCAAATTATATACATATTATTAAATATTCAACATCATAAATTATGAAACAAATTAAAACAACAGTAGTGTTTAAAATTCATGCAAAGTTACATTACTAAAGGTATCGTAGCAGCGGTCAGAATATAAATATTTTCAAAACATGACCAAAACGTAAGCAGCCCACTTTCCTGATGGTCATTTTCTGAGCTGCCGTTTAGACTAAGACCCGGAAGCGTTCGTCAAGACATGCGTAGTGGTTTGTATAGTACACTGTAGTAATAAAGGAACAACATTAATGCAATCTTGTTACTTGTTCAAGTTACCAGCAGGTTGTAAGTTGAAAATAAAAAAAAAACAAGAAAAATAAGAAGAAGAAAAAGAAGAAGTTAAAGAAGAAGGCTAGATAAAACCCGTAATATACTAACAGAGTAGGCGTAAACAACATTAAGTCTAAACAACAGGAAATAATAAAAGCGGCTAACGAGAATAGCAATCTAAATACATCCATTTAAAACTGCAATCTTCTATAGTTACTCTTCTACACTAAACACTCATATTAAGCACGAACCATAGTATGAATCCAGCGACATCTTCAGCTACCATGGCAGTAGTTGTCACAATAATCGAATTTTACAGAATCGATATTATTTGTCAATAACATTTTGTGGGAAATTATGCTATTACGAATAAATTTATTTATTTAAGTTTACTTATATCTAATAAAGGAAAGTGTAATAACAATTGTAATAAAGATAGTAGCTGCAACCAGAACAGAAAATAACAAATTAACAAAAATACATGGTAATTTGGACCAATAGTTACTTTTGGGCGGCCATAAGGTAATGTTGGTTTCAGAAGGACCGTAGACTAAAATTTTGTTTTCCAAATAGCTTCTAAATCTAAGCTTTAAAGCTTGTCTTAAGATAAGCTGAGCAGATAAACATTTATCTTCGACTGTGGTACAGTAGACATTTACGCAGAGTGTGAAACGATATACGAATCATTAATTGTAAAAACTGCTGACGAAAGTAAGTTAAATAAAGTAGATACGAACTATGTTTCTGTAGACACATAAACAGAAGGACTGGTGAAATTGAAAACTTTATTATAGAAGGCAAACAAAAACTAGTAAAAGATATAATAACAAGGAAGGGGATCCCACAACATCTAGTTAGAGCAATACGGAGTCTGTATATGGAGAATAAAATCTTAATACAAGCAGGGAGACCGAGAACAGCTCCTAAAGTTGACCTGATTAATTGAGGAGTACGACAAGGGTGTCCATTATCACCTTCTCTTTTTAATTTATATATTGACGATGTCATACAAAACTGACAGATGTGTCTTCCAGACCATTTTATGATTGGTCACTCTACAATTGACACTTTGTTGTTTGCGGACGATCAGGCTATTCTGTCGGACTCTGAAAACAGATTGCAGATTCGTTAAATGGAATCTGCAAAGACTCTGGATTGCAGATATCCACAATTAAAACAAAGGTGATGGCTTTTTGTGGAGCTGATCCCGTACGGGCAAAAATTATAATAGACGGTACTGTCCTGGAACAAGTTAGCAGTTTTGATTACCTGGGCTACAGTGTGTCTTATAATGCAAGCAACGACATTGTGAATAAGTTTCATAAGTTCAACCTTATGAGCGGGGCCGATGGTCAGGCGAACCCGTAAGTCAGCAAGTAAAGGAACACGGCTAAAATTCTACAAGGTGTTGGCTCTTCCCACACTTCTTTATGGGTTCGAGAATTGGACTTTAACGAAAGGCCAGGTCAGTCGGATCCAAGCGGCTGAAATGAGATTTCTCAGGCACGTGGCAGGGTACATGACCATAGAACAAACCCGGGAAGGAACAATACGGCAGGAAGTGTATATTATGAGTATACTCGACAGAATCGCCCAATATCGGTTGAGTTAGTGGGAACATCTTTGCCGAATGGATGACTGCCGCATCCCCGAACAACTATGGAACTACAAGCCGAGGGGACGGAGAGGTGTGGGACGTCCGAGGAAGCGCTGGAGTGACCAGCTGTAATATTTGCCTATTTGAGACCGGAACAAACCATTCTTGGTTTAAACCTTGAGGGTGATGATGATGATGAGTAAAAGATATAAGTTAAGGGTAGCTCACCTATTGAATGGCCGGATAGACCTCTATGGGATGTGTTGGTACCGTTGGCCTAGGATAGTGGATTCTAGAAAGAAGAAATACAAAGTGGGTCATAAGTCCCACTTTGATGAGAAGTGAATTTTGGTCACTAACCATACAAAATTTTAAGTCTTCTTTGTTACGATAAAATTTATTGCCATCGTTGGAATCTATATAGGAAGTACATATAGTGATTTTTAATTGAATCCGTGAATCTATACATAAGAATACGTAAAGAATGATCATAACTATTATAAATTTTTATATTATTAAGAATTATTATAATCTCTAAATTTAATATCCATTATATGTGTAGTAATTACTTTTGAATTAACCGTACACCGCTCTTGCTGATAACAATAAATTTAGAACTCTACATTAAAGTATCGAAGTATCGCCACAAATGTTTCAAAATTGCGTCTACTTAATAACCTTACAAAAATAATTTTTTTTCATGGGATTTATGACTCGCTGTGTGTGTCCTGACAGACCCTTACCTGTGCGGTAGTGATGATCTATTCCTTTCTTCCTCATTCGTCGCCTGCCGAATCTTCATCTATACTTGATTGTGGTTTCCGTTCTCCATGCTGTCCTGTCTTTGGCCATATCCATGAATACGTGAAAACGTGTTTCTTAATTTTTCTTATTACAGCAGTGCACCGTGTAACATGATCTTCCTTTTCCCCTGGGACTCTTCAACTTTACCGTTAATATTCCTAGTCCGTCTTTCCTTATGACAAGCGTCCAATGAGATGTATTATTTAACCCTTTATTTCGTGATCAACTGGTCTTAAGTTTACAATACTCCTTATATGGAGTGATTAGTTTTTCTAAGGACTAATGTCCACGGCATTCTAATCATTCTTCTCCATTATGTTGTTTTAAAGAAGCTGTTGATTACGCAAACGACATGTTTATTTATTTTTTATCACAGTGACGCGTACATGATTACGGACAATATAAAGCTCTTTATGAAGAGTTTGATTTTGTAGCTTTTCCAACCCCTTATTGTTTGTGAAAGTACCGATTTCGTCATTCTTGTTCTTCTAATAACATCTTCCATACTTCCACCTGCAATTGTCATGATAGTCATTACTGTATTTTTAATTTAAGTTACACCTTCTTCACTATTATTTGATCTATCTATAATCATTAAGTTTTTTCTAACCTAAACACAGATTTAAGACAGGTTAAAAGTTTATTAAAGTAACTGTAGCAATTAAGTTATTAAGTTAATATTTTCCATATTCTCTTACGTAGATTTATTAAACAGAGTTTTCTAAACACCTAAATATTAAGATATTAAGAAAGACATTGTCCAATGATTACGATTAATTCTTGGACCGTGTTAACCTTGGACAGGAAATGAGCGTGAAAACCGGAAAGGAGAGTTCAGAAGGAATTAAGATTGGAAGAGGAGAAAGGCAAGGCTGCTGTATGTCACCAAATGTATTTAACATATTATATCTTGATGACTTCATTAGGAAGTGCTTTGACAAAACAAGAGGTGTGAATGCCGGTAGAAGAAGAATTGAATGTATAAGGTTTGCTAATGACATGGCTGTTTTAGCAGAAAAGGAAGCGACAATAAATAAAATGTTAAGAGATTTGAAATCAGTATGCGAGGAATATGGAATGAAGATTAATAAGGAAAAAACTAAGTGTATGGTGATTAGCAGAGGAGGAAAATGAGCAAACATAAAGATAGAGAAAGACAAAATACAACAAGTGGAGTTGTTTAAATATCTTGAAAGCTTGGTAAGTGAAGATATGTCCTACACTCGTGAAATTAGAGCAAGAATTGCTATGGTGAAAGAGACATTTAATGGGAAGAAAAGACTGCTATGTGGCAAAATTAATAAGAATTTAAGAAAAAGGTTGGCCAGATGTTATGTGTGGACCATTGCTTATATGGTGGAGAGACAGGGACACTGAGGAAGGAGGATGAGAAAAGATTAGAAGCATCTGAGATGTGGGTTTGGCGAGCAATGGAAAAATGAGGTGGGTTGATAAAGTAAGGAATGATGAAGTTTTAAGAAGAATAGGGGAAGAGAGAAAATCCTGAAGGTAATAGAAAATAGGAAAAGGAATTAGTTAGATCATTGTTTAAGCAGAGACTGCTTGGTTACAACTGCCATGGAGGGTGTTAAAAAAGAGAAAAAAGTAGAGGGCGTAGAAGAATGAAGTTAGTAGATAACATTAAAATCAGAGGATTTTACGAAGAAACGAAAAGACTAGCATGCGGTAGGACAGCCTGGAGAGCTTTTACCATTTGAGGACCTGCCTTAGGGCAGAATACTGAATAATAAATGATGATAAACCTTTTCGTTAATAAAAAAATATTTATTAAATCGTCAAACACAAGTTCTGGAGCATTGATGGTTGCGCTGTTTGTGTTTGCCCATGTGTTTGTTGCCGAAGTGTTCACAGACATAATGTATTTATTTATTCAAACGTAATCCCTTTTGCTAAGTACCTAACGACCGATCTCATCACAACATAAAATTTGCGTGACCATACATTGCATAAAAAAATTAAATAATGTCAAATATTGATGACCTATATGCATAGTTTAATTGGTGAGTTATTAGCATAGACATGTACTAGGAGGGCTACTATCGTGTATTTGTCAAATATAAACATTGTAGCATGACAGATTATCTACATTATTCTAATTTAATAAATGATCATATATAAAATAAAAATAAAATGACATCAATGAAAACCACTATAAAAATTAGTCAAGGACCACAAAGTAGTGAAATAATAGTTAGGAGAGATAAAATAATCAAAATCAACCATACAATATATATATATATATATATATATATATATATAAATTATAGAAATATGATGATAGGCCAATGTATAAAGTAATTAGACCCAGGTAATATAGGAGTAGGTCAGGAAATGCCCAATATAGACAAACATCCAAAATAAAAGAACAAATATTAGAGAAACAACCATATGTAATAAATTTAAAAGCCCCTAAAAACATGAAACTAAATGAGAAAAGTAAATGCAATAAAATAAGAGTAAATGTGAATTAGGTGTAAGTGAAGGTTCTAGAATAAACGTAAAAATGTACCAGTGCAATTTAATCTTATAATAAAAAGCGAATCCGGGTGATCTAATATAAGTGATATTCTTTTTTTAGCATATAATACCAGATAGAATGACAAAAGGTAAAATAAGAGCAGGCAATAAATAGTGAAGTGATAAAGGGTACATCCCTAAAATAAAGTAAAAACAGCAAGGACTGCATGAAAATTAATTTTAAGAAATATTTTAGTTGATGGAAAAACAGATGTGTTTTGTTTATTTTAACAGTTCATTGAACTCCAGGCTGGAATGTCTGAGATGAAGTATAATTTTTTGTTATAAAATATTTGTTATGTTTTAATAATATTAATTATTAATAAACCTTACTGTAATTTAAATAAGGGTAATTTAGTTAAGATGTCATAAGAATTTTAGGTCAGAGAGGGTATTAGCAAGCTGGAATAATAATAAACATTGTAAATGAACTAACATAAAATCTAGGCCAAATGTTAAATCACAGAAACATTATAATTAATAAATAAAATAAAGGAAATTAATTAAATTGATGAAAATTGTATAATGTAAATCAATTACTATATATTATAACTGTAACAATACATTGTAAAGGTATTGAAAAATGTATAAGATATTATTAGAAAAAATGCAAGTATTATACACTGGAATATTAGAGGAAAGCCTAAATTAAAGATAATATGTAAATTAATTAACCCAAATCATAAAATTACAAAGAATTAAATGAAAATAACCATTTTATTTCAATTAGTGATCTTGCTCAATGATAACTAGAACATAATAGAAATTGTAAACCATTTGAGGTGACAGGAAGTACAGTTAAGGCCTACATTCTAATATACTGTAAATTTGACTTTTCGAGTTAAAAATACTATAAAGTATATCATGTTTGGTATTAAATAACGCAGAATTAACTAAGGAAAGTAATTATGTAATTAGTATTTAATAAAATTAAATAATAGTCAAAATGTAATTAATCATATAATGTAAAAGTCAATTATTTAGGCGGAATGCCATCTGTTTAAAACTATGTAGATTTAAGATTAATTCAGCCAGAACTGATTGTATAGAGGAAGAAGGAGTTAGTTGATTGTTACCCGTTGAGACGTACACTTCAAAACGAGCTCACGCAAATGAATCTATTTTAAAAAGAGAGAAGATAATTTTTGAATATAACCAAACCTATAAAAATTAAAACAGAAAAGTGTAAAAATACGATTAATGAATACTGAGTTAACATAGAATAAACCAAATTAAGTGATTTATGAAGATTTGAAGTCGTAATCCAGATAATAGAACTATATAAACGTGGATACAAAATTTTATCGACACAGAATTGGACATTGTAAAACCTACCAGCCATTGGAACAAAAACACATTGAAAACACTGATTGCAGCGCCGAACAACTGACCACTACTCCTGAATAATTCCATGGTGATGAAGAGTAATTAACCACTACTACTTGGAAGAGGAATACACCAATAACCAACTTTTATTTGGAAAAATTCTGCAGTGAAGGCGTCTCGTATACATTCAGGACAGGGGCGGCCATTTTGGACTAGTCCTATAGTCCTTAGCGAGGACGGCAGAGCATCATACAACGTGTGGGTTCGAGCAATTTAATTTGCTAACATTTATATTTAAAATAATTTTACTATTTTTTTATAATTAAGAAGTTTTTCTGTAAACATTATACTTTTCAGCTTTGCCTTACTCTGACTATTATAAAATAACAGCTAAAAGAACCTGCAATTTAACATTAATATTTTATATACTGAGTTTATTAGCCCTGAGATCGAGTTTGTAATTGTCGATTAACTAATCGATTCAAAGTCGATTAGTGTCTCTAATGTTAATAAATTATTTAAATATTATAATTTTGAGTTTCACTTATTGATAAAAAGATAGATAGAAGAATTCCAGATAATATTTTACACCTGGACTCCGATAAAAGTAGAAATTAACATCACTGAAGGAGTAACATCACAGATTAACGAAGGACCGCTAATCGATTATGTTATGAGATAATATAATTAACGCGGAAAAAACAATCCTGATTATTCTAAACTATTAAATTGCTTAAATTAATAATTAAAAGAAATAAAATTACATAAATACATCAAAAATAATTAAATAATTAATTAAATAAATAAATAAATAAAATTTTTTTATTACAATTTTTCTTGTAACTCAGAAAATACAAAAAATTACATTACGTTACAAAATTGGCGAACCCAACAGTGGGGCTAAAGATAAATACTGAGGAGGAAAATTTTGATTTAATTAAATAAATAATCTACATTAATCGAAACTCGAAAATTTGTATTGTTACAAGATGCTATATACATTTCATATGGTTTAAAATTTGCTGCAGTCTCCTCTTAATGGCTTTTTATAATCTGAAAAATTTATACAAACATAAGTAATTTATATAAGAATTACGGCAAACCAACGCTGGCAAGGAAGTGTTTTAACGCCTACATTTTTCAGAACCTACTTACATAACCTGCAAGAAAATCACAGACTGACGCATCGTAATGAATACGAATGGCTCAATATGAGTTTTTAACTACTTTGATATTTCCCTATTAAAAATATACTATGGGGGAAATAAATTGAAATTTACGAACTACATCATTAGTGTATAACTTAAACTTAAATCTCTCAAAACAAGAAAGCAACTTCGTTAAAGCTCATTCCCGATGTACCAACGTTATAAGTACACTTCTACCTCGTACAGCCTCCACTTAATTTTCTTATTACTATTGACATTTAAATCCCTGTTAATCGCGGATTGTCTTCTGAATATTACTAAAACCTATAAAATAAAAATTAACAGCATAACACAACAAAAATAACAGCATTTTAAAACATATTAAATTCACATAAAACGTATACAAATTTACAATATAATTATTTAAATTACCTGAGACAAACGAATCAAAACGGCACTACTAATACGAAAAAAGAATAAAGGTCTTGCCACATATTACAAAAGTCTAGTTTGGACAAGAATTGCAAGTGATAATCGAACGACAGAACAGATATTTTAAATATCGGTATGGAGAACCATACATGACTTCAGTGTTCTAAGATTTATATTTAAAACCTTTTTTAAATGAAATATTTCCATAGAAACTACTTCTTTCTTCAGCCTTAACCACAGTACTGTGGTCACTAACGTATACCACCTCACGTTAGCGCACTCGATTTTCACTGACATATAAATAAAAATTATCCCCTCCTCTTTCAACTATAATTTCCATTTATAGAAAAATACCCGCACCCCCTTCAACTAGCCTCTCCATTTATAGAATTTCATCTACGTTTATACAGTGGATTATTTTGATCTTATTTTCAGGATACTTTATCAAAATTAAGTACTTTACTCTTGTTAAAACATAAAACGTTTCAGGTAAACTACCCCTTTGCCTTAACCGATCTTTACCAAAATCAATAATCCTTGAGTCCTCTACAATTCAGGGATGTATTATGCCAAAATATTTGAATTTGCGAGTGTTATCGTTTGCCATAGAAAAAATTCTACACACAGACACACACACAGACACTTTTCGAAAAATGACTTTTCTTCATGTTTTGAGTGTAGTACAATCAGAATCAGCCCTTATCTCGATCAATATTTTTTTCGCCATCACCATACTTCCAATTCCTTATGGAACATGGAAGTAAAAATCTGTGATGTTATATAACGATGATTATAACGATTAATCTATAGCCTGTAGCAGATTACAATCGATGATAAAAAGAAAGCTATGTTCACTGCACTTTATCATTATCTATTCACATACGCACAATTATAATCATTAAACAAATAAATCCCTTGTCAATAGTAGAGTAGAAACTGTAGCGGTCACAGGACAGTACATGATATGTAAAACTAGGTTAATAGACCTAGAGGAAGCGAAAAGTGTGCTGAGGCTTAACAGAGTGACAGGATTTGCAATTAACACATATTAACGTAATAACAAGATTTATTGTCTTATGTTGATGACACAATTAAATATTCAAAAATCATTTGAATATCTCATTATTAACTAACATTGTAATATTGATAAACTATATGGGGCTGATTTAAAAGAAATTAAAACAGACATAACAGAATGCCCCTTCAACTCAATATTTAAGTTTTACATCATTCTTTAAAAGTAATCATTGATTCATAGTATTTAGACGTGCACATAAAAGATATATAGCATATATATATAGTACTGCTGTAAAAATGAACAACAATACATAAGAATTAAATAATAATTTCAGAAAAATCAGAAGTATAAATTTAGTAATATTTTGAACATAAAATAGAATTATAAACAAAAACTGATTAGTTATTCATGACAAACATAGAGGTAAACTCAAGTATTGGAACTGTATGATACAGAACAGCATGAAGAAAATATATGTTGACAATTATTATAATAAAATTAAAATAAACATTAAAATAAAACTAAAGGGTAATAAGGTTATAATATAATAGATACAAATTAGAATGAAAAATGTAAAAATCAGATAAATGTATTTAATAATAATTAGTAAAATTATATATGTTTTTAAGAGTAATATGATGAAAATATGTAACAAATTTAGTGAGGTATCAATATGGCAAATGTAAATTGTTATAATTGAATTGTGTTGGAATGTAAGAAAATCTGTTTAGTCTAAATTTTTATTTAATAGAATACACTTCAAAGAGAAAGATCCTGTAAAGAAGTTTAATTTTGTATTTAATAGAACACACATCAGACAGGAAGATTCTGTAAATAAGTCTAATTCAATTTTTCATCTTATACACATTTCTGTGAGAGCTAAAGTAACTCAATTAGTATAAATAATAAAAAGAAAAGAATTAATATTGTAATCTATCTTGGATCAAAAAGCCAAAGAAAAATAATTCACTTTGAATTTGTAACGAAGTGTATAAAATATTGGAAGTAAAAGAAGTTTAATAAAGAATAATAATAACAGAAGATTTTACTAGTAAACATTGGAAATAATTTTATAAATAAAATAATCCTATTAAGAGCGACATCTATGCTGGTGACAGGAACTACAAGAGTACAAGCCTTGAACCAGTTGTAGTTTTGAAAAGCTGAGATTTGAACGATTCGCATGTCCACGGTATATTATCTTAATATAATTTCTTCAAATTTTGTTAACAAGAGTTATTTGGTACTTACTAAAGAAAGTAATTAATCATTCCCCATACTAAATAATGTAAATCGAAAGATTAGTTGTCTACCCTGAGATAGAGTTTTTCATGATCATATGTTAACATAAACAACACTTAAAAAATTATTCAAATACTAAAATAATATAGACAACGTGTACTGATCGCCCAAATAAAGGGGCAATTACTATAGCAGACAGAAACAAATATAACCAAAAGAAAAATAACAGTACATTAAATTCAATCCGTTTACAATGCTCTTCCCAACTGCTTGATGTAATTACTAAATTATCGACGTACACCGTAGTAAATTCTAAAATCTCGTTGCCCAATACTGCGTCAAGACATTTGATATATATAGCCACACTATTGACCACCCCAAAAGGTAGTCGCTTGAATTGGTAATTTCTACCGTTTACTATGAAACTCATATATTTCCTGCTTTCTAGATGCAATTCTACATGCCTATATCCAGATACAGCATCCCAAATACTAAAAACCTGTACGTTATTAAAACGTTTTAAAATTTCTCCTATGTTCTCGGGCGACGTCTTATCAGCAATTATCATCTGATTAATTTGACGTGCATCCAAACCCAATCTTAAGGATTTATCCTTCTTGGGAATTACTACTAACGGGCTAGTGTGTTCTGACTGACTTATTTCAATTATATATTCACTAAGCATTTTTTCGATTTCTTCTTGTACTTGCTCTCTTAATTTGTAGGGTATTGGATATGACCTTTTGTTGAATGTCACATTCTCTCTTATGGGTAACTTTACACTGGACTTCTATTATCTTGCCAGGTTTATTTGAAAATACTTTATAATGTTGCGAATAAATTTTCATTAATTGATTTATTTGTTCTTTGGTTGGTTGACTGTTGTGACTACAGAATTGTTTGATCCATTGCATTTTCTCCTCCCACACTGGGTCTTTTACAGTTAATGTCTGTGTTGACTTTCTATTGATTGAACTATCCTCACATGGGTATTCAAATCTATCCCTTAATTTGGTTGAATTGACCATTTTCATTACCCCTTAATTTCTATTAATAATTTTGATAGGTACCTTTTGCTTATCGTAGGTAAATACCACCTGATTTGTTTCTAAATCTATAATTGTTTCATAATTCCGCAGGTTATCGCATCCAACTAGTATTTCTGTTTATATATTTTGGTATACTACAAATATTAATGGTGTCACCCTTCCATTGAACTGGACATTCATCATTATTTGTTTGCGAGCAGTTCGGTTGGCTCGTCCTGTTACACCCACTATAGTGATTTTGCTCACGGGTAATTCATATATTCTATTTGCCCTTCCTTCGGATGAGTGATTCTCTTTTCCATTTCCTTTAACTCGTGGTATTTGGTCTTATTCATCAACGATATTTCTGCACCGGTATCAATAATAAAATTTTGATTGGTCTCACCATATTGACCTGTAATAGATACTACATCACTTTCGGTTACATTTTTATTACTCCTCTCATTGTCCATGAAATCTTGGCCTAAACTGGTTATCCAATACAGTGATCGGTTATCTGACTGTGGTTGACCACTGCGCTCACTCACAGCCTTCTTTAGTTTCCCTGATTTTCATTTGAAGTTGCTCTCTCCTCTCTCCTTCCTTCATGGTGATTACCTTCTGAGTGTAAAGGGGAACCATGTTGGTCCCTATGCCTTAGCTGTTCATAGTCGTTGTTTCTCTCACTTTGTCTCTCCTCACTGCGAGAACGTTCACTTCGATCATTCTCACTTGGGTAACGACTATTATTAACTCGGGAATCATAGTTTCGGCGTAAAAAATTTGCTTGATAAGTATTTGAAGCTCGGTTGCCCCTATAATTATTATTGTTATTATTATTATTATTATTACTATATCTTCGGTAATTCCGGTTATCGTCTCTGCCGTAGTTTCTTCAACCTTCCCTATCTTGGTATCTTGGAACATTTCTTTGGTCGTTCCTTTCCACTATTTTGTTCCTACTATGGTTTTGTTCTTCCGGATGTCGGTTAGTGTGGCTGTCTCTTCTTATATTCCCTTGTCTACCACTGCTGTCATAAGCCATTTTTCTCTCATAATCAGTGAGTAATAACGTCATCGGTTCTATAGTGTGCGCCTGACGGGCGAATTGTGCTAAACTCACCGTTTCAGGAAAATGGTGACTCAAAGCTTCTACAACATATCTGTCATCCATGGGTGGATCTAAATATCTTGCCCTGCAAACATGTGCCAATTTTGCTATGTCAAGTTCTGGTTGCAATTGTGGCCTGCTTCTAGGTTTCTTGACAAGCTTAGCTTTATAAACAGACAATATTGATGACTGCATCTGAATGGCTGAATGAGTAAATAGATGATTTGTTGATTTTGGTGATCTAATTACAGACATTTGTGACACGTTGTTCTGCACTGAGTCATTAAAAATGTTCAGGCCGTCAGCTACAGCATTTGTCTGTCTTAGAAAAGCAGTCCGTTTCTTAGGATGTGGAGCAAATATGGGAATGAATTTAGTCTGTAGTGGTTGGTTATTGCTGATGAAGCGAGGTACATTAGGAATGAATGGTGGAGGATTGTGAGGTCTATTTACAAGCACTTCTTTCTTCTCTTCACCACTTGATATACGTGCGTTCCCAGTATTGTTGAAGTAAGCCTGGTGAGTCTGTGATGGAGTACACATGCTCAGTTGTTGACTCTTCATGCTATAGTCAGTTTCGTTTACTAGTTCTTGCCTTATGTTTCTGTTGTATTCAATTTTCTTACGTAAATCAGGAGGTGTTGATGATTGATTGTCGAATCCTGTAATCTCACTTGAAGCACTTAGTTTTGGTATAGCATAACGAATGTGAGATTCTATGCCAAAAGGAAAACCACATAAGTAAGGGAATTTTACATTCAGGTCTTCTATCAGTTGGTTGAGCACTAAATGCTGATCAAACTGCCGATAAAATATTGGACGACAGGCTCTCACACAGATGAAGGGATATGTCAGGTGAGTCATAAAGCCACCTCCAAATGATATAGTTGCATAAACCATACCATCTTCACTATCTGGTAGACGGTAGCCATACATATTTTTCCAATGCCTTCTCAAGTGTTTGTAACTTTTAAACACTGAGGTCTCTGGAATTCTGCCAGTCACTAATGTAACTCTTCCTCTTTTTAAGCTTGGAAGCACATGTATCCAGTGGGGTGAACTTGACAAATCCCAGACAAAGTCACTGGACAATGGTTTAGAACTCACTGGGTGCTCAAAGTCCTCCAAAGGAACATGTGGTAACCGAAGCCGCACTGCCCAAACTATGATGTAACATTTCCTTTTCATTAATGACAATATCAAGTCTAACAGCACTGACAGGAGAAGTCACCATTAAAAATTCTCTCCCCTGGATTAGGTATTTATCCACTTGATTCCAGTTTGGAGCCAGACGAGCATAGATTGTATAACGTAAACAGCCCTCGTACACATCATTTGTAACTGGCATGGGATCATCAGGCTCTATGTCTTCTTGTTTCAAATAGTCTTGCAGTTTTCCAGTTTTATAAAAATCAAAACTAATAATAATATATATTTACCTTACTGCATCCAAAACAGGAGAAGCTATTACTTCTGGCAATGAGTATATTAAATGTCTGCTTGGATTTCGTTGTCCATGACGTGTCCGTTACTTAACTAAATATCACTATAATATTGACGACTCGGAACACAAAGTTTTTTATAAGTAAAAACGTAAAGTTTTACCTTACAGCCTAAACCGGCTTTCACCTATAGAAGGCTTCATCAGAGGCTGTCGTTAGTAGCGCTGCTCGTCTGCATCTGAACATTTGCCAATGAAAATCAGTATTCGGCAATCTTTCTTCATTCTTGTTATTTGCATATATAGTTGCTACAATACAACATATGTTTTGGAATTTTTCCAAAAACAACTAAATTAAATTCTTCATTCAAATTATTAGTCATACTGTGTTTGTAACTTTCCTCCTTGCACTTAAATATCTGTGTGCTTTATTTAATATTATTTACTTTTTTTTATACAAGTCAAGAGCGCCAACGAATTTGAATTTAAGCTACAGATTGATAAGGTACTTACCAGATTGGGGGAACATGGAATTACACTCAAATTACACAAATCAATATTCATAGCCAGCAAAATTAAATTTTTAGGGTTTATAGTATCGAATACAGGCATATCTGCGGATCCTGATAAAATACAATCAATACAGAATTTCCCATATCCAAAAAATGTAAAACAATTACAAAGTTTCTTAGGTCTCTGTAATTATTATAGAAACTTCCGAAGTAATTATTCAAACTTAACACATCATTATCAGCATTTAATTTGTAAGAAGAATAAATGGAATTGGACTGAAAAAGATGAGGAAGTCTTCAATGAAGTGAAACATAAGTTTTTACAGTGTGTCATGTTAAGTCACCCAGATTTTAGTAAGGTTTTTTTATTTAAATTGTGATGCTAGTGGAGTAAGTTTGGGATCGGTACTATATCAAGAAAATGAAAAGGGAGAACCAAAGGTGATAGCTTTTGCAAGCAAGACACTCACTAAAGCAGAATTTAATTATACCATAACTGAAAAAAAAAACATTAAGTGTGGTTTTTGAGACAAAATTCCGGACATACTTATTAAAAGTGATGTAGTAGTACCAACCGATCATCAAGCAATAACATTTTTTAAAAACTGTAAGATGTCCCATGGATAAGAATATCGTATAAAATGGGAGTACCTACCGGGCAGTAAAAATATAGTAGATGATATATTATCCAGAGAAGGGTGTCAAGAAGAAATAATTGCTAAAGAAGCACATAAAATATTAGCATGCTTTAGGAACAAAGAAGAATTAAAACTAATTGTAGAAGAAATAAAGAAATTACAGCCAACGGATATTAGAATACAGAAGTAGAGGAAAAGGATTGAAACTACCACCAACACTACATCACATATATGATTCATGAAGGAGTAATGTTTAAGAACACCGACAAAAGAAGTATTGATTGGAAAATATTAGTGCCAGATAAGATATGTCATAAATTAATTGTTGATTATCATGAGAGATATGGACACCAAGGACAGAAGAAAGTAATATCAGCACTCAAGGAACACTTTTACATAAATAAATTAGAAAAGAAGGTAATTCGATCCATAGAAACGTGTGATATTTGTCAATAAGTCAAATTAGCCAATGTCAGATATGAGGGAAGGTGGATAAACAATCAAGCATTGAGAGCGTTAGAACAAGCTTTTATTGAAATCTGTGGACCATTCCCAACTAGTGGTAGGGGACGTAGTAAGTATATACTAATTATGTTAGACAGTTTCACTAGGCTTACAAAATTATATCCTATCACCAAGGCTAATACAAAGACTATAGTAAAAATAATTAAAGAAAAGTATATAAAGGAGGTAGGGTTGCCTTGTAGTATCATAACAGATCATGGAACACAATTTAAAGGTGTCAAATGGCAGAATGCGACGAGAGCAATAAAAATTAGGACATATAAAACATCTGTATACCATCCAAATAGTAACCCGGCCGAAAGAATGCTCAAAGAAGTAGGTCGTTTATTTCGCACATACTGCCATGATCAACATCATAATTGGAGTGAATATGCTAGTAAAGCGGAAGAGTTTATAAATTTAGCAAATCATGACAGTACCGGGATGACGCCATTTGAGGCAATGCATAAAAAACGCCCACCCAGAATTATCGAAAGTTTAGTCGACTTTACGTGGTTCACTCAACCACAGAAGGACATCCAAGTTATTATGGAAAGTCGGTTGAAAGTGAAGGCAGAGGAAAGAGCCAGACGACAATACAAGAAGCGGTATAAGCAAGTTAACTATCAAATAGGAGAATTTAGTACTTGTTCGTAACAGACAACTTCCCAGCAGTAAGGAGAAGTTGATGAAAAAATTATGCTAATGTTATGTAGGCCCATATATAATTGACACGATGAACAATAACAATACCGTAGTAATCAAATACCAGGATGGAAAAACTAAAGGGACGTACAATATTAATCAGCTTCGCCCTTATAAATCAGATAATAACTAAAAGAGTGTTAGTTCTAAAATAAACAACAAATGGACTTTATAAACAGGATCGGGAAGGTGAAAATAGAAGAAATAAAAAACAAATATATTCATGTTTTTAAGTTTTTTAGCCATGAAATTAGGCACACTTGTTAAATCATATTTGTTATGTAAAACCAGTTGGTTTAACTAATGTTATTTTAATCAATGAATGAGTGTATAAGATACTCTGATTCGTCGTAACGCTAAACCATATTTGTTATGTTCATGAAAAACCAGTTTGTGTAAACAACTTTGTTATAAATAATTAGTGAATTAATCAGCTATTTTCAATGTTAATGTTAGACCATGGTCGTGATAAGAAGTTAATTATTTCAAAATCTCTTATCAATTTATGTCAGAGATTATGAAATAAGGGCAGGTATTATGTACTGCTGTAAAAATGAACAACAGTACATAAGAATAAAATAATAATTTCAGAAAAATCAAAAGTATAAATTTAGTAATATTTTGAACATATGGTAGAATTATAAACAAAAACTGATTAGTTATTCATGACAAACATAGAGGTAAACTCAAGTATTGGAACTGTATGATACAGAACAGCATGAAGAAAATATATGTTGACAATTATTATAATAAAATTAAAATAAACATTAAAATAAAACTAAAGGGTAACAAGATTATAATATAATAGATACAAATTAGAATGAAAAATGTAAAAATCTGATAAATATATTTAATAATAATTAGTAAAATTATATATGTTTTTAAGAGTAATATGATGAAAATATGTGACAAATTTAGTGAGGTATCAATATGGCAAATGTAAATTGTTATAATTGAATTGTGTTGGAATGTAAGACAATTTTTTTAGTCTAAATTTTTATTTAATAGAATACACTTCAAAGAGAAAGATCCTGTAAAAAGTTTAATTTTATATTTAAGAGAACACTCATTAGACAGGAAGATTATGAAAATAAATCTAATTCAATTTTTCATCTTATACACATCTCTGTGAGAGTTAAAGTAACTCAATTAGTATAAATAATAAAAATAAAAGCATTAATATTGTAATCTATCTTGGATCAATAAGCCAAAGAAAAATAATTTACTTTGAATTTGTAACGAAGTGTATAAAATATTGGAATTAAAAGAAGTTTAATAAAGAATAAAAATAACAGAAGATTTTACTAGTAAACATTGGAAATAATTTTATAAACAAAATAATCCTATTAAGAGCGACATCTATGCTGGTGACAAATTGTAAAGGAACTACAAGAGTACAAGACTTGAACCTGTTGCAGTTTTGAAAAGCTGAGAATTGAACGATTCGCATGTCCATGGTATATTATCTTAATATAATTTTTTCAAATTTTGTTAACAAGAGTTATTTGGTACTGACTAAAGAAAGTAATTAATCATTCCCCATGCTAAATAATAAAAATCGAAAGATTAGTTGTCTACCCTGAGGTAGAGTTTTTCATGATGATGATCATAAACAACACTTAAAAAATTATTCAAATACTAAAATAATATAGACAACGCGTACTGATCGCCCAAATAAAGGGGCAATTACTATAGCAGACAGAAACAAATATAACATAAAAGAAAAATAACAGTACAATATATATTCGAACACTTTTTGCTACAGTCCGTTTCTTGATGTGTATAATATATTTAATATTTATAATGAAATTACCTCAAGGGAAAAAAATATCTTGAGGCAATTTCATTATAAATATTAAATATTATATATATATATATATATACTTTAATATTTATACTAAATTTACCTCAAGACGTTTTTTCTATTTGGAACATGTTTCGAGAGTTCCTGTTCTCTCGTCTTCAGCCTTCGCCATCTTGTTTCTGGTGAAGATGGCGAAGGCTGAAGATGAGAGAACAGGAACTCTCGAAACATGTTCCAAATAGAAAAAACATCTTGAGGTAAATTTAGTATAAATATTAAAGTATTATATACATCAAGAAACGGACTGTAGCAGAAAGTGATTGAAATATATATATATATATTGTCACCGGACAAAAGGCTTGCCGCATGACAAATGGCGCCAATCGCACACTCTAGTGATTTTGGTGGCCCTAAAAAGGACCGGGTGGGGAGAAAGCTGGTGTTGGTCGTGCCGCGCTATGTTCGGCGGCTGCGCCCGCTGATCGTGGCATACTGCAGTCCTCCTCTTCTTTCGGCATCGGTTGTCCAGCGACGTCCTATCGCTGGCGCGGAACTGGAGGGCGAAGACGCAAGAACGGCGGCGGTTCTATTCTTCGGCCGTTCCTTCCGGCTGAATCCGCGCCGATATCGTCCGAGAGAGGAGAGGAGATGAAGTACGTCCGATGGCGTGGCGATGAAGAGTGCGCAAAATTTTCTGCCGGCCCGGGTTTTATTAACTAACCGGGATCGCTGATTGGCTCGCTCCGAGTGCTTATGCCGGATTGACTCGCCTCGTATTCTTCAGGTGTCACGCGCCGTGTCGCTGGTACCGGACAGCAGACGTAATGAATAGCTGTTGCCACAACTCCCCCGGGTCTTGAATGCTCTCCGGTAGCCAGCCTACTGCTCTTCTCCGAATCTTGTTGAGGTGTTTGTTGGGCGCCATGTTGTTGGTGTGCCGGCTGGTAGCTCACTGGCGTGGCTGGATCTTGCATCCGCAAGATGATCGTCGCCCCACGTTGGGCGCCACTTGTCATCGGACAAAAGGCTTGCCGCATGACAAATGGCGTCAATCGTACACTCTAGTGTTTTTGGTGGCTCTAAAAAGGACCTGGTGGCGAGAACGCTGATGTTGGTAGTGCCGCGCTGAGATGTTCGGTGGCTGCGCCCGCTGTTCGTGGCGTACTGAAGTCCTCCTCTTCTTTCGGCATCGGGTGTAGAGTCGGTTGCCGGCCCAGCGACGTCCTATCGCTGGCGCGGAACTGGAGGGCGAAGACGTAAGAACGCCGGTTCTATTCTTCGGCCGTTCCTTCCGGCTGACTCCACGCCGATGTCATCCGAGATCAGCAGCCGCCGAGACGTGACCAACTACGTGTTTGGAGAGAGTCAATCAGCGATCCCGGTTAGTGCATAAAACCCGGGCCGGCAGAAAATTTTGGACACACTTCATCGCCCGGCAACCGACTCTACACCCGATGCCGAAAGAAGAGGAGGACTGCAGTACGCCACGAACAGCGGGCGCAGCCGCCGAACATCTCAGCGCGGCACTACCAACATCAGCGTTCTCGCCACCAGGTCCTTTTTAGGGCCACTAAAAACACTAGAGTGTACGATTGGCACCATTTGTCATGCGGCAAGCCTTTTGTCCGGTGACAATGTGTGTGTGTGTGTGTGTGTGTGTGTGTGTGTGTGTGTGTGTGTGTGTGTGTGTGTGTGTGTGTGTGTGTGTGTGTGTGTGTGTGTGTGTGTGTGTGTGTGTGTGTGTGTGTGTGTGTGTGTGTGTGGACTGGCATACCCCATGAGGGAGAATAACGCGAACATTAACCCAATAGAACTGACGGAGCACACGAAAGTTAACCCAACCCCTTAATTTAAAAAAAAACTCTAATAACCTTTCACGAATAATTATGATAAATAATAATAAGAATAAAGATAATCTGACCCTAAATAGCTTAAGCAAGGCAACCATAATTTATTAGAACAGTATAACCACCCCCTCATGATGTATGTTAGGCAAGTTACAATGGAACCAGTTACAACTTTTACAGACTTGAGTACTTATGACTTCGTGATATTTTCAGTTCTTAAAAGTTTGTTACACAGACTAAGTTAGCAGATATTTAGTGTCGAAAATAAGGTTAGCCAGTTTATGAAGTTGATGTAGTTAGAAGAGGCATAAATGAAAAGCTCCCACCTGTGAGCATGAAGCGGCGAACTCAAGCTGACACATGACGACCTGTATACGTGAAGAGGCTCCGAAATTGACCATGTGCTATGGTGAATGATACTGGATGTCGTTCCTGGTGTTTCTGGGTCTCTCTAGGTGTATTTCTTGGGATTTCCATGCATCTCCCGGTCTGACGGCTTCGGGGAGCGCTTTAGTGTAGAACAGCTCTGCTGGCGGTCATAGGTGTTAGCATGACCACCGATCTTCCCCTTTTTTCCTGACGATGCAGGGACCCTGAACGTGCTGATGAATCTACCGACGCATTACAGATAACAGACACACATGACCTAGGCCGTCAGACCAAGGAACGTTCTGGTTGAAGACTTTCAGAGAAATGAGAGCGAGACAATTGTGTGTAGGTCGTACCTGCCCGCATAAAACAAAACCTGTCCCAGTTTGTCAAAAAGCATTTGGTTAACCTCACTATACACCGGGCCACCTTTTGAGCAGACTAAAGCGGAAGTGAGAGAGTAGGCCAGGGGAAGGTGCTGGTGAAAGGGGCAGCGCCTACGGTCTTGCCAGATAGTAGGAAAGGGCAGGGGGCGCACGCCTGTCAGCACGAGTTATGGCAATGTTGTCGCCAAGGCGGAGCTGCCGCACTTACTTACAGTGAGCACGTTGACAGCTGTGCTGTATTGTAGTGCTAGAGCACAACTTTGAATCGCGCTCCGGTTCATTTGGCAACCAATGGGAGTGTGACGAGGCGACGACATCACTTCCGCTTTAGTCTGTTCAAAAGGTGGCCCGGAGTATAGCAACATTGAAAACCAAAAACACAGCGAACAGCCGACCACCAGACTGGTCACGAAATCGCGTCGCCGTAGCTTCGACGATAGCACTGGCAGGCACTGCTGCCAACCGTGTTGGTAGCCCTGAACCACTCTACACGCGCCGGGAAAATTCAAAGTCCCGGCACAAAATATTAAAACTGCTTGGTAAATCAGGATATTGAAAAATATCCAACGATAAAACAATTGGTATATAAATATCAAAACGCCATCAATAATTATTAATTGATGTGTCAGACACATGTTTCGGAACGTTAGCGATTGCAGCATTTGTGGGAGTCTGGTTTTTTACACAATGTAATGATTTATTCATACGTAATCTAGTTTTGCTGAATATTTAACGACCTTGTCACAACATAAAACTTGCATGAACAGTAATACAGACACAATGCATAAAAAATGTTTAATGGGCGCTGGTAATACGAAGTAATATTGCCGAGTTGTATTTATATACATTTACTACGGTGAATATTACTTTACCAGATGAAACCATCTGAAATATGTCTTATATTGTTGTAAACAACTCCAATAATATCAATTTAATATCGTTCAACTGTAGATGAAGTGAAGTTATTGCGATAATTACAAGTTGCAAGGTGCAAGTTGTGACAATTACAACGCGTCTGCTGAAGGTAACTTTTAGATTTAATTTATCAGAATCATTGAACCGATATCCTCCATAAAGTGAGCAATATCCGATTTATACTGATAGCTTGAAGGAAGCTTAAATATTTATTACCGAAAATATAGGTTATTAACTACACTGAACGACCTAAATGTAAGCCACTTAAACCACCTTTTTTTGAATTTATTATCAAAAGTGTACTACGTTGGTAGTGAATTTATCCTATGAATTCTCAATTCATTACATTTCATTACAGATGAGAGCTGAATTAACAGTCTTTTCTTCCCATTAAATGTCTCTTTCGCTATAGCAATTCTTGCTCTAATTTCAGGAGTCCAGGACATATCTTCACTTATCAGCTTCCAAGATATTTAAACAACTCAACCTGTTGTATTTTGTCTTGCCATATCTTTATGTTTGTCCCTTTTCCTCTTCTGCTAATCACCATAAACTTAGTTTTTTCCTTATTAATCCTCATTCCATATGCTTCGCATACTAAATTCAAATTTCTTATAATTTCATTCATTGTCTCTTCCTTTTCAGCTAAAACAGCCATGCCATCAGTAAACCTTATATATTCAATTCGTCTTCCACTGACATTCACACCTCTTGTTTTGTCAAAGCACTTCCTAATCAAGTCATCAAGATAAATGTTAAATAAAGTTGGTGACATACAGCAGCCTTGCCTTTCTCCTCTTTCTATCTTAATTCGTTCTAAACTCTCCTTTCCGATTTGCACACTCACTTTCTGTCCAAGGTACAGATTACGAATTAGAAGCAGCAGATGTAAATAGACGTAAAACATTCTGTGTTTGTAGGCCCTGATCGGTCTTCAAATTCTCCGCCAAACGTTTCGCCTACGGCCATAGTGGGCACTATCTTCAGCGGCATAAACGGACAAGTAATTAAGAATCCGTACAGCAGTGAGCAAACAATGAATGAATTAGGCCCTTTTTTCACTATAGGAGATAATAGCAAAGTATAGTTACAAGTATATTTGTAATGTACAACGTAACTATCTAATAGCCTACCAGCTAGGTCGTGCGATTTCTGTTTTCGTTACGTTAAGTCCTTTTTGTTGCACAATAAATTTGGTGTGAGAAGAGAGGAGAAAGATTTTGTGGGATGGAATAAATGTTAATAAAACGTTGGTTTATAAAAAAAAACAAATTCTTTAAAAATTAAAAAGAAAAGTATTTTGCCTTTTAAGAGAAGCTGTTTTACACGTATTTGTGATAGCATACACCTTATAAATCACACATACGTAATATGCAAACAAGTAAATAAACATAGATATGAACATGTAGATAACAAACATAAAACGCATATATAAAAACAATTATACAATTGAAATATTGTTTAAAAAATCAATTATAAACTTTTTTGAATTACTTTGTGTCTGACATTACAATATACAATTCAAGTAATTATTTCCAATACCGCAAATCTGGTATCAAATATAATTTATTATAAAAATTAAAAGTTTATTTGTCGTATCTTAATCAAAAATAATATTTACTTTATTGTAATAAATATTATTATGCCCCTTTTTTCTAGCTAGAAAAAATTGCTCTAAAACGGTAATTACAATTACATGCTTAAATTATATTAATTATCAAAAT
Organism: Magicicada septendecula; assembly: GCA_034769895.1. Lineage (NCBI taxonomy): Eukaryota > Metazoa > Arthropoda > Insecta > Hemiptera > Cicadidae > Magicicada > Magicicada septendecula. The sequence continues at coordinate 307,222,288 of CM068373.1, read as the reverse complement.
TTTTGTAATTGCACTATGTACATGGCGTGTGTGTTGTTCCTGTATGATAACGATGATGATATTCCTGGTGTCGGAGTCTGATGTCGGTTGTCCATTAAACAAAGTGCCCACGTCTTAGAATGATTGGCGTGTCCTATTTTGCTGAGCAATCGGACATAGTGTCCCCGTGAACAATTATTAGCAGCATCTGTCCTTGTTCAGAATCGTATGGGGTTACATACTAAAGGCACGCCGACAGGTTGCTGATTGTCTACGACCATCTTAAACGTGTCGGTTTTCACATGTCACTTTTTTCGTATTTTCTAACTTATAATTAATTAATGTTCATGTGCAAACTAATAGAATCATGAGATTCTTGATATTTTTGTCTTTATTTAGATATTAATTAATTGATCTTTACATATTAATTAACTGAGTGATTAATTAATTAATTTGTTTATAGTTTTGTTATACGTTTACCCTTTACCTTCAAACTGTATCTACAGAGGTAGAGAAAGAAATGGGGATACAAAAGAAAGATTAAAAATGAAGAACATTAGAAACTGGATAGCGAAGACTATACTGACAGAACGGACTGTAAGAGAGCAATGGAAATTTCCAGGGACCAGACAGCAGAAAGCACTAAGAAGAAGAAGTGACTGTATAAAAGACAAATGTAGAAAAAAATGAATATCCTTCTTCTCGTTCAAAAGTTATAACCGATATTTACTTTTAATTAGGAATAGTTGTACATCCGTCTGTGTGTAGGCCTACGTGTATGGTATAGGAGAAACATGTAATTACGTATATTAGTGAATACAACTTTTTGATTCCTATTTCAGCATTTGTTAATTATCTTAAAAAACGAGAATGATTTTTCTCCACGTTACAATCAAAACATTTCTCACCTACTTTGATGTTGCACGAATTATTTAAATACCTCTTACTAGTTCATCTTCTTCTTCTTCTCCTCTTCCTCCTCCTCTTTATCCTTCTTCTTCTTCATTACGTCCTCCTTATTTTTTGTCTTCTCGTTCTCCTTCTTTTTCATCGCCTTCTTTATCAAAAGAACACCAACACCAACACCATCAAGACGCCACGTCGACGATGACCGCCATCACCATCATGTCACCACCACCACCACCACCACCATCATCATAATCGTCATCGTCTTGTTATTCTTGTTGTTGTTATAGTTCTTCTTCTTCTCTCCCCTCTTACTCCTCCTCCTCCTCCTCCTCCTACGTCATAACGCCTAACGCACATTATCATCATCATTATCATCTTGTTCTTCTTTTAGTTGTTCTTCTTCATCCTACTCTATCTAGGATTAAGTGGTGTCACCTGTTTCGGTCAGAAAGTCCAAGTCTTCTTCGTCTTCCAATAGATTGCTTTGCTTTTGCCTTACAATGCAGCGCTTGTGCTGTCGATTTGGCAGAACTAATTATTTTTCCATGACGCGTCCATCCATTTTGATATTCGTCAATCTTGTGTATTGTAGTTCCCTGCGAATATTCGCTTTGTGTGTTCCGTTGTCTCGTGCACCGTTAGTTTAGTTATTTACTTCGGCGCATCGTTATTTCCTTATTATTTTTAATGCTTCTACTTTGCTTTCGTTTAACATTCCGACTTGTCACGATCAATTTGTAAACCTGGTATTTCGACCTCAGGTAAGTGGAATTTTACTATATTTATATTCTAGCAACTGCTGTGTGGCAAAATTAATAAGAATTTAATAAAAAGGTTGGACAAATTTTATGTGTGGAGCGTTGCTTTATATGGGGCAGAGACATGGACACTGCGGAAAGAGGATGACAAAAGATTAGAAGCATTTGAAATGTGGGTTTGGCGAGCAATGGAAAAAGTGAGGTGGGTTGATAAATTAAGGAATGATGAAGTTTTAAGAAGAATAGGGGAAGAGAGTAGAGTTCTGAGGGTAATAGAAAATAGGAAAAGGAATTGGTTAGGTTATTGTTTAAGAAGAGACTGCTTGCTTACAACTGCCATGGAGGGTGTCATAGAAGGAGTAAAAAGAAGAGGGCGTAGAAGAGTGAAGTTGATAGATAGCATTAAAATCAGAGGGTGTTAGGCTGGCATCAGATAAGAAAAAAAACGAAATCAGACTGGCATGCGATAGAACAGCTTGGAGAGCTTTTACAATTTGAAGACCTGCCTTAGGGGAGAACACCAAATAATAATAATATTCTAACAAACCGTTTTGCTTGTTACAAGTAAATTGTAAAATAAGCACTGATGATAACTACCCAATAACGTACACATTAAGTATATATTTATACATACTACGCAACTCAAGGTGTAGTTATCACGGTTCTGGAACGCCTAGTTGATGCGTGCTATAAATACTTTACTGTTAGTTAGGCTACGTGACGCTGTGAGACGGCAGTTAGCGCTGCTGTTAGCTGTACGCTCGTCTCGGCGAATATAATTGGCTCTGTCGCTCTACCACTCTTTCTTAACGCACGCAATAAACACACTCCCGCGCGGGAGATCCCACCCACGCACGCGCGAGCGAGCGCACAAACACCCGAAAATATTATAAGAAAACCATTTGTAATTATACTTGTGTAAAACGATACAAAAAATCCTAATGACTCTCGTAGCTAAACGTTTTTATTTCAGAACAAATAATATTCGCTACTCATCTTCGGATCCGAAACAAGGTATCAGTTCTTCTCTAGACTTGTGTGGTCGTAACTTTCGTAGTAACATGTTTGTTGGTTGAAGTACAATTTAGTGATACGTAACTATTGTACGCATCAAATATACCGCTTCGTCTGTGATGTGGTGTCCCATTAGAGGCGTCAGAGTTACTACTGCTGTTAATATTAGATAATATCGGTAAAACGTATCAGTTTTACCAGTCCTATAAATTTTGAATATATAACTTGTGTGTATTCAAAGTATTGAATACTTGCAGTGTATTTATTTTACGATATTACATGGAAGACCTGCAGGAAACTCAACGAATTACTGACAAAGAAATTTTCTATTTTGTTTACAAATAACACCAAATATAAAATAAAAATTGAACAATTAAGAATTAATCAAAATGAACAACCCATTAATAATAACAACAATAAAAAATGTGCCACATTCACATGCATAAATAATAAAATGACAAACTAACAAAACTATTTAAAAGCACAGACATTAAAATAGCATACAAAACTAATAAAAATAATTTACAAAAACTAAATAACACACACAACAAAGATAATACAACAACCAATGGTATATACAAAATTTCAATAAATGTTACATAGGACAAACAATAAAAAGCAACTGAAAAAACGTTATTTTGAACATCTAAACGCGTACAAAAAAACAGAAATTTATAAATCTAATTTAGCCACACATGCAATAAACACTAGACATGAATGCCCAGACACAACCAACATTACTAATACACACACCACACAAAGGCACCATAATGAACATTTGGGAAATTTTATAAATATATACAAACATAAAACACAACACAAACTAATACCTGAACAAATACAAATCAATACAAAACATGACACAATTTTCAAAGCACTCAACATAGAAAATACACAAAATACTAATATATATATACACCACAATCACACACAATAATTCCAATTTAAAATACCAAAAACCAACAGGAAACCATAACAACAACCAACCAACACACAAGTACTCCACAAGATTCAAAATTAAGAAGTCTGAGTATGGGAACACTAAGCGCCCCGAAACATGTTCCAAATAAGATAAAACATCCTGAGGTAAAGTTATTATAAATATTAAATAAAAATAAATATATACATATAATATTATTCAATATAGTTTCTTCTGCAAGTAGTGTATTGCGTTTTTGTCGTTTCAATACCTAACGCACGTTTCACTGAAAAATATCAGCATCATCAGCGGTTTGTAAGTAAATCAGTAACAATCGAAATAATTCTATGTTAATATTTAAACTAACGAATAATCGACTTTGTTTCGTTTTTAATGTAAATGACGGATAATAAAATAAACGACAAAAACCCAATAATTGCAGAAGAAACTATATTGAATAATAGGACAATATTATAATTGCTGCAAGAATCTTTGAGTTACGTATATAGAAAACTATACATATATACATATATACATATACATATATATATACATATATTGCAGGTTATAGCCCAGACCAGACTTGCAGAAAAGAATGCACAATTAGTGAAATTTTATACATTTATTGTCCTTTCTTTTACACACTTTTATAATAAAATGTTCTTTCGTTATTTGACACAAAATTAATTTATTGTAGTTCAAAAATCTGCTTTGAAAATATCTTTAAAATAAATGTTGTCTTTATTTAAACAGTGCTGTAAATTTTTAACTGTTCAAAGTCTCCTTTAAACAAAATTATATTTTAAATCAACGTTCTTTTACTTTACACTTTAAAGTTTTATAATTTGATAACTAATTTATTTAAATTTCGCTTCCCTGTTCTGTTGTCTTCATTGTCCTCCCGGTCGACGATCTCGATCCGGCTTCCAGCGATCCGTCGTCTTGGTTCCACGTTCCAGCAACCGCCTCCAGGAACTGCCTTGCTCTAGGTCTCCGTATCCCAGCCGCCGTGATCAGCAAAACGAAGCTCAGGAACGGTAGCCGACTATTTCGAACTCCGTGTTGGTTTTCTGCTGACACTCGCTGCTATCACGACACTACGGGCACAATGACTGCCTGGAATTGATGTTGACTGGAATTGATGTTGACTGGAATTGTTGCCCACCGCGACGTCGAACTCCGTGTTGGTTTTCTGCTGACACTCGCTGCTATCACGACTCTACGGGCACAATAACTGCCTGGAATTGATGTTGACTGGAATTTTTGCCCACCGCGACCGCTTTCGCTGAGTACAGTATGACGACTTTCAGAGAGCGAAAAGAGAAGGCTGGCTACTGCTTTTATAACACAGCTTAATGTATGCCGCCGCGCTGCCGAATGACGTCACCGCCGATATGCGCGTAGGCGTATTTTCTATATACTCTATTATATTCTGGAGCGGCCACGTGCTCGCAGACTTCCTTGTTTTTGAATCTTCTAGAACAATGCTTTATTACACATGAATAAACTTCCATAACCTTTTATTTGCTACCCACATTACACAACACTTCACTCACATATTAAATTATATCTTCATAGTTTTTACATTGTCTTATTAGTAATTTATCCTATTAATTTTAATTTTGTATTGATATTATTTTATTTCCAAGCATTCTTCTATCGTTCTGGACACCATAACAACTGATAATAATTATGCTCCACATTTACCTATAATGAGACAGCTTGTCACGTTGCAATATATATCTTAAATATTTCATTAAATGATATTATATTTTTATAATAATCTTAGAGCAATTTACTAATTCTCTTGAAGAACGCGTCGAGAGAATTACTTTTAATAAAAAATATGTAAGAGAAAATAAATACGTATTTAAAAATTACCTGAAATATACTGTATAGTACCCAGCAAAATATTTGATTGGTTAAATCTTGTCATTATTTCTCTTACGACATTCTTAATGGGAAAACATTTTTAAATATCATATAATTAACAAGAAACGTCTTATTTCATTTCATAATTATTTTTGCTTGTTCTTTCTTTTAACATTCGATTTACTACTTGTATATACTGTGTTCAGTTATATTTATTTAATGTAAAAAAAATGTATATTTCAAAATGTCCTTAGTTTTCTTTTACCTAAGTCAGGTAGCAACTCTACGTTAAACAAATTGGCAATTAAGTAAACATATTTGTTATTTGTATTCATGTTACACTTTTAAAAATAAATGCGTTTTCTTGTAATTTACGTTGTATACACCGGCGTACGTAGTTGTGAGTTGAAATTTACTTTAATTGGTCTTCAGGATAGTTAGTAATAATTAGCAAGAAATCAGATTATACTTTACACTATGGAACGTCAGAAGTGAAATAGCTTTGGACGAAAAGAAAATATTGAAAACTAAGAAGTATTAGACAGAGAAATCTAATAAAGAGTTATGTTTGAAACTGGAATCCGAATTGTCTGAAACGTGAGCAATTAAAAAGAAAGTCGAAATGCGAGCGAAGTACATGGAGTATAGTGTACAGAGAATTTCGTAGCGGGATCGGGTGAAGTATTTTGTAAAATTTATGTTAAAAGAATATTGCATGAAACCTTCAAAGAAGAAAATATGGAGTTAGCCACAATACATCAACGAAATTAGAAGCAATTTTTGATATAATAAATGCTTGATAAAGATCATGAAATTATTCTTAAATTATATATTATAACGAGAAAAGGTGTAATAGGTGTGTGTTTAAAATAATAATAACACTTCTTAAATCATATCGACTGTGTAAAAATGATTCCAAATTTTATTAAATAAAATTTCCAAAAATTTCGAATTAAAATTTCGTCATTATTATTCGCTTAATATAATTCTTTTGTGTGTACTCATCATACACACGATTATTGCCGCTATCAAATAACATTACACAAACATTTTATCATTGTTTACACTGTGTCATTTGCACTGTTTCATTATTATTATTTATCACTTTTCTATTCACTTATCTCACCTTGTATGTTTTTCGAATAAACACAATTATGAAAATAATTACCTTGTCTTTACCATAACACTATATATGAGCTAATTACAAATTCAGTCTTAGGTTAAAGACCTACCTTGACTTTTAGTCTTGTGTTATACAAATGATTTTGCTTAACTCTAAATACATTTTTTACGTACATACTACAACATTATTATTTACAATATTATAATAAAATATACAAAATCACTTCCCTAATCTTTTGGGTAATTAGTATGTCACAGTCACAGTCCAGTCTAGTCCTTTATTATGTCTGTTTGTAAAGTTATTTACTATGTTTGTTTACAAAGCTAACTCCTATTTTTAATTTATTCATGCATCTGTAAAATACTTATTTTTTATTTATGGTTTATTTTTTTAGTTAATATAATTCTTCCTTATATAATTATTTTTGGTTGTTCTCATTTGATTACTCATTCTTTATTGCATTCCTCATTCAGTTATATAGTATTTATCTATTTGATTAGTTTTACTATAAATTTTGATGTTTAAATTGAGTTTCCTTTTTTGTATTATCTCGTGATTCTACAAAATATAAGGCCTTTATTATTTCACTTTTCTGCAATAATTTTGCATCACCATATGCGTTTAAATGTCTTTAATCAAATGGTGTTTTTAGAGTTCTGATATGTCATTGGTAACAGGTAAAAAATATATTTATTAATTTATTATAATCCTGTCAGTACCTGATTTCTCAATAAAAACCAACAATTCATACGTTTCCCCTCTCGTAGTATACTGCAGGTCCGTTTTTTGGAAGAATTACCATCCTATGCTAAAATAAGAATACTCAGTGGTTTTACACTTCACTTTTTTAGATGATTTTAAAGTTCACCGACGATAACTGCAAAGAAATAATCAGTTACGGAACTTATAGCTCGTGCAATATCTAATTTTTTTACAATCGACTACACTGCGCGGATTGTAAAGCGCTTTTATATCCTTTGATATGGAGGCCCATCGATTTACTAACAATCGTTACGTAAAATAATAGATATTTTCTGGGGCATTAAAACATAGTCCTACGTTGCTGTCCTTCGACTTCCACCATGAGGGTCATTTTCACTAGCCTTGTCATAAAGTATTTTGTGTGAAACTTGAATCCGAATGGTATGAAACGTGAGCAATTAAAGAGAAAGTCAAAGTACGACCAGAATCCATTAGGTATAGTGTAGAGAAGATTTTGAGGTGGGATTGAGTGAAGTATTTTGTAGAATTTGTGTTAAAAGAACATTGCAAGAAACATTCAAAGGGGGAAATGAATTAACGGCTTGTTGTTCACAGCGTAATAGATTGACGGGTTTTACGTGTAATGACTTCAACCGTAGAAGACTAAATGTTAGACTATCAAAAGGCACTATCATTCTACATTTTTGAGTTAGTTGAAGAACAGTAAACACGCTGATTGATACACGTAGTATCTCCTTCCTTATCTGAAGGTCAGGTATTGTTGTAACCAAGAACTCCTATCTCCGCCGGTTCTCGGCAGCCCTATTTTCCTTTCAGAAATGAGTAGAATTTTGTTAGGACGGTCTAACTGATCGTCGTGTGGTACAGTGGAAACAATTTACAAGACACAAATTAAGTCACTAATCACCAGATTTAATTATCACTATTAAACAGTTTGTATTTAATAAGATAGTCTCTTACAGCAAATCAAATAAAAATTGTTCACACGCAATAAAAAATGTCAACTAACAGAGTACCGCACAATTATAAAACACATAACACTTCGCCACAATACTTCGAAACGCACTAGAATAAATCGCTACATAAACGCACTGTGTAATCGCCCGACAATAACTCAGCTAAGCGCCGCTGATGTCTTGTATTTAAACCCCGCTGAGATTTCAGCATATTCCATAATACGTGTCTACTAGAAAACGCTGGAACGTAATTGATTGTGGCCTTGAACACAGCGGCGCGCGGACCGGTATGGTATGAAAAAGTCTCGTTGCGGACGCATGATAACTGTCAAGTAATTGTCCTTCATCTCAAAGTAGCAGGAATATGTACGCACACACACATTACAGCCGGACTCCGCTGGGATACTAGAGAAACACGTAGCGTGTTCTGTAATGTAATAATATATTCTTAAATCCGAGTATGTAGACTTTACTCCAAACATGCGATCCTTTTTCCATTACTTTTGTAAGTTTTGTTTTCTCTTTAGTTCTATATAAACGTTATTACTTGTTCCCTATTGTATCAAAATTGTTTAATTATTCATCTTCATATATTATATTTACTGCGCGCAGTCTCGCATTCTCGTCAGTCCGCAAGTAATCCAATAAAAAATTTACAGGTATTGCACAAATGCAATGCACAGAGAAGTAAATTGAAAATGCTTCAATAAATCTAAAAAATATATACATTTATGTTCATTCACCAATCAATGAACTCATTCTTCATTTACCAATGTACAGATTATAAGTTAAATGTAGTCGCATTCATAAGCGAAGTTTTATATGCGTATTACGTTATTGACAACAGAGAAGTAGTTTCTATGGCCGGTTCCCATTTTCGTAACGCACCAGCGATTGGCCGCAAATGTGCGACACGTCCTTATAAACATTTCAATGTTAAAAAACCTTCCTTACTTTTAAATTTATATGATTGTTTGTGAATTAATTTCCTTAATTCTGAAAAGCTTGCTTAGCATGTACAACTCTTTTTTTTTGCATTTCAGACGTACGTCAATCACCTGACGATGTTTCCCAAGTAGCAAAATTTCTCCACCTGGATTTGGTCAACTTCTTGATTATTACTATGATTATCTTGTACACTATTCGTTTCCTTCATGATCTTTAGTAAAATGGTCAATTTAGTGTTCTTGACGTTCATCTTTATTTCTGAATCACTTGATACCAACTTATTTGCACACGTAATGGAGTACACGACAATTGCATAGTATGAACTTCTTTTGCCATTTGCAAACCTACGTTGCTTACGATGCGTAATTTTGTTGCTACTCTTAATTAATATTGATAAATCACTGCTTATGAAAATAAGGAAAAAAGTCTTCTCGATGTTTACAAACTTATGACTGTTTAAGGAATGGTACTGTCATTATTTCACTCACGGCATCGATACGGTAATGTATTATACGTATACAATTATGGACACAGGTCCGCCTTCATAAAAAAAATTATTGGAAAAATTCTCCAGATGTTCCCATTGTCCTTCCTCAATTCCTATACGTTGCACAGATTCATCGACTTCGTCCCTCCAAGATCTTCTCGGTCTTCCCCTTTTTCTCCTTCCTAATGGACTCCATTCCGTCACTTTGTTGATGCACCTATTTTGGGCTCTCCGGACATGAACGCACCACACCAATCTTTTCTTGTTTGTGTTTTTGCTTTGTTTGAAGTTATCAACTGGACTTCGAAAATCATCAGCCCCCCCCCCCGTATCCGACGGGGCTCTCTCTAGTTGAGGCGTGGATTTCCACCCGGGGATTATCTTTATTATTTTTAATGCTGCTTTTGTCTTCCAAACTCCTTTGATTTTTACGTGTGTTTTGTTGTTTATGCCTAAACGCCACAACCTCCATTTTGTTTTGGAGGGCCTTTTTGTTCAGTCGCCGTTTGCAGCCGCTCACTCTCAGTCAGACGCTGCTGTTGTGCTAGTTTTGGCCCGCCCCGGGTAGTTTTATTTCCCGGGTACCACCCATATCTGGGAGGCATTCCCCTATCCGCCACTTGGGGAGGCGCCCGATGGAGGACTAGCAATCCCACACGGGGTAACTAATTATGCTTATCTCTAATCACACCTTGTAAAATCGGACCAGAATTTCGACTAACTAACCACATCAAATTTATCTAAACTTTCTATCTTTTTGCAGGCTTCTATCTTTTTGGTGTTTACTTTCGTTAACACCAAATTAAAAAAAAAAACGAGCCGTTTATTTTCTGAACTAATTATATCTATTCCTTTTCGTTCCTTTATGTAAACTAGAAAAAAAACGGTTACCATTAATATTATTAACGAATCAGAAATAACACTGTTGCACAACACTATAAACACAAATTCTCGATTAGTGCTTTCAATGTTCACAGCTCATCATCAAATCGGAAATCTGAATATTTAAACAAACATTTTAAAATTATTGATTTACATCACTTTAATTGAATTTGCTGTTTGATGCATCTTTTAAATTGTGTCCCGTCTTCATTAGCGTAATTGAATGAAAGCCCGAGTCAACCTAATACGTATGTTATGTTGTCGAGTGCATTGAATTCAATACGAAATTACATAAGACAACTGTTAAATGCATTGTTAGAAGACAGGTTTATCAAAACACTACTGTAAAGTAGAAAAGAAAGGAATAGTGTGTAGTGAAGTTAATGGGAAAGTACTCGGATGTCATTCTCTCTCTGATTTTCTATTATTTGAATTTCCTTCAGACGTGATCTACCTCTTCTTTTTTATTCGTTACCCGGACTTAGTCAACGTACACTTATTCTTTTTGTTACATGCTTCACCTGTTTATCACGCCACACCATATGCCCGCACTTTATAATTCTACACATTGTTTCTTTACTCCTATTTGATAACTGCTTTCTTCGGGCCGTGGTCAGTTTCGACCCAATTGTATAAAAACTGGTCAGTTGCGACCGAGGTGGAAATTTGAATCCGGTCAGTTTCTATCAATTGCATTTTCATATTATTATATTAATACAGGAATTACCATTATAATTCTATTCATAACTATTCATATAATAATTCTGCTCCTATATGGAGCAGAACTGTGGGAAATTAATAACAGAAATAAATCCATAATAAGAGCTATGGAGGTGGATTACTGGCGGAAGTGCTGTAGACTAACAAGACTAGCTTGAGTGAGAATTGTAGAGATAAGACAAGCGATGGGAATCAAACTTGACATTCGTAGTCCTTCAGTCTTTCGACTGGTTTGTACCCTCCCCGCATATACCGGTGGTGCGTGTGGTAATGAGTCTCTCACAGGTATATGGGACCTACAGTTTAACGCCGGATCCGAACGGCATAGTTGGGGAAGGTTTATACTAAACAGGATACCTCTCGCTGGTTTGCCATTGCCTTGAGATGGGGAACGGTCGTATCTAAATCAGATGGCCCCCGGCGGGAATTGAACCCGCGCCGACAGCGTAGCAGCGCCACACGCTAGCCACTACGCCACGACCGCTCCAACTTGACATTATAGAGGTAATAGAAGCAAGAAGACTGAATTGGATTTTACACCTAAAAAGAATGTCGGATGAGAGATGGCCAAGGAAGGTATGGGAATGGACTCCACCCTCTAGAAGAAAAAAAAGGAAGACCTAAACATTCATGGAAAATGGACGTTGAAGATGCAATGAATGCAAGAGGACTTACAGAACAGGACTGTTTAGACCGGCGCCAGTGGAAGCTAGGATGCGAGAGGCGGCGCCAGCCGTAATTGAATCGCCTAAAAAAATTCTATTCATTCCTAACCTAACCCGACCCTACCTAATCTAACCTAACCTAACATAACCTAACCTAACTAAACCTAACTTGACCTAACCTAACCTAACGTAACAAAATTATTGGAAGAAAGACGTTACTCGCACAAATAAAAGTTGAAGAATTAAAATCTCATCGAAGTTCAGAATGGGAACGTCTATAATGACAGATTCGGTCAGTAAGTGAAAGAGTTGGGCGCAATTGACCGTGTAAGAACAGGTAAAATCGTTTCGTCCCAAGTGACCGAGACCGCTTTTTTCTCTTCTTTTGCTTTTATTCAAGGGTTCACACAAGGTAGTCTATTTAGACATCATTTAATCTTTACTTACACATCGTTATTTATTAGTATTTGTTGCATAAATTATATTTTTAAAAATATTTGTTGATAAACTAGTAACAAGTAACCACTATAATTAGAAATGAAAATTATGTTACTAAAACTAAAGCTTTAATGAATGAAAGACACATGACATATTAAGACATAGTATTACCCATTCAGATACACAGATACATAATAAGTAAACATTAGGAAAATAATAACAGAGACCAATCTATTTACTATTTATAAAAATAAACACTTAGTGGAAAGTAATCTGTCGATACTTACAGTAAATATCGGATTATGTTACGTGAAGAGCGGAGACGAATATGAGGTAACGTATTATTCATAGCTCCGTCAGGCTACTGAATAGCCAGAATACGTCGATTCTGTTGGTAATGAGAAACCAGCTTTACCATTCTATAACAAAAATGTTTCCACGAATCACGAAAGAATATCAGCGCTGGCTGTTCTATCCTGTATGAAACAATCGGTCTGAGCAATCTTATTCAGAATTCTTCTGAAACTAATGCGCCGAAAGTTCTGCTTTATGAAATTATGGTATTATTAAAACTTCAAAACGTATTTACTGCTTGCCATACTATTTAATTATGTTTACATACTCTATTGGTTTTCTTTTAAAACAAATAAATTTGTTCGGTGAAGGGTTTGTGAGAATCGGTCCAAAAATGTAACACAAATTTTAAGTTATTTGTGTCGACGTTTCGACAATGTTTATTGTCATCATCAGGGCCTGTGTGTGAATACAAAAGAAATGTCAAACACGACAGAACAATTATTTGACTGAACGTGTTTGTGTATGTGAGTGTGTGCGCGTGCGTATGTGTGTGTCCTTGTACATGCGAAGCTATTGAAAGCGCGCGCGCACGCACACACACTGACATACACAAACACGTTCACTCAAATAATTGTTCTGTTGTGTTTGACATTTCTTTTGTATTCATACACATAGGTCTTCATAATGACAATAAACATTATCGAAATGTCGATACAAATAACTTAAAATTTGTGTTATATTTTTTGACCTATCCTCACAAACTCTTCACCTGAAAAATTAATTGATTGACGGTCACTACGAATTTAAGGATTTAAAACAAATAAAGGTATTTTGATATATAACTTACCATTTTTTGTGATTCGATGTTTACCTTAGGCTAGTACTAGTAGTCTAATAATCTATCACAACTAGATAAGTTTTGACTGATAAGCACTGTTGGTTGTCACAGCATCTTCTGATCAGGAATTTACATCATTCTTAATTAATTAAATTTTGCCTTTACATGGTCTACCTTCACTAATAGTGTTTCTTAGTATTTGGATTTGTCATGTTTCTTTGTAATCAAGATATTTGTTACGTAAAGAGGATGTATTTCTCTTTCAGCTCTAAGTTTTTAATGATATTACATGGATTAACAACATTATCATTATTCTCATCATTATGTTATTATGCCCTCATCCTTTTTCGTTTCAGCCATCTAGGGGTTGTGATGACAAAACTTCCTTCACTTCTTAAAGTTCCTTTCTGCTTGGATTGTATTTCTTCATTCTCTAGTTCACCCTTGCTCGTTCTTCTTCCGATAACACCCTCACGGTTTTCGTTAGTTTTACTCCGTATGGATCTTTTACCTCTGCAGTTTTCTTCCTGAACATTTCTCTGTTTCCTGTACCTTCTTCCGTGATTCTACATTTTTCTAGATCCTGGTGGACTTCCTTCACTCATAGTATTTTGTCTTTTTGTTCTCCTAGAAAACAAGGATTTTGTGTGCTATGTTTTCTGACTTCATTCTTATTATCTGGCTGTAGAAAGCATTCGTTTCTTCTTAGTGGTGGTCGAGATTTTCTGGAACTGTTCATGCAGCTCTTTGTTTGCTCATAAATACAATTTTTAATTACTTGTTTAGGCTTTTCTCGGTGTCATGTATTGGTTCTCTGACTTTTATGTCTATTTTTTGTTTATTCAAGAGGCTTTTACTAGTTATTGTCTCAACCGCAAACAAGCATTATGGGTTTAACTAGCATAGGGCCTACTAAAATGTCTGAATTTGGCCTGGTATGATAGTGATTTGAATTTGTAATTTTTTCGATGTAGTCTGAAAACTATCTCCATCTTTATCGTTCTTTCTTCAATCGTTGCTTTCTCATCTTAGCTTTTTAACATCATCATATTTTTTCTTCATTGTCCAGGTTGGATCTTTGGTGTCAAGGTTCAGGTACTCTGTCTTTTCAAAACATACTTGTAAGTGTATATTTTAATGTTGTTCCTTTGAGGACTTCTATTATGTTATTGTTCTTGTTGTCGTTATTATTATTATTATTGTAGCTGATAAGGCTACAACTGTGACCACGGCACTGAGTAGAATTATGGCAAACACCAGTAGACCGAAGCCTGTGAAGTGACGGTTACTTATGTCGGTTACTGCTTTATGATGCGGAGATATGGGCCGATGCACTCAAACACGAGAAATACAGACGACGCATGTCAGCAGTGCAGCGAAGTGGCCTACAAGAGAAAGGCCCAAGTAGATACTGTAGAAGCTCACAAGGAGGCCAGGGCCCGTACTATGGCTCAGTGGCAAGAAAGTTGGACCAGTGATGCAAACGGAAGATGGACCGCTAGGCTCATAAAACAATTAGCTGAGTGGACTGACCGCAAACATGGCGAGATTAATTATTTCATAATGCAGCTTTTAACTGGCTACGGCCTGTTCCGGGCTTACCTATATAGGATGGGGAATGTAGACAAACCAAACTGCATTTTCTGTAAACAGGAATTAGACGATGTGACTCACACGTTTTTCACCTGTGATAGATGGAAAAAGGAGAGGCAAACCCTGGAAAATGGACAGAAAATATCATCGGAATAATGCTGCAGTCGCTCTGAATCATGCTGGAGTCTATCGGAATAATGCTGGACTCCATTGGGATCAGGTAGTAGCCTACATACAGAAGGTACTAAGGCAAAGAAGGAAGCCGAGATGATCTTGCTTGATCCGCTAACAGAATAGCAGAAAACAGGTAACGTGGACTCGCTAAAGGTTTAAAACAGATGGACGTTCACAGGACGAAGTACAAATGGCACCACCTTGAAGTATTGCGAAAGCTGAGTCCCGAGGTGGATCCATGCCATAGACAACAGATTTTTTGGTGGATGCGATTCCCACACACCGTAGGAGTGCGGACCCTCCTGCGGCGAACATTAGTTTTCCACATTCTCCCTCATAAAAAAATTATTTTTATTACTACTATTATTATTATTACATTTTAACACTCAGAGCAACCGAAGGAGCCGATAGGTCTAGGAAAGAAAGATAACGAAAGAGAGGATAAGGATATTATGGGCATTACGATTTCGATTACGGTGATATCAGAATTAAATGGTTAATGTACTATGGACACGTAAACAGGCAGTCGAAGAGAGTCCCAAACAACTGTCTCATAAGGCAAAAGGTATTCTGAGCAAAGAAAAATATGAATAGACGGCATTGACAAAGATACGAATGAGAGAGATCCTTCAGGATAAGTACTGGAACAATTTTCAAGATGGACATCGAAGATATGAAAAATTTGGAAACACTAAACAGATCAGATCTATATAATAATGGATTATTTAATACATACTTTCATAAAGAAATACGCTTTTATTAAAGCCGCATATACAAAATACGTAGGTAGCCGCAGATAGTTCTAGCTCTCTGCATTGAGGTACCAAACTTTCGAAACAATCGTAAAGGTTACGCAACTTGACGTAGGACGTGTGGGAGGGCAAAACATTTTATGTTAACACGTTGTTGCTAGAGCGGATTGATACAATTACTAACCCCGC
Organism: Magicicada septendecula; assembly: GCA_034769895.1. NCBI lineage: Eukaryota > Metazoa > Arthropoda > Insecta > Hemiptera > Cicadidae > Magicicada > Magicicada septendecula. The sequence continues at coordinate 307,206,052 of CM068373.1, read as the reverse complement.
TGGTACTATTATGTTTTAATTTAGTTTACGTTTTACATAAGGCTGTTTAGGCTATAGGAAACTTAATAATTAAATTTTTATAACTTGTCAGAAAGTTTGGTGATACGATCACATAGGGCCTATGTTCCACGTTCGAAGTTTCATATTAAAGAATTCAAAATTAAAATTTATATTTAGACTACATTAAAAAAAAATATTTTGTGTATTTAAAAAAAAACATTTCTGCTTATATTTTGTTAACATTTAAAATAGAATGTATTCTACATTTTTATTTACCCTTTTATTGGTAAATATTTTAAGCAAATAAACAAACCAAAGAGTAATAACGTGTAGGCTTAGCGTATGACTCTATTGTCATATGGCATGGCTCTAGTCCTCCTGTACTCTAGCTTTCTTTTACTGAAACCTGGCCTTCTTCAACGTCCGTCTGCAAACATCTCTTTTCTGTGACGCTATCTGACAACGCTCCCCATAAACTCTGTTCCAGCCTTTCTGATGTTTCGCCATGGTCTCTTTGCCCTTCCCTAATTACTCTGTCGCAGAAATTCTCCCTTTGTTATATTTCTAGGTATCACCTCCTTTTTTTTATCATTTCTACGTTCCCTACTTTATGAGTGTGTGTTACTTAACAAAACTCACCAGGCTGTGCCCTTAGTACAACTGCTTCACCTCATGGTTAAAACGTATTGTCTAGATATCTTTTTCTTTAACTGGACAGTATATCCTTCATAAAAACTTTTTTCCCAAAACCTCAAACATATTTTTATTATTTCTTCTGGATGCAAAAGTTTTATATCCAGAGTTAATTCTAAGTCTTATTATTGTTATATATCAGCTTTCTATTGCTCTGAATTACTTCATAATCTTACAGTATGCCTGAAATTCCTAGTTTTGTACCTTCTTGGATGTGCGATTTATTAATAGTATTAACGTGGGGTATAATGATAATTACGTAATAGACACAAGAGCGTAAAAAAATAATAATTTGATGAGTAATAAAGGATAAATTACTATTTCAGAAGATGTAGAAGCTCTTGCAAGTATTAATTAAGTTTGAGTCTCACTGGTAAAGACTACTTTCTTCTTAATAAAAATATTCACAACTTGTTCTGTGCTTCTGTATACCGTTCAACCATCTCTTCACAGCATTCTTTCAGAACTTGCTTTCACGGTTTATCTGTAATATGACACCTATGAATTTCTCATTTACAGTACTGCAACTAAGTAGCGTAATTTAGTGTAGCTAGAGTAGCCGATTCTTCAAAATTCTTTTCGTACTCCTGCTAGCCTCGGAAGAGCGGAATTACCATTACAGAGATTGGATTACGTATTTAGTAATGATACACAATTACTGTCTGGCGTATGGGAATTGTATATAAATAATAATCAGTAGCCTATTTATGACGGTTGAAAGATTGAAGTATTCGATGCTTGTTTAAATATTAGGTTATGATAATGTCTAAGGACAATAGCAATGACATAATGTATCAAATAAAGCTACCCAAGCAAAAAGAGGTGTTTGTTAGTTGAAATCACCGTTGTGGAATTAATTAATTCATAAGGAAACCAGCATTATAAGCATATATATAAATATTATACGAATTATAATCATTATTAATAGCACTTTTCCCTGCGGCTTTGAATCGTGCAAGTTTTCAGAAGTAAAATCGCTTGAAAGCAAAGTAAAGGGACTATTGGACTATAAAAAAAACACTGACTGAAATTTCAAGATCAGAAAGTATAATAATAAACAATAATGCAAAGGATTCGAAAAAATGAGTGGGAATATTTTTTTATCACCACAAACCCTAATCGTTGGACAATCAACTGTGTGCTTAAAACTTAGAAAATGTACTCATTATGGAGGAAGCAAGAGAAGACGTTGTAAAATTGACATACACGAGGCGATGGCAAACAGAGGGCTGAAAGAGAACAGTTGAGATGAGTGACCGACAAGACTCAAGAGAAGCGTGATACCCTTGAGTTGCACAATAAATAGAGTTTGTATGAGTTTTAGTTGTAAAGATTTCAGATAATAGTACATGCTATATAGTTTCCACCATAAACTGTTTTCTAAGTGAAGGAAAATTACTCGTGTAGTTTGTATTGTCATAATTAACATCGACAGTCATTTATGTCCACTGTCTGACACACGCATCTTTACGAGTTTATAGCCCTATCTAGTAGCCTACAGTCTTATTCGTACCTTGTACTGTTTGCAGCTAGTTTGTCCTTCGTTAAATCATTTAATATCATCTGTCCAGCGCTTCCTTTTAAGCGCTTGTAAGGCCTAACCTCCATTCTAGTAAGTTAGATTAAGGGCCAGATTAACTCTTAGCATACTTCCACAAAGTAGCCTTTTAAAACTCGTAAACATTGGGTTATTTCTACTCAGGCTGCCTCCATTGTAGTATTTTTACACTTTTGATCCCAAGAATTTGTTGTAAAACATTTTAACACAGTCTTTCAACCGCCACTCACAACTATCAAGGTGACTCCATATTCTAGCGGTCGAAACGACAAGTGCGAAACTATCACGGTGGAGGCAGTACGAATATAGGGTTCGCCAGGCAGTAGCTTTGCTCCCACTGGCTATAATTGATTTAAACGATTTCTGATAGTTTAGGCTAAACGAAAGATCAAACGAAAAAGTCGCCTTCTTGTAGTTTGTCAATAAAAACAATATTAATATAAAACGTTAAAATACTTACAACCTTTCTAATCATTTTAACTTTCTGAGAGTTACGTAATGAGGGACAATGCAGAGACGTTTGTTAAGTTACCGTAGTCAAAACACAGGCTGCCGAATGGGCACGGTTAGCGATACTGCATCACGTTAGGAGTGCGTCTTGTCTTTTACTCACACTTAATGTCAGCTCTACTTTAATTCCCAAAGATCGTCCCGCATTCTGAGCAGACATCCACTACCCAGTTCTGCCTAAAACATGCATCCACAGGCCCCGTCTACCATACAGATTGTCGAATGGGTACTGTTAGCGATACTGCATCACGTTAGGAGTGCGTCTTGTCATTTACTCACACTTAATGTCAGCTCTACTTTAATTCCCAAAGATCGTCCCGCATTCTGAGCAGACATCCACTACCCAGTTCTGCCTAAAACATGCATCCACAGGCCCCGTCTACCACACAGATTCTCATCTAATTCCTGTTATGTAATTTTTTTAAGTGACACCCATCGTAGATCTTTTGTACCTTTCTACTTTATACGTTAGTTAGAGGACGTTAAACATTAATATTGCTACTCTGTACGTTTTATTATAAAACAAGCACCCCCTAAAAAAATACGTTTTCCAGTAAAGTAACAGGGGTGGGTAGGTGAACTACAATACAACTGTCAGCGCCCCATTCTTAGCCGAAGTCAATGTTGTCCTCCGGAGAATTTTACAAATTCGGTTATCCCTAAAGGTTTTGATTTTACGAGCAAATTATAAACATTCGTTTCGTTAACTTCCGTTTTGTAGTGCAGATAGTGAGCTGCTTGTTCCATCTATTATTTTCTTAACCAACCCATTGTGTGGTAGTATATGCCCTATAAACTTAGCTCTTCTGCCTTTTAAATTTTGTAGAAAGCTCTTCTCCTCCTGAGCTCTACTAAAGACTTCCTCATTCGTTATCTTCTCCCTCCAGCTTATCTTGAATATTGTTCTGTAGCACCAGGTCTCAAATGCTTGGAGTCTTTTCTTGTCACTTTCTGCAATTGTCCAAGATTCACTCCCGTTTAGGGCAACACTTCACACGTATGTCTTTACTAGATTCTTCCTTATTTTTAGGCTGATAGTGTTTGAAGTGAAGAGGTTTTTCTGTTTGTTGAAAGCAATTTTACCTTGGTTAATTCTGCTTATAATTTCCTTACTGCTACGTCCATCACTTCTGATTTTACTTCCTAGATAGTTATATTCTTTAACTGCCTGGAGAACATTATTTCCAAGAGTTATTCCGACTGGATCTTCTTCCTTCCGACTATAAACTAGGATTTTGGTCTTTTGTTCATTTATTTTCATATTGAATTCATTCTTCATTACTTGATCCATTGTGTCAAAAATCTTTTGTAGATCTTCGTTGCTCTCTGCAGTCACTGATATGTCATCTGCGAATCTGGGCATGTCCACGTTTTTCCCGTGTATGTTTACTCCGAGATGGGTGTCTTCCCTTACTCTATCAATAGCTTATTGGACGTACAAGTTAAACAAACATGGAGACAGAGAACATCCCTGTCTTATTCCTTTCTCAATGTTCGCCTCCTCTTGATGGTTTCCACAACTATGCCTATCTCGTGCTTGTAAAGATTCTGGATCAATCTTTGTTCTTTGTAGAGCACTGCTGTTTTATACGTTATGTGATATGAATAGGTAAACTACCCTGTCTCCAGAACCATTTAGATGGTAGACAAGGAGTCTGTATGGAATATACAATTTTAATTTGTGTAATTGGGAATCAATAATGTTTGCTGAAGCAGTGGCGAAAACAACAAAATCCGAAGGTGAGCGTCTTAAGGTGCTATTTCGCTGGAACTGCCCCCCCCGTAACGGTTGACAGTTGCGGTGAGCAGTCGTCTATATGTTTACATGTTTTTAAATAGCACGTATTTCTTTGCAACTGCCGGGCCGTCAGCGGCTGTGACGTCACAACGGCTGGCCGTCAACAGCTGCGGCTCTACTGCTCGGCAACCAGTCGAGACGGCCAACCGCGACGGCCTCTACTCTTGTTTTCCGTTTGCTTTTAGTTTGTCGTGCTTCTTTCGTCATGTAAAAAAAATTATTTAGTGATAGTGAAGACGAAAAACTTATACGGTAACTGCTAGCCTTTCATCTGCATTAATAGCTCAAAACGAAGTTTAACTGGAACAGGTTAAGTCTAAAAAACATTTTGAACATCTATCTCTTCATCGTTTTTCACATGTTTTCCTATGAGTGATATGAGATAACCTTCGCTTTTTCTGCTCTGAAAAAGATCATTTGAGCCAGCCTCAAATGATAAGGTACCTCTAATTTCTTCTTCTTCTTCAAGCATGAAGATTGAAATTGTTTCTAAATCCATTTCAAACAATGTCACACACAGACGTAACCGGCAACGTGTATCGATCCAGAGCTGACAGCCAACTGCGGGCTGCGACGGCGAGCAGTCTGAGCGAAACAGCCCAGCAGTCGCTGCCAGCCGTTACTGTTGACAGTTACTGCCAACCGTTGCGGCGGCGTGGCCAGTTTCTGCGAAATAGCACCTTTAAAATTCCTCAGCTATTTTAACTGTTTTTTTTTTTTATGTGCATTAAACCGATTGGCACTGTCTGGCCGGTACACAATATAAATTGAGGTTGTAGATACGCATAGACCGGCTTTCGCTTCACCGGCATATAATTTTCGGGAAAATATAATCAAGCAGAAAGACGTAGTTGGGTAAACATTCTACGTACTTGTCACAATGTTTACAGCTGTCTCGCCGTGGAGTGTAATGTATTTTGACACAGGTATGTTGTCCAGTCGTCCAGCCAACAGGCATTATTATTGTGATTGGTAATGTAAATAATATTTTCCTGGCAATACGGTCAAGGCTGACTGCTCGATATTCGCATTTGTCATTTTGAAGTACAATATAAACGTTTCTTAAAAATTGCCATTCTTACTATAAGCTCTTTCAAGGCGATTTCTCGGGATATGAAGTAAATGATTTTATGGAAGTTAAAATAAATTATGTGTGTATAAATCAACTACGATTTTTTTCCAATAGTCCTTTACTATACAAATAAGCAAACAATGATATGCTGCTTCTAATAACAGGTAATGCTCACAGTAGGGAAATTTTTCCAACAAGTGATTGACAAATCTTTCTTTATACTTCTAAACGACGGATGGTTATTAGCAGGTAAATCTCCTCCTGAACTACTTTCATCGTACGCTCTAGATATTTGAATAAGCTAATTTGCAGTCAAGTTTTATTATCAGTGTTCATTCTTGTAAGTAATTGGCCTTTCCTATGAATTTCGTAAAGTTGGTTTATTTATACTGAGATTTCTAAGTTGTACACTACTGTTGTAGTTTGTGAATGTATAGCTAATTTCAGCTTACCTAAATTATAGTCGATTATAAGTTAGTATAATTAGAATACTTGTTATCGTCAATTTACGAGTTATTTAAAATGATTTGTGTTTTTTAAGATTCGTGATTCTTGCATTCTCTTTGCAGGCGATCTAATTAGATGCTGACCAATGTGAGCACATCCCTGTCCAACGAATTGATTTGCTATAATTTTCGAAGTCGGAATGTTGTCTATGCCCGTATCAATTATCGACAGACGTTAGCAAGAATTTACATGAAATTTTAAACCTATGATACATATTGACCTTATTTACATTGGATAAAATTATATCAGTCGTAGCACTGTTTATGCATAAAACTCACCAATTAAACTGTGCGTAAACCTCTACGTTATTTGACCCTATTAAACTTTTTTATACAATCTGTGTGCATACAAGTTTTATGCTGTGACGCTGTCCTTAGGTATTCACCAAAGTAGGTTACTTTTGAATAAATTATAACATCATTCATGTGAACAATTCCGGAACAAACACACGGGCAAACACAAGAGTGCAATCATCAATGTTCCGAAACTTGTGCTTGGCGCTTTAATACACAATTATAGATACGGTTTTAATATTTATACACAAAAACGTGATCACAACTTCGTCAAATTTTGTTGCTTGCCTGCAATATACACTTTTTCCTCGAACGAGGCCTTTCGGTTTCGCAACCATTATCAAGTTCTTCCTACAACAACGAACGATTCTTCCGTTGTTGTAGGAAGAACTTGATAATGGTTGCGAAACCGAAAGGCCTCGTTCGAGGAAAAAGTGTATATAGCAGGGAAGCAACAAAATTTGACAAAGTTGTGATGAAGACTTCTAACATAGAGAAAATAACTGATAAAAAACGTTATCGTTGAACAATAGTTTTTAGTGATAATTTGCAGGGCCAAATTAAGATATCTTGGCGCCCTAGGCTAATTATATTTTAACACCCCCTGCCCTTACCACCCATAGGCTACTCTTACGTTTATTTCCAAGGGGCTGAATGAAGCTTTAAACACCCTACAATATATTTCATAGTTAGGAATATTTCAAATATCTTAGTGTTTTAGGAAATAGTCTCAAGAATTGAAAACTGAGGCTATTTTTCAGAGATTGTTTTAGAGTTACACCTTCAACCATTTGTAGTTTGCATGGCTTTTATAATGAAAAAAGTAACTAAGTAGTTACAGAATTATAACAGTTTTATTAAGGGTACATTTAACATCATTTACACAAAGAATACAATCAGCTAAATATCTTGTGGATTTGTTGAGACTCAGTAAAGTTCAAGCTAGATTCTTTTTTCTCAACAGTGGTTTTGCTTCAGATCGCTTTTCCTTCTTTTCTTCTCCTTCTTGTTCTGGGTTGACAGGTCCATAGTCTTTTAAAAACTAAGCTAAATGCACACACTCATCAGGAAATGTCTGATCCAAGTCAACAGCATAATTTTCTAGAAGGTGATTAGCTTTTTGTCTTATTATGTCATTATTTAGTTCAGAAAGTTCAGGTAATTTCCATAAGAACCCGAACTCTATGAGCGCCGGCCGCCGATGACTCATAACCGGAGAAAACAGTTTGGAAAGCATTTCTAGTATATATGTAGGGTAAAGGTCCCTAAATTGTACCACTTTTACTAAATTTCGTATATTTCTTGAATCCATTATCTAGGAACGTTTTAAAGCTTTCAGCAACACAAAGTGCTCGTTTTGCGAAATTATTACTAACCGCAAAATGTTATTCAGCGAACTAAACAATTTTTTTTAAAGAAAACATTAAACTATGTCAAGTGGTACAATTTAGGAAACCGTTCCTTAAATTGTACCACCCTTCTCTTATATTGTACCAGAGAAAAAATAATAATTTGATGTCCAGAATAATAGTTATTCGTTAAGTGTTTTTAATTCTTATGAATTATCTGAAACCGCGGCCACTGAGCTTGACAAGAAAACCTCAAAGATTTTTTTTTTTTGAAGGGAAATTTTACAATATTTTAATTATTCTTAATTTATTTAGGTTAAAAAGTACAGTAGGCTGCATTGAAATATAAACATGTTATTTGACCTAAGAATATAAAAACCTTGTTACATATAAATCAAAATATTACGTGCGCGCGCGCGCGAGTGTGTGTGTGTTTTTAACTTATTTCAATAAAGAAATATTAAAATTAAACAGATAGCACAATAATATTAAAAACATTATTCGCAGAAAAACAAAACATATTTAACAAATATAGAATTAGATAAGAGTTTTATTATAGTATCACATTACACAATTTGTCACAATAAAAAGCCTTCTTTCTGTTGCTTACACCGGCACACTTCGTGTGAAGCCAAACTTTACACCGAAGACACTGAATAATTTCTTCATGCCTTTCTTCGGCACATAAACGACAGAACCAGTTCCCTTGCACTGTTTCCTCAGAGTCCTGAAATATTCGGCGTTTGGTTTTTTTAGAAGATTTTGCTGGCCGAACTTTTGTTGAAAACTATTCGTCTCTAGATCATTTTTTTTAGGGGGGCTTGTAATTTCTAAGGAAGGGGCAGGCTTTCTGGATTGTTTTCTCTTTCTTGGTTTAAGGACTGAAACTGGGGAGATTTCAGCAACAGACACTTTGGGTTTTGAAGTGTTGTGCTCAGTTGTTGGTAATGTCGAATGGGTTTTGTTCTTACCCTCCAATCTTCGTTTTAGCGTTGCTTTTGGTCACCGTACCTCCTACAGATTTCGTTTATTCCAGCGTCCCCGTTTCTAAATGAATCTATAGCCCGATCCATATCCTCCTCCGACCAAAGTCCATACTTGATTTTTGGCATCTGCGTTAAAGATACAGCTATGATTAGAATTTAAATAATTTAAAAAACAGATTTAGAGAGTATGTTTAGACTTTTATACAAAAGGTGATATTTAAAACGAAAAAGTGACAGGAAAATTTTATGTCCTTCATATTCTCATTAAAAATAAAAGATTTACCACAAAAAAATTTAAAAATTTTGTTGAAAACAAAATGACGACTTTACACAACGTTGTATGTTAACCCACTTTAAGAAAATATTTACAGTAAGGTGACAGTATTAGATTTTTGAGTCTAATTAATAACCCATTACTTCTGTATTTTCTAGGGAAATAAAAAACAGTAGGTTTACTTATAGATGAATTACTGTCAACTAAAATATCTACAGCAGTTTTAAGTATTTATTTGCTAAGAAAATATATTTAGTATCATGATCTTAAATTGGACCGGTACTATGTAGGAGAATGTTAGTGGTACAATTTAGGAGAATGTCAGTGGTACAATTTAGGAGACGTAGCCATCTTGGACGCCACGTATTTTCTTTCCACAGTGAAGTAACTATTTCTTAAAACAAACATGGTGTATTACTGGCAATTAAGTATAGAATCTCTGACTATATATTAATAAGTAATTACACATTCCTTTTGTTCTGTAGAATCTTAAGTTCCCTTGACGAAAATTAGATGTCGAGTAGTCAAAACATAAAAACATTCACTGCAGACGAACAAGAACTCGTTGACTGACGCTGATGCGGAAGGTGAGCAAGGACACTGTAGTACGCATTCTAGCCACTTGGCCGCGGCAAATAACACACCGTTGTCGAAATATCGTAACGGTACAATTTAGGAGCCTTTCCCCTACAGTTTTACCATAATTTCTCGCAAACAGGCCCTATGTTCAAAATGAACTCAAATTTTTATCCTTGTAATTTATTACCAATTTTACATTTAGCTGTACAATTTTATTATTACAAATTTTGTGCCCCCCAAAGTGCCCCGCCCTAGGCTACAGCCTAGTCAGCCTAATGGTTAATCCGCCCTTGATAATATGTTTGCCAAACACACACACAGACACACATACATTCATACGTTTCTCTCACGGTTATTCTTGTTTTATAATTACAATTATTAATAATAAATAATATACGCCTATATTTTATTTTATACAGGAATATACTTCTCTGTGTACAATTTGTTTTACACTGCTTTAAAATAATGACAGTTAAAAATACTGTTGAAACAGTGTAAAACAAATTGTATAAAAAAATCTGTTCCTATGGAAAATAAAAAATATTATTTATTATTAATAATTATATATACACACGTGTGTGTGTGTGGGATATTTTGTGTGCTTTTAAGGGAGTTTTATTTATTCCATTGTATTGTTTATACTTATGTGAATAGATAAACGGAAAGTTATTACATTTAATAATGAGCACAAACTAGCTGCATACATTCTACCCCCCCCCCTTACAACGTATACCTTTATGATGTTTAACACGTCAATGCAGGTTCGTCTACGTTGGCAGTACAGTACAGTCAGTTTGCTGATAGTGCTGATAGAAAACAAAGGAACACAATAAGGGTGATGGTCAAATGGTCATTCTAAGGAATGTATTCTATATTCTATGAATGGCCCCTGAAGGGACCAAGTCATATACCTAAATATCGAATTTTCCATAAATATCTTGTTTTCCATGTAATTTTATCTGAAACACTTTAGGATAATACAAATAAATTTAAATGTCATTGTAACGGTAATCAAAAATTTGTTTGATTGTAACTTCAGTTATATTTTTAAAAGTTTGATGAAAAGAATTAATCACTCTCGGAACGCGTGTTAAACTATTTGATTTAAAGGTTATACATTAAATTATCGGTATGGAGAACCATATTAGACTTCCATGTTCTAGGATTTATATTTAGTCATTTTTGAAATAAAATATTTCTATAGAAACTAATTCTTTCTTTAGTCTTAACATATACCACCTTTCTGTGGTCACTAACATATACCACCTTACGTTAGCACACTCGATTTTCACTGATGATAGCAGTCGATGGCACTGCCGAAACGTCTGGTTTTGCAGAAAACATTGGCCAAAGAGCCCGGGAAAGAATTTTAACAACAAACTACTCCTTTCTTGCCGATAACGTAGTTCACATATAAAAAATTATCACCACCCCCTTCTACTATTATTTTTATTTGTAGAAAATTACCTCGTCCCCCTTCAACTACCCTTTTCATTTATAGATATTTCATCTACCTTTCTGCAGTTGATTATTATGACCTTCTTTTCAGAATACTTTATTTGTCAAAATTAAGTACTTTACTCTTGTTAAAACATAAAACGTTGCAGGTAAACTACCCTTCCCCTTAATCCATCTTCACCAAAATCAATAGGGCTTGAGCCCTCTACAACTCAGGCACATATGCAAAAAAGTTATTTGATTCTGTTTGAATTTGCGGCAGTTATTGTTCGCCATAGAAAAAAACTCCACACACACACACACACACATTTCGGAAAATGACTTTTCTTCATGTTTTGTGGGTAGTACAATCAGAATCAGTCCTTATCTCGAACACGATTTTTTTCGGCATCACCATACTCCTATTTCCTAATTGAACATGGAAGTAAAAATGTGTAACCTTTGAGCAGGTTGTGTGGAAACAGAAAAAGTATTCTACTGTTTCTCTGCAGACTAATTCGGAGACTTACTGAATAATCGTACGAATAGGTTATGATGATGAATAATTTTCTCAAATTAGTACAGTTTCTCACGATTCTATCGTCTTTATCTTTGACACAAGATGTAAACGTTATGAAGAAATATCAACAACCATATGAAGATAACTATAGCTATATCAGTATAGACCTAGTAAAAAGACCTACAAGCTCGAATTAAAGTGAATTGAGAGAGTGATGATAACTGAAAAACGAATCTTCCGTTACTGAGACTGGATAATTAATAAATCGTAAACGTTCGCTGTAAACTAATTTAAAGATTTCATACAATTTGATTAAAGTATGTTATAATCTATAGATATTAAACTCAAAGTCTGGGGATTTATGTGTACTGAATACAAATCCACACCGTTACACCGATTGCCACCAAATTTTGCACAGGTAACCTTTGCACAAAACGAAAAATACTGTCTACATTGGAATTTGATATTATGCCCCGTTCGCACTATTTAGGCCCTTTTAATAATTATGTCTTTTTGTTGACGCGTATAAAGATGTCAACAACACCATGGGGACCAGAATTAATTAGCACAGTAACAAGTAAATAAACAAAAGATATTTAGTGGCATCGGAACTGTACCTTTATCCGTTCCTGCAGTTTTTAACATTTTAATATGTGATTGTATCCATATATTTTGTAATTTTGTATACAGATACATCTATATATTTTGTAATTGTTTTAACGATTATAAAATTTATGTTTATACGTATTTCTGATGATGCAATGAATAAGTAATGAAAAATATTACATACTACTATTAAAGATGTCAACAACGCCATGGAGACTAGAATTAATTACCATAGTAACAAGTAAATAAACAAAAACTATTTAGCGGCAGTACATTTCTGCAGTACATTTTCGATGGTTTATATAATATGCGATAATATCGATATATTACGATGTGGAAAAGAAGACGTGTACAATTGTAAATTGTCCTGTTACTTAATGCAAAGAGAAAACACGTGTTGTTTTCATTTGTGAGGTTAGGTGACAACGGTTTTTGGTTTTTAGTTTAGTGCTGAAATAAATAAAATCGGTGGTTGAGGAAAACTTAACGTTTAACGTGTTATACAATGCTTCTAACACAGTAAGACTTAAAATAAAGAATTTGGCGTTTTTGATATAACAGATACTTTATAAATATCTCCAAATGCTTTATAAACGGGTACTTTTAAATCTCCGAAGGCTGTTGCACCAACATAATAATTTAGTACAAATTAAAATATTACAAGTGTTGAAAACAGCTTTGGAGAAAATATGACTAATCAGTACAAAATTGTTATAAGAGCTGACATAACGTCATATAGACATAGACAATAAAAATTATATTAAAATACTTATTAAAAGTCAATTATTCGCGTGCGAAGCCGCGGGTAAGAGCTAGTTTTATATAAAATGATTGCAGCTAAATATATTAGTTTGTAAAATTACTAGATAGAGTTATACGATTTTTCCTTCTCTCAGGAAAAAGCGGCAAAGTTTAAATGTTTCTAACATCGAGTTCTTCGTTCCGCGGCTTCTTCATATAGGCGACCGGGTAATAAAATGAAAACGTCTGTTGCTGATGAATTCTGTTCTTTGAAATAACTCAGAGCTCTGACAATAGCTCTTAATTCATCACTAGGATTCATCTGTCCAACTTTTCTACATTCTCTTATTTTTCTCTTTTCCCTGTCCCAATTCCCCTATTCTCTTCTCCCTTTCTCTCGGTTTCGAAATTCTCTTCTTCTCTCTCTCATACATACATACATCCTCGGCGCTACAGCCCAGTCCGGGCCCTGGCCTCCAAAAGAAATCTTCCCCACTGGTCTCTACTCCCGGCCAATGTCCACCAGTTTGCTGCACACAGCCTCACTGCCTCCTTACCAACCTGTTCCAGCCATCTTGTACGCGGTCTTCCCTTCCTTCTCCTTCCCATCGGCAAATAATTCATCACTCTTTTTGGGATTCTATCCTCCGCCATTCTCTGCACATGACCAGCCCAACGCAATCACTAAATTTGTATGAGTTGCACGATCGGAAGATCTTTAAACCTTTCGTACAACTCTCGATTATGCAGTCGCCTCCAAATGTCGTTTTCCCTCACAGGGCCATAGATTCTCCTTAGTACCCTCCTCTCAAAAACGGATAGTTTCTGCTCGTCTAGTTTTTTTAACACCCAGCATTCCGAGCCATACATCAGGACTGGTCTAATCAAGGTCTTGTATAGGGTGGCTTTTGTATCTTTACTTATTAATTTTGACTTAAAATGTTTCACCAGTCCGTAGTAACACCTATTAGCAGACAATATCCGTTTTTCAATATCTCTAGAGGAGTCATTTCCAGAGTCCACATATGACCAGAGATATGGAAAACCCTGAACCTTTTCAAATTCATAATCGTTAATACGCAGGGACAGGGCACGAGTGTTGGCACCTACAACCATATATTTGGTTTTGCTTTGGTTTATAACCAAGCCCATAGCCTTAGCGGACAACTCCAGTTCCTGAAAGTCTTCCTTTAAGCCAGATTCAGACCTACTTATGACGTCAATGTCATCGGCATAGGCCAGAAGCTGTACCCCCTTGTGAAATATGTGTCCGCTAGTTTGAATTCCTGAATCCCTGATGACCTTTCTAGAGCTATGTTGAACAACAGACACGCTAAGGCATCTCCTTGTTTCAACCCATTCAATGTTTTTAAGGAGTTAGATAGGTTTGATTGTATTCTGATTTGGCACTTAGAATTGGACATAACTAATCCAACCATACGCACCAACTTAGATGGTATATTCAACTCCTTCATAGCTCTATATAGCATTTTCCGGTTGATTGAATCATATGCCGACTGGAAATCCACAAAGAGATGGTGAGTGGCCAGTCCATATTCCAACGTTTTTTCCAGGATTTGCCTTAGTGTAAATATTTGGTCTGTTGTTGACCTATTCCTAGTGAATCCACACTGATATTCTTTTATGTTTCCCTCAGCGTAGGGAAGCAGCCTAGAAAATATGATGTTGGACAATACCTTATATGCTTTCTTCTCTCTCTCTCTTTCCTTAAACCACTGCACTACTTTTATCATGCAACAACAGCGCAAAGAGTCTAATTATTTTTCTTCTTCTTCTTCTTCTTCTTCTTCTTCTTCTTCTTCTTCTTCTTCTTCTTCTTCTTCTTCTTCTTCTTCTTCTTCTTCCTCATATGAGCAGTTACTTTCTTGCTCGTACTTTGAGCGCTTCCAAAATCAATCACTTCATCTTCCCACGTCCCAATAAATCAGGAGTGTTCCAAAATCTTTGAATCATGATGTCGACACCGTTAGTTTCTGGATTTTAGCAAACATTTTTCCACTTTTGCTTAACTTGTCAAATTCTCAGCTCTGTCAAACATCTCAATGTTACTGTTGCCAGTGAGTGAAAAAGTTTCTTCTGTGAACGACAAATTTTGTCTCCAAACCTTGTACATTCTTATGGGATATACTGTCCAAGTTGAACTACCAAATTAAAATATCCAGCTTTCGTATTAGATTATATAATTTAATTTTGAGTTTCTTCATAATTTACTTTATAACATTTCATCTTGGAGTTTCATTGTCACTATTATACAGAGTGTACTCAGCGTCGTGAGGCAAACTGAGTAGGCGCTGAGATAACAGCGCCGCCTACTGGCCGTGAATACCGCAACTAGCGGCTGGTGGCGCGTTGTACTAGCCATACACCGTCACACTAACACAAAAGCCGCGCGGTACGCCTTGGTCCTTAACGGACTGAGGAGCGGAGGTTTATTTATTTATACAGAGTGTGTATTACATTGTATTTTACT
Source organism: Magicicada septendecula (assembly GCA_034769895.1). Taxonomy (NCBI): domain Eukaryota; kingdom Metazoa; phylum Arthropoda; class Insecta; order Hemiptera; family Cicadidae; genus Magicicada; species Magicicada septendecula. The sequence continues at coordinate 307,190,638 of CM068373.1, read as the reverse complement.
AAATTTTTATCAGCTTTCATAGAAACTCAGAATGTTGAAATGTAATGGTATATGTAAGTGAATATATAAGTAAGTGAATTTTATAAGTAACTTTGTGAATCTCTTATTTTATCATTGAAAATTTTCTTGTTTGTAATCGCTACGTACCACGTACTGGCATGGCTTTAGATTTCTCTAAAGTATTCATATTGTTACGTAAAAGTGTTGCAGAAAAGTATTACACCATTATAGAATATTCTTCGTGTTTCTCGGCTGTTCCAGTGGAATCCCTCTGTAATGTTGTGTGCGTACGTGATCTCAACATGGGTTAGCGAGACTTTTTATAGACTTCGCTGGGCACGCGCACTGTGTCAAAGTCGCAGTCAATTAGCCGCTCTAGTGTAGCGCTGATGCGTAGTATGGACGATTCTGGAATTTTAATGGGGTATAAATATAGGCATTCAGCGGCGCTTAGTTCAGTTATTGTCGGGCGATTTACACAGTGCGGTTCGAAGTGTAATGTGTTTTGTAATTGTGCGGGGAAATTGTAATACAATTGTGTCTTATATTAGTTGACATTTTTATTGCGTGTGAACAATTTTTATTTGATTTGTTGTAAGAGACTATCTTGTTGATTACAATGTGTTTAATTAAAGCTGGTGATTAGTGACTTAATTGGTGTCCTTGTATTTAGTTTCCACTGTACCATACGACGATCAATAGACCGCCGTAACAATATTATAATTTAACTATTCATATTATAATTCTATAAACAATCTGTACTGACCTTTGTGAATCAGCTCAGATTCTGCAAAACGTGACGTAATCATCTATAAACATTACGTAAATATTTACATACTCAATTTCTGAATGTTGTCAATTTTAATTCTTAGAAGTACTGCAAAGTTTCGTTCATTAATTGATTTTTCCGAATACAAGATGAAGTAAAGTAAAATTAATTTTTTTAATAGTATGAGTACTTGTTACTAACGACATATACGGATGCAAATCCGCAAAAGTTGAAGCAATAACGACGTACTTCAGGTAATCTGAAAACACAGTAGGTTCTCAGACATGCTCGTTAGTTAGGAAATCGTCAAGTTTTAAAGCCAATAATTTTCTTCTTTGCACCACACGAACGGCCATTGTATTTTGTCCGAATCGAATTCCCATTATTTTAATTATCATTATTTGTGCTAAGTCAAAACCCCGAAATGGCTCTCACTTGACAAACGTTTGCTAGATGTATCATTTCGCGTTAATTATAATTAACGCCGGTACTGCACAATTAACTAAACGTATTTTTCCTTTAAATTCTTTGTAAATGTTTTATTAAATTGGTGTAACTATACACGCATGCGCCTGCACACTTATGTGCTATTGACATAAGATAAAAATGTATGTTTCTTAAGTTATTATATTTGCAGCTCATACGTAGTTTACCATAAAATATAATTACTTAGTAGAAATAGAAATATTTCATGTAATTTGTCTCATGCAATCATGTGAGCCGTCCAGATAGAAATTTACGTATATTGAATTTCCAGCTGTTTTGTTTACAAAATCCCCTATCGTGCAGCAGCTATTCCAAAATATTCCTGTGTTTACATTTGTGGTGCGTTTCCGCATTAAATCTGCATCAGAGTTTCCCTAAATTATTAGGCTACGCTTTCGTTACAAAATGAATGAAAAAATTGAAAATACATCGCTACCCGCAACAGCGCGTTTTACGATTACCACACATTCGGCGCAGAATTCTCTCTAGAGAAATATATCACAGCCAAGCTTACGCGAGTTATGTGATTAGAAACACATTAACCCATCCAGGCCTGTAAAGAATGCTGTTTTTGTTTATAAAGGCGTGTATAATAAAATATTACTTTAGAATTTGCTTTGTAAGGCTAATTTCTGTAATAATTTTTTTCGTATCGGCCATCTAAGGACCACATGCCAATTTCAGTTCATTATTCCTTGTTCTCTTCTTTTTCTCCAATATTCTTTCATCTTTTCACTGTGTCTCTTCTTCCTGTCTTCAGTCCACTTTGAGCCTGCGTTTTTCTCTCTCCTACCCTGGACTCCTTCCATTTTTAACATTTTTGCCCGAAAAACTTCTCTTTCAAATGCTTCTTCTGCGTGTATACAGTATTATTTTTTTTCTAAATCCCTTTGCACTTTTTTAATCCAACTTGATGTTGACTTCTTCCCCCTCAGATTTTCAAAGATTTGCTTTGTCAACCTATTGTCGTCCATTCTATATAAATGTCCAAAAAATAATAGTCTTTTTCTCATTGTTTCTGTTAAATTTTCTATTCTTTGATATATTTCATTATCACTTCTTAATTTCCAAACTTCTGAAGTTTATCGTGGGCCTAATATTTTTCTAATAATTCGTATTTCCAATATTTCTAGTTTGTCTAAATTATAATTCAATGCTAGACATTCACATGCATATAGGCATTCTGGCTTCACTACTGTGCTGTAATGCCTTACTTTTGCATTTTTAGATATGCACTTTTATTGCAAATATCTTTAGTTATACCATATGCCCTTTCAATCTTATGAATCCTTTCTTCTATAGAAGATTTTTCTAAACCATTCTCTTGAATTATTTCTCCTAGATACTTAAATTTTTGAACCCTAAAATTTATATTAAAAAGCAATAACGTTTTATTAATTACGACTTATATTTTAGTCTCTACAAACGATAAAACAGATATAGCCTACTTTTTATTACTAATGTATAATAGTTTTCATAACGGTTAATATTTTCTTACATAAGCAACGTAACATAAAAATTGCAAATTGCTTTTTTAGATTCTCTTATTAACTGTTTACTAAAAATCGTTTCCTTCGTCTTATTTTTGTTAGGTTCGCATCCGGTTTACTTCAGAAATCTTCTCCATAATTTCCTAGATCTTTTTAAAATTCTCCTACGGTACGTTATCTACTTTGTCATTCTGTGGAATATGTTCCATCCATTCTATCCATCTTTTGCATGGTTCAATCACCGGTTTCTTCCATATTAGCCGTTTTTCTTCGCTACACGTTCGGTTTCTTCTTATAATCGCTGGTTATTTTACTCAGTGCCCGAGATTCAGCATTTTAGACGACCTTACTAAATGTTTCTAAGATCTTCTAGAATTACTAAACATTAAAGAAATAAGATTATTTAGAATTTCACGTTTGATGAACAGCTAAAAGCCACACAGTCGTGAGAAAATGTCAAAAATTTTAAATAAAAAGAAATCATTTAGACTCTTAGTTCTCTTTAAGCCTCTGGAAAGGATTTGCCCAACATTGAAAGTTAACTTTAGTCAACATAAAGTATACATAAAGTAAAGTAAAGTAAAATAAAGTAAAATAAAGTAAAGTAAATTATACTGTATTATCCATAAAATTAAGCAGTAAAATTAAATTTTCGAAAAAATTCATTGTGTGTGATCTCCAGGTTGTATTAATTAATTGAGAATAGGTTAGATACCTGATTGTATATTCCTTCATGTAACTTTCCTTTGGTCGTTAAGTACGACTCGTTTCGGGCTCACAGTCCCATCTTCAGGAGAATATCATTCGAGGCGAGCTCGTCAGTACATAACAATTAACACACACATAAAATATCGGTATGGAAAACATGGAGAACCTTATGGAACATGGAAGTAAAACACTGATTCATTATATACTCATATCGCGCGAGGACACGATGCGCATCGTCGAGAAAATAAAAGCTTACACTTTTTTTTCACGTACGCTTTTATTTTCTCGACGATGCGCATCGTGTCCTATCGCGATATGAGTATATAATGAACTAAGTGTTTTTATGTGCGTGTTAATTGTTATGTACTGACGAGCTCGCCTCGAGTGATTTTCTCCTGAAGATGGGACTGTGAGCCCGAAACGCGTCGTACCTAACGACCAAAGGAAAGTTGCATGAAGGAATATACAATCAGGTATCTCACCTATTCTCAATTTAAAAAAAAAGTTATTAATAAAATATTGGTGTAAAGAAACATAAAATTATTAAAAGAAATTGAATACAAATAGAGTGTGTTACCTTCTTTAGTTTTGTACGCTCGTTCATGTTTGTCGGTGTTGCCCAAATGTCATTCGTTTAGCTGTTTCAAGTCACTTTTGTTTATGTAACCTAACTCTATTAAAAATTAATTTTAGCGAAAATCATATTTTCCAAATATATCGTGTATTATTAGTTTAGTTTTCATAACACTACAACATTATTTCTTGGGTCTTATTCTTACTATTTTTTTTTCATCACCTTCTTCTTCTTATTATTGTTCTGGTACTGCTGCTGGTGTCTTCCTCCTCCTTATTGTCATCATTATTAATATTATTATTATTACTATCAATATTAATATTATTAATACCTTTCGAAGTGGGAGCTGAAACAGTATTTAGAAAGAATGCTCTGAAATACCTACGGATGAGACGAGACTCAAAGTTCTCCTATTAGGAGTAAATAAAGTATGCAGCTGATAAGGCGGATAACGTTACAACCAAGCTCAACACACTTATGGCCAATGTAGGAGGTCCCATTCTAAGCAAGAGGCGATTGTTGATGGCGGTCACAGAATCCATCCTTGTGTACGGTTGAGAAATCTGGGCCGATGCACTAAAGATGGAGAAGTTCAGAAAACGTATGGCATCGGTGCAGAGAAGAGGAGCCCTCAGAGTAGCATCCTCTTACAGGACAGTGCCAGAGCCAGTAGTCCTGTTGGCTCTCATAGCTTGTTGGCTCCAGAGCGGAAGAATTTGTTCAAAAGAAGAGAGGAAATTGGAAGAGATGCCGCAATTCATAAAGCCAGGGAACTCACTCTATGGCACTGCCAAGGACGTTGGGATAGAGAGGATAGAGGAAGATGGACCGCAAGGCTCATACCAAACTTGAAGGAATGGATCGACCGCCAACACGGTGAGGTCAACTACCATCTGACACAGTTGCTCAGTGGCCACGACAATTTTAATGCCTACCTCCATAGAATGGGAAAGGTGCAAAGCCCAGCATGCTAATACGGAGACTGTCCCCATGAAGATGCATCGCACACGTTTTTCAAGTGCTGCAGATTTGCAAGTCAGAGGATGGTACTGGAAATGGAGCTCGGGGAGTTCACGCCCGAGAGCGTAGTTGCGCTTGTGCTTCATGGTAAGGTGGAATGGGACCGCATCATTGCATTTATTCAGTGGGTCCTACTAGAAAAAAAAGACAGGCCCAACTTGCACCCAACGAGCAGTAGAAGATGAGGAGCATCTAGAAGGAGCCCGATAAGGGCGCAATAGGCTCCATCCTGAAGTAATGCGCTAAGTGGTTCCAGGATGGATATGAATGCCTGAATTAAATTTGGGTTTTTTAGTGGGTGAGAGTCCCACACACCAGAGGAAGCACAATCCTCCTCTGACGGTGTATAAAGCATTGCCCCCTTCTCTCTCTCTCTCTCTCTCTCTCTCTCTCTCTCTATATATATATATATATATATATATATATATTGCGACATTACATATATTTATAAATTTAAACAAATTTAAATGTATTTTAATTTGTATAGCCCCACGTTCTTTGGGAGCCAATGTATATGCAAAGTTACAACATTGCAAAAGTTGCATAATATTATATTGTATTTATACAAATTTTTGTACGTAAATTTAGGCATCTCGTGCCTCACGTCTAGGGGACAAATTTATATAACGTGACAATTTGGGAAATTTAATTTAATTTAAATTTGTGAAGTCCTTCGATCTTGGAGCACCAAATTTAAACAACGTTACATATACATAAATAGGTGTGAACGGTCTCACGTTCAAGATAGACAAATTCTTTAAACATATAACATTTAAATAGGGGGTCAGGTGTATCTGCAATAAGAACTCTACAGAACTTGAAACAGTAATTAAAATTTATTTGATACTATAAAAAAAAATATGTGCACATGGCACTGACTTCGATTTAAAAAAAACAATAGTTATTATTTGTTATAATGCCGTAAGGCTTAAGATATATACATCCTTACTAACTAAACATTCTATGCTACTAAATAGTATATAAAAGAAAAATCTCATTTTTAGACTACTCAGTCTATTAATATGTTTCAAAATCAATTTTTAAATCTTTTTTCTATATATGGTACGTACTCAAACGATTAATAGTTATTACTTCTCAGTACTGTTTTCTCACATACTAATTGTTTTTATTTATATTCTTTGTAATCATTTTATATCATATTAATTTGAGCTCTTGTTACGTTAATCGTATTTCTAAAACATCTATGATTTTTAACTCTACTATACAAGAAATATTACTCTTATTTTTAAATAAAATATTAATGTCTTTAACTGTCTTTGTACACTGTGTATGATTAAGATATGAATAAGTTGTCTATCACCTTATTGTCGTCAATCATACTCGATCATTTTTGTTCCATCGGTGTTCGTCTTCGTCTCGCCTCCAGCGTCGGCTGTCTCTCTTCTCCTCTTGTCCAGCGTCGGCTGTCTCTCACTCTCTCGTCCTCTCCTCTTGTCCAGCGTCGTATCGCTGTAACCTCTCGTTCCTTTCTATGCTTTTAGTATTTATTTTATTTCATTTTTTTTTTTTTTTTTTTTTTAATTTCTATCTCCTTGCTTATTAGTTTTGAAAGAGAGGTCACAAGTTACTGAAAACTAGGCTAGAGCCTAGAGAAGCTAAAATTGGGCTGGGTCCAGTATGATGGGACTTGCAAATGAAACACTGAACTTAAGATAACAACAACAATTTATTATTCTCTGGTAGTACAACACCTGAGCCCCAAAAGGCTAGATAACTAAGTCTTTTCATCGTTGAATATAATTTCCTTAATTTGTGCCTTGCCAAAAGTTGAGCAAGGAATAATAACTATTAACAGCACCAAGTATTGAATGAGTATTAAGATCTGAATGATCAGTGAATATTAATTCATGGAATGTTACATAAATGTCAATAATACAATTGTAAACTGGCACACAATCTCGACCCGCAAATAATCACATATTATAACAAGACATAAATATATAAACATATACACCTGCAGGATTAATATAACAATGTAACAATTATGTAAAACAACACATACATATAATTAACATCAACCACGTTTGCATATAAATAACCCATCACATGTTCACCCTGGTTATCAGCGCATTTAAGTATCTTGTTCAACACCCATAACCCCCTTATTCTGACCAAGTATCTGGCCCCCTTCTGTTTAATTAATAGGTGACTAACCCCCCCCCAAAACTTCAATTAAAATATCCCAGGAGTGGAGCAGACATGCCCCCAAGTTTTAACAAGATAAGTGTTAACTGAATGTTCTCTGTAAGCCACGCGGCCAGCGCACAAATCCCATGCCGATATTTAATTATCAATTTAAATCCCATCAATTACTATAATGAAGAGTAGCATCACAAGGTTAACATGGATGTCCGGTTGCCTAACTGCATTTTATATTTCCTTTTACTTTCAAAATAGAATATGGAAAAATAGTGGAACGTGACCACCATGAGTCTTCATAACTGACATTGATTAATCTTGTGTTGTCTTATGGTTAACTAATTGTTATAGTGAGCAATAAAAATTATCGTTACAAAATTTTCTATAGTAAAATACAAACTGTGACAATGGTAAATTTAAAGTGTGCAAATTAGCTAAACAGTGGAACAGAATTTGTAAAACGGAATCTAAGTCATGAAGGTATTAAAGCCAGCTCACAGTGTTCCAAAAAACTTAACTACCGGCAGGGTCAGGCATCGGACGAGATCTAGCAAGATCTGACACAGACAGACTTGCAGTGGACGTCTCCTACGGGAGTCGACCACGGTTTAAACCCACCCCCAGATTATGAATGAATAATAAAATACGTGTCCACATGGAGTAAAATCGTTAACATAACTATCCCAACATGCTTAAAACAGAAATAGAATTAGATTCAACTCTATCTACCGAACTCCCCTCGACCCGGGCGGTGCGTGACCCCGGCCGAGTTTTCACTCTCAGAACGAGATATACATGATAGTAATAGAGGAGGCGTAAGCCTTCCAAATTACAATTAATACATGCCACCCATTGTCCGGAAATAACTGTCCAAACTGGAGCGTTTCATGAAAGTCTCACAGAGTTATTCGGCCACAAGATTTAGGTTAATATGGTTAAATTTCACCTGGTTTGAAGGGTGTATGTTGAGGGCTCTGTAGTGTGTGTCCAGTCCATCCTTCCGGCTGACCTAGCTGACGAAGGTTTTGAAATTACATCGCCTGAGGCAGTTGTTCGGCCATCCTTCCGGAGCGGGGCAGATTCCCGGCTACCTCGGAAACAATGCACAATTATATCTGGGATTACTCATAAGTTCATGAAACACACACTACCACATTTACCCACTGACATAGCACGGTCTGTCCAGTTTATAAACTCGAAGAAATTGCCTAAGTAAAGAATCCCATTGAATGTAGTAAATCGCTTCAAAAAAAAAATAACTCCATTGAATATGTTAATATAGAATATGTCTAAATATAGTCACTCCATAATAATGATAATTTTAATTAACAGTTATGCAAAAGTTTTCATGACGCACTTACAGGAATTGGCAACTTTTAACAAGTCCGTGACATACACAGATATCAGAAAATTACTGACTTACGCCCCATCTTAGTTTAGTTAATTTAGTAGAAGCATTACTAGATTAATATAAAATATAATTATATCCTTAACGTTACAATCAATTAACCAGGGTTGAGATAAAGCATACATAAAACAAATTTTAACCTGAAACTCGCCATGTGCTAAGGATTCACTGCAATATATATCTTAACGCATCCACTTTAATATCAATTAGAACCAATTTGTTTTTATAAATAATTAAAATACATATTTTGATGGACTTACCGGAGGTCACGTAGGCTTCTACTTATTCATAGAAGAAGCTGGGAGACGAAAACTGTTCAATCTACTCTGCCAGCCGGGGACTAGAATGTGAGGCGCTGATAGCTGAAGTGGAACTGAATAAACCGGCTGTTGAAAAACCCGTAGTAACAGAGATAGGGCGCGCGCGAGTCGGGCGGCCAAGGGGCAATTCACAATGACAAAGTCCAATTGACCGTACCAAAGGACAACTTCTTTCGCGTCGACAAATACGTAATTTCTTTAATAAAGCACAATATAGATATCGGAACATCGCCGCGTTTTCCAAAACGCGGCACATCGCTATGGAACTGCTTCTCTTGTCCAGCGTCGTATCGCTATGGAACTTCTTCTCTTGTCCAGCGTCGTATCGCTATGGAACTTCTTCTCTTGTCCAGCGTCGTATCGCTATAGAACTTCTTCTCTTGTCCAGCGTCGTATCGCTATGGAACTTCTTCAGTAGTGCTGTTATTAATTACAATGTTTGTCTTATAGCTTGGTTACGTATTTGTACATAACTGGCAATTTAAACTGTTTATAAAAATATTAATAAATATGCCGTGCTGACGGACATAAGCTTCCGCTGCATCGTGGATGATTCAAGAAAGAGAACCACTGAAGCTTGCGTGTCCTATTTATACCCATGTCTTGGTCGACACCCTTCAGTGATACAAAATCGACATGTTAGAAACTGTCTTTGGCGTCAGTTCCACCACTCTTTGTCAAATTCACTATTTTTTATATTTCTGCGAATTGCAGAGTCCTGTAAGTATTTTTTTATACTTATCTTATAACTAATTTTACAACACATGTTCATTGTAATTTTGGACATTGCAGCTTAACCCTTTTGATTTGTACACAGTTATTTCACTATTGCACTTGTACGGCGTGTCACTTTCGCGTGGTTTTCGTACACAGTATTTATTAAATTTATTTACATTTTATGGTGCTTTTGGATTTTAATTCTTAATTCTAGTTTATGAATAATTACGGAAAAACAGTCATTGTGCAATTATTCATACTGGGGTGCCAAACTTGCCTGCATAGACCTGCGTTCACACACACTAGCAAAATACTGGTGTACACACGTTTAGTTACATTTGTGTGTGTGTGCACGTTGATTCAGGTCGAAACACCTGTTAATATTTTTGTCTGAGTCAAGCTTGCAATCCATAACATGCTTATTTCTAATATATTATTAATTATTTACAGTTTATTAAGTTAATTCAAACCCCCATACCTCATGCTCAGTACATCACTTATTTGTACTGTCGCATATATATATCTACGTATAAATATTAGTACACTTAATGTTACGATGGTTTGTTTTTCGACTACTTCGTCTGTAGGTTTTCCTTTACTTTCTCGTACATAAGTTTTGCATTGCATTGTAAATATTTTTAATATTATCACGTTGTAAAGCACGTTTGCAATATGTTTTTCCTGGCGTAAACTTAATTCATTAAAGCAAATAGGTTTACCTATATTACTTATGTTGAAATGAGTTATGCTATCACATGTACAATGAAGCTCTCTATTCCACTGCCTGCCTGGTAGTTCAGAGTTCTATCTTCTTTTTCATCAATTGCTTCGTATTTAACATTGACCGTGCATAATATATGTAGGCCTGTGTTTATACGTAGTTTTACAAAACTATCGAAGTTTAAAACTATTTTAACGACCACAGTGTAGCTAAAGAGATGTCTGTCAGTAGATTAGGAGAAACATTCGATATATATATAAAACACATCCTTGGGTCACTTTATATAACTTTAGAAAATATACAGAAACTGCTCTTCGCGAGAAAATCTTTAGAAGTAATTTAGAAGTAAATCTTTAGCGCAACATTTCCGTGATTCCTGTGTATTATTTAAAATTATGTATTTACTTGAAATTCCATATTGCCGTTTTGCCTATAGAACAAACTTCTCAAAGACAATAATATGCATGTAGATCCTCTGGTATTTCGACAGAATTATCAATGTTATCTTGACTGTTCAGATATAATGTACACAAAAATTATTGTACGTCTCACACACACGCGCGCGCGCGCGCGGCCGCGAGAAGTGTTCAACCGTTTATTTATGTCGTGAACTGCTGTAAGTTCCTAATTTAGCTGAATAATTTAGTTTGTATTGTAGATTGGATAATTGTAAGTGGTACTGTAATACGAATGCTGTTTAAGCAAAGCGTTGATTAAATTTCTGAATATCGATTTCTATCGCATTGAATAATTTATTTTACTGTATAAGACCGTAATCTATTTCATCGTTGTGATCGTTTGCCCCGCAATTACATTATGTGACAGTTTGACAACATAACAACTGTAGTTTTATATAGTCTAGTAGATTACTTGTCGTGAAGCGTTTTTGCTTTTTAATTACGTATATGAGTTCTATCTCATAAAATCTACAGGTAATTTATAGAAAAAATTATTTATTTACTTAAAAAAGGAAATTTGTGACTTAGGAAAGGGATTTGTAATTTGTTTACTTGTAAGTTTGGTACCAGTTTGGTTCCAGTTTGATTAGAAACAAAGCCCCTGTTATGTAACTCTCTATATTATGAAGCATAGATATTAGCACCAAAGTTAACAAAAATTCAGGGATATGAAACGATTCGAAGCCAGTAACAATAATCTAGTAAAGTAGGTCTATATGCTTGGAGGATATCATTATCAAAACCTGATTTTCAAGGTAAGTTGGTTACTGAGTAGGATGAGTTGTAAGGAGAATGGTACAAGGAGTAGTGCCTGACGTCGGCTCTCGAACGACAGAATACTTTGTGTTTGGGAAAGATATAATTGCATATATTGCATTATAAAAATATAATACTTGCATATAAATGGGGAAATTATATGATATACGGCACAATACAAATACTTTAGGAGACAAATTCGAAAATTGTAGTAGTCATGGATAAATCTATAATAGACTAGAGGAGGCTAGGACAAGACTCAGCATCTAGATGGACTGTTATGGTATACAAAGATTACAAATAAAGTAAAATACGATTTTTAAATCACAGTACAACATATTGACTCATATTATCTAGGGACAAGAAACATTAAAGCGAAGATAGGCCCACATCGAAGTCGTAGACATGCTGTGGGCATTGGAGAAGGTGCTGTAAATATACTAGACTAGATAGGTTCAAAAATAAGAATATACAGAGAGAATGGGAATTAAGATAAACGAATTGGGCCCAATTGATTGGGATAGTAAGTTAACAAAATTAAACGCATCTGTGGGACGATTCATAGGTACCTGAAAAATAAAACACCGAAGGATACACGAATGAGATTTTATAAAACTGTAGCTGTCCCTACATTCCTGTATGCTAGTGAGACATGGACTCTTGGTAAAAGAAACGTACAGAGGATCCAGGGAGCTGAAATGAAATTTCTAAGAGGGACACAAAGTTGTTCTCTCTTGGAGCGGAGAGAGAACAGAATATTAGACGCAATTTAAACATTGTATCATTGCACCAAAAGATTGAAGACCAGTGAAGGAGACGGTGTGAACACTTGAATCGCATGCTTGATATCGATTACCTGTGGCTGCCTTGGAAGAGAGATGTCGGTAGACTGAGGAGAAGATGGGTTCCGCATCAGATCTAAAGCCTAGTCCTTGGAGTAGTGATGATTATGTATTGGTCTCAAACGACATGAACAGGTTAATGTGGCATGGACATGTCCAGAGGATATAAAATGAAAGATCGTCTGAGTGAGTAAATGACTGGTTTGGTTCTCCAAGTAGGACAAGAGGTGGACCGAAAGTTGCATGGAAGAAGACATTAGAGGAGGCAAGCCTTGATAGTGGACTGATTGATCAGGATTGTTTGGATAAACTAATGTTGAAACTAGGAGAAGATGCTGTCAAACGTAACATGATTTGCCATAATGAATAATGCGTAACAAATAATATTACTTTGATATTACCAATAACTGTTTGCGTGTCTCAAACTTGGTCAATGAAACGGGTGTATCGAAAGAATCAAAGCTTTCGAGCACTGAATATATGAACATATTCACAGTGCAGTTTTGAGTACCTGGGCTACAGTATGTCTTATAATGGAAGCAACGACGTGTTGAACAAGTTGCATAAGTTCAACCTTATGTGCGGGACCATCAGGCGAACCCCTATGTCAGCAAGTAAAGGAACACACCTAAAATTCTACAAGGTGATAGCCCTTCTCACACTTCTTTATGGGTCTGAGAATTGGACTTTAACGAAAGGCCAGGCCAGTCGCATTCAAGCGGCTGAAATGAGATTTATCAGGCATGTAGCAGAGTATACTCTCCATGATCATAGAAGAAACACAGATATACGTCAGGAACTGAATAATATGAGTATACTCGACAGGATCGCCCAGTATCGGCTGAATGGGTGGGAATATCTTTGCCGAATGGATGACTGCCGCATCCCCAAACAACTATGGAAGTATAAGCCGAGGGGACGGAGAGGTGTGGGACGTCCAAGGAAGCGCTGGAGTGACCAGCTGTAATAATCTTTGCCTATTTGAGACCGGAACAAACCATTCTTGGTTTAAACCTTGAGGATGATGATGATAATTATGATTCACAGTGTGTCATGGATAGACCGCAGAACGAATGCGACCATGTTAAAAGATGTACAAACTGAGAAATTGGTTACTGTACAGATTGCTACGCAGTAGGTAACCTAGAAATATATCTCTAGATAAATACACAAAATTGCACACCACTGTGGATAAAAAAATGTCAAAAGACAAAATAAGACGCGTCGTAACTCACAGATCTGACAGTGGCGAATAAAAGTACGGAAGGAACAACTATAGAAACGGATGTTTAAGAGACTAGCTACGGGAATGTAATCACTATTGGGTGTCCTGGAGACAAAGGTGACTTCAATCCAAAGTTAACCAACGTTAGAAAAATAGATAGGTGTTGAGGAATGTGCAAAAGATGGGCGAGGAACTTTAGCAGAACAGATCCTGCAGTGGACACGTAAAGGAAAGTGAAGGAGAAATTAAAGGGCTGGATTAATCTAGAGATGGAAGAAAATGGGACTACAAGGAAAACAATGGCAGATAAGATGTTGCTGAAGTTTAGTAAAAGGAAGACGCCGAACGAAATTTGAACCCAACGTACACACGCAGAGTATGTGCGTATGTGTGGGAAACAAAACTTTCATAATCACCAACAGAAACGAAAAAAGATGTTATTAAAAACAAAATAACGCGTCGGAACTTGATATATTTTGGTTACATACCATTTACCAAAAATTTAATTATATTATCAAATACCTCTCGTGTTTTTTATCAATATCAAATAACCATGCGCGTGTTTACGTTAGATGAGTTATTTGTACGTGCAAGAATTATAATTATATCACAAAATTGTAATATGATTCATTTTTCTACGTGTAATGTACAACCGTACATTATTAGGCACAATATGCAAAGGCAAGTTGGTCCCTTACAATTCTGGGGAAACTCAAGCCCATAATTTGGGTAATTTTCAGAGTATCACCTGTTGTAACAAATGACGGGTACTGTAGAGGAACACTGTATAGCTAGCGCTACCTGGCAAGCGAGTCCATCATTAACTCGAGGCTCAGTAAAAGGAAGGGGTCCATAGTAATTAGCAGTTTCCAACCGTGCTGCGTTGTTGTTTTTTTACTCTTGCTGATGTACAGTCAACAACGCAATAAGTATTTGCGTCCTTTATCTTCCTCTACTCTGTTTTGACTTTCCCCTGTAGAGGTCAGTCCGTCTACCCATCCATGTGGTCGATCTGTTTAAAGTTCGCTGTCCATTAAATTCTAGCCAAATGTTATCAATAAAGAAAGATTAAACATACGCGCAGATACATACAAATAAGTATACACAAACATATGGTTACGACGGTCTCACTGATCGTCGTATGGTACAGTGGAAATAAAGTACACCGTTGATTCTCTTTATCACAGTCTAAAGGTCCTTCCCAGTTGGTCTGAAGTTTAGGCGAGCGACTACGACGGCGCTTTGGATTGAACAACCAACCTGACCTTCTTCTTGGAAACCCACACTATTGCTGCGAATGTCATACCGAATTTTCATTTTATCACTAGCTATCTTCAGCCGTCCTCTTATCAAGCACACCAATTTTGCTGGAGTCATGCCGGTTGTGTCGTGTACTGATGACATGTACGCCATGACGAATAGTTGTATACGTTGATCCCAGTCTGTTTGGTTCTCGTCAACAACCTTCGTAAGATGCTGCGTAAGTGTCGTATTAAATCTCTCAACCATTCCGCCCGACTGAGGATGGATAGGCGTTGTCCTGGTATTTCGAATTCCGAGTAGACGGCGTAAATTCTTTAAACACTCCTGATTCGAAATTCCCCCTTGATCCGTATGGATTTCCATAGGGGCTCCATAACGGCAACAAAATTGTGAACTAACGCCGTTCCCACAGTGGTAAACGAATTGATACAGTGATTTGGAATTGCGTAGGCTTCCACCCACTTAGTAAAGTAGCCACCTATAACCATGATGTACCGGTTTCCATGTCAGTGACCGGGGAAGGTCCACCAATGTCTATGGCAATTCTCTCGAATGGCAGTCCAACGATTGATGGCAACTGCCTCAATTTCCCAATTTCCCCCTGATTCTGGTTTGTGGGCCCTTGCCTGCAGCACATATTTCACATGTCCGACACCATTCCTTTACGTCGTGGCGAAGGTGAAATGAATAGAATCGCTTCCGTATTTTGTCAAGGATTTTGTTAACGCCAAGATGGCCTCCAGACGTTTCATAATGCATCTGCTTTTGTTCCTGTATCAGCGCTTTGATGTCACCTGTTTCACGCTTACGTTCTTCTTTCTGTCGATCTTTCGACTCGAGCACAAAAACACTTCGCTACAAACACTCGATCCGCGCTAAAGAAATCGCTCAACACTACTGAACTGACAATCCGGCTTCTATGGCTTCTTATAGACAGCGCACGTCTTATAGAAATTTTCCATCATCACTTCACGCCACTTAATGCGTATCTCAAGTGTTCTTGAATACACTGGAACCTACTTGGGGGAGAGACCTGCCACACTGGGGGGGGGGAAGAGTGGAGAATGTTTTAGTCTTTTCGTTACAATATAAATTGTTATTATTCTTTTGAATGCCGTCCTTGAATGAAGTGTATTTGCACTATGCGTGTCATACATAATAGAATTTACTATTTAACGCCGGGTCCAAACGGCGAGGTAGAGACATTTCTAGGTAGGGAGTGCCAATTGCTGATTTACCCTCGTCTCCAAAAATGGCAGTGGACGTCTAAGAGCCAAATTACATTTTTTTTCTACGGTCAGAATAGAACTTGATCTGCACGGTATATTGATCTACAGTCACAACATTTCGGGTTTTACAAAAATCTTTTGGTACATTTTAAACTGCGTTTCCTTTGTTTATTTCCTTGTCGAAAGGCATCAGGATGTTGCGTTGTGTAAAATTCTTGGTATAAGATGGTTTATCAACTATGGTTCTTAGTAGCTTTTCCTTTTAGTGACTTAGTTTAAACGCTAGACTATCTCGATGTTTGAATCCGCAGTTGAACCTCAAAGCTATATAGCGTAAATCCAGCTAGTCTCAGTACGCCTTGTAAAGTAGAACTTAATAATACATAACTAATGGGAATGAGAAATCTGGAGTTCTGATTGGAAACCAGAACCTTTTCTACTTTATACAGTCGGTGCTAAAGAGAGTGTCGCTTTCAATAAACTTTAAACTTAGCGCCTAGTTTACTGCGATCTGACAGGTACTTATTTACGCAGCACGGACAAAAATAAAATGTAGCCATATTTGATGTATGGGGGCAAAACGTAGTTAGGAAAATATGTATCTCGATGTAAAGCAATGGAATACCAAGACCTAATTAATGTGCTCGTGGGACAAACCAAACATAAGGAAAGAGTGTACATTAAAAGGCACCTTCTAGGAATAAGTAAAAAATAAAGGTAACGAGAACGCTGTATAGGTTAATTAGAGGGTGAGTGATCGAAAGGAACGTCAAAGTAAAGGTGCGTGAGCAACTCAAGCAAATATTTAACCGTCAGAGAGGACCTTTGGAAGGGATATAAAAGCAGATTTGAGAAAGGAACGGTCAATTATTGTGCAAGAATCTGATGATCGTATAATCGCTAGACCAGCTTTCTAGACAATTTAATAAACCTACATCTGGCGAGTCTACCTGGTAAACTTGAGACCTGAAGGCAAGCTTAGCCAGGAACCAATTAAGTAAACCCACTATACTCTACAGAAAGTGAATACTTATGAAGCGGAGTATAAAGGTCTGACAAGAAAAAAGCTTTAAAGTAATAAGGTTTTTAATCTTATTTTCATATTCTACCACATTATAAAATTATCGTGATTACGAAAAGTAAATAAGTAAATCGTTTTATGTAATTAAAACCTGACGGTCTTTAATTGCAATTGCTGTAGATAACCGACATATCAAAAAATAACTTTTATTGACAAAAGTTCTGTTCTTGAGAATACGATTATCATTGAATCATTCCTGTGATTACACTGATAAGTTTTCATGTCAAATTGGATGCTAAGTTTACTCCACTCGGCCAAATTAGGTATATATTTCTGGTTTGTATTTAAATATATATCTAATTTGACCAAACATGCAATAAACACTGAACATGAGTTCCCAGACATAACCAACATGACACTAATAAAACACCACATACAATAAGGCACCATAATGAACATTTGGGAAAATTTACAAATATACAAAGACAAAACAAACTAATACCTGAACAGATACAAATCAGTACAAAACATAACAAAATTTTCAAACCACTCAACATCGAAAATACACAAAATGCTAATGTATACACCACAATCACACACAATAATATCAATTTAATGTGCCAAAAACCAACAGGAAACCATAAAAATAACCAACCAACACACAAGTACTCCACAAGATTCAAAATTAAGAAGGCCGAAACATGTTCCAAATAAGAAAAAATATTTTGAGGTAAATTTATTATAAATATTAAATAAATATATTATATACATCAAGAAATAGGCTGAAGGAAAAATGGTTTTGAATATGTGTGTATATATATATATATATATATTATAACTTAATCGAATCTCAAAGATTTGGAGTTATATGTAAAGAGTTTTGAAAATCAATGTTAAAATAAATTCAAACCGTTACAATCACGCCGCATGCAGTAGCGAGCGTTCAAATGAATTGTATAGCGACCAACGGCAGCGTCCGGTGGCATTACGTAACCACATACAGTTATAACAATTAGGGACACGCCCTAATTTTAAATTATTAATATTTCGGAAACCGATAAATATAGGCACAAACCAAAATAGCCAAAATATTTGCCGAAATATTAGTAGTAGAGCTTTGAATATGTCATAGTTATAAAAATTACCAATCAGATGTATATTCTAGAATAAGCATAACTTGGCTTGCAGCCAAGATAATTGCAATACAAATTGCAACAGGACATCCTGTCCGACATTTGAAATCCGGTGTTATTTCAGAATATTAAGGCTAATAACAATTCTCAAACTGTGAGAATTATTTTCGTTCACACAAGTGAGGTAAGTTGAATTACAAGGAGAAGGGGGGTGTCTCAGGCAATCAAATTATTCTAAAAATTTGAACGAACCGTTAGATTCGGGCTGAACACAGGCACTCAACTGTAACGACTCGACCTGTGAAGACGTATACTTACGATACTCTTATTGTTTTTCAACAAATAAGCGTACAGCTCAAAACATTAACCTGTTGACTTACGCATGTAAAGATATCAGTTATATAATACGTGAAGACACATCGAGAGTACAACAGCACGAGGCCGTCTTGTACGTGGTACAAGCTGAAGAATTGACGAAGCGGAGAGCAACCTAAGGCGAAATATACACACCAGGAGTGCAGCGTATACCGGACCGAGGGGCCTGACGCAGTTGCAGCAGTTAAAACCACAGACGTTAAACCATCAACAGTTGCAGAAGGAGCTGAGTGTTGCTGATTCCCGAACTCTTAGCCGTGGAACTCAAGACGCAGAGGAAATCATTGCCACTAGCAGATTGGACCAGGAAAACCAAGGAAATCTCGGGAGCACCTCATCACGATCTTCAGAACAAGGGAAGTCAAATATAATTTATAACTTTATAAACTTCTCAAAAGCTTATTCTTTTTCTTTTAAATCATTATAAAACTAAATTGATTCAGATACCAATAAAACAGAGACTCTAGATTAATAAGATACATTCATACTGTGATAATCTGTATAACACGTATAGGCTTAAGTAAAAATCAATAGATAAGAATCAGACGTATATAAGAAGCGCTATATAAATACTAACATTGAATTACTTAGAGACCTATACTGCAGTATACGTGAAACAATCACAAGTAAATGAAAGCACGTTGAACTAGATTCACAGCTAACTTATTTTTCAGAGTATTTAAATCATCTAAAGTAATAAAATCCGTACGAAAGTAAAAACGAATTGAAAATTCCATAGATCAAATCGTTTTAAAATTAACTTCTTGAAATTAATGAAAAATATAACTCGTATCAATTGAAAATAATAAGCTCGTCTTCTGAATGCTAATACCCATTCAGAAAACATCGTACAAGATACAAATTACTGTTTAGTATGTAAGGATTGCTCTAGTTATAAGATTTTCATACATATGTGCTATCAGAGTAATAAACTCCAATTTTATCCACCACCGTAATTTTATTGCTGCACTACAAAGCCTACCAACATCACAAAACTATTCAAAATAACTATAACAGTACTTTGCACACTTGAATTAACCTACTTGCGAATTCAAAACACAAACTCCTACGCCCTTAGTCGGAAGAAGTCGCAAGAACGCATAGCAGGTAGGTCACTTCACAAAACAACCATTTATCTCCTTATATTAATAAAAATAATTATAACAGCAAGCAAAGAACTTTATAATATATATTGTTAAAACACAAAAAGCCACCCCAATACCACGGAAAATACTATGATGAATTAACTATATTAAACTAATGAAAATAAATTGACTATGACGAGACAAATGACTATACCCAACCCAAGTGATTGACCCAATAAAAGAAAATAAAATGAGAAGGTATATGAAAAAGACACAAACAAATAATAAAGAAAATAAAATGAGATGGTATAAACTCAAATAATGTTGAAAAAGGCACAAAAAAATAATAAATGTAAATGACAAGTATTAAAATAAAATAAAATAAAATAATCTCAATTAAAGTACACTAACCAGAGTAATAGATATTATATGTTATGAATAACTCTATGATGATAAGTAAATTAAAACATGAAATTTGTTAACATACTAACTAACAACTGTGAATAAAACAATAAAAAACCCAGAAGTGAGAGATAGGTAGGAAGTGGAAGTGATTAAGTGAGTAAAAGAAATCAATATTAGGGAATAACCACTAGTAACACTAAAGTACAGTAAAAAAGTGCAATGTGCCAGTGTAACCCAAAAGAAATAGAAAACACAACATATAGGTAAAGACACCAAAACCAGTGATTAACACTAAAGTTTAAGGGTGAAAAATACCAAAAAATAAGAATAACCAGAATATTGTTATTAAGTGATAATAGATTAGGAATACAGTGGTATTCAGGGTAAAAATCCCATAATGATTAAGAATGTTATTGTTACAATGGTTAAGTAGTAAAAAAATATATAGTAAATGTTGAAAGAAGAATAAACTAAATAATATGAGTGCAAAATAAATAAAACATCCTATGTTAATAAAAATGTGTAACAGGATGATTAGCAAGATAAAATAAATGGCGTTATAATTTTAGTCACCAAGATAGTTATTTGTTCAATTAAGTTTATAAGAAGGAATATGGCTGAAAAAAAAGTAAACAGACCATAAACCTAATTTTTATGTTATGTTTCATAAGTAATGTTAACTGATAAACAAGTTATAAGAAATGGCAATAGATATGAGTAAGGAGATAAAATTTTACAAACATAATAATAAACATGAGAGTAAAGACAGAAAAAGAAATAAGAGAATAACAGACAAGCAATGATTTTGGTAAAGTAATAAGAACATACAGTTATTGTAAAACAGCCCGAATTAATTCAAAATGTAAACAAGTCATAAGTGACACCAAGCAAAACTTATGTAAATGAAAAATAATCTTTAATTTGTGTAAAATAAGAAGATATAGCCAATTACTACTTAGGCCTGTAAAATGCCTAACTGTATAAATCCAAAATAAACAAATTATAAGAAATTAACTATTGTATTAGAAAATTCAGGGCAAGTAACTAATTAAGTACAATTAGTGAACCATATTAAGATGTCAGAGTTAGATTAAAAACATAAAATAAGAAAAAAATGTAATAACATAATATTAACATTATTGTCAAAACTTTAATACATGAACAAACCCAGCTTTGTGGGATGTCAAAATGATCATTGAAAGAAAATATAAACAGTTGTGATAATATATAATACATAGATAAGAAGACAGAAGAATAATAGCCATCAGAAGATATTTATTCATTTTGAATTAAAATTCAAATACTATAACAATAGACATAAATATGATCAGCCAATGAGAGTACAGACAGTTGCCATGACAACGAAACGTTATTTAATATAATTCCGTTATAAAGAGTTAGTTCATTATTGGTGCTCAAGACATACAGATCCAAACCATATTCGACTCAATTTTATATTAAAATAATAAAAAATATTTCAAAGTTTATAAAATGAGGATGCAAGAAGTCTGATGAAGTATTAGTCAAACCAACAGAGACAATAGACCAGATTTTCATATTCTAAATTAATTATTTAATCCACATTATTAGAAAAAGGAGCCAGACGTAATCCAAATTATAAATGATGGAAGATTGACGATCGTATGGACCCAACCTAACTCAGAACTGAGTGACTCTTCAGCCGAATTCAACAGATTTGTTAAGTATATCTGAAATACCCGAATTTATGGAATAAATTCTAATTAACTTTTCTCACAACACAAATAACTCTCACTCCGAACTGATAACTAAATTTCTTTCAAGGATTCATTGAGAATAAAAACTAAACTTGTATGGAAACAGAAAATAACCTGTGTACAAATTACGAATTCTTAACACACACTTTTTAACACTTAAAAAACCAATTGTAATTAACTCTAATAGTATATAAGTACCATTGATGTAAGGTAGTGTACTTTATTATCATCTTATTAATATTTTTTCGTAATCTAAAGAATTCCACGATTGAACGAATTGTATAAAATAAACATTGCCGACAGCCATGTCGATTTAGAATCGTTTCAATCATCTTAGCCAACCTGAGAAAATTGTCTATTTATTGCCGGAGCAACTTTATTTAATAACAGTATATAATTTTGTATTTAAATGAATAACTATTAACTATTTCACATTAATAAACTAGTACTGAGTAGTAATAACCGTCCTTTATTTCATTATAAATTGCATTATAAAGTTTGTGTACTTTAGCGACGAGCGAAATTGTCTGCCAGCGTTAGACGTCGGCAGCACGACGAACTACTAGCGAGATTCGTATGCCCGCCAATTGCGAGGGTAATTTGAATTATTCAACACCGTCTAGGACGACCGCTCAATTTCACATTTTTAATTGTTTTCAAAAACAATTTGGCGCCACCCGGGAATTAAATTTACTCATTAAAGGACAGGTAAGGTTTACACTCGCGAGATATTGGTACTGGTAATTCGTGAGTTCGCGACGGACATCGTCAGCGTAAAAAGTTAGAAAAAGTAAGTAAACATAAAGTAACGACTACAGCGTGTGAGGCTAACACACGATAAAACATAATTTTACAGAATACGACAGAGTCTCGTCGTTACAAATTGACGTCAACAACGTGTGACAGAATAATTACATACAGAAAGTAGCGTCGTAAAAACCAACGTTATTAAAAATTGACGCGCAAACGTGTGGCTTTAAGAGAGATAATAAAAAGGTTTTATTATACATATAGTTACGTATCGTGTTAGATAGATTTTCATTCCTTATTATATTATAGGTGGTAATATGCTGAATAACGTTTTCTTTAACTGTAGTGTGATTGTTGTCAGAATTAATTAAGTTATATTATCGTTGTTATTATACTAGTTTGTATATTGAACGCCTTTACTAATGGAATGGAAGATTAAATTCTACAACTGGCATGAGTGTAATTTGATCTGACGGTGGCCTATTTGAATAACATCACTCAATGTTGCTTCGGACTTATTTGTTTTATTGGTTAAAAGAATTATGTTGATATTATATTTAAATACTCACTTTGAACGAAGATTCTTCATTCGTGATGACAATGTTAACAAAATATTGTCGATAATAACATTTAAAACATTTGAATAGCTTCACTACCGCCGGTGATGAGTGTTACCACCTGATCTCACACGTAAACATAACCTCTGTTCGACTGCGAAAAACGTTTTTACCGAATGGAAATACATACATGCTCCATTAATGTTGAAAAAGGCGATTTATTCATCGTTTTAACTGATCCGTAATCGTTATTAAAACAATCAATTCAATTACCTTTGCTTTACTATAAATCATTACATTTTCTGAAACTAGTATCCCAGGGTTCGTACCTTGTATACAAAGGGTTGGTCGACAAAATCGTCAAAGTTCGTTTTAAACAATGGGTCTTTGAAACTGCAAAATACGGAACTGTGAGATGTCAATTATTACTATAAAGTCTCATAATAGGAGAGTGATTACATTAAATATAGAAAATATTAAACTAATATCGTTAAGTTCTCAAGACGACTGGCGTCTAATGTTGAGGTTAAACTGGGTTTCGAGGTTATTAACCTTGATTTGTGAATAAATATTTCTAACAATGAATAAATTTACAATACTAATAAAGTTCAGAGTCAGTTTAGTGTTCAAAATAGTTCATAGGGTTCAATATGTTATATACATTTATCGTATAGATTGATAATTCTAGTAAGTATAATTAATTGTCACTATACTTTCCTCACATCACTTAATTGCAATTTATTATACACTATGCAATTAGATATACACTGTTAAACCTTCAATCACTTTCGTTGTTTTATAATTCATAACACTTGATAACACTTTGAGTAACTTCGAGTAATTAGGTTAGAACGCCCCGTGTTTACATTCGAAACCCGCACTGCATTATGGGTGAATCTCGCTTTAACCTAGCGCGGAGCTGTCCATCTGTAAGGCTTTGTATCTGGTGAAGCAGTGTCAAATATTTTCTCGTCGCTTCTCGCTATTCCCAAAACGTTCGCCCCATAAATCTCGCTATAGGTGATCTGATTGGCCAAAAATTGATGACATTCCTTTGTGGACGCATCCTTCCCGCTTTATTAAAACTATTTAATTTTGTTTAAAGCGTGGGTCTTCGGGTTTGAGAGTTCAAAAGTGACGCCAAACTTTTTACACAAATATATTAAATATTTTATAACTGATATTACTCCCTTATGCTATTTATGAATGCTTGTTTTGATACACATTTTGACATCCCACAATACATAATTCGGTTTACTATTAACAAAGATAATAATCTTACTTATTACCTATTACAATATTTTGATCAAAATCTTTCTTACTACTATTATATTAACATTTTTATGTGACATAAATTGAATATATTTATCACAAAGTCCTTAGCTGTGATAATTTAACAACATAAACCTACAATTTTGACATAAATATAGAATACTTGGCTAGGCTTTATGAGGCCTATATCATCATGAGTTCATTTAACTAATTATATTACACTGGTTGTATGTTAATGGTTTATTACATTTTATACACAATTTGAATTGACTCTATCAACTTTTGGTTAACTTTTCTTACTTAAGCCATGCCTTGTTTCTCGTATATTATCACTTAAATTGCATGAGTTCTTGTACAAGCAGGCAGCTTATTATTTCTACTTAATTCTATTTATTACACTTGTTATATAACAAACATCTTATTTCTGATTCATCTGAATTTCTTATTTCTGAGTTTCTTGTTGTTTTGTACATCATACAAAATTATTGTTTTTTCTTATATATTACTATACATTTCATTTTTACATGGTCGTTACCTCACTCTCCTAATCTTTTTGGGTATTTGTATAGTCACTGTCGGGCTAGTCTTTAAGTCAGTTTGTCTTGATTATTATACCATTTATGCTCATGGACAATTAAATTACATCTTATTCCAAATCATTATCTTCCTAATAACTCTTTTTCTACTTCAGGGTGTTATACCTTATTGTTTGTTATGGTAATTTACTGTTTTATATAGTTCATCTGTGTTTTGTGATCTTGTGACGTTTTGTAACGTTACAATATATATGTGTGTGTGTGTGTGTGTGTGTGTGTTCACAAATAAATCACTAAGAAATTATTAACGCAGTAAAGGTATAGGTAACAACTCTACATTAGCATACTCGAAACGATATCACTGCTGGTCGGTTGTTGGTATTTTGCCTAATTGTCTATCCTTTAGTCTCGGTAAATAGTGTAGTCTCTTTACGTTCCAGCGGCGGATATCGTAAAAGGAAGACTGCCCAATACACGATGTGTAGTAAAAGAAGCAGGCAAAACAATTTCTAAATAAATAAGCAAGTTTTATGGCTGAGTGCCAGACGAAGTAGCAGTGGTGCTCTACACTAATTACACGACACAACAAAGTGAATAAGGTTGGCTGCATTCTCTCTGCTCGCGACACAATACCTTCGTCACATAACTTAAATAATTTACTTGCTTCTGTTGTTGTGGATTTACCGGTGAAACAACGCGATTAATATGTCACGCAATGGACCAAAATATCTGTTACGATGCGGAACAAAAGCACTTAATTTTTTTTTTTTAATTTACTTTATTGCCTGAACCAGTTTAGCTCGTTGCAAGCTTCAATAGAGGCTGCCTTCTGTGAGCGCTGTTCGTGCTGTTTTTGGTGACGGTGCTGTCCTTCGAAACATCGTTGTTGTGTATGTGTGTGTTTTGTAATGTGTAATGTCTAATTCTGAATATGAAAGGTTTTCTGAGATTTAAACTGGTTGAATACAAAATTCAAAGTCTGCATTACTTACACCGTTTTGGATACGAACGTACGTAATACTCTATATCGGTCATAGGCAACCTTTGAATTTATCGGGGCGCATATAAAACTAAGGACCAATTCGATGGGTGCATCCTTCCCCACCCCATCATCGGAAAATAGAAAGGTGGGGTGTTAAATACCCGGACGTTACAAACATTAACTGTCGCTTTGTAATATTCTTGCGCTTATATTTAGCGACGTGGAACATCGAATCAAAAAATGCTTTGCAGTATTTTTCATATAAATGTGAACATTTTTCACATTAGGAGTAGGTAATCAACAATTTGTCTTCGTGCACGCGCACTTTAAAAGTAACAAAACTTTGAGAAAAAAATGGTTAAACAGGAACAAATTTTAATAAAAATAACA
This sequence comes from Magicicada septendecula, assembly GCA_034769895.1. NCBI lineage: Eukaryota > Metazoa > Arthropoda > Insecta > Hemiptera > Cicadidae > Magicicada > Magicicada septendecula. Next base: position 307,164,250 of record CM068373.1, on the reverse strand, counting down.
GTAAAACTATTAGTTTCATAAAGTGCACAGAAATGTCAAACTTGAAAAACATCTTCGGTTTTAAACAAACAAAGCGTTGTGACGAAAGTAAAAGCTAAACACAATGTTGTTTGTCAACACTAAATACACTGTTGACAGTAAACAAAGAATTACGGAAATTTATAACACCATTTCGTAGTCATAGACGTCATTAACTTAATTGTATGGCATAAGATGGAGGAAAGTAGCATACGACAACCTGCATTTGACTTTACTGTCAAAAATAGCGGTATATAGGCCTACACATACAGCATATCATTAACAAGTGTGATGGAAAGAGGTCTTGTAGACAATCTGTACGACATACTATCACAATCACGAAGTAGGTGCACGTGTCACCATATTCAATTGAAAATGATTTAATAGGAAAACTAATGCTCAAACTCGATAACAGATGCTCAAATAATCAAGCCGAACAACTTGCAATTCTAAAGGCATTAGAAGACATCCACGGAGACTTAAAACATATTGTTACGACGGTCTACTCGATCGTCATAGGTACAGTGGAAACAAAATAAGTACAAGACACCAATTAAGTCACTAACCACACCTTTAATTTTTACAGTTAAACAGTTCGTAATTAACAACACAGTCTCTTATAACAAATCAAATAAAAATTGTTCACACGCAAATAAAATGTCACTAATATTAAACACAATGGTATTACAATATACCGTCCGATTATAAAACCCAACACTTAACTAATAACCACTCGAACGCGCACAGTAATAACTCGAACCTCTCTGTAAATATATCGCTGCTATACTCTCGAACCGCACGGTCAATAATTCGCACTAATACTGAAAACTAAGGCCGCTGCCGCCATGTATTTATACCTGCGCTCACAGACCAGAATGTTCGAAATTGCGCCTTAGCGTCCGGTGAACTACGTAATTAATTTCGGCCTTGACACAGACCGAGCGGCTGGCGCCTTCGAGAAAACTCTCGCGAATGCGTCTACAGTTACGTAGGCCACACACATTAGAGCGAGATCCTTCTGGCACATTCGACAAACACGTAGATAGTTCTGTGATATCGTAACAATATAAAAGAAGTAAACCCTAAGAAAGCAACAATATATACGGACAGCAGAATGACAGTAGCTTCAATTCATAATCCCAGCAATAACAACTACATTATAGAAGAATTAAGGAAAGCCACAGCGATGCTAAATAGGAATAACTGGAGAATAAAATTCAAATGGATCAAGGGTCATGTAGGAGTTTATGGTAACGAACTGGCAGACCGGCTAGCAAAAGTAGCAGCACGCAATAATGAAATGGCAATCTCTTTTGACAAAATATCCAAAAGTTCAGTGATTCAAGAAGTAACGGAAGAAACTACACATAAGTTGGAAAACGAATGGTAGGAAACAACGAAAGGTACAGTAACTAAAATGTTTTTCCCTAATATCAAAGAGAGATTACAAACAAAACTCAAAATGACTCCCAACTTCATGGCAATAGTGACTGGCCACGGAAAACGAAATCTTACCTTCACCGCTTCAAGATAATAAACGACCCAATGTGGCAGTGCAATGCAGGAGAACAAACGTATGTTCACTTCATATATGACTGTGAGATGTTAAAAAATCAAAGAGAAAATTTAATCAATAATATAAAAAAATCAGGAACTTGGCCACCTACAAAAGTAGAGTTTATAAAGAAACATGTAAAGGAATTTAAAACATTTATCAGTGCAATAAATATCGAATAAAGTTTTTTATTGTAAATAATGAAATACTGACATATAAGCATTGTCATATTGACACATATTTGCATATTTTATATTCCTTTTTAAGGAAAAAATTACCATGTAGTATTACACAATTGTAATGGAGCATGCTGTAAAATAAAATTATTAAAAAAACTATCACAATCTGTGAAATTCACAACGCTACTAGTCGCAAACAGAAAGTAGGCTATTTCAGGCGTAAATCATATGCGCCCCCCCCCCACACACACACACATTATCTTAATGAATAGCCTAAATACACAATATATGAAATATAAATTCAATGCTCTATGTATATTCTTAAACATTTAGGCCTAATGATAATTTTATATATATATATATATATATATTACTATAATACTTATAACTAATTTACCTCAAGATATATTTTTTCCTTTAGGAACATGTTTCGGGAGATCCTGTTCTCCCATCTTCAGCCTTCGCCATCTTGCTTCTGTTTTAAAGCAAACAGAAGCAAGATGGCGAAGGCTGAAGATGGGAGAACAGGATCTCCCGAAACATGTTCCTAAAGGAAAAAATATATCTTGAGGTAAATTAGTTATAAGTATTATAGTATTATATACATCAAGAAACGGACTGTAGCAGAAAGTGATTGAAATATATATATATATATATATATATATATATGTCCATTACGTGTTTGCTCGCGCACGCGTGTAATAGTAGTTTTATCTATTGTGTCCTTTAGTGTTATCAAATGGATTGATATCATTTATCTATTTAATAAAATTATATAACGTTGTCAAGTATAAAATACAAAATAATCGAAACTATGTTGCGTTAAAGAAAACCTAGTTTTCCAGCCGACAACGAAAGTACGGTTTACTTAGTCTGGCGGATTTGCTTACTTAAAAAGTTGTAAACGCGTGCCAGATTTGAAGTAGTCAGCTTAACGCTATTTGCTCTCTTTTTTCATGTTTATTTTTATTTTTGATTTTATTCGTAATCTAATAAATTAGTAATGAGCTGTAGTAGTGGGTAGTGGATACAAATAGAATACACAAACTGGATACACATGACAAGATACAAATAAGAAATAGGGCATATTATGCCAACAGCAGACTATTGAGAAGCAAACTCATTGGCCGTAACACAAAAAGTAAAACTATATAAGACACTTATCCCACCGGTTGTTACTTATGGAGGCATACATGGACACTGATAAAAAAGAAACAAGAAATACTAAGTACGTTAGAAAGAAAGATTATAAGACCCTGCTAAAGAAGATGACGAATAGAGGATAAGAAATAACCAGGAGGTAGATAAGCTACTGAATCATGAGGACATTGTAAGATTCATAAATGCTCAACGAATACAATGGCTAGGCCACCTACAGCGGATGGACGATCAGCGTATGTCAGAGAAAATCCTGGTGGCGCAGGTTTATAAAAGCAGAAAGAGGGGCCGACCTAAGATAAAAGATGGTTGGATGATGTGGTGGAAGATCTCAGAAGAATGGATGTGAGTGGTTACACTCAGATGGCAATGGGCAGGAGACTTTGGTGTTGGATGCCAGGACTCATGTTAGGCTGTGGTGTCGAAGAAGAAGTGAAGAAGTGGGTATTGGACGCTTTTAAGTGGCGTACTGAACTGAAGGGGGTTTTTGAGGAATTGGCAACAGTCGTCTGTTGTTATGGGTGGAGTATCATAAAAATCAGCAAAGCTTACTTCAAAAACACTAAATTTCTATTTCTTTGAATATGAAATGCCAGAATGGGAAACGGATTACAGTGTTTCTCCCTGGAAAACGTTTTCGACAACCGTGAGGACCACGCGCATGAACTCAGACCAAAAATATAAGTGGAAAATCAAATTTTGTACTCAGTCATGCACAGGTAACTTATTGTTATTATAACTGATAATACATAAAAGTATAACCTCCAAGGATTATGTGTATAGCATTACTTACCAATTTTATTCATGTTTTTAACATTTTGATCCTAACTGATTTTAACCATTTTGCAGAAAAATGGGTATAATAAAGAAGCAGTTTAATTAAAATTTATTTAGTTTGAATGACTAAAGTAGTAGTTAAGAAAACTAAATAATGTACTTACTGAAATGTGTGTTCATTATGGACGTTTTTTAAAAAAATAACACAGCAGCTGATGGGGGAGGGGTTTGCATTAAAAATAAAATATTTATCAGCTGCGGGACCAAGTGTGAACGTAGTCCCGGGTCACATATAACTTCTCACATCCACTTAAAACTAAACAACACCCACTCCTCACATTCTAGAGAAAACCGTAGTACAGTTCTAGAGAAAAGTATTCCTACCTTTGTTGATATAAATCTATCAATGAACTGTAAGAAATCTCAACCGTCTATCTTCCTCTTTTAATGCATACCGAATACAATGGAATAACTTGTTCCATACATCGAACTGCCAGCTGCTTAAACGCTTCTAATGTGTACGACTCCATACAGCAACACTTTGGTGTTGGTACGCCCTAATTGACCGTCGTATGGTACAGTGGAAAACAAAATACAAGACACGAATTACGTCACTAATCACCAGATTTAATTATCACAATTAAACAGTTTGTAATCAACAAGATAGTCTCTTACAACAAATCAAATAAAAATTGTTCACACGCAATAAAATGTCAACTAATATAAAACACAATTGTAATACAATTATCCCGCACGCTTATAAACCACATAACACTTCGCCACAATACCTCGAACCGCACTGTGTAAATCGCCACTCAAACGCACTGTGTAATCGCCCGACAATAACTCAATTGACCGTCGCTGAGTGGCTGTATTTATACTCCGCTGATTTCCAGAATAATCTTACCACTTTGGATGACTTGTTAAACAAACAGGCATCCTCGAGAATCCACTAGAAACAGTGTCCCTGAACACACTGCGTGGACCGGTATGGTCTGGTATAGACCCGATAGTTGACGCGTCTTTCACCGCAAAGCAGCAGCATTATGCACGTACACACACACACACACACACACACAAAACAGCTGGAATATTCGAAAAACTTGTAGAACGTTCCGTGTTACGTAACACTATGGTTTTCTAACCATAACGCTGTTGTTTGCTGTCGATATTTTAATGAATATAAATTCAGTAACCGACATTGAAATAAAACAGGCAAGAGTTTAGAAAACAAAATAACCATAATTAAAAATAAGCAATCTCTCTCTCCTTCCTTTATTCCTTTTCTTCGTATTTTCTTATTAAAAGAACGCGGGACCTTGTCCGATCATACCCATACCTGTCGTACTTTTTAAGGGGCGCTACTGTTTACGTACATTGTTTAGAATAATAATGTTGTATCTCCACTTAAATTAAACATAGGCTATACAACTATGAAATTATAATTAAATGTGAACTATTTGAACCAGTCCACTGGTTGTTTAATCATATACGACTATTTTAAATTATGAATTGAAAATTTAAAAAAAATGTGAATTTTCTATGGAAAATGCGCAGCGCATCATTAGAGATATACTTGTGTATGTCCAGCCACCTGCATAATGCTGTATATAAAATGCTTACTTGGTTTATTGAAGTGCTGCGGCAGCACTACACACAGATAACATTATATAATATCTAAATCCATCAAAATGCTTAAGACACTTTTTCTGTGTTGTGACTTACCTCTCAAGTATTTCTATAATTAATATAATTCTGTAAAGGAAGGAGGTGTAAGTAAAAGAAATTGTTGAATGCGTCAATCTGTGAGCAGAGTCGGTTGCGACCCGTTTATTTCAAAAACATTACGAGCCTCAAAATTTATCTAATTATGTGCCAGTTAGCAACGGTCAGTACTGAGCTAATTTTTTTTTGAAAAACTGAATATAAGAAATGTTAAATGCTAAATATGGGGGTGTCGCATAAATCGATGCTAGTTTACAAAATGGTGTACAGCGTACACGCTGTGATCTATTTATAAATTTCTAACACTGTTATCTATCGCAAAAGTTTATAAAATTATTTCTGACACTTATGACGAGTAACTAGTTTGTCTCGCTTTTGCTTCGTGATTATGCAGCAACTAGCACCGTAAGTTATTAGGTAAAAATGTTACTTGGCAATCCAGATAAATCCTTTTGCAACCTGCTGTATCTGGTCGCTACGGTTGCGTGTTCCTCCGTACCTGGTTTGAACCAATGCTATGTCTGTGCTGGAAGATCGTGTAAAACTGTACGAAGTTCGTGTTCTCGTGTCTTCTGTCCGGAACGTTGAACCAAGTTTTAAACTGAAAGTTTTCACATATTTTAGTACACTTTATACCCACATCGTTCGATTAACACGCACGCATGCATTCATACAGTGCGTGTTACAATTTACAACATTACAAAATAGCATTACAAGGTTATGACTTTAAATTACATATATAACGAGTACTGACACTCAACCTTACATATCTTAGGTCTTTTCATCAAGTTGACTGACTGAAATTTAAATTTAGGCGAGGCTGACCTTTACAGACAAGATACATCTTGGTTGGTTACGGAGAACAATCTTTTTACATCTATTACAAGTTTTCTTTTTTGTCACAAACGTAATACACAAAATTATTAGCCACTAGCATTGATTTACGATAGCTCAAAAACAATCATAGTTACCTTGGTTATTGAGGCTCCCATACTTGACGAAAGTCCGGCGACGGGCCGCTCAGCTCACAGCGTTTGATGGGAGACTGACGAGATTTTACAAAGCAAGCGATAGGGTTGGTAAAGGGGAGGGCGTGACGTCAGTGCGTCGGGCAAGGTACAATTCGCGGATTGTTGCAGTCGGCAGGAGACGAATGATTGCAACAGAAGTATAGCCATTATATTTGATAGAAGGACTTTAATATAAGATCTCGTGACTTTGATTATAACAACGTATGATACAGTACAGCTGCTAACTTACCAGCTACTGACAACCGTAGAAGGAACAGAATGGAAGACATTCATCGATATGAATAGAGAGTATATTTATTTTGTGAAATTCTGCATGCATCCAAACGGGATAGAGATTTTATAGTAAAAGACAAATTGAGAGGTATAGAAAGTCCCTACGTCGAAAGAGGATGTACGGGTGAAAGGAAGCTATCAGCTCGTATTCCCCATATGATTGAATCCCGACTGTACTTACTTTCATCGTCCGCACGCTTTGATCAATGGTTTGTGGTTTACGCATCATTGGTTGAACACTAAAACACTGTCAGACCAACCAGAATCTCCATTAGCTTCATTCCCCGTTCCCGTTCCTCGTTCCTGTCACCAGTGATACATATATTTTTATAATTTTCTATTCTTTATTTTTTTATTTTAATTAACAGGGTTTTCTCTAGCCGTATAATGTTACGTAAAGGATTCAATCGTTCATATTACAAAAGAAACAATGTTTAAAAGTTTAATGAACAATTTTAAGTTTTAACCTAAATATACAGTTCTATCCAATACGTTTCAAATGGATAACATTGAACTGTACCTCAGAAACATCCAATAGCAAACCTTGATCTTTTCCTCCCTGTATATCCGAAGTTCATCACAGTTCGTTTTATATTCTGGTCCACTGTAGTTAAAGCACGTCCTTGTAATCCTTCTTGCAGTAAATAAATAATTGCTTTCCGAATCCGTCGAGTGACTTACTTGTAATTTCGCTTAACTTGACGCGTTTCGAGGCATATGCCCCATCTTCAGAATAATTTCTCTGTAAATTATTCTTGCAGTATTTCCATTCTTAATTGTCTTAAGTATTTTATATCTCTATTCTTCCTACGTGGCTCTGATATCTCGATTTCCTTTGTTCCATCTAATTATTATAGTTATTTGGCTTTTCCTAATATTTCCTCCTCTGCTCCACCAGTATCTGGAAATCCACTTCAATTCAGTTAATCTATTCCCCTATTGCTTAATCTTTATTCGAGCTCAGAACTTAACTTTCGGAGCTCGATTTGTAGGCTTACATCAGATGTTTTTTTTGTTGACGTAAAGCTACTGTCGCTTCTATTCCCTATGACTGAATAGTTCTTTAAATTTACTTGCGCTTTCTATCATGTCTAGTCTATCGGCGTACATCTAAGTAGGCCCGTTTAAACGATAAAATGAAAACTTTGCATAACACGACATAACAGTAGTAGTAGCTCTGCTAGAAGAGATAACAAATTTACCTAATGCTTATGTAAGAAAGATGAAACATTCAATCTTGAATATTCAAGTGTTGAGAATTTTATTTAAAAGGCACAAAGGTTTATAAATTTTTGTAACAGAGTGGTTCCATTTTTGTTTCATGAAAAGAATTCTATTCTTTGATGAAAAAGCACAGTAGGTGGATATATATATATATATATATATATATATATATATATATATATTGGTTCATAACATTATCCTACGTCTTCCGATCCCTAGTCTCCATTGGTCTCGATCTAACCAAGATTCTTCTTCCAATTCCCGGTCTCTCATTGCCCGATTGATGCCTTCTCTCCAACTCAACCTAGGTCTTCCTCTTCGCCTACGACCATATGGTGTCCATACCAAAATTTGCTTGGGGAGTCGATTATCCGGCATTCTTTGCACATTCCCAAACCATCTTAGCTGTTTTGTTTTTATGTCGTCGACAATAGAACACTGCACCCCCATTATCTCCCGGATTCTGACGTTTCTTACTTTTTCCAGTTTTAACCTCTCTGCCGCTCTTCGCCAATAATCCATTTCAGTAGCTTCCAACAACTTTTCTATTCTTTGTGTTATTGGCCATATTTCACACCCATATGACGTAATTGGTTTTACAGTTGTATTGTATATACGATGTTTATTTTGTTTTGATATTTTTTGGTCCCACAATATGTTGTTCAGCAATGCTATTGATTTTCTTCCCAAGTTATTTCTTTCTCTTATCGCTTTATCTAGACTACACTAGACTACCAAATAGTGTAACTGTTGTTCCTAGATATTTATAGCTACTGCAAATTATTATTTCTTGTTCGTCTTCTAAAATTAAATTCTTCTGTTCCCCACCAATGCACATATACTCCATTTTCTTTGTGTTTACTTCAAGGCCCCATAGCTTATATTCCTCTATAAGTTTTCGTGTCATGTATTCCATGTCGTGATAGTCCTGCGCTACCACGACTTGGTCGTCAGCGAAACACAGTGTGTACACTGTGTTGTCAATTAGAGGTATCCCCATTTTGTGGCATTTATTTTTCCAGGTTTTGATGGCTTGTTCCAAGTATATTTTAAAAAGCGTCGGCGAGAGACAACATCCCTGCTTCAGGCCCTTACTAACATTAAATCCCTTTGAGATTTTACTTCCAATTTTTATGTGCGCTTTCAATCCGTTATATAAAGTCTTAACCGCTTCGATTAAAGTGGAGGCGATGTTTGTTCGTTGAAGTGCCAACGTTTGGTGTTCGGAATACTATCATAAGCTTTTTTAAGGTCAACATATAGGCAGTACACTTCTTGGTTTAGAGCAGTTTTGTTTTCTATGATTCGCGTCAAGCAAAATAAGTGATCTCTGTTTGATCTCCCCGTCCGAAAACCAGCTTGTTCCTCTGCTTCCATGTCCGAGTATTGATGTGCAATTTTTTTCTTCAGAAGTACAATCTAACATACACTCTACTGATTGAACTCGTCACCGCAATTCCACGGTAACGTCAGTTGTTTTACCTTTACCGTGAATGGTTGATACAAAAGATGGTTTCCATTCTTGCGGTATTTGTTTATCATTTATCATTTGTTTCATCTATGGAATAGTTTCGTGAGATGTTCATATAATTTTGAAATCCCCCGGACCTGGCAACATCCCGGCGGAACTGCTCAAATATGGCACAACAAAATTATATGAACAGAAGGTGGATATTGGTATAAATATGTAGATACACGCGTATATCGACGAGGACAGGAAAGTTAACATATTGTAGCAATAATACTTTGTTTTGTATTTTTTCTAGAATAACACTGGGAACAGCAGTTTGGATTTTACGTATTCCATTATCATAAGTTTATAGCGTTTTTGAACTATGTCTAAATGATTGATATTTTACGTTACATATGGGACAGAAATTTATCTGGATGAAAAACTAAACACTTTTAGGAATATCTGTGGAACAATTTACAGATACCTTAAAAAAACGACAAAAAAGGAAACAAGGATAAGGTTTTTTAACACTGTAGCAGTGTTTCCGATGTATTTCATTGTCATTTCACATGTCAATGTCAAATATTGTCACAATCATTTCTGATGTATGGAGATGAAGCTAGAGTTATGACAGAAAGAGGCAAAGCAAAGATTCAGGAAGCAGAGGTGAAAATGAGGCGTACTCTGGTCTGTACCATTCTTGACAAAAGAAGAATGTAGATATAAGACCGGAACTGGGAGTCGACCCATTGTTGGAGCAGTTAAGGAGCAATAAACGAAGGTGGTGTGAACATTTGGGAAGAATGGCAGGTGACAGGATTCCAGTGCTAGCAATGGAATATAGAGCGGTGGGGAAGAAAGATGCAGGACGGCCGAGAGCGAAGTGGGTCCCGGAACAGGTTCAGTGTAGAGCCTAATCCTTGAAGTTGATGATGATGTGATGATGTCTACATAATAAATATTCTACACGAGTTTTAATTGTAAGTTACTTTGTACCCTATAGTTTGTAAAAATTTATGTAAATACATAAACATTTACGAACCTAATAACTATAAATAATAGGGGTCACTTACATAGTCGTATCCTCCAGAGCAAGGTCCAGGCCGTCGTATCCTCTAGAGCAATGTCCAGGCCAAGAGCTCACATCTATCCGTGATACCAGTAATCGCACCCTATTTTGTGTTCTTTATTACTTCAAAACTACTACTTAAAAATCATTTAAATCATTGTTTACAGAGGTCCGAGAAGTTACTGCTCCCTTAGTATCAATAATTTGTTTATTCAAACTTGTCACAAACAAATTTAATTACTGGACTCGTGTAAATCAGATCGTCAAAGAGTGTATACAAAAGGATTTTTTACACAATGTTTGAATACAAAAGATCGGCCTGCTTACAGCTTTAAAAATTAAAGAAAACAGTCTTAATTTTCATAAGTGACGCAAAGAGTTAACAGTCTTTGATACGTTTTGATAGTTTTTTTTTACTAACGTTGTTATCATCTAGATATGTTATCAGTATTGAATAATGAAATCTTAGACACGGTACACTTATTCGTAAAGTTTAAAGACGGCTTGCCCCTAAGATATTTGGCTAAGCGAGAAATGAAACATTGCACATGGATCAAAAGGCCCATTAACAGCTGTTACAAAGTGGAAGCATGATCTGATTATCACTCAAGGTACAGTCATTATTATTTGGTGTTCTGCCCTAAGGCAGGTCTTCAAATGGTAAAAGCTCTCCAAGCTGTCTTATCGCATGCCAGTCTTTTAGTTTCTTCGTAACACCCTCTGATTTTAATGGAATGTATTAACTTCATTCTTCTACGCCCTCTTCTTTCCTCCTTCTTTTACACCCTCCATGGCAGATGTAAGCAAGCAGTCTCTTCTTAAACAATGACCTAACTGATTCCTTTTCCTGTTTTCTATTACTTTCAGGATTCTTCTCTCTTCCACTATTCTTCTTTAAACTTCATCATTTATCAACCCACCTCACTTTTTCCATTGCTCCCCAAAACCCACATCTCAAATGCTTCTAATCTTTTCTCATCCTCCTTCCTCAGTGTCCATGCCTCTGCATCATATAAAGCAACGCTTCACACATAACATTTGGCCAACCTTTTTCTTAAATTCTTATTAATTTTGCCACACAGCAGTCTTTTCTTCCTATTAAATGCCTCTTTCGCTATAGCAATTTTTGCTCTAATTTCACGAGTGCAGGGCATATCTTCACTTATCAAGCTTCCAAGGTATTTAAACAACTCCACCTGTTCTATTTTGTCTTGACCTATCTTTATGTTTGCTTTTTTTCCTCCTCTGCTAATCATCATATATTTAGTTTATTCCTTATTAATCCTCACTCCATTTTCCTCTTATACTAAATTCAGATCTCTTATCATTTCATTCATTGTCTTTTCTCTTCTGCTAAAACAGCCATGTCATCAGCAAACATTATACATTAAATTCTTCTTTCACCGATATTCACGCCTCTTGTTTTGTCAAAGCACTTCCTAATCAAGTCATCAAGTTATATGTTAAATAGTTAAATAAATTTGGTGACATACAGTAGCCTTGCCTTAGTCATCTTCCAATTTTAATTTCTTCTGAACTCTCCTTTCCGATCTACACGCTCACTTTCTGCCCAAGGTACAGATTACGAATTAACCGTCTCTCTTTCAAATCCACCCCCCTGTCCCTCAAAATATCACAGTTTCCCACTGTACTCTGTCAAGTGCTTTTTAAGTTCTATATAAACAACATATAGCTCTTTGTCTTTTGCTATGCATCTTCCTCCAATTGTTTTTAGGATACAGTAAACAAGAATAAAAATTTCACGGAAGGGAAGACATTAAACAAATTACGGGAGGTAGGGGGACACGACTTGAATTTGACCAGACTTGTTACCGAAAACCCTGCGATTTGATATCGGGCAAGATAGTTGCACGGTAGTGAACAGAAGGCATAACAGTCGTATGCTATCTGGGGTGATGATGATTATGCTAATCACATACAAATCTGTGTGTCTTTTGTATACAGTTGTGTGATGTGTTAAGAAGACCTCATTAAATCAGATTCCAGTAAGAAGCAATAACAATCGACATACACGAGTGCGTCCAATTACACTAAGTAGATACTTAGAAACGCTGTGAAAGTACCGAGCTATTTGTAACAACAACTGAACACGAGTATCATTGCAACTACTCATGCTTGATATACGTATATGTACTTATACATCCTTGTTGTTATTATACTTTACATAATAATCACTTAACATTATACTCGATAACCTTCATCATAACTCTAATCGTCCATTACTAGACATAATCGTATTACTTGTGAGTAAATGATTGGCCTCTGTACACTATATTATGTATGTGAATATCGATTGCTGCTGTGACATTAGTAGAGCTGATCGATCAAATTATTAGAGTATTATAATGCAGAATATACTGAAGTAATTAGTATCGATAAGTATCAGACAATAAACAACAGTACTCTATGCTGTAGATTCAGTCTTCACTATTCGTTTTGAAAATAATTAAGTACTTAATGTATCTAGTTTTCAAACTTTATTTGCATTTCCAAAGACTGTTCTGTCACATAACGTATAAGGGGGGATTTATTTTTTCTACCCTTTTGGCGTGTATACGCCTTCATCCTTGGCAAAAGTAAGGGCTTTCTTTTCTCTGTTTACGATACGGTGGAAGATAAGTGTTCAAGGTGATTGATAAGAGAAAAAAATCTTGACGAAGAAGTGTCCCTAAACCTAGAACACAGTTATGAAAATGTACTGTTTAACTACTTTGTAAGAGGGAGATGTTGATGTGACGAAAGCTAAGACAATGCTTTTTAGATCACGTACTGAAGAAATAGATGTAAAAGTACATAAGGTATACTGAACCCCAAAAATGTAAATAATAAAGGATCCAGGTGGTAGAACACTATTAAAATGCAAATTTTCATTTGTTGTTGTTTTAGCCTTAAAAAATTATTCACTTGTTTCTGTTTAAAATTATGAGACACACAACACACACATACGCACAAAACTACTCGCACGCTAACGCAACAGATACAAAGATGCTCTGTGACGCAATATTTACGACATTGCCTGACTAATGTAAAATTTATTATAGTTTTCTCGATAACATAGTTCTGATTAAATAAATTACAGCAAGGAGCAATCGTGGCCAGGTGAGTTTTTAGCTCGGCGAACAGTAACAGTGTCTCGTGCGAATAATGCGACCTACTGTAATTATATAATTCAGTAACTTCTATTGCTTTTTGTGCGTAGTGCGTCTTGGATATTTGTATTATAAAAGATCTGCGCCAATACGAGTATTTTATTTTGTATAAAAAATAATGAGTTTCGATTTCTTCGGCATTCAATAATTTATCCAAGTGTTTTATACTCTCGTTCGTCGCTCCGCCCGCGTGTGTTGTCCGTTTGGTTCTTTTTTAATAATTAACAAAGTTAATAGTGGCTTCAAGTTTTTTTAAAACATAAAAACCATTTATTGCACTCTATTAATTTCAATATTTACGATAAGCGCTTTGAGCCTTTCAGCTCATCTTCAGGTTGGAAACAAAGTCACAATAATATAATACCTATAATCTGGTTAGGCTCTACATTTCTGCTACTTGCCGAGGGCGTACACAATTTCGTAAACAACCTCCCAGGTAAACAACACTTGTCGCCGACAATTCATCGTGCTGAAAGGCTCGAAAGCGCTTATCGGAAGTATTACAAATAGTTATCGACAAGTAAAGCCGCGTTTACACCGACTGTTGTGAACAAATGTTTAGAATTTTTGTGTTGTAAAGTTTTTGTTGACAACCAATGTTGAAAACCACAGTACTAGTTTGTCTTTATTTTTGTTTGCAACATTTACCCGTATGGACTCAAACCTGACCTGACATCACTTCAGTCTTGCTCCAATTTCACTTCAAGATGTTGAGTATGGAGGATGTTGTACTCGCTACAGCAGCTTGTGTGATTTTGGCGAAACAACGGACACCAAGGAGATACTGGGTTAGGCAGTCATTAGAAGCGAGAGTCAAGTATAGTGGAAGTGAGCTTTTGAAGGATTTAAATAGAGATGACATTGATCCTTGTCAGCTGAATTGAGATCTGATGGTAGTTTAAAATTTTTTTTATGTTTTCAACACCGTAGAGGTGCTGCAACACAAGTTTACAACAAATGTTTACAACTTCCTTTGATCGTTACCGACTTCTATTGGAAAACAAAATGTATGTTTTTGAACACGGAAAATCTGTTGACAACACGAGATGCTTAAAACAAATTAGTACCGTTTTTCGAAATGTTGTCATCATTTGTTCACAACGAGTGTTTTCAACTCCGGTGTAGTTGATTTTTTTTTGCGATTTAATTACGGCTGGCGCCGCCTCTCGCATCCTAGCTTCCACTGGCACCGGTCTAAACAGTCCTGTTCTGTAAGTCCTCTTGCATTCATTGCATCTTCGACGTACGTTTTCCATGAATGTTTAAGTCTTCCTTTTTTTCTTCTAGAGGGTGGAGTCCATTCCCATACTTTCCTTGGGCACCTCTCATGCGACGTTCGTTGAAAATATTAATATCTTAATATTTAATATAGAAATAAATCGCAGTTTAGTCCACATAAGTAGCTACAGTATGTATTATACGCAAACATCTAACATTTAATACGTATTCGTCTTATACAATATAATCATATTTGCATTCTTTTACAGGTACGTGCGACACATATTTTGAGTTCATTCGGTCTGCAGTGACGATTACGGGGTGAGTTACTTTTGCGTACCTTGTAGGTACTTCTAGGACACCAATTGTGTATATGCAGTGACTGAACTCTATTGATTTGCTGTGATGATTTAAATGTGACTTCCATGTTGATTCCTACTGACATTATACTTAGGCTAAATTTATTCGTTGCTTCAAGGTCAAGTACAACTTTCCCCAACTTCCCGTACCCCGCCAAACAGCTACTAAACACACTTCTGATTTATGAACTCCACATACTGTTCGGCTCATGTTAAGATATTTATGAGACTAAATTTAATACTGTGTACCGAAAAAATTTTAGTATTGTGTTCGATTACAATTTACTTTTATTTTATTTCTTCTCAGTTTTTATTGGTTAAAACTACTAGTCCGAACATTAGAAAAAAATAGTTTTCAGTAGGTGCAATTATTTTAAAGGACCTTGTAATGAACCGACCAAAGACTACCATAAGTAGAGGGTTTACCAATTCCCAAAATCGCGGACATCGTGTTGTATGCTCCTTCAAACTGTTCGGCAAATAACGTCAGAAGGAAACAAACACCCAACTTTAGACTTGCCGAATAACGCTTGAACCCCTGCATAACATACCTCACACACACACACACACACACACACACACACACACACACACACACACACACACACACACACACACACACACACACACACACACACACACACACACACACACACACACACACACACACACACACACACACACACACAGCAACAATATATACACACACACATATATATATATATAAATTTGCATATTTACCAAGGGCTGTATGTTTTATAAATAATTAGTGAAAAAACAATACGAAGAACGGTTTTAAACAATTTCTTGCATGCAAGAGCATGCCATAGCCTGTCGAAAGTTACACCTGCCTCGGTAGTGTAAATACAGCGTTTGTGTGTGTGTGTGCCAGCATAGACCTGCATTGTACTGCGAGGGTAGGAAAAGTACGAATTGTTGGTTTTGTCATTAAAGCAGGTATTAACAGGATTAATATAAATTAATTAATATGCTTTTTACCTGTTGCGAAAGACATATCACAATTCCAAGTACACCATTAAATTAAGGACATTTAAACACGTATGGTGATGCAAAATTATTTCAGGAAAGTGATTTCAGCATATATGTTTAGGTATTTAAGATTATATTTTTTTATGTGTACTAAATATGAATGGTAATTTATGTTTTTAAACTTATAAAAGGTAATATTTTTAAATTTTTTAATTTAAATTTTTAATATTTACGTAACTTCTTTGCAATATTAATAAATCGTTGGTTGATTATTTTAATATGTTTTAATTAATTATTTCATGTCATCAACGTTTCACTCCTCTTTGTAAAATTACGTTTTGTCCAACCACATATACTAACGCAACGAACACAAAAATCCTACGACCTGGCCCGTGTATAACACTTTATAGTTGCATTGGGTACATGGTCAGAAATGTATTCATTTATTTTATAATACTTGTAACGTTTCAATATAGGCTATATATACAATATTGCGATGTTATTCAATTTTGTTTCTTCTGCAAGTAGTGTAATTTCGTTTTTTCTTTTTAACACCTGACGCACGTTTCACTGAAAAATATCAGTATCATCAGAGGTTTGTAAGTGAGAGATGTGGATTTATATATATATATATATATATATATATTAACATTGATCCACACAGATATAAACCTCACAGAACGT
Organism: Magicicada septendecula; assembly: GCA_034769895.1. NCBI lineage: Eukaryota > Metazoa > Arthropoda > Insecta > Hemiptera > Cicadidae > Magicicada > Magicicada septendecula. The sequence continues at coordinate 307,147,367 of CM068373.1, read as the reverse complement.
GGACTACCTATCTAGATGGTTTCGATAAGGATGTTGTGCGCCTGACGATATATTAGTTTTATGGTCGTAGGGAATATCCGACAAATTCGTTGAGAATAAAATAAGATTTACCGTGATAACAGAGTTTCCATGACCCTACATGGGAGATCTGAATAAAGTAAGAGGATTTTTAGAAAACGCGTTGAGTCATGTAACCATGAAGGTTGCATGAAGCGTGTGTGTCATGATGAGCAAGTGCAAGACGACGATTTTGTGAAAAGTGAAAAGTCTCCGCGACGATAATACAAAACGCATTGTCATAAACCAGCAATAAAGTGACCGTAACAGAGACAGTGAAAGTGACAGAGGGACCAAGTGTAAGTGATGACGAAAGAGGCGTTTAAAACTCAAGGAGTTCGTAACTAACACGTCCAGTCAATAAGTTATACCATTGATCAATAGCCCTATTGTTTTATGTTTATATCAACAAAATATGATAAATTATTTTTTAATAGTAGATAAAACCTATCATTTATAATATTTTATTTATTTATATATACAATAAAAAGAGATGAATCTGATAATTACTTTTGAATTGGTAGTAACGACTAGCAACGTACGAGTTAGTCTAAACGAGTTAGCAATTAACTTTTACTAAAGACCAATAACGTCTTTATACAATACTGTATGTACTTAGTAAAATGCAGAATTTAATTTTGCCACTTGTTAGTCTGTCAGTTGAAATGGTTGAACTGAGTATCAATAACAATTTATAAACTGTTAATCTATATCGTTTGTTTCTATTCATTTTTTTAATATTTCTGAATGCCAATGTCAGATTCGCCGAGTTTATGTCCTAAAATAAAACGCAGTCCTGCTTTGTCAGGAGCATGTTTTATGAATTTATAAATATCCACCACCCACACTTTATAACAAACAGTGAATATCACCTAACTGGTAAGCTGCCTGAACTGTACAATTTGCTCAGTATATGAAAGAAATTAATTTATTATTACGAAAGTTTCAATATTACATCATATTTTCAATTATCAGAGTAACTATGAAAACTGCGGTTACTCAATATTTCGATTTCAAATAACACATATCAAAATAATATAGCATTTTATGCGCGCTACGTTTTAATTTATACGCGCTGACGATACGTTTTAATTTTTAATGGCACTTTGCGGCAGATTGAAAATATGATAAACTTTTTGAACAGTATAAATAACAACATTCAGTTCACTCTAGAAACCGAAGTTGATAACGAATTAAACTTTTTAGATCTCACAGTTACCGAACGTATAGATAAATAGATATTTCCGAACTTATAGGAAACCAACCACCACTGATGCGGTTATACATGCAAAATCCCATCATCCGTTTCACAGAAAATGGCGGCATTTAATTGTTTCATACATAAACTGTTATCAATACCTCTCAACAATAATGATTTCCTTGATGAGTTAAACACTATAAAATATATATGTTTTGGTAATGGTAACAACAACTAATTAGTTGATAACCTTCTCAAAAAAACTTAAAAATAGGAGGTTAAAACCCCAATTAAGAAAAGACACAAACCCAACGTTTGTTGCAAGCACTTACACTGATATAATGCCAGAAATTTTAACCTCCACGTTAAGAAAAAATTAACATCACTACAATTTTCAAGACACATAACGGTATACTGAAAATACTCCGCGATAGTAATATTATCAAACCATTAGAGAGGAAAACAAGTGTATATAAAATGTCGTGTGACGATTGCAATTGTTGTTTATATCGGTCAAACCGGGAGGGGTTTTCTGAAGAGATTTAACAAACACTCGCCGAAACATAATTTAAAAAATCAGACCTCACTTGATAAGATAAATTGTAACTACTCACGACATTTAAATTCAAGCAACCGTACTTATACTGATGCCACATCTAATTTAAAACATGTATGCCATACATTTTTAAAATTCTAAACTATATTCTGATTATAGTTAAATTCTTGTTAATTTGATACCCCATATGGATTTATGCAATTTGTTTTACAATGTTGACCCACATTTTGAGCCCTAATTTCCAAAAATTTTTAAATTTCTAAAACCGAACTCTATATAATAATACTCGTTAAAATTCCCTTTAATTTGGTATCCCTCATGCATTTTTGCGACTTTTAAATCTATTTTTACCCTCTTACATTGTATATATAAAACCCCTGAATATAAAAACAACTCATGTTTTAAATCAGCATTGTCAATTACCATTGTGTTACCGCTGTTTAGCTTTCAAATATTATACTTCGTTTATTTATCTTTCTAAAATTGCAAAATATTTTAACGACAATGTTTGCCGTGTGAATTTTCCTGCAAATTTTCTTAATAGACTTAATGTTAACATTTTCATTCTTACACAGTGATCTCCTATACCTGTAAATGTTTTCTCCAGGTCTGCAAAGTCTACAATTTCTTCCATAGCAAAATATTTTTCATTTTTTATACATTTTCATGTTTCTTCTTATTATTATTCTACTTCACTTTCAAAGATTAGACCCACCAGGCCTATTTCGATACCCGCCGTTCCCTCGGCCCACCTATCTGTTCTTCTTCTCTCATCGGTCTATATTGTAGTGCTGCCACCGGTAGTCTATTCTGTGGCAACGGTTAATTTTATTTAGTTTTATTGTTTCACATACAAATATTATGTTTAATTCGTTTCGTATATAAATATTCATTTTTCTATCTAAAGCGTACAGCCTAAGTAAGATACTCTTTAAGAATCTCATCTCCCATGACTGTATCTCCGTCTCATATTGTCTTGAAACCGGCCGCGACTGACTGGTGCACATTAATAGTCATAACGTAGAGACATAATTTATTTCGAATTCTTCATGTAGATGATGTAGTTATCATCCGGACAAGTGAGAACAATTAGAAAAACCAGTACTCATGTTTGGTAATAACTCAGAGAAATATGGATTAATCGTACTGGGTAAAACAATGGCATTTAGAGTGAAACAAGCCGCCAGAAAAAAAAAAACAGTACTAAGAACCTGTGTATTAGAGCAAGTAAACAGATTTAATTATCAGGGATGTATAATCTCTTATCAATATGATAATAATATAAATATTTATAATTAAATAATATTTGAAAATCTGTTAACCATTTCTACATAAAGAGGGCATAAATATTACAAGATGAATGTAGACAATGTTACGGAATGCAAACAATGCTGTTATATTCTCGAACAGTGACATTCGCCGAGTTTCATTGGTACAAAGCTTCAGGAAAACAGACATGGACAAACTCACAAAGCCACAAGCAAACAGTCGGTTACTCCAAATATAATTCTACCAAACAGGGAAAAACGACTGGTTTAGAAAAGCAACAAATGAAAAAAAACGTTAAAATACATATTTTCAGCGTGAAGTGGACCTTCGATGTTCAGAATGTCAGGTTAGTTGGAATGCAAAGATACTGTATAATAAAATATCGATTCAACGATACCGCATAAAATAGGAAAAATATTGTACAGGGAGTTATCCTTGTACAAAAACTTTTAAAATACAGTTTGACCGGTGAATACGAAACATCTCAAAATTGAACTGATTAACTACTTTACAGTTCAACATAGCCTATTTCATCTGACAAAGACGAAATTTGTGAGTACAGAACACAGATAGTACACAAATATAAAACTAATATATCACAGCTAACGTCCGATATTGTATGATAATTGTTATGTATAATACAGTTTTAACCCACTTACTTTTCTGTATCATCGGATCGGATTGTTAACATTAGACAGATGACTGCTGCTTGCATTGCAGTATATTCTGCAGTGTTCAATAGTGAAATACTGAATTTATAAAACCAAAATGACAATTTGTCTAGCAGTATCGAGTCCAGAGAGAAAATCGTACAACATCTTATCGCGTCGAAAAACAATCTTTAGGAATGTATTTTTACAGAAGATAGTTAAGTCGATAGTAATTTTACGTCGCATTAATACAATTAATGACGGAACCAAACTAGTTTTTCGTTGTACAGGGGATATACATTGAACGTGAGGTGTAGTGTAATGTAATGGAGATTTTGGGTACATACAAGATATAGAAGATGCCAACTGAATACAACAGGCATACTATCTAGAAAAGTTTGCTGGATTACCTTGTCACTCCATTAGACATAATGGATTAGTATGCCGCAAAATATATTATAAAACGAAATAAACTTTTGTAGAAGGACAAGAATACGGTGGGAATCATAACACAGATAGAGTTCTAATTGTTGTTCTTTCCACGTGCCGATTGTTGTTGCAGCGTATTGTTGACCCCGATGAATTCTTTATTATGTCATTCGCAGTGTATGCAGAATGACACGGATATCCGGTCAGTTGACGTTCTCCACGTCGGTTGAGTAGTGGCAGACCATTAGCATCAATTGTACACAGCGTATAAACTTAGCTCATTATAACTCAGAAGCGTCGTCTGGATGACAGCACCGCCGTGTTGTGGTCGCGTAGCGTCCGTCGTTAACATGACACTGATTACGCTTTGTTACATCGTCAGCGATCTGTTTGAATTGTAACGAGAAGCAGAAGAAATCAGTTTGTTTTGAGAAGTTAATAATTATTCTCAGTAACAATATTCTGTATAGGTCTATATGTAGGTTTCCAGGATGCGATTGCTTCTTCTTCTCTTTTCCTTGACTTATGTTACGGATTCTCATTCGGTAAGCTAACAACACAAACAATACAACGGCTGCAGAAACTTAAGAAAATGAAAATATTTTTATATGGTGATTCATAACGTTTTTGCGGTTGTGAACGTTATATTTATTAAAATATTAGTAGCTTTGTTTATCGACTGGACATTTTATTTTTTGACTATATACATTTGCAGTTTTATTAGACAAATTATCTCTTGTTTGGCAGATTCTATTGACTTTGAATCAACTGCAACACGGGAATAAGGAAAAAGCAATAAAATATACACTTGCGCAGAATAATTCACTGAGTAACAAAGAAATAAGAAAGTTGTACCATGAATCAGATATATCAACCGAGCAAAGAGTTGATGTGAATTGGTCAGTTTACCAGGAGGTAGGAGGGGTACATGTTGAAGAAAATATGGGTAAAGAATCCAGAGGAAGAAGAAAGCACACGAGATGTTTAATGAGGTCGGTAGGACCAGGTGAAGAGAGACATAGAAAAGATCGAATTCGGATTTCACAGCGCTGAAGACCGAGTGCAGTAGAGGAGACGTGTTGGCTGGGGCGTGGGGGTATGTATATCCATGGAATGTCATGTAGAGTTTTACGAAATGGATATATGATCCTTTGTTGCAAGGAATTGTTAAATAAGAAATTAAACCTCTCCAAGATTTCTTTGTAAATTTATTTGTAATTGTTTTTAAATTAGTTGCTTACATATTTGACTGGAATACGTTAAGAATTAAGATTGTATAGATTGTTAAACACAAAAATGTTTCCTGAATCGTTTTGCTTCGTACGCTGTACTATAACCTTACATTAGAGGGTACCCTCTCTTGTCAAAGAGAAAACAAATTGTATCCCTGCCCAGCAGTACCTCACAATTCACCGTTTAGATTCAGTGATAGATATAGACACGTTCCATATACGTATTGGCACACTCCGTGACCACATATAAAAATTGTATACAAAGAAAAAACCTTCTCGAATTTGAATACATTACAAACTTTAATTGAATTTTACTAAGAAATAAAAGGATATGAAACACAAAGTCTAAATTAAAAGTTTATATGTACGTATTTACCCGACATCTTAGCAACGAATGTACAACTAGCTGCACTAAAAAAGTTTGAAGTATATGACACTGCTTCTTTATTCTGTGATTAAAAAAGGAGCGTCGGTTTTGCTACTTCAGAAGCGTGCGAGCACGTGTTTAATAAAAGCGTGTATGAAAAGTGTAGGAAAGTTTCACACAACGCTACTAATCTCAAGACATTAAAGGCTCAAGAAGTTTGGGGACGCGCGCGACACTCACACGGTGTAGGGGGAACATATTTCACTGCGTTTATTTGTTGTCTCAGGGTAAAGGGTAATGTTTGTTTACCTCTCTCACGGTTACATGTTTTGTAATTTTTTACGTTAAGCCGTTTTAGAAAACAGAAACTTTATTTATATACTTATAAAATATACTGTTTTGAATCTTGCTTATTAAATATTCCACAAAAAATTTAATTAAAAAATTTGCATATCGACTTCATAATAAACAACATTAATTAAAAGAACACTGAAAATTATATGTATTGAAAATTTTCTCTTCCTCCTCCTCCTCTTCCGCCTTCTTTTTATTCTTCTTCTTCTTCCTCGCCAACTTCTTCATTGTTACAACATAGATATGTAGCTACCCTTGGCTTTCTCCATCTATCCAGGTTCTATTTGTTAATGGTACTCAATTATAAGTGATTGAGATCACCCAGAACGTTATAATTCATTTGTGGATTTAACAAAGTGTAAGAGTTAATGCTGAAACCTTGATTGTATGCATAAAATTTACTTATGACTTTTCCGTCTTCGCAAAGTAGTAGTCACCCATTGGCCTGAGCACGAAATTTTTATTCTAAACCGTATGTATGTCAATCTTATTTAATACTTAAATCTTTCTACCTTCTTAATGTTCAGTTCAGGGAAATGGTGAAGCCTAGAAAACTAAAGGTGGTGACTGTTCCACTATTTGATTTTATCAAATAAAACGATTGATCTTGTTCATTGGTATTTTGATCTTATACACCCTGTTTCTTTAACTTTTGCTTTAAAATCTGCAGTTTGCAAGTTGAATTGTATTATTATATTTTATAACCTACAGATACAAATATTTTTGCAGATTTAATAGTCCTTTGAAGAGCTTCTTTTCGATCAGCAGATGGAACCTGATTAATTCAGGTTACTAACCTGCACTGGTAATTAGGGTTTTCTTCTTCATACGATACCGTCTCCCGGCAGAGATTGGCAAATGACGTGTCTATCCGACTATCACTAGACCTGGAGAACGACCCTTGCCTGGCCGGAGAGATAATCGGAGCTTCTAGCGACAGTTCCTCATTGACCTGGACTCCCATGAGGAGATACAAGACCAGGTTGAGGATTGCCTTGGCAGCCCGATCACCGCCGAGCCCGAACTCAGTTTAGAAGCAGTGGTTTCAGAACGGGGTTTAGCACTGCGGCCCCGGAAGAACCCTGGATCGGACCTGTTACAAACACCGCCCTACAGAGATTTCCGGACAGGGGAGTTTGCTTTCTTGTAGGTCCAATATTCCGGTTTCCGAGCAATTCGGATTTTGTTCTAGGCACTCCTCGATGCAGATACGTTTCATGGAGTCAGTTGCTAAACCGGTAAACTCACGGGAACAGACTAGTGCCGCTATTCTTGATGTCGACCGTGTCTGGCATCCTGGACTACTATAAAAATTGAAGGGGATTCTGCTTCTAGATTGCTACGTTATCGGATCGCTAAGCTCTTCGGGAAGAGCAATTACCGCTGGCGTACCTCAGGGCAAAGTTTTTGGTCCCCTGCTTTTCTTCGTGTACGTCAACGAAGTGCCCAAGTTTCCTAAACCCGATTGGCCATGTTCGCCGATGACACGGCAGTGTATGCTATCGATACTAGTGCTGAAATCGCCTATATCTGGCTGGGAAATGGAGGGTCTCCAAGAATGCAGCCAAGAGCACAGCTATAGTCTTCTCTAAAAGGCATCCTTCAAGACTATACACAGGCGATACTCGGATACTCGACTACCTCGGTCTCCCGGTTTAAAGTATCTTGGGTGAACATACCTCGACAGACGTCTCACCTGGCGAACGCACTCCGAGCAAGTAGTCAGCAAAACTGACCATCGTTTGTACTAAATCCAACCCCTGCTTTGCACCAAATCAATGGCCTGCCGCCTATACAAAGTCATCGTATGTGGCACCGATCGATATTTGCGCTATCGCACTCTGCAGCGTAGCAAAGACACGACGGCGGAAGCTCCAGTGTCTCCTGGACCGAGGTTTGCGCTGAGCCTACAAGGCTCACTATGTGACACCTAACTTAACCATCCGAAACGTCCTAGGTGTCCGTTCCCTGAACGCCACTATACCGAAACGCCACGTTCCAGAAAGTTCCACCGCCGCTGTACCCAATTCTAGGGGAATCCGCTCATTAGCGCCCTCGGTCAACACTCATCTGTGTCACGTAAATGTAAGATCTGGCCTTGGTGAACACTGACTCTGAATTAGGCCGTGAATTAGGCCCGAACTAGGCCGTGAGGGTCTAGTTGGAACCCCATGGCCGGTAGCAGGCCAAATCTAGGAACCCCTCATACATCGTTTTCCCCGGGGTGGGAGCTCTATTAAAACTTGGGAGACCGGCTCAGGTTGGACAAGGCCTTGCTCAACCCCCAAAATGGTTTCTCTCTCCCTTTCCTTTTCTCTGTTTTTATGCTGCGGTCGTCGTGCTTGTGTATTTCAGTAGCCTCCCTCTGCAACCGCCAATCGAGAACAGGACTAAGATCTCTCCAAAAAGACAGTATGGCCTGTTGCGCGTGCCCCTACGTTCGCTTATCATGTTTAGGTTGTTATCGATGAGAAACAACTTTATTTTAGTTTATTTTAAATATGTACCTCTTACCATTTATATTAGTTTAGATACTTCAGTATACAGTTATGTTGTTGATTCAGTATTATCCCTTAATACTTTTATTTACTAACTCACCCAGTCTGTGTGTTGTTGATTATTAACAACATATAGACAAATACATTCAGCAACGTTTTACACATTTTCACTCACATAGGGGCCCTTAGGGTTATGCATCAGGTGAGGCCGTACATGGAATTTACTGTCAATACGCTAGTTTTGTTTTTCAAACTTCTTTCTGTTTTCCTAATATTGGTTGCTAATTGAACGTTTACTCAAATATTGGCAGCAAAGTGCGACCTTATGACTAGCAAGATGAGTACTAATCGATGAGTACTAATAAAAGTTATACCTTGATAGGCAGCACTTTCAAAAGAAACTTACGCAATTAGTTCAGACGGCAAACAAATATTTTTACTGTGTTCAGCGTGTGTTGAAAGAGGAAGATAAACAGTTACGATAGTTACGAGAATTGTTCAATAGTAACACGTTTGATCTGCACAGCCGTGACTTCGTCGCCATTGAAACGGAATTCATTTGTTTATATTGTCTGTTTAAGTACTAGTGACGCGTCTGTCAAAAATATTTGCAGTTTGCTCTCTTCTAAGCGTTGTGACTGGGTTTTAAAAAAGACATCTATGATAGAAAATCCGTCCAAAGATAATCTGCTTGCCGTTATTCAGCTTTTGGTCAGTCAATGGAAATTTATACAAGAATGAAAGCTGTATATGGTGACTATAGTTATTCTTATACGGCAGTGCTTGAATGGTGCAATAAATTTAGACAAGGAAGAGAATCCACTAAAGATTAGGCCCGTCTCAGACCTGCACGTGTCGCAGCATCAGATGAAATGTGAGACAGCTGGAAACTGCATTATGCACAAATAGGCGCATCAAAGTTAGAAAAATTTCTAAATGTTAAGCATCGCCGGGGAACTGTTCATTCCATCATTCGTAGTCTTCGCTATCGCAAAGTTGCTGCTCAGTGGATTCTACGACTGCTTACTGATGAACAGAAAAAATTACGTTCGGCCTTATCATTACAGCATTTGATGGCCTATCAACAACAAGGTAATGCCTTTCTATACAAACGTTGCCGGTGATGAGTCTTGGTGTTATCACTACGAACCAGAATACAAACCTCAGAGTATGAAGTGGAAGCATACACAATCTCCGAAGGCGAAAAAATGTCGGTCCCAACCTTTGGCAGAAAAATAATGGCGACAGTATTTTTTGATTATCAGGGTGTGCTGCTCTCAGATTTTAAAAAACCTCGTGTCAACATCAACGCTGAGCGATATGCGGACAGCTTAAAACGCTTACGGGTTAGCATCAAGAATAAACGTCCCAGATAGCTCACAAATGGTGTAATTCTTCTGCATGATAATGCTCGACCCCATGTATCCCAGACGATTCAAGAGCTACTTGATCGTATTAAGTTGGAAGTCTTACTACATCCACTTCACAGTCCCGACTTGTACCCGCGCGATTATCATATTTTTGGCTCATTAAAGAAATCACTAAAAGGACGGCGGTTCAAATCGGACTCTGAGGTAGAGTTTGCTGTTAGCGAATGGTTCCGCAAACAGCCGCAAGAATTTTACTAGCATGGAATCTACAGATTAGTGCAACAGTGGGAATTATGCATTAATGTTAATGGAGGCTTCTTTTAAAATCGTTGAATAAAAAAGGCTTTATAGCCTCTAAACGTGTTTCTGTTGAACAATTCTCGTATATTGTCAACACTGCTAATTCTGACAACTGCAATTAGTCTATAATAGGAAAGCACTAATTTTTTTCTAACAGTGACAGCACTTAATCTACTGTCATAGACAATAAAGCACTACACGAGCATTCACGTAATTTAAAGGTCAAATTAAGAAATTATTGTATTACCGTTGCACACCACTATAGAAGATTTATACCGATTAGCGCTTTCAAGCTTCTCAGCTCATCGTCAGGTCGGCATTTAGATCGTCAGAATGCCGACCTGACGATGAGCTGAGAAGTTTGAAAGCACTAATCGGAATTATTTTTCTATAGTAGTGTGCAACAGTAATAATTCTGTTTTTGATTATAACCACTGTAAGAGACCCTGTATGCCAGTCTTTACAAAAATAAGATAGTAGAGGAAAATTTTATAAAAAAAAAAATTTTCAATAAAAAAAAATTTTTGTTTATGTTAATCAATGTTTGTAATTAAGAAATAAGGCTGTTTTAAAGGTTTTGTAAAAATTTTAAGAATTAGGAAGGTATTTATTGACTATCGAGCACTTCTGGAAGATCTGAATCAAGTCTGGAGTTAACTAGATTAACTCCAGTCAGCAATCGATTGATGATTTTTCTTGCTGGTCCAATATCTCACTTAAAAAAATATTTTCTTCTTCTTGAAGTCCCTTAGCCTTAATAAATAACCTTAAATTAGCCTGTGAAATAATAACAGATAAAAAACAATTGAAATAAATGGATTTATTAAACAATTTAATAAATAATCGATTTTTTATCGATTGAGAATAATTATCGACTCCGTCTCAGGGAATTATCGATTGTGCATACAGTAGACAAAATTATTATAAAGATTATAAAAAGGACAGGTTCTTTGAGCGATTAAATTAATAGTCAGAGAAGGGTTACGAGAAAGTATAACATTAACAATTAAAGTAAATTTAATAATTATTATTTGACAGTATTCAAATAATTCTGATATATAATGTTTAAGAAAATTGTTTTGTCAGACCATATGTAGCTTCTATGACGTCACCACGGGATGAAGAAGGCAGGCTTAGTAAATCCAAAGATGGCCGCTACTAGATTTGGCTAGGTTACTGCAAAAGTCGTCGTGTTAAAAGCTCAGCAAAATTATCTTCATGAATGTTTGAAATGTTCCCGCACTGGTGTAATCTGTCTATTAGGTAGTTTGGTGTGTTCTGAAGAAGTGTTCCGTGTATATTGGTGTTAATTAAGTTATTTGGTATGTGTTCACTTCTGTTGGTTAGGTTGTCTGTAAAAGTGATTATGCGTTGTAGCGTGAATTATGTCAAATATATTGTTTTATTGTTTTATATCACTCGTATCATGAAGTTCGGTGTTATTTTTCACTATTGTCGTTAAAGTTTTGGTAAATTTAGTTAAGAAAGTGTTCAATTCATCTAACTCTCGATGTACTGATATTAATGGCAATTTGTCGTACCATTTTCTACTCGGTTTTAAGGAACGTTTTTTCACACAACTATTCAGCTTGATATTCAACAAAAGACTATTTTAACTTGGTCAAAATCTGATCCAGTTAATCTTTGAAAAAGTATTGTTAACATATTTCGATTACCTATACACATGATACAATATTACATTATATATGGAATTTATTTATTTTATTCATCACTTTCATGAATTATGAACCTTATCATTGGTTTAATCATTTCATTCCTTTTAAATTGATATATTATAGTCCACATCTGTAGACATTTTGTGGAAATTAACAAATTTCTTTCCCTTTTGGAAATATAGGCTCAAAATCTGATTTCCGCCTTCATACAAATTTTTCTTCCATTTTAATTGTTATTAATACTATTATAATAAATTTTAATTAGTCATATTTCTCTTCCTTTCTTTAAATACATATAAATTACACCTTTGAACTGGTTTTTTGTGTTAATCTCTGAATTTGACATTGCTCTTTAAAATTAATTTTTTATATATTTTGAAAATTTACAATATTTTAAGGTATATTTCCTTATTATCATTTTAACTCATAGGATCATTCCCAGTAGTGGTTAACTGATTTACCTTATCTAAATCTTGCTAGTTTACAGTATTTATAAGTGAATTATACTGGTTTATATGGTTTCTGTGAATTCACCAAATGGCCTAGAGTTTAGAATTTTACATTTCTGTCTTTCTCAAATAAATTTACTCCCACCACTCCTCTGACTTTACATAGTTACTATTACATGAAAATAAAATGGTTTATAACTTATTGTGAGGTGTAGTATTTAATTAACACTACTGTTATAAAAAAATAATTATGAACATGATTTAGCCATCTGTACAATTGAACTTATTGCTGACATGGTTTGAACATATACTTTAAACTCTTTTTGAATTAACACAGCATACCTACTGAAACATTATTAATGGTATGTATGCTGTTATTTAGCAAACATAATTCATTTTAAACATATAATATAAATCTTATTTTCTAATAACTCTTACAAATACATTGATTTTATGGCTGTGAACAGACAGTCTATTTAAACATTTTAAACCTATGAATACTAAATTAATGCCAGTCCTTTCTGGTCTAAACCATTATTATTTATGATCCCCTTCATCAGTAAACATGACCACCCATACTCTAGTTATTAGCATTTTTTACAAATGTCTTGTAAATAAAGAGTTACATTAAAATAATAAAATACTGGAAATCTTCCATTTTATTATTTTATTATGCTGTTTATTATTGGATATTAAAGTTGTTATGTAGCATATTGATAAGTCATAGTATCACTAACTTTAAGTTTATTGCATTTCCAAAAAACACTTACACAAATTCACTTTCACTGGTGGTTCTGATATTTTGAGTCTCACCATCTCAGACCAGACCTTTAGTAATCATGGACTGTTAAGACTTGTTTATTTTCTTATCACACAATAGCTTTAGTCGGTTCACTTCTTATAATACTATACAACACTTTAGTTTTCTAAATAATTACATTTTTATAGGATTTTGGTATGTTATACTTTCTTTTTAATCGTTTTTGTGGGTTTGGGGTTGATGGTAGTTAATAATAATAATAGGTTTTACAACGGTGTTTCTTTCATACTATTTCTTCCTCTCCTCCTGTCTTCTTTCTTGTCTTTCTTCTTATCTTCTTTCTTGTCCTTCTTCTTATCTTCTTTCTTGTCCTTCTTCTTATCTTCTTTCTTGTCCTTCTTCTTATCTTCATTCTTGTCCTTCTTCTAGTCTTCATTCTTCTGGTCTTCTTGTCTTCCTTCTTCATTCTTGAGTAAACCAAGGTATTTTGTGTTATCTCGACTGATGTTTAGTTTGGAGCGTCTAATTTATTTACTGACACGGACCTTGCTTTTCTCTAAAGGTTTCAGGGTATTGTTTTCTTCCTGATCACAAATTTTATTCTTCCTTCTTCTTGTTTTTGGGGTATTTTGGTGTTCACCACTCTTAAACTGACTCTCTTTCTTCTTGATATGGTGTTATTTAATTTGTTTACTGCTCCTAGCTTCCTGGGTAGATTACTGATCTTATAATATGAGTTGCTTTCAATACTTTCTTTGATTTTTTAACAGTGGTTTTTATATAATGTATTGAGGATTTTTATTTTATTGTTGTTTATTCCTTTGATTTCATTAAATCTCATTCAATATTATTTTAACAATTGTGGTGTAATTAATTTTTATGATTTTATATGACTTAATATGTAGTGGATTTTCTGTCACGCTACAGAATGCCCTTCTCCAGAAGTAAATTTTTCAGACTATACTTGCTTTGTCTGAAACAATTGCTTATGATAATTATTCTAGGTTTGTTATTATTCTGGACTTCCTTCCATTTTAAAAATTTTCTTATTTATATTTGAGTTTATATCCTTCTCATTCTCACTTGATCTTGATAGTAATAGTCATCTGAGTTTCATATTTATTATTTCATTTTCATTTTTCTTCTTAGTATTTTCTCCTTGGGATATTTCCTCCCTATCGTTCCCTACTTTGTGAGCTGGTTCAGTTCAGAAAGGCACTGTACGCTACTTCCTCTGCTGTCCAATACTTCACACATATTTGAGTACAGAGGTAAATCATCTCTGCTCAAAAAACATATTAATACTGCTGGAATTATCTACAGACAGATTAAAAAATTATTCAGAATAATACACATTTGTTACTATTTAAAAAAAAATATCTGTGGGATACTTCACTTATTACTTAGTATATTTCTCAGAGATTTTAATATTCCTATCTCAGTTGTTCTTCTGACTCGTTAACTGGATGTTTCATTCATTTGATATTATGGTAGGAAGCTCTTCTATTATTACATTTTTCAACTTTTCTTATCATATAAAGCTTTTGGTGATAAATTCTTTATTACCTTCTGGTTTTTTTATTATAATCTGCATTGTTTATTGTAGCATATCTTTATGACATTTTTATTTTATTGCTCTGTTTTTATTATTTCCACTTGTTGTATTTTTTAGAACTTTTTATAACTGTCATTATCACAATTGACATTTAATTCATAAATCATTTTATATTAATTCGTTTAATTACACATATCTTTGATATTATTCTCACATTATTCCTGTCATGGTTATTATACTTTCGAATGAATGTTTTTTATTAATTTTATAATGAGGTCATAATTTCTCCTCATACCACTTCAAAGTTTTATTATCTCATAATTCCACATAAGTTTTTGTACTTCATTATATTCAATCACTCAAATCGTATCAACTCAAATCGTATCGCATTTTTTTTTTAAATTTCCTTTGGCATCATTTTATGGAAAGGTTTTTACTCTTTATATTGAAATTAGACATGATCATACTTTCCAGAATTATTTGTTTTAATTCTAAAGTCTGTTTCCTTTATTCATCCCATTATGATCCTTTATAAACATGGTAATTATATTTGATGCTTACCATAAATATGGTATTAAATCTCTTCTGTTTATCTCACCAAAGTGTTTTATTAATAATTGGTTGGTAAGTTGTACTTACTCTTGGTTTGGAAACTTGACTTATACACAATTCAAAATTCACTCTTCTTATATTTCCATAAAGTTTTCAAATAATTGTATGTAATTTGGTATTACATTATTTTTGAATTTAGTTGATTTCTTATAAATTCTTTTTCTTCTCTTTCCAAAATGTTTCTTTTAAATAAATTGTATGTAATTTGTTATTACATTATTTTAGAATTTATCTGTTTAAATTCTTCTCTTATATTCTTGCCATAAAGTTTTCTTAAATAATTTTTATGTAAGGTGGGCTTACATGTGTTTTAGAATTTGGCTGATTTTAAATTCTAACTTCTTCTTATATTATTGCCATAAAATTTTCTTCAAATAATTTTTATGTAAGGTGGGCTTACATGTGTTTTAGAATTTAGATGGTTTATTCATAAAATTTCTTCATGGATGCCTGGTTAAAGACACCTTTAACTTTATTTGAATTCATCTCCTTTATTTCGTATGTGTTGTTGTTATTGTTCTTAGAGACAACATAGGGACCAGTGTACAGAAGCAATAACTTTTTTGTTATCCCCTCTAAGGAACTGGGTAATTCCCTATTCTTCAACAACACCTTCTCTCCAACGGTATAATTAATAACCTTACCCATGCTTTTATCGTACTTATTCCGCCGTTTTTCCTGATCTTCGGCCACCTTATTATGAAATTGAACTCTATTAAATGTATATTTATGCTCTCTGGGGAACTCCAATATATTCTCGACCTCCCTAGGGGGTTGTCTTTCGTACATTGCGGAGTATGGGGGTATTCCTATGGCTGGATGGTATGCCAGGTTGAGGAATTCTTCAGTGGCCTCCAAGTATTTTTGCCACCTCCTCTGCTGATCGTGGCAATACGTTCTTAATAGGCGCCCCACCTCTCGCAAGACTCTTTCGGCCGGGTTACTGCTCGGGTGGTATACTGATGTCTTGTACCCCTATTGACAGCAGTGTATCCCGCCATTTCCTCCCCTTGAATTGTGTTCCGTGGTCGGTTATGATCGATACCGGTTTTCCGACGGTTGGGAAGTACTGGTTGATCAGGATTTCAAGAACTTTATTCGTAGTCGCCCGATTCGCTGGGTATAGCTTAACGAACTTGGTATAATGGTCCATTATGATGACGAGATATTTGTATCGGTGGCGGCCTCCACTGCGGGGAAATGGCCCACAGATATCCAGGCATACCTTCTCAAGTTTCGACTGAGAGGTTATCGGAATCATTTGCCCCTCTCCTTTCTCGTTGTTTGTTTTTACGAGTTGGCAAATGCGACAGTTTCTTATGTACTTTCGTACTTTCCGATTTATGTCTTTGATATGGCAGCTCTCTTCCAGGGCCTTTACCACCCTTAAGGCGCCCATATGCCCATATCGAACATGATAATTGAACACTATTTCCTTCTCGATATGGGTCGGAATAGTAACCTTCCATTCCTCCTTATATAAAGATGGTCTTGAAAACAGGATTCCATTATGGATTTTATAATATTGGGAGATTGTCTCATCCCCTGCTTCCAATCTTGTGATAATAGAGATTAACTTTGGGTCAGCTTGTTGGTGTGTGCTCAGGCGTTCCAAAATTGATTGTAGACCGGCGCTGCTGCTTAGAATATGGTATACTTTAAGAATACTCTCCTTCTCCCCCTCGAACGTCTGTTTGTCAATGTCTACTCTAGACAATACGTCCGCGACGACATTCTTCTTTCCGGGGATATACTCCCATTTAAGGTCGTATTCTTGCAGCAATAGAATCCACCGCGTTAACCTTCCATGGCTTAACTTACATCTTTTAAGGAACGAGATAGATTTATGGTCAGTCCGGACGGTAACGGAATAACCAAGGATATAAGTGCGGAACTTTCCGCACGCGAACACGACACTCAATAATTCCTTTTCTGTAACGTGGTAGTTTTTCTCGCATTGATTCAATGCTCTGCTGGCAAAGCAGATCACAAGATGTTCGCCCTCCTCATCCTCTTGATATAAGGTAGTGCCGAGGCTGATGTCGCTGGCATCACAATTAAGAAAGAAAGGCTTAGTAAAATCTGGATGGCGAAGTACAATGGGTTCAAGGAATTTTTGTTTTATTAAAGATAATATATTTTGTTGTTCATTACCCCAGATCCATTTATTTTTGGATGACAGTTGCGGCTGAAATCTGGCAGTCAGTTCTAAGTACTTTTCCTGGAACTTACGGTAGTAATTACAGAGTCCCAGGAACGACTGTAACTGCCTTCGATTCTTAGGTGTAGGGAAGTTCTGAATCGCTTCGACTTTTTCAGCCGACGGTGAGATTCCCTGATCATTTAAGATGAAGCCTAAGAATTGTATTTCCTTAGCAATGAAATGAGACTTTGCTAACTTTACGTAATATTATTTGTCGCTAGCTTCTGTAATACGTGTTCCACACGGTAGCAGTGTTCCTCCCAAGTTTCTGAGGACACTAGCAAGTCATCGACATATACGGTGGTGAATTGTAGTGCTTCTTGGCCAAGTATCTGGTCCATGCAGTGCACAAAGACTACGCCTGAGTTTACCAGTCCGAAGGGCAACCTCTTAAACTGGTAGTTCCGCCCTTCGAATATAAAGGCCAGATACTGGCGACTCTGTGGATGTAATTCCACCTGCCAGTACCCGCACACCGTATCCCAGGTACTGAAGTATTTGGACCGTGGAACCGTTTTAAAATCTCCTCAATCTCACCGGGCGAAGTCCTGTCATTAATGATCATTTTATTTATTTCGCCCGCATCTAAACACAAACGGACTTGTCCGTTTTTCTTAGGAATAGCCACGATAGGACTTGTATATGGGGAATGGCTACTCTCTATAATGTCACGGTTAATCATTTGCTCTATTTCAGCTCTTACTGCTTGCTTTCGTCATTGCGCAATGGGGTAAGACTTCCGGTTAAAGTCCACTGTGTCTCGGAACTGTAGAGTACACTGGAAGTTTTTCACTTTACCGGGCTCATCAGAAAAGCCTGATTTATATTTGTTATAGATGTTTATTAATTTGTTCGCTTGGTTTATTGTTAACTTTTCGCCAGTTATATCGCTCCGGAAATCCCTGATCTCCTGGATTTTTTGTGACCGTAAATCTTCATTGGAGGTGTCGTCTATCCTTTGATCAATTATAGATGTTGGATGGATGTAGTTAATTTTGCGGATTTGCTGGTGGATACTATCGGGAACGACTTGGTCACTACCCACCAAGTTCGCCGTCCAAGTATGTCCGTTAGTAAACAGCGATAATGTTTCAGTTCGCAGATCAATGATGGCGGAATTCCTCCTGAGCACATCGCACCCGACCATTGTATTAAATGGCAGACCGCTCGCCACCAAGAATTCCATATCAATTGCTATACCACAGCTCATCACACTGGCGGAGACTTGCCTACGTATTGTTTTATTTTGTCGGACGGTTGCTCCCAACAAAATAATTTTATTCAACGGCAACGTTGGTAAAGTTCTCCCGCACTCTTGTTGTATCCTCTCCAGTTCCGTTGTACTTATGATTGACACGTTCGAACCAGTATCGATCATTAACTTGGCTGGGATGCCTTCTACCTCGGCGTCGACATGTATTATTTCATTATTGAAGTTATTGGTGGGATTCCTGTTATCCTCTTCCAATAACTCATGTCTGATGTCCTTTAGGTAGTTGCACCCTATGACTGTGATACGATTGTTATTATACTTATGATTGCACTCATTATTATGATTATACCCAGTATTTAGGAGCAGTAACGGGTTCTGGCGATTTATTACTGCCTGTGCCTTTTAAAGGCTCGGCATCATTATTCCTTTGAGCCGTACTAGTTGATGCCTCAGTTGGGATGCTTAGAGTGGTTCCCTGTCGATCTGTCCTATGGTCTTCCCGTCGTTCGTGGTTAGACCTCCGTTCAGCGTCATCTAAACTATTACTCCTTCTTGCCGGATAGTACCTTGGTTGGTCCCGTTCTAGGCTCCTCCGCCTTTCTTCATATCCGCGGTAGCTGTTTCTTCGATTGTGGTTGAATCCTCGCTGTCGTCCATCTGTGGCTCGTATGAAGTTCACTCTAGGGCGAGGAAACCTATTATTAACGGGATTACCATTATTGGGACCCGCACGATTATTATTATTATTATGGTAACGATTATTACCATAATTGGGGCTTCTCTGACTATTTGTGTTATTATGGTAGGGATTGCGGTTACCCTGATAACCATTAGAGGGTCGACTCGGGTTTGGATGGTTTGGACCCGTATTATTATTATTATTATTATTGTAATTAGAATTGTTCACATTATTACTATTATTAAAACTGTTATTTTGCGGGTATGCCCGGCCTCCTTGGTACCCAGTGTTTATGTTGTTCGTACCCTGGTTATTGTTCTGATACGTCCTTGGTTCGGGCCCATCACTTCTTCTACGACTCTGTCGGTAGTAGTCTTCATTTTCATAGTTTTTGAGGAGTTCGGTCATTGCCTGGATGGTTTTTATTTGGCTGCCCCTCCTCGCACGAATTACTTCTTCATCATAATGATAGGACAACTTATTTATTAGGCACTCCTCAGGTATGGCCGGTTCTAAGTGCTTGGCCATACATACATACTTTGCCGAGGAAATAAGCTGTCATTGAACTACCGACTTGTGGTTTGTAGTGGCCGTGGCATATATTGTCTCTTATTAAATTTTGAGTTGTCTCCGACCAGTACTTGGCCTTGAAAAGGCTCTTAAATTGTTGATAATTGTCGATGTCGCTCCGGTTGGCCATCCACCAATGGTCATTCACCTCCCGAAACGACTCGTCAAGGATTTCTCTGTTCTGGACCCATCGGTTCCCTCTGTGTTTTTCGAGGTATTCCTCTATGCGTGCCAAGAACTCCATGGGCTTCCGTTTATATTGCCGGAAATTGAGCCATTATCTGTTTTCTGACATGGGGAAATTATGATATCCAGATGGTCTGTTCCTTATCAATTCTATCTCCTCCTGGCTCTGACGCACCTGTCCGGTTATGTTCGACATAGCGGCTTCCACGCCGTCGCATCTTTCGGTTACCTGTGTCCGCACTTTATTCACTTCTTCCAAGGCCAATTTCTTGTTTTCTTCCAGTTTCGTTTCCTGTTGTTCATTGACATGGGTAATCTCTTTATGTATTACTTCCCGGACTTCCATCACTTCGTTTTCGGTCTGACGACATCTTTCGTCTACTTCTCTGATCTGCTGGTTAACAACCACGACTTCCTGTTCTAACTTTTTTACGATGGATTTCTTCGTCTCTGTTATCTTTTTATTCAACTCCTCCTTCACCAACTCAATCCTCTCGTCTACCTTATTCATGTTCTCTTGGTTAACTTCCCTTAGTTCTTCTCTCAGCAGTTGATTGTCCTCTCTCAATTCTTCCAATCTTTCCCCCATCGATTCTTCCATTTTCCTGTTATTTTCCCTTAATTCGTCTTTTAATTGTTGGTTGTCACTTTCTATTTTCCTACTGGTTTCTTCCATCTTTCCTCCCAAATTCTTATTAATTTCTTCCATTTTTCTTTCCATCTTCTTACTCAAGGATTGGTTGTCCTTTTTCAGGTCTTCATTTTTGTATTCAAAGATTGGTTGTTTTCCTCCATCTTCTCTTTTAATTCTTACTGGTTTCTTCAATCCTCTTGTTAGTGTTTTCTATTTTACGGCCCAATTCTTCCTTCGTGGATCGGTTGTCTTCCTTCAAATCTTCTTTCAATTCCTGATTCATTGATTTGTTATCCTCTCTCATTTGCCTGAACATTTCCATTATGTTCTCTTCCATTGTTTTAGATTTCTCCTTCTCTGGGACATTGACTTCCCCTGCTTGCGTTGTTACTTCAGGTTGTTCCTCTGTTGGTGCGGTTTGTTTATCTTCCAGTGGGGGTAATACCACTTCCGGATCCTTAACGGGTGTTGCCACCTTATCCCCCATGTCCACTTCTTTTTCGGCCTCTGCCGCCCTCTTCTTTGAAGTAGCTCGTCTTTGCATTTTTCTGGTATCTATTAATTAATCGCTGCCAGGCTTATCTTATCAAGCCCTCTAAGTTGGACGCCACTTTGTAAGAGACCCTGTATGCCGGTCTTTACAAAAATAAGATAGTAGAGGAAAATTTTATAAAAAATAAAATTTTCAATAAAAAAAAATTTTTGTTTATGTTAATCAATGTTTGTAATTAAGAAATAAGGCTGTTTTAAAGGTTTTGTAAAAATTTTAAGAATTAGGAAGGTATTTATTGACTATCGAGCACTTCTGGAAGATCTGAATCAAGTCTGGAGTTAACTAGATTAACTCCAGTCAGCAATCGATTGATGATTTTTCTTGCTGGTCCAATATCTCACTTAAAAAAATATTTTCTTCTTCTTGAAGTCCCTTAGCCTTAATAAATAACCTTAAATTAGCCTGTGAAATAATAACAGATAAAAAACAATTGAAATAAATGGATTTATTAAACAATTTAATAAATAATCGATTTTTTATCGATTGAGAACAATTATCGACTCCGTCTCAGGGAATTATCGATTGTGCGTACAGTAGACAAAATTATTATAAAGATTATAAAAAGGACAGGTTCTTTGAGCGATTAAATTAATAGTCAGAGAAGGGTTACGAGAAAGTATAACATTAACAATTAAAGTAAATTTAATAATTATTATTTGACAGTATTCAAATAATTCTGATATATAATGTTTAAAAAAAATTGTTTTGTCAGACCACATGTAGCTTCTATGACGTCACCA
Source organism: Magicicada septendecula (assembly GCA_034769895.1). Lineage (NCBI taxonomy): Eukaryota > Metazoa > Arthropoda > Insecta > Hemiptera > Cicadidae > Magicicada > Magicicada septendecula. The sequence goes on along the minus strand of CM068373.1, from coordinate 307,125,257 downwards.
CGGGATGAAGAAGGCAGGCTTAGTAAATCCAAAGATGGCCGCTACTAGATTTGGCTAGGTTACTGCAAAAGACGTCGTGTTAAAAGCTCAGTAAAATTATCTTCATGAATGTTTGAAATGTTCCCGCACTGGTGTAATCTGTCTATTAGGTAGTTTGGTGTGTTCTGAAGAAGTGTTCCGTGTATATTGGTGTTAATTAAGTTATTTGGTATGTGTTCACTTCTGTTGGTTAGGTTGTCTGTAAAAGTGATTATGCGTTGTAGCGTGAATTATGTCAAATATATTGTTTTATTGTTTTATATCACTCGTATCATGAAGTTCGGTGTTATTTTTCACTATTGTCGTTAAAGTTTTGGTAAATTTAGTTAAGAAAGTGTTCAATTCATCTAACTCTCGATGTACTGATATTAATGGCAATTTGTCGTACCATTTTCTACTCGGTTTTAAGGAACGTTTTTTCACACAACTATTCAGCTTGATATTCAACAAAAGACTATTTTAACTTGGTCAAAATCTGACCCAGTTAATCTTTGAAAAAGTATTGTTAACATATTTCGATTACCTATACACATGATATAATATTACATTATATATGGAATTTATTTATTTTATTCATCACTTTCATGAATTATGAACCTTATCATTGGTTTAATCATCTCATTCCTTTTAAATTGATATATTATAGTCCATATCTGTAGACATTTTGTGGAAATTAACAAATTTCTTTCCCTTTTGGAAATATAGGCTCAAAATCTGATTTCCGCCTTCATACAAATTTTTCTTCCATTTTAATTGTTATTAATACTATTATAATAAATTTTAATTAGTCGTATTTCTCTTCCTTTCCTTAAATACATATAAATTACACCTTTGAACTGGTTTTTTGTGTTAATCTCTGAATTTGACATTGCTCTTTAAAATTAATTTTTTATATATTTTGAAAATTTACAATATTTTAAGGTATATTTCCTTATTATCATTTTAACTCATAGGATCATTCCCAGTAGTGGTTAACTGATTTACCTTATCTAAATCTTGCTAGTTTACAGTATTTATAAGTGAATTATACTGGTTTATATGGTTTCTGTGAATTCACCAAATGGCCTAGAGTTTAGAATTTTACATTTCTGTCTTTCTCAAATAAATTTACTCCCACCACTCCTCTGACTTTACATAGTTACTATTACATGAAAATAAAATGGTTTATAACTTATTGTGAGGTGTAGTATATAATTAACACTACTGTTATAAAAAAATAATTATGAACATGATTTAGCCATCTGTACAATTGAACTTATTGCTGACATGGTTTGAACATATACTTTAAACTCTTTTTGAATTAACACAGCATACCTACTGAAACATTATTAATGGTATGTATGCTGTTATTTAGCAAACATAATTCATTTCAACATATAATATAAATCTTATTTTCTAATAACTCTTACAAATACATTGATTTTATGGCTGTGAACAGACAGTCTATTTAAACATTTTAAACCTATGAATACTAAATTAATGCCAGTCCTTTCTGGTCTAAACCATTATTATTTATGATCCCCTTCATCAGTAAACATGACCACCCATACTCTAGTTATTAGCATTTTTTACAAATGTCTTGTAAATAAAGAGTTACATTAAAATAATAAAATACTGGAAATCTTCCATTTTATTATTTTATTATGCTGTTTATTATTGGATATTAAAGTTGTTATGTAGCATATTGATAAGTCATAGTATCACTAACTTTAAGTTTATTGCATTTCCAAAAAACACTTTACAAATTCACTTTCACTGGTGGTTCTGATATTTTGAGTCTCACTATCTCAGACCAGACCTTTAGTAATCATGGACTGTTAAGACTTGTTTATTTTCTTATAACACAATAGCTTTAGTCGGTTCACTTCTTATAATACTATACAACACTTTAGTTTTCTAAATAATTACATTTTTATAGGATTTTGGTATGTTATACTTTCTTTTTAATCTTTTTTGTGGGTTTGGGGTTGATGGTAGTTAATAATAATAATAGGTTTTACAACGGTGTTCCTTTCATACTATTTCTTCCTCTCCTCCTGTCTTCTTTCTTGTCTTTCTTCTTATCTTCTTTCTTGTCCTTCTTCTTATCTTCTTTCTTGTCCTTCTTCTTATCTTCATTCTTGTCCTTCTTCTAGTCTTCATTCTTCTGGTCTTCTTGTCTTCCTTCTTCATTCTTGAGTAAACCAAGGTACTTTGTGTTATCTCGACTGACGTTTAGTTTGGAGCGTCTAATTTATTTACTGACACGGACCTTCCTTTTCTCTAAAGGTTTCAGGGTATTGTTTTCTTCCTGATCACAAATTTTATTCTTCCTTCTTCTTGTTTTTGGGGTATTTTGGTGTTCACCACTCTTAAACTGACTCTCTTTCTTCTTGATATGGTGTTATTTAATTTGTTTACTGCTCCTAGCTTCCTGGGTAGATTACTGATCTTATAATATGAGTTGCTTTCAATACTTTCTTTGCTTTTTAACAATGGTTTTTATATAATGTATTGAGGATTTTTATTTTATTGTTGTTTATTCCTTTGATTTCATTAAATCTCATTCAATATTATTTTAACATTTGTGGTGTAATTAATTTTTATGATTTTATATGACTTAATAAGTAGTGGATTTTCTGTCACGCTACAGCACTAACACAACTTTCTTCATTAAAAATTATTGTATTGTTAAAACAATTTATGATAATAAATTTATATACTTCGTACAAGGTCACGAGTTTTTTTTTTGAAACTGATTACTACTATACCAACTGTATCTGTCAAGACCCGTGGTAATGCTACTACAGTAACCAACAGGCTTAGCGGCTGCTGCCTATCCGAATTGATATGTATTACAGTATACTGTCAGCATTATTCACAACTTTGGTATAGTGCTGAGGAAGAGGAAGAAAGTGAAACAGAAGACTTGAATCATGCAGGATCGGTCATAAATGAAACGGAAATTATAGCTTTGGAGGAATTACTGCTGACATTGGAGGACTTGAGAAATCGTAAGCACCTCGTCTGAATGGTATAAATACAGAACTTTTGAAGTGTGGAGGCATTCTGTTGCATTTGCGTCTATTGCATTTTCTGAATATGTGTTGGAAAGAAGACAGAATGCCTAAAGAATGGTCAAAAGCGGTTGTAATTTCATTATTTAAAAAAGGAAATCGGACAAAGACAGATAATTATAGAGATTTTCTATTTTAGATACTACATTTAAAGCCTACGCCTGAATAATGGGAGACTAAAGCCAATACCTGACGGTGTAATATCAGATGAACAAAATGGTTTCAGAAAGGGGGGATGATGCATAGATGCTGATCATACAAGACAGCAGTTGTCATGGATTTGAATCGTAAATTATCAGAAGATATTCCTTCAAATAAAGCTGAGAGACAAGGGTGCCCTATTTCACCGACACTGCTTAATATCTACATGGAAGACGACGTATTTCGGCTATGGACAGCTAAAGTTGACTCGGGAATATCACTTCAGCGAAATATTCATGCGAATGCATTGCTTTATGCAGGTAGCAAGCTAATGGATACAGAAAACAAAAGACCAGTTACAAAGGGCGATACTTACGTTCAATAACATCATACAGGACTATGGGCACAGACCTCTGCTAGAAAATCTAAAACGATGGTTTTTAAGGGCAGGTATCCTATAAGAACTAAGATAGTCGTGAATAATCAGATTTGGATCAAGTTAGTCATTTTAATTGCCTGGGTTGTGATATCTCCTATGGAACCGATATTTATTAAGATAGTAAGCTAATGAAATTTAGACGCATCTATGGAACGATTCATAGGTACCTAAAAACTAAAACACGTAAAGATACCCGAATGAAATTTTACAAAACCGTGGTTGTCCCTACATTCCTGTATGCTAGTGAGACATGGACTATTGGTAAAAGTTACGTACAGCTGAAGTGAAATTTCTAAGAGGGACGCAAGGTTTTTCTGTTCTGGGTCGTTAAAGGAACGAGGACATTAGTCGCGAATTAAACACTGAATCGTTGCACCAGAAGATTGAAGGACACAGGAGGAGATGGTGTGAACACTTGAACCGCATGCCTGATATCCGTCTACCCGTGGCTGCCTTGGATTTTCACCCTACTGGGAAGAGAGATGACAGTAGACCGAGGAGAAGATGGGTTCTGGTACAGGTCTAGGGCCTAATCCTTGGAGTGGTGGTGATGATGATGCCCTTTCCTTATTAAATTTGAAGACAGTGTGATTTGAATTTGAAACTTATGAGGAGCGGATTGGAAAGGCTGTTCTTGGATTACAGAAGTCCAGCGGCTGCTAATGTAGATTCTGATCGTATGTTTGGGTTGTTGTTAGTACGAGAATGAACACTAACAAAGTAGCGTCACCGTCGGTAGTTTTGCGCACTAGTTGGTCGTTAACTAGATACCGTACAGTCGAGCAAAGTCGACGACACTGTCACAGCGATGAAACTTTCACTTCTTTCCTATTTCCGATTGAGCAGATCGCTCCGACACCCTGCAAAAACAAATTACGCTAATTCCTCCCCAGTTGTTGAATTTTTGGTTATTTCAGACAAACACTGAAAATATTCTGTTTTTTCCAATGCCTTCACTAAACTTCTTTACAAACGACTTAATTCATAGTTTCCGCACTAATTCTTTAAGTCTGTAAATGTTCTAAAGACAATCCTTAAATTCATAGTGACCGCCAATCGATAAATTTTTTCGGTGAAGGGTTTGTGAGGATCACTCATAAAATATAACACAAATTTTAACTTATTTGTGTCGACGTTTGGACAGTGTTTATTGTTATCATCTGGACAACTGTTGCTGACCGCAAACACACAACTTTAGAACAAGTTCTAAAGACAGTTGTAGTCGTTTGTAAATCCTGTTTAATCAGGTGACATTTCTTTGTCTAATTGTCTGGTAACTATCTAATTGTTTATACTTTTGAAGCCTGTTGGATGATTAGGGATTTGTCAGTGAGATAGAGAGAGAGGAGCGAGCGAGAGAGAGAGAGAGAGAGAGAGAGAGAGAGAGAGAGAGAGAGAGAGAGAGGGGGGGAGGAGATGGAAATGAAGGTACATAATAAATGAGAGAAAATAAAAAAGCAACAAACCGAGAAATAATAAAGCTAATAACATCTTTACCTGCCTGATAGGAGTATATACAACAATACTGTCTTACATCCGTTCCTGTAGCAGCCAGCATATTTATTATTACTGGTATTCCGTACGCCCTTAAATAGGGCAACAGTTAATGCAATTTCATTGGTGTGCGCAATCATTCTGGTGTAACAAATGTCACAAAGACATTTACAAACCACGGATTCTGACATTTACACATTTACATACATTAACAACAACTCACAGCGTATTCAGGTTACTCTACGGTGCATTTCTGTTATACAGGTTATACGTTGGAGCGAATTAAGGTGGTCAAAAGAAACTTGGGCAAATTGTGCTTTTCCATTTCAGCTGATTATTTACGTAAGTCCCACACACCGTAGGAGTGCGGACCTTCCTGTGACGAACATTAGTTTTTCAGTCTTCCTCGTAAAAAAAAAACAAACTACTACTACTACTACTACTACTACTAGGCCTATTACTGCAACTATTACTACTACCATTATTATTATTATTATTATTTTTATTATTGTTATTATTATTGTGTTGTTGTTCCTGCTGTTATTATTATTATTATTATTATTATACTACATTGGCGGAGTCGGTAGTCGTGGTGATAGCGAGAGTGGTTCCCACAGACCTTTCTGCTCAGGAGCAAAAACACCTCTTTGAAAGAAGAATCTAAATTCAAAAAGATGCAGTACAGAATGAAGCCAGGGTACTCTCCAATACGGGTAAGATCGGTGTAATAAGGACAGAGGAAGATTGACCGGATTTGAGGAAACTAATTGACTGCCAGCACGACGAGGATAACTACCATTTAACAGTTTTTCAGAGGGCACGTTAGTTTTAATGATTAAAAGTCTGTACGGTGACTGTCTCAATGAAGATGCCTTGCATATTTTTCCAAGTGTAGGAGATAGCCTAGAGAGAGAGGAGGACACCTGAGATGGTGATCGGGGGGGGGTCACGCTTACGGAAGCTGCTAAGATTATGGTTCGTGGTAAGGAGGAATGAGACCGCGTAACTACATTTATTCAGACGGTTCTACAAGAAAAGGGAATAGAGGACCCCAACTTGCACCCAACGGGCAGTAGCTCATAAGAGACCAACTAGAAGGGGAGCCCGATAAGCTTTAACTTGAAGTAATACGCTAAGTGGTTCCAGCATTGATATTAGTGCCTCAATTCTTCTTCTGATAGTTCTTATCCGTTTCGGATGTTGGATATCATACAGGCTATTTTAACTTTCTGCACTGCTGCACGGAATAAGTCAGTTGTATTCATGCCAAACCAGGTCCTTAAATTTCTCAGCCATGAGATTCTCGGTCGCCCAACTTCTCTCTTTCCAAGTAATTTTCCCTGTACTATGGACTGCAATAAGTAAAATCTCTGTTTATTTCTCCTGAGATTCCTAGATACTGAAGCGTTCTTATCTTCACTGTGTTAATAACGTCTCTTTCTTTCTTCATCTTTTTAAGAACTTTAACATTAGTTATATGTGCTGTCCGTGAAATGCTCAATATTCTACGGTAAAGCCACATTTCGAAAAATTCCTATTTTTTAGTTGTGGCTTCAGTCAAAGTCCAAGATTCTACACAGTAGAAGAAGACCGAGAATACGTAGCAGCGTAAAAGTATCATCTTTGTGTTTATTGTTAAATCGTGACTTTTGAATAAACTGCTCATTCTATTGTACAGTGCTCTTGCCTTTTCAATTCTGCTCTTGATTTCTTGAGAGTGGTCCCATTGTTCATTGACTATAGTACCAAGATATGTAAATTGGCTTACACGTTCAACTGGCCTTTAGTTTATATTAGGAGTGCAGTTTGTGAACTTGTTCTTAGATACAATCATTAGCTTCGTTTTATTAACATTGATGTCTAGACCATACCTACAGCTGCTTTTTCTCACTCTATTCATTAATTTTTGCGGCCCCTCTAAGCTATCTGCGAATATGACGGTATCATCTGCATAACGTATGTTATCTATTCTTTCACCGTCAGAGAGATCCCCACATCACATTCATCTAAAGCTTTTCTAAAAATACCTTCCGAAGTAGATGTTGAATAAAAGCGGAGATAGTATACATCCTTGTGTTACTCCACGCAGAATCTGTATCTCTTCAGTTTTCTCTTTATCTACTCTAATCACTGCAGCTTGGTTCCAATACAGTGTAGCTATTATCCTTAGGTCTTTCCATCTAATCCAACATTTTTCAGGATTCCATCATTTTCTGATGTTGGGCTCGGTCAAAGGCCTTCTGGTAATTAATGAAACATGCAAAAACATCACAGTTTGCATCTAGTGCCTGAATTAGAGTTGATTATTTTATTGCATGCGAGTCCCATACGTCAGGGGACAGGCGGTTTCCTATGTCGGCGCATAAAAAATTTTGTTCCTTTCAAAAATATTTTATTCACTAATGAAATGTCTATATTAAAGCTATAGGGTCTTCTGTATATATTGTTCTATATAACACATATGTACAATATTAATTTTAATGTATCAACTTATAATGTATACATACATGTAATGATTACCCATAAGCTTCGAAAAGTTTGTGTTCTCTACTTTTTACTATACATTTACAATAAAATAACATAGTAAATATTTAAATCCTTAAATTCGTAGTGACCGTCAATCAATGAAATTTCCGGTGAAGTATTTGTGAGGATCGGTCAAAAACATAACACAAATTTTAACTTATTTTTTTTTAATAAGTGGCGAAGTTTCACCAGTAGTGAGTTAAACATTATAAAAATAACTTTAAATAATTACATAACTGAAGATCCATATGATCTGTATTTAGCTATAATATGTTTTACTATGCTATATGTTGACTGGTATATGAATAAACTTTTCTGTACCAATTCTAATATTTAATTGTTAACTATTGTTTTATAATTAATCACAAATACCATTACATTATGAGTAATTTAAATTGTAATATTGTATACATTAAGTTCTGTGATATTATAATTTCTCGTTGTTTTTAAAGAAAATATTTGAAAATGTAAAACAAACTTTCTCAACTCCTTCACATATACAAGGATACAGACATACGCGCGCGCACACCACACACATTCACATAGACAAACACGTTCACCAAAATAATTGTTCTGTTGTGTTTGAAATTTCTTTTGTATTATACACAGGTCCTGATGATGACACATTGTCGAAACGTCGACACAAATAAGTTAAAATTTGTGTTATATTTTTGACCGATCCTCACAAACTCTTTATCGGAAAAATAGTAAATAATGCATATAATGATAATCAGTAAAATCTGTTTTATAGTATATGTAAACATTTAAAAAATATTAATCCTCTATTATATTCTTTATCAATACTACGCGTGTGTGAAAAATGTACTCCTCCTTATGGAGACTTCCTTACAAGATTTAACACACCCTACTAGGTGCTAGATTATATGTGTAAGTGAAGGGAAGGCTCAGAGATTCCCGTGGGGGATGAAGTCTCTATTTAGCTCCGTGCAACCCTCCTTTCAAGACTGAGTCAAATTTCAAAGTAATTTTCTCCTCTCTGACAGTCACTGTATACACGTCTCTCACTAGCCCACACCCACACCCACACCCACCCACCCAAGTCATTCAAGTTAAATCTATTTAGATTTTATTTTGAATTGATTAAAATCTATTATGTTTTTATATAAATGGACCTTATGTAAACATTACGTCAAACGGCACCGTTTTTATACTCGGATAATAAAATAATTAATTTTTAGTTATTTAATTATAAACGATAATGCATACATAAACGAAAAATAAACAGAGTTTCAACTATATTTGGCAAATTTTCAGTTTGAACGGATACACCAAACAACTCAAGGAGGAAATGATGAAACTGGGTATGACGGCGTGGGTAGAAATACATACAGAAACAAAATTCAAAATCTTGAGGTTCTCTGCGGTGAGAAGAAGACGAAAAAGAGGTAGACAGTGGAAACGAAGGCGGCGCATAGTGTGCGAATAAGGTCCTTCTGGCGGGAGAAGAAAAGCAAATGATATTCGTGTGGTCCACGGCTGGCCTTTTCGTGAGAAAAACAAAAAGACGATAATACAATAACAAGTGTACTAGTTCATTAAAAAGTATGCAACCGAAGGATTCAATACGTGAAACAGCCTTACCGAGAACGTGTCCATTATCTAAATTTTATAAAGTAAATCAGCGTTTCAATCGCTAAAATGTATAACCGTTTTCTGGTGAAGTTACGTCTAAAGAAACACACCAAGGTAGTAAATTCTACTCCATCGCGACAGTCATCGCATGGTCATCGAGCCGCGGTAAAGAATTGTACACAAACATGGAAATTGGAATATTACAGCTGAATGAACAGTTTGTCATGAAACCAACAAAGAAAGTGACAACAAGATCCTGTCCTTCGATAATGTCTATTCTATCAAATTAAAGTTATAAAACGCCCAAAATAAATATAAAAAAAATGGAAGACTTAACAGAGGTAATGGTCGAAAAGGCAGTTTGGTATGTGAACTCACAATCGAACACAAAACAACGACCATTTTACTTCCATGTTCCATAGGGAAATGGAAGTATGGTGATGACGAAAAAAATCGTGTTCGAGATAAGGGTTGATTCTGACTATACCCTCAAAACATGAAGAAAAGTAATTTTTCAAAAGTGTGTGTGTGTGTGTGTTTGTGTGTGTGTAGAATTGTTTCTATGGCGAACGATAACTGCCGCAAATTCAAACAGAATCAAACAATGTTTTGCAAATTGCAAAGGACACAAGGTGTATTGATTTTGGTGAAGATCGGTTTATGGGAAGAGGTAGTTTACTTGCAACGTTTTGTGTTTTAACAAGAGTAATTTTTTCTATGACGAACAATAACTGTCGTAAATTCAAACATAATCAAATAATTTTTCTTGAGTTGTAGAAGACTCAAGGCCTATTGATTTTGGTGAAGATCGGTTAAGAGGAAGGGGTAGTTTACCTGCAACGTTTTATGTTGTAACAAGAGTAAAGTACTTATTTTGATAAAGTATCCTGAAAAGAAGGTCATAATAATCCACTGTAGAAAAGTAGATGAAATATCTATAAATGAAAAGGGTAGTTTAAGGGGGAACGGGGTAATTTTCTATAAATGAAAATGATAGTTGAAGGGGGAGGGGATAATTTTTTATATGTGTACTACGTTATCGGCAACAAATAAGTAGTTTGTTGTAACAACTCCTTCCAGGCCGTTTGGCCGCGATCCAATGTTTTCTGCAAAATCAGACGTTTCGGCAATGCCATCGACTGCTATTATCAGTGAAAATCGAGTGCGCTAACGTGAGGTGGTATATGAAGTGACCACAGTACTGTGTTTAAAGCTGAAGAAAAAAGTAGTTTCCACGGAAACATTTCATTTCGAAACGATTTTAAATATAAATCTTAGAACATGAAAGTCTTGTATGGTTCTCCATACCGATATTTTTAGGTAGTCGCCTGTTTTTATTCATCCAAGGAAAATTGCTAGCTGTCTCCCTCCACGGCATACGTCCTTCTTTTCTTTCTGGAAGGTGTTCCTTAATTGTTGCGACTACATACTTGAGAGAAATTATGCAGAGTGTATCACCTAACTTTTTTTATTTCATTTAGTCACTGTATAGCTCATTGAAATCGAATATGATATTAAATAAATTGCATGGTATAAACTGTTTGGCATTCGCATATGACTTTGCTATGCTTTCTGAACATCTGACATGTGTAGCAACACAAATCAATTTTTTAGAGGACATAGCCAATAGAACAGGCTTAAGAATTTCTGCAGAAAAAAAATTCCTCACGAACATTAAAAATGCGCCAAAATTCTTGCTAACGGATAACGGATAACGGACGAAATAATTCAAGAGAATGGTTTAGAAAAATCTGCTATAGTAGAAAGGATTCATAAAATGAAAATAGCATATGGCATAACTAAAGACATTTACAATAAAAAATGCATATCTAAAAATGCGAAAATAAGGCATTACAGTACATTAGTGAGGCCAGAATTCCTATTTGCAAGTGAATGTCTAGTATTGAATTATAATTTAAACAAACTAGAAATATTGGAAAGACGTATTATTTAGGAAAATATTAGGCGCACAAAAAACTTAAGAAGGTTGGAATGATGAAGTAATGATGAAATATATCAAAGTATAGAAAATATAACAGAAATAGTGAGAAAAAGAAAAAAGAACGGACGACAATAGGTTAACAAAACAGATCTTCAAATATCTGTGGGAAAAGAAGTCAACATCAAGTTGGATTAAAGAAGTAAAAAAAGAATTCAGAAAAAAATAATACAAACGCAGAAGAACAATTGAAAGATTTTTTGGGCAAAAGTGTTAAAAATGGAAGGAGTCCAATGTAGGAGAGAAAAAAACGCAGGTTTAAAGTGGACTGAAGACAGGAAGAAGAGACATAGTGAAAAGATGAAAGAATATTAGAAAAAAAAGAACAAAGAATAAAGAATTGAAATTGGCATGTGGTCCTCAGATGGCCGATACAAATAGAAAAAAAATTGTGTGGTACTGAATTACGGCTATTAGGATTTTGCTCAAGGCGACAACCCATTACTACTTACCTTAAACGCTTCTAAAGAAAAGTACATATTGTCTACATAAGGACTATAAAAAAGAAACACTTCGTATCTGATTGTTAAGTCCGAGCGTTTACGTCAGTTTGCGGTCCTCATAAGTTTATGCACTTTCTCCGTTGGCATTTAGCAATACGTTAGCTAACTGGTTCAGGTTGGGACTTAATTTATCAAATTGGTTAATAGTTTTCTAATTGACTCGCTAACTGAAATTAGTTACTTAAAACTTTTTTGGGGAGTTAACTGCTCAAATCTTAAATTTCTGGCCGCATATCCATCCGATCATGTCTTAAAATAGTTTTGTAAAGGACACTTAATTTTAAAACAATCATTTAAACTATGATTAATTTATATAAATTATATTGTTTAACATTATATTTAAACGCGCAAAACATTAAGTCGGAGGTCAGTTTCATATAGCCTCGCTATGATTAAGCAACCACATTTTTCCAATTCTGAATGTAATCTTCGCCAAGAAGTCGGTTGCAGGCGAACCTTCGTGAGTCCTTCGTAGCACTAACCAACCACTTCTTATCAACTTTTCCTACACAAATCACCACCGGCGGGGTCGGTTGCAGGCAAAGCTTCGTGAGTCCTTCCTAGCGTTAACCAATCACTATATTACCACCCTTGCCTACACTAATCGCTACCGGAGACGTCGGTTTGAGGTTAAGCTTCGTGCGTTTTCATTATATATCAAACCACTTCTTTCGACCGATCTTAAGATTTATAAATCGTAATTAATATTGTGATGTTGTTAATGTAGTTTCTTCTGCAAGTAATGTATTGCGTGTTTGTTTGTTTCTGTTTCAGTTAATACAGACATGTCATGTCTTCCATGAAAATATAATTTACGGGTACAAAGCATTTTGTTTTATAGTTTTTTTAAATTATAACAGGCTCTTATATTAATTACTTATAATGTATTGTGTAACAAAACCACTTTGTAGCTATTAAAATGAATTTATTCCGAAAACAATACATTGTACAGAAACCCAGTTTTCCCTTGAACCTAATAAATACATGACAATTGCGTAATGAATTCCAGTCATACACATGGCAGATTTTACATATCTTCATAAAATATTTAATGCATTTATGCTCACACACATTTTCTGTCCTTCGCCAGATGAGTAGGCATTCTCAAAAATGACGATAGAAAATTAACACTTTAATACTCCGTAAAAATATTTTCGCTCCGTCCTTTCTTCCCGGAGTAAATCAAAAGACAGGACAGACCGATCTGATTACATCTGCAATTAAATCATGTGGCTTCTCATTAGACTGGACATCGATGTGCGTGTGTATGATTGGTACATCTCTAACAGACTTCTCCGGTGGCGAGAAGGTCAATAAAGAAGTGCATAAAAAGAAAGGAAGAAGAGATTAAGAAGAAGAAGGAGAAGAAGATTGGTACATCTCTAACAGACTTCTCAGGTGGCGAGAAGGTCAATAAAGAAGTGCATAAAAAGAAAGGAAGAAGAAGAAGAAGAAGAAGAAGAAGAAGAAGAAGAAGATGATGATGATGATGATGATGATGATGATGATGATGATGATGATGATGATGATGATGATGAAGGAGAAGGAGAAGGGGAAGAAGAAGAAGAAGAAGAAGAAGAAGAAGAAGAAGAAGAAGAAGAAGAAGAAGAAGAAGAAGAGAAGAAGATGAGGAGGAGGAGGAGGAGGAGGAGGAGGAGGAGGAGGAGGAGGAGGAGGAGGAGGAGGAGGAGGAGGGGGAAGAAATATAAAAACGTATTGTAAATAAGGAAACTGTAAGTAATATGACTCCACACGTAACTTTGAAGAGACGAAAACATCAGCAGTATAACTATACGACAACTTAATGAAATTCCTAGCAGACAGCGAAAGTATATTTGATCGCCGTGCGCGTCTGATTAAAATGCAAACACTTTACGTTTTGGCAAAAACAATATGTATTTTAACAGTTTAGATATTCTGCTTGCGCGGCATTAAAGGGTATTAAGCAAATTTATTGTCCAAATTCTTGTCTGGCACGCAGTTACTTCTGTAAACGTTATTGCTTACAACTGATTGTGCAAGAATTTTACGATCACATTAAGCCAGTTAACACCCCTGACAACAACAAATGTTTACCGTTCATGGACGAAACGCGATGCGATTGAATAAAAAAAGTACATCTTATCCAAGTCAAGTGACTTGTTTTAGATTATAATTAAAATTGGCCCTTAGCTATGACAAAATGTCTTTCTCAGAGAACTTACCGGATAACAAAGTATGGGTACCTAAATCTAGAAACTTTTACCTATTACATATTCCTGATTGTGTTTCTCACCTAAATAAAAATTGTTATTTTATTTCTAACCGCTACCATCTTTCCTCTTTCATGTGTCTCACCCAATACGCTTCAATATTTTCCGCTTGTTCTTCCTTCATTTTTGTATCTCTTCGTCTGTTAGCGGCAATCTACACGTTTACATCGCATCCGAATATTTGTGCCATTTATTCGACTCGAATTTACTTTCCTGATACAATGTTTTAAGCTTTTATTTTAATTTCATTTCTTACCACGATGACTTGATTTCATTATTAAATTCTTCTTACCTTTTTCGTGTATCTTTCTTTCTTATAATGTTGTTATAACCCAGGTTTCTCTGTGGTCACGTCCAGTATTTTATAGAACTTTGCATTGTCTGCTCTGTACGTGTACGGTTGAATGTAGTTTGGGAAGAACACTTGTCCAGAATGGATGAGAACCAGATAGGCCTACGGAGAATGTGTCGACGTAAACCTGAGGAACGCCAACCGAAACATTGATGAAGCGGAGTACAACCAGTGACGTAAACTGGCCAAAGGATACGATTTTACATTGTCCTTTTCCTTTGTTCTAGAGTAAGCCTAGGTATTTAAGAGTAGGCCTACGTATACTATTACTAATACAGTGTCTGATATCACACTAAAGACTCCAGTTTTTACCTATACAGTTGCTGTAATGGGGAAAGGTATTGCAACCCAAAGGTTATGTCCACACTTGTGCGCTTTCAACTTACATTTCGCTTTTAATTTTCAATTCTGCTTTCAACACCGAGTAGTCCTTGTGCATGCGTTAGACCGAAAGTACTCAACGCATGCCACAAAGCGTTTACACTTGTGCGTCCCAGTTGTCTATGTTTCTCCAGTGTAAACGTGAAAACGGACGTGACAAGTGCTGCGTTTTTAGTGCTGAAAAGAGTTAGGTAAAGGCGTGAAAAATATCAACGCTCCATATGATTGAAAGATTATTTAAGAACGCGAAATTTTGAAATTATGAGAGACCTGGATGATAACGGTCTGTTTAAGAACTTTACGCGAATATCTAGAACGAACTTTTACATGCTTTTTGGTGAAGCCTAAGATCGCAAAAGAAAATACTCGGTTTAGAGAAGCAATACCAGTTAAAGTGAAATTAGCAATCACACCTAGGTATTTGGCTACCGGTGATTCATTTACTTTTTTGATGTACTTATTTAAAGTATCCAATTAATTTCATTAACGCTTCCCGGGGTTCTTTCACAGTCATTTCATACTTCGTAGCCAAAAACAGCGTAACCATAATTTCTTTTCATTTTGTTTGTATAATTTTTGTCCATAATGTCCCATAAGGCACAATGTTGACTATAATCTTCAATAAAGGCCAAGGTTTGTTTTGCCGACATGGTAAACAATAGACATAGTCACATCAAATCACGAAAACAGAACAAAACCTTTCTGTAAAATTATGAAGTTGCATGGAATGTTGAAAGAAGACACACTGGTGGTGGAAGCACGTGCGTACTGAATGCGTCACTAAAAACGATGACCTTCAACTGATTTTTAGGCATGCTTCGTGCATGCGTTACGTGCGCTAGAGGAAGGATCTACTGCGCATGCCTCAAATGCACGAAAAGCGCACTAGTGTGGACATAGCTAAATACTTATCCAACCCATATTTTTCCTTTCTCACTGGGATACAGTTTTAAATAAAATAGTTTTTTATGAATATTACATACAAGACATCATTTGTTATAGTAGAAACATTCAAATGTTTATATTACCGCATGGCACCTCAGGGATTGGGATACTCTTACTAATACACACACACACACAGCGCGCGCGCGCGTAGCTGGCCCGCACGCCTTGGGTATGAATCATCTACTGGAGCGTCCACTACGTAACTGCAGATTTTATAACATGAATTTTTTAACAAACGAGCTTAGCACATTTGTAATCTCCATAAAAGTTTAAAGAAAATGACACCAAACGCGACGTGGTTGTGATTTAATATTCATTTTGGCTTTAGAAATATGAATTTTGTGCAAAGGTTATTTAATTTTCGTTGATAATCACGCACAATTTGACTCGAGTGTTCCTAAAAATGCGAAAATTCTATTTGTGTTATTCTAATATCAAAATTTTTTTCATTATTTTCATATAATATGTTTATTGACAGAGTTATTTTTAGATATAACATTTGTAGTGTTTCATAAAGAAATTGTAAATAAGTACATTTTAATCGTAAATTTGTAAGTTTTAGTCCTTTATAATAAACATTTAATCAAGTGGTGTGCTTAAATTTTAATATGATAGTTATATTGTAAGTATATTATGTAGACAGGTAATTGTATACAGTTGTATAAGTTATCATATCCAACCCATATTTTTCCTTTTTCACTGGGATACAGTTTTAAATAAAATAGTTTTTTATGAATATTACATACAAGACATCATTTGTTATAGTAGGAACATTCAAATGTTTATATTACCGGCGTAATTTTGCACCATGAATGTAAGCTGTAAATACATTTTTGTTTATAATCATCTACAAATCACCAACATACTTATTAATTTAAAATAAAATCTTTAAGAAGTACTCCAATTATGCGTTTGCTTTGGAAATCTCTAAAATACTCATGTTTATTACAATGATGTGTTGTTTGGACTCATTTTTCTCACAATTTCACAGAGATTACAAAAATTATAATTTAATTTGGTTTATAAGCTAAATTAAAACTTTTATAGTTTCGAATTGGACTGTATACTTATTGTACCGCTCGGGTCGTGCCCGGCCGGGCCGGGACGTTTTTGAGTGCGCGTTCGAGAGTAAGGGTCTTCTAATCCCTTAGGCTCTTTCACAAGGTAAACCAGTCTGCGGCGGACGTCTGCCATAGTAGGATCACGCGAGCTTGCTCTCGGCACACTGTGCCTGTGTGCCTCGCACCAAACGGTCCACCCTTAATTTAGTCAGTGAATAGTAAACACTCTAATTCAGCATATTTATTGAAACTGGTTTTTTATACAGTACTTCCAAATTATGAATGAACAGAAGAAGTAGTTGCAATATTGGCTCTAGGACTAATTGAAAATAGAAAAAGAAAAAACGAAGGAATAAGAAAATGTTGATTGACCCACTAATAAACGACAGACTTACCACTAGTAGTTTTGCACTGTTGTATCGCGAACTGAGAAATGACAATGAAAAGTTTTTTAATTGTTTTCGTATGTCAATTTCTTCTTTCGATGAATTGCATAGTTTGTTGGAGAATAACATTCAAAAACAGAACACCAACATGAGAATTCCATTGCAACAGTTGAAAAGTTAGCGGTTACATTAAAAAATGTATACACTTTAAATTTACAATACACATTGTTTTTTTATTCAATTTGTATTAAAAAATTTTTAAGTACAATTAATAAGACAAAACTGCAGTGACTATTTACTTATCTAATGCAATTTTATTTTTTCTTGACATTTCTTCGTAATCTTCATAGGCAATTAAAAATATTTCGTTTCAGTACTGCTGTTTTCTTATTTTATTACTATTATCTTTTGAAGAACAATCCCATATATCCGGACGATTGAGAATTTTCAATAAAGGATTCGACATCGAAAGTATTAATGACTTTTTACATTCGGAAGAGGCAGACGTCTGCTCGTGTGAAAATGTTCTAAGGATTTGCACTTGTTAACTAGGAACTGGGCTCCCCGACGAGTTGAATTCAACTGCCTCTCATGGCTCACTCGCACGCTCGTGTGAAAAGGTATGCATTGTATGAAAGGGATTTCAGCCCCTAGCAGACGTCTGCCGCAGTTGTCTGCCTCGTGTGTAAGGCCTCTTATTGGTGCCATTCGGTTTGGAACACTATAAATTGTTGTTACGAGATCGCGCGTAACATTCAAGGATGTGTCAGCAAGCAAAGATTGCTTACACGGTTCCAGTCCTGTCGCGTATTATTCTTACAGTTTTGGCGTCACTTTCAGCAATTTGATAAATGTATACATACCTTGGCGATTTTCACCATCAATGAAACACTTACGCAAACAAAAGCAGTTGGACTCGATTTACATCATTGTATACTACATCAGAGTGTTGCTATTACTCCATAATCATTTTTTTAACGGAGTAATAAACAAATATCTACTCTGTCGATACATATTTTACATATGCAACTCGCACAAGCGCGAGTCTACGGGGGCGTTACATTGTGCGCTCCCTGTTCAGGGGCGTATTTACGAAGGAGGACGTACGGCGCCCCCCCCCAAGAGGATCGCAAAAGATGACAAATTTTGTTAATCTCTTAAATTTTAGGCAGTTTTATTATGTTTTACAGCTGTGTACGCTAACATAGTAGTCACTCTTTTTTAAATATACAAACAGTTTTATTACACAGTATCAGAGTATACGTTTGAAATATTGAACATAGGGGAAAATCAATTTAGTCAAAAAGTATCTTTTTAACAATGTTTCAATAACGCGTATTTTTATTGTGTTATTACTGTTTCTTTAATAGGATTGA
The DNA here is from genome assembly GCA_034769895.1 of Magicicada septendecula. Taxonomy (NCBI): domain Eukaryota; kingdom Metazoa; phylum Arthropoda; class Insecta; order Hemiptera; family Cicadidae; genus Magicicada; species Magicicada septendecula. The sequence continues at coordinate 307,106,714 of CM068373.1, read as the reverse complement.
TTTCAGCCACTTTATAGATAGTTATATTGATTAGTCGTAACTTGCTTTTTACTTTGTGTGAAGTCACCATGACCCCAGAGCCCCCCCCCAAAGACAAATTCTATTCTAGATACGCCACTATATCTGTTCACACAGTTCGTATTTGCGTCGCCTTATCCAGTTTTGCGATAATGCGTATTCTTAGCGGGCGACAAATTCTTGTCAGTACCGGTTTCACCATACAAACGACTACACTGTATAAACATATTTCGCCTCTCATGACGTCACATTAGATGACACATAGACTACTTGCCCGAGACTGTGAGTTTAAATAGGGCAGGTTGCTTGATAAACTGTTTCCTTCTTATGGCAGTTACAAATTTACATACTCCTCTTCCTACATCCAGTTTGTACTATTGCAATGTACAGCATAATTATTTGTCAGTTTTTGCTATTTACATACATTCTTTATCTTGTTATAAAATCGTTCTGATGCGAGTGTTTATTTGTTTTCTTTCCTTATGTGCACATTTCATTGAACCTTTACTGGTCATCAGCATCAAAATATTACGTTTAAATCTTTTGTTTGTTGTCGCGGTAACGTGGTTGCTTTCATTAATATGGAAAAGAATAAATAAAGGCTACATAAAGATTATGCCCATTATATTATGCTTACTTACAAACATCGTGATACATTGTAATGTTCTCATAATCCTTTGAGTAGGCTATGAGTAACACACACACACACACACGCGCGCGCGCATATATATTGCAATAGTTGGGATTTGCATATAACGTGATAATTTAACTTTAAGCATATGACAGCATGTTGTAATGAAAATTTGTCTAAGTAAAGACTGCAGGCTTGGACACTGTATGATAAACAATAAGATAGTCTACCTGTTAAATTTGATAGTTAAGTTATAAGTAAAATTTTGACAGTAAAAAAAAAAACAAGTAGCGTTGTAAAGTAGTGCGAAAATATGCGTAGGCATATGGCGAGTGCGCATATGCGAGTATGTGTAACTATGTTACTAGGCAATTATAAATAACATATTAAATGAAATAACTTTCGTGAAATTAAAAATTCTGACATTAGACATACACCAGAATGCGCACAAATAAAATCGATTGTTACCTATCGAGTGGTAATATTTGTTCATAAATTCAAGAATTAAACGTAAGAGTTTTTTTTATAAAAAACGTTTTATGACCCTGAAGAAAGGTAATAAAATTGAACTAGTTTTATCTGCATGCTAGATTTTGTTAGTAGATAATTTTTTACAAGAAGAAGGTTATCTTAACTGAAGACGCAAGTAAAGGGAATATTTCAGTTCGAGAGATTGGCTAAAATCTCATTTGATTTTGTTCTTCATATTGTATAATTCAGTCTCCCTCTGCACTCGATAACGCTTGGTCGTGCTGCTAGTTTAGACGACTGGTCTACAAAAGCGCACGAGCACAAGTCAGGAAGTTTGCGAGTTGATTAAATATCGAGAGCTAATCCGGTATAGTACAAAATCGTCCACATAATCATTGAAAAAGACACTTGAAGTTTGCTGGATCATTGTGTATGTTTAATATACAAAATAAATTACAGTTAAAAATGAATTAACTGCGATTTGTATAAGTACCCAACCCGAGAACGACCCTGAATGCCGGACAACAGGAGGAGATCGCAGCGATATCCTGAACTTCTATCAGAGTGAACAACTGTAGCCACTTACCAGGACTGGATCATCGACATCTCGCCATTCATTGAAAAAGGGAAGTGAAATTAATTTGTTGTAAACTTTATTAAAAACACTTACGAACTAAAAGACATAAGAACTCATAGGCTATAAATAAAAATATAGACTATGTATTAGAATATAAGAGAAAATTATTAAAAAAATTGTAAAAACGATCAACAGAGACAGTACAATTACTATTATTTTGTTATCATAAACAATATTAAATAATTAGTGCAATTGGTAATAATAGTTAAAAATCCAAAGCATTCCAATATATGATTCTACCGACTACTTATTTTACAGGACCCCTGTACCCAATATATATACTGTATATATATTATGTACTGCTGTAAAAATGGACAACAGTACATAAAAATAAAATAGTTATTTCAGAAAAATCATAGGGATAAATTTAGTAATATTTTGGATAGATAGTAAAATTATAAACAAAAACTAATTAATTATTAATGATAAACATAGAGGTAATCTAAGGTATTGGAATTGTATGATACAGCACAGAATGAAGAAAATATATATTTTGTACTATTAATGACAATTATTATAATAAAATTAAATAAATATTAAAATAAGACCAAATGGTAATAATATTATAATATAATAGAGACAAATTAGAATGGGTAATGAAAAAAGTCAGAGAAATGTAAAAATAATAATTAGTAACATTATATAAGTGATTAAGAGGAATATTATGAAAGTATGTGACAAATTTAATGATGTATCACTAAGGCTAATGTAAATTGTTATAATTGGATTGTTTTTAAATGAAATAAAAATTTGTTTTAGTCTGATTTTTATGTTAATAGAATACACATCTCAGTGAGAGTTAAAGTAACTAAATTTGTATAAATAATAAAAGAAAAGAGTTTAGTTTCATATTTAATCATAGACACATTAGAGCGAGAGAGATCCTGTAATATTAAAAATAAGTCTAATTTCATATTTAATCTCATACACATCAGAGAAAGAGACCTTATAATATTAAAAATAAGTCTGATTTTTATATTAAGAGAATACACATCTCAGTGCGAGTTAAAGTGAGTAAATTTTTATAAATAATAAAAGAAAAAAGTCTATTTTCATATTTAATCTCATACACATCAGAGAGAGAGAGAGAGAGAGAGAGAGAGAGAGAGAGAGAGAGAGAGAGAGAGATCTTGTAATATTAAAAATAAGTCTAATTTCAGAATTAATAGAATACACATCTCAGTGAGAGTTAAAGTAATATATTGAAAATTTTTGAAGAACTTTAAAAGTAAATTAAAAGGAAAAGAATTAATTTTGTAAAGAATCTTGGTACAATAGGCCAAAGAAATCTAACCTTTTCTGAATTTGTAACGAAGTTTGTAAAATATTATAATTAAAAGAAGTTTATTAAGGAATGCTATTAAAGGTTTAATGTAAATTATTCACAGTACTATCATCAAAAAGGAATCTACTACTGATCGATGTTGTAATCCCAAATTGAAATAAAAATAAAATCGCTTGATGCCTAGTCGTCCAATTCACAAACACGAAGTGAAATTATTAACATAATTCAGATACGTAACACATGAAATTCTACGAAAACACAAATAATAATAACCAGAATTAATTAACGCTTAAATACACAAAGAAGAGGATAAAAATAATATATTTTACTAGAAAACCGTGGAACGAATTATATGAACAAGGTAATACTAAGGTAATACTGTTCAGAGCGACATCTATGCTGGTGAAAAATTGTAAGTGAACTACAAGAGTACAAGAATTGAAACCGTTGCAGTTTGGAAGAGCGGGGATTCAAACGATTAACATTCACACGGTGTATTATCTCAATATTATTTCTTAAAATTTTGTTAACTGTAGTTATTTGGCACTGACTAAAGAAAATAATTAATTACTTCCAATATTAAATAACCTAAATAGAAATATTAGTTGTCTGCCCTGAGATAGAGTTTTCATGATCACATGTTTAATACAAACAAGACTTTAGATATTATACAAATACTAAAATAATTAGACAACGCGTACTTATCGCCCAAACAGAGGGGCAATTACCATAGCAGACAGAAATAAACAATACAATATATATATATATATAAACGTATCATTATAATATAATATGTAATAACCATTTTCATATAATAGATCTGTTATCTTTAATGTTGTGTTATAATAGTTTGTAACTCTTCAATGTAAGTTGTTACATCTATACTGTTATCTTGTACAAAATTCTCTAATTTATGTGCTGACAATAGTGTTAATAGAAATGCTGGGTGCTTTAGAGTGCCATTTGTGAAAAGAGACAAGGGAGAGAGAGAGAGAGAGAGAGAGAGAGAGAGAGAGAGAGAGAGAGAGAGAAGGTTGGAAGAGTGAGAGAGAGGAAGAGAGAGAGAGGGAGTGGGAGGGAGGGAGAAAGAGAACAAGAGAGAGAGTGAGTGGAAAGAACACCTTCGAGATAACTGGCAAGAGAGATATTGGCCGATAGCTTTCAGGAACCATGCGCGGCTTGCGGGGTTTTGGAATCATAACGATGTTGGCAGTTTTCCACAGGCGGGGAAAGTACTGTAGCCGGAGACAAGAGTTGAACAGCTCGAGCACGAGGTCAACGCCTGAGGCCGGGAGATATTGTAATGCAGCGGCCCCGATCCGGTCAGGACCGGGGGCGCGACGGCGGTTTAGTCGGCAGATAGACGAAACGAGTTCGTCTCTGTCGAACGGGAGGTCTGGGCCATCGGGAGGTAGAGAAAAATAACCAGATAAGAAGTCCCGGACCGCTCCCGAGTGGGCAGGGTCCGAAACGCCTCGATGAACGGTAAATTGCGACTCCATGCAGTCGGCGAAGACGTCAGCCTTGCCTTCCGATGAAGACACAATCCCGTCCGGGGTTTCCAGCGGGTTGCGAGTTCTCTTCTCGCGGGTCAGTCTACTCACCGCTCTCCAGACGGAGGCGTGGTCGACTTCAAGAGACTCAAGATATGAGTCCCATCGATCAGAGTTTACGTTCCGCAGTAGCTGCTGGACGTAAAGGGACTGTTGTTGAAATCGTCGCTTTACGACTGGGTCACGGATTCTTTGCTATCTGCGGCGGAGCTGGCGCCGTAGCCAGATGGCGTGGAGTACTTCCGCAGGTAAGGCCGATTTACGATGATTCACCTCGAGTATGTAGGTGTGTCGATCCATGACACCTTGGACCAATTCCTGAAGATTTGTGGCGCGGAGATCCAAATCGTCACGAGTGACGATAGGGTCCGCCGGGCGAGATGGTAAACGTCGAGAAAGCTCATCATGATAGGAGCGCCAGTTGACTCTCCTAACAATCTGAGCGGGAAGTCGGGGTGACGCCGACATCTCTCGAACAGTTATAACAAGAGGATTGTGATCGGACGAAAGATCCGACACAGACGAGACCACGATGTTACTGGCAACGTTCTTGACAACTACTATGTCAAGACCGTCCGGCCGATTGCCGTGAAAGGGGCAGTAAGTAGGGTTTTCAGGGCCGATGACATTAAGTGCCGGGTCGCCAGAGACGAACCGGAACAGAGAATTTCCATAGGCGTTGACAACGCGGCTTTTCCATGAAGGATGTTTGGCGTTTAAGTCGCCGGCTACAAAGGTTGAGAGGGGCTGGTCGAGGAGGGCGTCCCACACCTCGGGCGGTGGCGGAGTTCGCCGGCCAGGCCGGAGGTACGCAGAAACAACGCGCAACTCCGATCCGCCGGCGTCCACCGCCACCGCGCAGCCTTTAATTATAGATGTATCTAGAGGAGGCAAAAGCCTGTGGGATATCCGCCTGTCGACTAAGACAGCTGTGCCCCCCGAGGGGGGACAGCGAGGCCGTAGGGGACGATCCTGACGATAACAGACATAGGCAGGAAGGGAAAACGAGTGGTAATGAGCCAGATGAGTCTCGGAAAGAAGTATGATATCAACATCATACTCCGTCACGAAATTCATCAGTTCAGATCGTCTGGGGAGTAGCCCGAAGGCGTTCCACGCAACGATCCTCAGGCTATTAGCCATTCAGGGGAAGTAGGGGAAAGAGGGTAGCTAGAGACTGGAAGACCAGGGTAAGCACCGTGGTGGTGTCGCGAGCAGTCCTTATAGATGCAACAAGATTGTCTGCCCAGGCAGTCAGGGGATCCGCCGACGCCCGAGAAGATTCCCGGGACTCCGGAGGACAAGCCTGACTGGCCTCGACAGGGGTAGTAGATGGCGCTGGGCTGACGGACTGAGTAGTAGACTGCTCGCTGGGTTTTTTAGGTTGATGACTGGGGGCGGGTCGAGCCCGCGGAGTTGGTACAGGTGGAACCTGTGATGATGTAGGTCGGCCGGCGGAGTTCCGGCGACGACGAGAGCGCTTGGACTTGCCCGGACGGGCTGGAGGTGGGACAGATTTAGCGACCATGGCCGCGTAGGAAGGTGCGAGCGCTCCGGCAGGCGCCGGGGTTGAGGCCGCTGCAGGCGGCGCCGAAGCGACGACTGCAGGCGAGACAGCGGCACCAGAAGCAACCGGAGTTGCTGCCGGGACCTTGGCAGATGAACCATTGAGAGGTGGGAATGCCTCTCGCCGGTTAGGACCAGGGCGCACAGGAGGTCGCTGCGGTTTCATGGCGGCGATACAGTTTGGGCAGCCTCTGTAATTAACCGGGTGGGCTCCGTGCGCCAAAATTTCTAGCGGCGCTCTTTTTATGCCCTGACAGGTCGTGTGCCATGAACCTATCAGAGTGCCGCTGGTCCCTGGTTGGCTCGCCTCGAGCACATTAGATGGTCACGTCGAGGCCAATCAAGCTGCTGCTGATCCTTGATTGGCTCGCCTCGCCTGCTCGTGACACGTCACAATGTATAAACGTTTTCTGTTCCAATCTAATATCTAATTGTTGATTACTGCTTTTGTAATTAATTAAAAATATCATTACATATAGTAATTTAAATTGTAATAGTGTATAAATTAAGTTCTGTGATATTATAATTTTCTCGTTTTCTTAAAGAAAACTTTTGAAGATGTAAACAAACTATCTCAACAACTCCTTCACATATACAATGATACATACATAAGCACGCTCACGCGTGTACGCACACACACTCAGATACACGAACACGTTCACCCAAATAATTGTTCTGTTGTGTTTGACATTTCTTTTGTATTCATACACAGGTCCTGATGATGATATTAACATTGTCGAAACGTCGACACAAATTAGTTGAAATTTGTGTTATATTTTTGACCGATTCTCACAAACCCTTCACTGAAAAATTCATCGATTGACGGTCACTACGAATTTAAGGATTTAATTATACGTAATATATATTTACTCGATGTTCTAGTAAAGATTTTAACTTAACATTTTGCATTATCTGATTCGTCAAGTGCTTACTAACTGAATTAACAGAGAATGTAGCTAAATTATAACTCTTAATAATTATAAAGAGGACGAGGAAGTAAGAATAAGTATAGAACTACTCGAGAAGTATAAGTGCGGAAAGTGGAACGGAAAAAGCAAATTGTTTCATTACGATCAATTTGGTTGCTGTTTGCTATAGCGTTGCGGCAACAATGAGTAGCAATCGTTAACGAGACACTTGAGTAACAGCATTGTACTTCACAGTAAGCTTTCCTGCATTAACGTTTGAGTTTATGTTTATTAAGATGCACTAATGAAGCTTAGAGTTGTACACCATCATCAGCATCTATTGTTTCCTGTATGTATGCCTGCAGTCTAAAAAACTGACTTTGATGTTGGCTACTTTGCAGGCACGTTGCAGTTTTGTATAAACTACTATTGTTGCGGTTTGGAAGCTCTTGAATAATCGTGAGTTATTCCAAAGACGCTAATGAGGAAGGCTGGATTGTTTGTTAGAAAGAAGTGGACTGTATTAAAGATGTTGAACATTCGTTTATTGAAAAAATCTGAATGTTAATTACGATCGGCACGTGCGGATGCATTTGAGGCAATAACGCCCGAAATTAATTTTGAATGAAATCGTGGTCCATTGTAGATGGACGCAGGTAGTTGAATGAAATGAAATATTATAAATGCATGCTAAAAAATAGCCAGAAGCCGCGGCTGTAAGAGAAGTGTTTTACGAGAGTTGCGCTCGGAGTCGTGTTATAAACCGAACTAAACTTGCTTGCAGCCGGCGGTGATTGCCAGCTGCGTCGTTTGATAAACGCGTGACGTCATCCGTGCGTGCCGTGTAACGGTAGCAGACCGCTTACAGCTGATAAACCAGTACAAAGTTTAAACATACTGCCCGCCAAAATCGGGCCGATTTTGTACATTAAAGGTTAAATTGAACAATATAATAATTAGACTTACATGTCGTAAGCGATACAATAATTGGCGCACTGGCCAGAGAGCAATGACATAATAAACATAATATACTTAAAGACTTATACATAAAATTTGTAGAAAACAAAATTCATTAATCTAGCACAAAGCTTAAGTCAAAACAAAACAATTTCTGTGCTAGAAAAGGTACAACAAATAAAAAATCATGATAAAAACGAACCTTTACATAACTGAACATGATCTCTCTTGAAGCATAATATGTGGATAAAAAATACATATATTTAAACCTTGACAAACGTAAATAATAATCTTAAATTATATAAGAGAAACCATCTTGATCACTGCTTCATATATAGTAATAGAAATAATAGAAACATAATGTTATCATAATCGTATCAAAGTTCAATGGTACATGACATTGAAAAATACAATACACATATAGAATAATTGACACTATAAATGACACTTGTGGTTCTCAAAATTTGAATCACACAAACATATTGACAATACACAACATCCATAATGATTGATAGTACATATGAAACACAGTCACTATTGCTGCAATAGCTAGCGGCACGTAAACAATATTACAATGCTTATGATACAATTGACTTGTATGCTCGCCCCGGGGAATGTCCCGGGCGTGGTCCATGTAATGTGACACGCACACACTCACACACTCACACACACACACCTCGTATGGCACGCATACGATTAGTTTGTAGCCACCGGAAGGGGGCATAATTTGTGGATGGGTCGGCGTAAGATACCTAGCGCGGTGCAAACTTCTGCGACGCGTACTAAGGAATCTTGACCCGGAAAACATTGGTAATTACCCCACGCTTCCATTCTAGAGGGGGGGAATTGTCATCCAAAATGAGGACAAGTTGTCCGACGTTCAAATTCTTTAATGGGGTGCGCCATTTATTGCGCTGCTGCAGCTGGTGCAGATAATCCCTAGACCACCGTTTCCAGATGGTCTGCGTAAATTTTTGGAGCAGAAGCCATCTGCCCAAATGAGTATTATTGCCTTGTGTATAGTCGGGTTCCGGAAGTGCCGTCAGTGGAGCACCGACCAAAAATGAGCGGGTGTCAAGGGTTCAGGGTCTCTAGCATCGTCGGACACCGCGCATAACGGGCGTGAATTAAGGCAAGCCTCAATTTGAGAAAGAAGAGTAGAATATTCCTCAAAATTCAAGATCGTACCGCCAATTACGCGACGTAAATGGAATTTAACACTCCTTACACCACTTTCCCACAGACCACCGAAATGAGGGGCTGAAGGGGGGATAAAGGACCATTTGATGCCGTGGAGACCGCAAAACTCCAGAGAAGATTGCTCAACTTCCTTGGAGGTTAAAAATTTGTACCAATCATGCAACGTGTGGTTGGCACGACGAAAATTCGTGCCATTATCCGAAAATATTTGCGCGGGAATCCCTCTGCGCGATATGAATCTTTTTAAAGCCGCTATAAAGGCGTTGGAAGTGAGATCCGACACCAATTCTAAATGGATGGCCCTAGTACACATGCATATAAATAGAGCGATATATGCCTTGGTCGTGGACTTAGAGCGCTGCCCGCCATGGCGCAAAAGCACAGGACCGGCGTAATCCACGGCCGACTGTGAGAATGGCCTTGACGGCGTGACCCTAGAAGAGGGTAATTGACCGAGTAATTGATTCGCGCCTTTAGCCCGGAAACGAAAACAAGTGACACACTTATGTATCACTGAGCGGATATAGGACTTATCGTGTATGATCCAATACTTTCGCCTAAGCGAAGCTTGAGTTGATTGCACTCCAGCGTGCAACAAACGGATGTGTTCGTATTCAATTATTAATCTCGTGAGATGAGAGTGCGGGTGCAAAATTATTTGGTGTTTAGTCTCGTAGCTAAGTGGGGAGAATTGCAAGCGTCCACCCACTCTTAAAATGCCTGATTTATCCAGGAATGGGTTGAGAGCAAGAATTTTACTACTGCGTGGAAGGCACCGGTGTGCCTCAAGTTCCCTAACCTCCACGTCGAAATGCAACTTCTGATTGCCGGACAAAAATCAAGAGCGTGTCAGACAATTCTTGAGCCGACAAAAAGGACGTGTCTCTATCAACCACCGCGAGCCTAGAATTGCGAAAAAATCGACGGCAATATGCGAAGACGCGAATAAGCCTCGTAAGAGATGAATAATTTTCAATGTAACTATGTGTTGAGGACGCGACAATTAGTGAGGTTTGAGCCTGCTTGCGACGTTCCTCTTCAATGTCGGGAAAAGTACAGGGAGTATTAATGTCGAACGCGCTGACCGGCCATGAGGCCGCATCACGAGCCAACCAGGAGGGACCATGCCACCATTGAGTATGACAGTGCAAACTACGAGGGAGGCAACCGCGCGATAAAACGTCGGCAGGGTTGTCATTTGATACTACATGACGCCAAATTCCCCTGCTGCTAACAAGACGCTGTATTTCCGCGACACGGTTGGCCACAAATACCTTCCAGCGGGAAGATTGCTGATGTATCCAGTACAACGCTATCATCGAATCCGAATAAAGATATAGTCCGTCAAAATTGTAATCGACGGCATTTAAAACCTTGGAGGTTAATTGAGCCAACAATAAACAAGCACAAAGTTCAAGTCTAGGAAGCGTTATCTGTTTCAGCGGAGCGACCCTAGATTTAGCACACAAGTTTGATGATATGGCGCCGTTCGAATAGACCGCCCGCACGTAAATGCAACACGCGTAACCTTTAGCCGAAGCGTCGGCGAATCCGTGCAGCTGCAATGAACTAACTGGGTAACTGTTCGAACTCTTAACCGACCTCGTAATCTCAAAATGAGTGTCGGAGACTAATTGGGCGTATAATTCCAACCATTGATTGGCTAATGATCCGGACAAGGGTTCGTCCCAATCAGTGCCCGCCAACCACAACTGCTGCACGAAATGCTTGCAGCAAAATGTGATGGGAGCGATTAAACCTAGTGGATCATAGATCCCGGCGATGATTGCCAACACGCTTCTCTTGTTGAAAACGGTTAAATTGTCATCACCCCTAACGGTGTATAAAAAGTTATCCCCCTCAACATTCCATTGTATGCCCAAGGTACGCACGTTTTGACCCTTGCTGAAGTCACGGGTTACTTGGGCGCGAAGAGTCATAAGCTTATGGTGGTTAGAGAACCATTTATGTAACGAAAAACCATACCTCCTCAACAACTTCTTGATCTCGCATTTCATTTCAGCTAAGCCGTTCGGATCATCCGAACCCGTTATGAGATCGTCTACGTAAAAGTCATTTGCTATGGCCTTAGCAGCTGTAGGGTAGTCGGATTTATTTTCATATGCTATTTGAGCCAGACAACGCGTAGCAAGGAAGGAGGCACTAGCAGTGCCATATGTAACCGTCCTTAACGCGTAATGTCGCAATTCCTTATGCGGTGCATCGCGCCAAACAATGCGTTGCAAGTTTGAATCCTTAGGATTAACAATGATCTGGCGATACATCTTTTCAATGTCCGCAATAAGTACGTATCGGTGGGTGCGGAACCGAACCATTATCGAAAACAGATCCTGCTGGATCGTAGGACCGACCATTAAAGTATCGTTAAGGGACAAATTATTGGTGGTTTTAGCGGATGCGTCAAATACCACGCGCAATTTAGTGGTTAAGCTAGAGTCTTTGAAGACTGCGTGATGGGGCAGATAAAAGATCTCTGACCTGTCAAGCGACAGATCGTATTCATTAAGCGGCGACATGTGGCCAAGTCTTAAGTAGTCACTCATGAACTCACTATAATCCTTATAAAGGGTAGGGTTCTGCTTGAATTTGAATTCTAACGATTGGAATCTGCGTATGGCTCCGCGGAGAGAATCTCCCAAATAAGATTTATCAGATCTGCGGGGCAGGGCTACCACGAATCTCCCGTCGCGATTGCGGCTAGTGTTTTCCACGAAATGCCTTTCACACGGCGAGTCCTCAGATCGGGCTTCGCGACTAGAGATCTCCTCCAACTTCCAAAATTCCTTTAGTTGCGAGGAAATCTGATTATCATCCCTACAGACCATAAAGGAAGAAACCGTTTTAGTCATATCGACGTTGAATGGTAAGTCACCGGCCAAAATAAATCCTAACTTGGTTTCCTGAATTATAGGAAAGTGTGGTCCGCGCGTATATTTCACAGGTTCAATTAATTGGAGAAAATATTGAGCGCCGATTAATATATCGACTTGCGACGAGCAATGTAGGTGTGGATCCGCCAAGAATATGCGCTTGGGTAAATTTAAAGAGGCAAGATTGAACGACTCCGCCGGTAAATTATTAGTTATACTGGGTAATACGGCACAATGTACGTTTAACGTGAAGGGTTTATAGCGTGAATGTAGCCTTACATTAGTACTGAAGTCAGCCTGGGAAAGCGAGTTGTTTATACCCGTGATGGGCAGTTGCGACTTAACCAATTGGAGGCCCATCCTGCGAGCGAAATCCATTGTGCAAAAGTTCGCTTGAGAACCGGAATCCAGTAATATCCTAACGGGAAATTTTTTGCCGACTTTATTGTATGTCATACAGACGGCGGTAGATAACAATACCGATTTATTGGTCTGTGATTTCAGTGAACACTGGTTGTTAACAGAAGTTACATCCCTGCTGGGGACATGAATCGTTGTGTGGTGACGCCTAGAACATTTTTTACATGAGAATTTTGAGGGACATTTTGAACCCTCGTGTCCCGAACGGAGGCAGTTTAAGCAAAGTTTGTTTTTTATTAACGCGTTTTTTCTATCAGGGATAGACAGCGATGTAAATTGTGGGCAATCGCTAAGTCTATGTACACCGTTACACAGCCTGCATAAATTGTTTCTAATATGTGAGTGGAATGCGCCCTTTGGAGTGCTTATCTGTTTAACTGCCTTGCGATAAGGAGACTTATCGCTTTTGTTCAACCTGCTCGTTGGGCTAGTCGCGTTATCGAGATTTTGCAATAATTTCCTACGTGAATTTAGAAAATTTATAAAATTATTAAAATCAGGGAATTTATGCTCCGATAAACTCTCTTTCCACAAACGTAAAGTGTAATTGTCAAGTTTTTTGGCTAAATAATTTACGACAATAATTTCAAACGTGTTGACTGGCAGTTTGAGATTATTTAAAGCGTTTATATTTGCAGAGATTTGATCAATAAATTGCGATATGCTAACTTGGGATTCCTGCTGAACTAATGGTACGTCTAGGACATTCCACACGTGGTGAGCGGAAACAATCAGCTTACTATCATATCTATTCCTCAACAGATCGATAGCCACCGCGTAATTCTCATGTGTTATGGGCAACGATTTTATTACGTTAAGCGCCTCGCCATGTAATGACGAGTGCAAATAATGAAGTTTCTGTATATCTGTCAGATCTGTTCTGACATGAATTAGTTCCATAAAAATATGGTAATAATGTTGCCATTCCACAATACTACCCTCAAACCGTGGTAATTTTATTGGTTCCAATTGAATGGGGGGTGTTTTAGGCTGTTTACCTTCAGCATTAATCACTGGTTTTTGGTTCATATGCTCAGCTTGCTCTAGCAGGTGTTGCAATTTACATTCTATAGTACAGAGATCGTCCTCCGTCTGCACTCTATCACTCGTTAACGCAACGTCTGCTTCCTCAGCCTCGATTTGTGACTGAATCTCGTCATATTTGGTGGATAATTCCATCAAATGGCGCAGTTTTATTTTGAGCGCATGAGAATCGCTGTTTAACAAATCGAAGTTATCCGCGAAGGTATTTACTCGGGATATTGAGGCCTTAATTGTGCCTCGTTTTTTTATTAGAGCCCTTACATCGGCCATTATTATAGTTTAAGATAAAAAGGGAAAAATATTTATAAAGCAATTGAGCATAGAGCATGTGAACCACAAACTTAATTTTGAATGAGTTTAAATACGTTTCGGTAGCTAGCGATCGTTGTTTTGAACATAAACTTACTCTCTCTAACTAATCAAACTTGTTGGCAGTTAAATTATTGAAATTATGAATCTAAATGGTTACAAAGTATATCTTTATCTTTAAAGTTCTGACTGATAATGAGCTGCCAACCATTTATTAATTTGTATTGTGTAATGAGGTATTTGTTTATATAAATGTGTCAAAAAATACCCACTGAGTGAAATATTATTAAAAATCAAATATAAGTAAAGTTTATAGTCACGTGGCCGTCGATCCATTCGTGATGAAGCTGGCTTCGATCCCGTTTGGAGCTGCTACACCTCCTGTCTCTGCCGGTCAGCCGATGCCTCATGTTGTACCTTCCATCAATTAAAGCTGTGGAATCTCGAAAATGTTGTCCTGTTTCGTCCCGTCGTCTCTGGTCTACTGCTTGGCTGAATCTTGTCGAGATGACTGCGACGTGATTCACAATAATGGTGTCGCTCAGGACGAAAATGATGCCCGTAGGGCGTGATTAACTTCAGATTGGTTTTTCCAGAAATGATGTGTATAAATAAATGCTGTCGCTTGTGTACTCAGATATGAGAAATCTGTGCCGTGGGGACCAAAAATGATGTGGTTTTTTGGGCCCGAAAATGTGAAATCCTGCCTGGTTGGACCAAAAATGATGTCGTTTTTGGCCTGAAAATATGAAATCCGGTCCGGTGGGACCAAAAATGTTGCGGTTTGGAAGCTCTTGAATAATCGTGAGTTATTCCAAAGACGCTAATGAGGAAGGCTGGATTGTTTGTTAGAAAGAAGTGGACTGTATTAAAGATGTTGAACATTCGTTTATTGAAAAAATCTGAATGTTAATTACGATCGGCACGTGCGGATGCATTTGAGGCAATAACGCCCGAAATTAATTTTGAATGAAATCGTGGTCCATTGTAGATGGACGCAGGTAGTTGAATGAAATGAAATATTATAAATGCATGCTAAAAAATAGCCAGAAGCCGCGGCTGTAAGAGAAGTGTTTTACGAGAGTTGCGCTCGGAATCGTGTTATAAACCGAACTAAACTTGCTTGCAGCCGGCGGTGATTGCCAGCTGCGTCGTTTGATAAACGCGTGACGTCATCCGTGCGTGCCGTGTAACGGTAGCAGACCGCTTACAGCTGATAAACCAGTACAAAGTTTAAACAACTATGTAATTATAGTATTTGGGTTAACATGTCTGCAAAATGTTTAGCCTTATCTCTTACTGCTCTTATCCTTATGGTGCATTTCATAGAAGTAGTTATTGGTTGTAGCATGACTATGGAAACATATATTAAAAAGCCATACGACGATGAAATTATGTTATTAAAATAAATCGTTTCTATCTCTACAATATAATGATTGCCAAGTGGGTCTTCACAGTGACATTTTTTTAACGATAAATACTTAATCACTTAATTACAAAAGGTTACAACAGGTATTTAAATTCCTAACTAATTAACTTAACTATTACACTTTTTTCCCTCATCGTGCATGCTTCTCAGTTTCCTACTTTCTCTCACTTTATCCATCCATTTGTGAAACGGCCTTCCTTTTTGCTCCTCCTGGCACATTTCACCCCCTCCCCTACTTAAACACACGTATCGCAGTGATTTTAGATTATCTACAATTCCTACTTTATAATTCCTACTTTATAAAAAATTCATCATCTCTCTTACCACAATATTCTTAGTTGTCTCCATCCTTGACGCCTTTGATGCCATTTTTTAAAATACAAGTCCCTAGCTCGCAGTTTACATTGTTCTTCTTCATTCACCATTAATGTCTCGATCTCGTAGAGCAATGTACTTTCTATAATTGATTTAAACATTCTCGATTTAAAGATAAAACTAGATAGAATTTACTGTTCACAATTATCAACGTCCCTTAAGCCAGCAAGTAAAGGAACACGCCTATAATTATACAAGGTGATGGCTCTTCCCACACTTCTTTATGAGTCTGAGAATGAAACTTTAACGAAAGGCCAGGCCAGTCGCATCCAAGCGGCTGAAATTAGATTTTTCAGGCAGGGTATACTCTCCACGATCATAGGAGAAACACAGATATACTGCAGGAACTGAATATTATGAGTATACTTGATATGATCGCCCAGTATCGGTTGAATTGGTGAGAATATATTTGCCGAATGGATGACTGCCGCATCCCCAAACAACTATGAAACTATAAGCCGAGGGGACGGAGAGGTGTGGTACGTCCGAGGAAGCGCTGGAGTGACCAGCTCTAATCTTTGCCTATTTGAGACCGGAACAATCCATCCTTGGTTTAATCCTTGAAGATGATGATGAATTATGAACGTTTGAATTGTGAGTGCACTGATATTATTTTAAATTAAATAAACTAATTTATTTTATTTAATCATTATTAAAAATAGACTTTTACCTTACAATCACAGGGTGTACGTTCAATAAACCTATGAAAATAAACCTATCACATTTAATGGAACAAAGAACATTATGTGCTTTAGAAGTGCTGGAAAATAAGACTAATGGAAATTGAATAAAGAATATTATGTGCTTTAGAAGTGCTGGAAAATGAGACTAATGGAAATTGAATAACTGGGAAAAGTTTTAAAGTAAGTTAAAGTAAGGAAGTAAGAGAATAAACCAACAATGATGGTGAAGTTTTACTACAGGAATGACGTTAAAGAGAATTTCGTAATTTGCCTTTACAGTATCTATGATGTCTAGTAGACATATTACTGTTTGTGACGGTCCCTAAAAACAGAATAGACAATATGTGAACAAGACATAAGTATAAGTATACGAAGAAAATGTGAACAGGATGCGACAGGTAGAAGTGTTCGATTATTTAAGAAAAAAATAGAGTTGGTACAAGTGAGAGCCACAAAAACATTAAATTTAATTACCTCAAGTATACAAAATATATAATATGGTGTGTGTGTGTGTGTGTGTGTGTGTGTGTGTGTATTATATTATAAAAGATTTGGATGTATAAGTGATCACTGCATTCTGAAGGCTCCTGATAGATGGTTTTTCGAACGACGCTGACGCTGAGCCGTCAAAAAGTGGTTTCACGTCTTAGTGAGTCATTGTTGCTCCCGACGATGGAAACGTGACGTGTGGTTCAAGAGTTAAAAATGTATTCTCACGCTCTGTTTGTTTTTGTTAGATTAATTTGTTAACCAGCAATCCAGTTAGATTAATTTGTTAACATAGTAAGTAGGATATAAGACATATTGTATTGTTATTTAAGGAACGTTATAAAGTTATATGAATTAAAAAACACTTAGAAAATAAAATAAAAAGTGATAATTTGGAGTGAAAACAGAGGGGATTTAGACACTATATCTTATTAAATGAGTTTGTATGTGAATAATAGTAAATAGTTTAATGTTCAAGATTGTTATAAGAGTTCTTTTAATATTAAATAAACAAAGTAGTATTAGTGGTATTAAATGGAAAGTTATGTTCCGTGTGTAGTGTAAATAAGAACTTACGTGAAATGTCATTTCCCTCTGTCCATCTAGCTCCGTCTCATTAGATATTTTTTCTGTTTGTTTCTCCTTACTCAGTATTTATCTGTGCGTGCACAGGGAGTCTCGGACACCCACGCCTACTCGCCTACGCGCGCGCGTGCGCACACACACACACACCACACACACATTAGGAAAATCGAGGTTCAGTTTCCTTGTAAACGTTATTTTCTTACCATATATAGGAGATTCAGATTTGTCTCTGAGATCATTTTTGTTAACACTCAATACGAAAGCCATACACTATCACCTTCGAAATATGCTTAACTTTTTTATTGCGGAATTAAAAGAGGATGTTCCGTTTCAATGTGTCCCGTTATGCCAACGTAACTTGAAAATCTGACGACACGGCGAGACGTTGGTATACCTAAACATGTCAATGCAACAACGTAACATATTGTCTGCCCTTTGTTGACAAACCTGATGGGCTATCCAGCCGTAGAGCTTTCATTGAAATTCCAGCCATTTCGACTCCACCTGCGGAAGTCGACTTCAGTTGTTTTTCTTTTTTCTTATCGGTTCAGCTTTTCGTGGGTATTTGATTGTTTGCGTTTTTTACACTGCAGGAGATAGACTTCAGAGGAGGCCTAACCAAGCGTACCAAGTGAACAGACATGGCTGGGCTACCACAGTCCCATAAATAATCATCGGCGTTATGCAGTTTGCGGTTTGTTCGTACTGAGACGAATTGAATGCATATCGAATTCTGAGCTACAATCTCGAACTTCTTGTCGCCAAACAGGACTACCTTTCATGTGGTCGTCAATGGTTTGTTGTGCTATTCTCTTCAATGGAGTGTTGGATTCAATGCATCACTTGGACTTATATGGTACCTGCCGAGGTTTGAATTTAACGAGTTATGTGGGTTCTCTTTTAGTCTCCTACTTTTTATGCCTGGGCGTAGCGTTGAGATTACTCATTAAAGAAAAATACTGCATAGGGACAAAATTATTAGACTTCTATGTTGTAGTATAAAAGTGTTTCTTAAAGCGCATGGTAGACTCTCCAACAGGGCCGCCGCTACCATATGTGCGAAATATGCACCACACACGGGCGCCCATTGAGGTGCAAGGGGCGGTCGTAGCCTGCCAAATTCATCAGCAGATATTGCAAAATAAATTAAAACAATTAATACCGACTAGGTTTAGGTACATGACACTAACGTTTATTGAGTTGTTCTTGATATTTGTTTTGTTAGCATTGCCGCAGTGTACTGGCATCAGTCTTTGTTTTGACTGCCAAGAAAGCGTATAGGTATTGTTGCGCGACATTTATATCTGCGTTATAGCTGCGGTTTCTTTGTGGTTTTGCAATATTATAAAGTACCTACCCGAAATGATAAGAAATTATTTACGTTTTGTTTTGACGAACGGGCACCTTTAGGATTGTCAAATTGTATTAAAAACAACAGCAGTTTGTAAACAGTAACAGAAATTTTACTGTTTATGTCTGTATTAGTTTTTAATTAAAATAACATTAAATAGTGTGGAAAAGTAGAAATATGAAAGTATATTCAGGAGGGCGGCAAAGGTAAAACTGCACACGGGCGGCAAGCACTCTGCGGCGGATGCTCTCTAAGAAGTATAGTAGCAAAAGATTACGAAACAAAATTTAGTAGTATGTTGTAACGTGACATAAAATAGCACAAAACTCACTAATATAATTAATGGAAGAAAAGATGAAAACTAAAGGAAAATAAAGAGTTATAACATGAAGAATGATAGCACAACAATACTAACTAAAAAATGACTAAGACACTGACAAGGACTAAACCCAATAGATTGGATAAGGTGAGACACAAAACAAGGATGCAACCCACAATATGACTACAATTATGAGAGCCCAAATAGTATCTAAATTAATATATAAAATAAATGTACAAAATCAGATAGGGCAATAAATAATATGTAATATATATGAAATACAAATGTAAACTAAAGGTAATATGTAATTTAAAGCAAAGATAAAAGAAAGATAAATATAAAACCCAAGATATGAATAAAAAAAAATACCGTGTTAAGTAATAAGCTAGCAAAAGTAAATAAAATAAAACAAACCTTAGCAACAATAATTATGAGTACAGAGGTGACAAGTGAAAAAGTGATAATAAAGAAACTGTTAATGACAGACTATATAAATAATATAGCAACCCAGTGATAGTTATTTTAAACACATAAACACTATTACAAGAAAAGTGAAGTGTAGGTAACTATAGAATAAGAAACTGTTAATGACAGACTATACAAATAATATAGCAATCCAGTTAGATTAATTTGTTAACATAGTAAGTAGGATATAAGACATATTGTATTGTTATTTAAGGAACGTTATAAAGTTATATGAATTAAAAAACACTTAGAAAATAAAATAAAAAGTGATAATTTGGAGTGAAAACAGAGGGGATTTAGACACTATATCTTATTAAATGAGTTTGTATGTGAATAATAGTAAATAGTTTAATGTTCAAGATTGTTATAAGAGTTCTTTTAATATTAAATAAACAAAGTAGTATTAGTGGTATTAAATGGAAAGTTATGTTTAAAACAAAACCATTAATAGGTAAAAAATTTAGATACAGCATGGACCTATAAAGAAGAATTCAATAATTATATAATATGTGTGATGGTTAAAAGCAATAAAAGGTTATGAAGTAAGTTAGTTTGTTTCTTTAGTAATGTTAAATAACCTAATACATTACATAAATAACTATAAAATATTGTAAAGAGAATAGGGTAGAGATATTCTGAAATCTAGGCATTTAGGCTTAGCATTGATGAGCAGAATTTTGTGAATTTTAAGATAAAACAGTAGTCAAGAATAAATTAAAGTGTATAATTTGTTTAGGTATCAAAGTAAAAATGTAAGGTACAAAACTGGCTAGATAATGTTTAGTTTAAATGTAATTAACTAAAGAAATACCAAATTGGAAAAATTAGAAATCTCTTATAAATTGACAAAATGTAACCATGAGTGGTATCAAAGTAATCTGTAAGCAAAAAGCAAAACCATGGTGTTATTGTATTTAATATTACAAATAGCATAAGGAAATTATAATACTTTAAAAGATTTTGATAAATTTTGAACAGAAAAACGTTAGTTAATATAACAATTTTATAAGTTAATAACCAATGGGAATTAGAGCTTCATAGAGAGTTGCCATGACAACAAAAGCTTGTTAGGGAACCGTTGAAAATTTATTATTCCATTATTGAAAGTCGAGTAGGGTGGATGCATAAAGCCCACGAAGATATAAAAAGTAAAGAAATCAACATATTTTGCATAAACAGTGATAAAGAAGACTCAATTAATAACTATAATACAACTAATGAGGAGATTTACACCACTTCAACACAATAATTAAGAAATATTCTATAAAAAATTTGTTGAAGAAGACCGAGTTCAGAATTAACGACTTACCGAAGGAAGATTAGAAGAACACCTAACCGAACCTTGGAATCAACTTTAGCCAGCAGAATTGAGGGAATCCGAACATTATAACTGGACAATTAAGACAAATTGAACCTGGAACTCACGGTACCATACCAGAAGGGACAAGCAGAAGTATTCCAGAGAAGTGTTATCCAAGATGAGCCGAAATGAAGGAGTGTTAAGTATATTTTAAAATGCTTCACCGAAAATAAAACACTAGACAATCAACATTAACTGAACAAATTTGTTTTACTTCACCAATCACTTAAATAACTTTTTAGAACTGAATTTTATTTAATAAACACCTCTAATAGAATAAATATCACTGCAATTTGAATTTATATGAATCTGTTTTAAAAACGTGAACTTGCTAAGCATAAATAACCTATCCAAAACACTAGTTCGCATAGTGGTAACTTACTTTCAATACTTAAGTATATCACCTGTTATATAATAGTTATAAGGTATATTGTAAGATTTTGTACTTTTATTAGTCTGTAAAACAACATTTTCTGTTGTCCAAAGAACTTTCCCCTGAGATATTAAAATAAACAAGAAAACTACGCCATTACGGAGCGTCTACATGCAGGACCGAGTGAGCAGACAGCCAACTGCGGAAAAAGTAAACATGCCGGCGCAATAATAAATATTATATTTTTTCAGAAATTGTAATTGACCACTATATCCTGAACTGTTAATAAATTCTCGTACCCATTCTAAACTGTATGTTTGATTTCATTCAAAGTACTAATACAAAAGGTTGAGTAAATAAATTTATAGAATATATAATAGTTGACGAAGTCGATTCGCTAAGCAGTGTTGGTCAACCAGCCGGCGAGGCAGCAAAATCAAATTCAACGGCGAGTTGGCGAGCAGACGGTCGACTTTCGTAAGTATTATAAAAACCCGTAAGATAAATATTGTTACAATATGTACAAATTTGTAGAGGAACAAGGAAAGATCGTAAATAACAGAGTATTGTTAAACCGAAGCAGTTATTTTAACATTAATTGCAAACCGCAGCATTAGCTTCCAACCACCTCTTGATTATTTTAGAGGTGGAAGAAGCATAATCTTCGTTAATTGTAAATATCTTTAATTAGCGTTAATTAGGCTCCTTATTAGAAAATTATATCATAATGATTAGAGGATGACAAGACGTTTTAGATAAAAAGCCAAAGCAAACTTGAAATAGCTTGTTTGAAACAAACTTTTTTCGCAGAATTGTACTTCATAGAGGGAATCAAAAATATTCATGGCGTTGGCGCGCGAATAAATACCGGTAATACTGAATCAAATACCTACACGTATTCTACACGGGAAAACTCACATACACGAGCACGTACAACAAGTCTATCCCCTCCTACACGTGAACGGAAAACGCTTTGTCGTCAGTTTACAAAAGCAGACCGTGGTTCATGTGCGCGGAACATTATCAGAATCAGTTTCAACCCCACATCGCTGACCCCGCCCGGAATTTGAATGTACTGTATTCCGCACGTTGTCATTTCCCGTTGTCACCGTTTTACTTGCTCGTCTTAATTTATTTATTATAGCACTTTCCCTGTACAGCTCAAATGTGAAAAAAGTTAACTTATTTTGTCTGACCAGTCCTGACTTGTATTCAGCATTTTACACTACACTAGTAATAAATCAAATTTTACGTTAATTTTCTATTCATAACATAGTGATTGAAAAACGTATTGAAATTTCGGATTCTGTTAGTTGTGGCCGAGTGGCAGGTGGTATGTGTCTGATCTTAACCGTCAGAGGGAGCCATCTATTCATGCTTTCGAAAGCAGCCAGACTGTTAACATCTTCTATAAAAATTGCATATTCATTTATACCTTTATCTTCTTTTTTTATGGTTAGCCCTAACCGCCTGTTCCGGTTTAACTATCGTATACTCACTTTACCGATAGTTTTTTTTTTTTTTGTTTACTTCTGGCCGCCAGTTCATAGCCATCGTCGGAACTTTTCCACGGGTCATTCTTTCAACTTTCACTATGAGTCTTCCAAGTAGCTCTTCGCAGCTTTGGTCACTGGTTGCATAATCAATTCCTCTAGTACAATCTATTCCTTATTTTAGTAGGCCTACGCCCCTTAACGGACCTTAGTTTCATCCTTAACGGACCTCAGTATGTCTGCCTCATATCCTTAGTTCTTGATGTTTGTATGCATTATTCTAAGTTTACAATAATATGCTACAAATTTTGTCGTGTATATAATATGCTTTTATTCCTTCGATGTAAAGCAGATTCCTTTGTGTGAATCTGTTGCCTTCATTCATTTGCATACAAAAAATGTGAAAAGGGGCGTAAAGCCAGTGTACAAAAATATAACATTTTAATAAAAGTTTTAACCATTAGCAGAGAAAAATATGTTTTAACACACATTGTCTCTTTAAGCTGACGAATTCACAAGTAAACGAGAATTATTAAGTAGTATCGCTAGACAGGGAATACTACTTCTCTTAGACTTTCAGCTGACACTATGATAATCCGATTGTAACTATACGTATCATATATTTGCAAATTTAATCGGAGACAACAGGTTACACAAAAGTTAAAGTTTTCACTAAACCAGGACCGTATGAATTTTGCACATATACGAGTGTCAAATTTCACACACACACAATATATAGTATATAATATAATGCATAAAAGATTACATTGTAAATATATGATATAAAAACTTGTAAATGGTCGGCAGTTAATCGCATCACTAAGTTTTTACCTCCATCGCAACGAGTTAAACTTTCACCTCGTTCGCACTTGACCGCGTTTTTCGTGCACGGATTGTAAATAACTACCGCCCAAGTATAGCATATTAACGTGTTGGTATGTATGACCACAAAAAAAAAACATTAAGATTATAAACTAGTTCATTAGAAATAAAAAAACTTAACGCAACACACCTTCCATAGGCAGAGTGTAGTATCCGCCATAACTGTAAAAATTACCTGTTTTCATAGCTTTCTGAAGCTTCACTTTGCCGTTTGCCGCATCGTAAATGTGTAGGACTATGTTATTTGAATCACTAAGCTTCTTTCTATCAATTCTGAATTTATTCGTCTCATACTTTAATTACAAAGTTATTAATTTAATTATTCTTCATCATATCTTTGTTCTCTTTACAACTTGAATGTCGTATTATCTAAATGCAAAGTTTGCAGCCTGTCCTACTGTCTGACAGAATTAGTTAGGACAAAACTAGAACGAACAATAATAACAGAATGTTTACCTGGTAATTGAATACACTGTTTCGCTTACTTATAGGCCTACATAGTTACAGTTTTATGTAACTGTCATTTATCTGGGTGTCTATTACTGGAATGATTGAATTGCATTGTGTTACTTTTAGTTTGTACTTTTGTTTAAGGCTTAATACCTCTCGTGTAACCCAAACATTGCGTTCTACAAAATTCATTTAGATACGGCTAAGGTCTGTTTAAAAAATTTTAATTTTAATACAAATATTCCGTCACTATTAATGTTTAAATAAGTGGCAGGTCTGTTGGACGCCCCAGTAATCCCTTTGGGGGGAAAAACAAGCGTAATTGACCGTAGGACTCCTTCCGGAAAATAAACACATCACATCACAATAATGGAAATCTAAGAATTATCTTCATGTGTGCCTTGTGTGAGTGTGGGACTGTGTAGGTAGGGATGGAGTGAGAAAAGGCAGAGAGTAAGAGACGGAGAGGGAGAGAGAGAGAGAGAGAGAGAGAGAGAGAGAGAGAGAGAAAGAGAGAGAGAGAGAGAGAGAGAGAGCGATTGGACAGATGTAGATGGAACATAATTAAATAGAAACTTACCATTTATTTTTGTTGTAACAATGACAGGTAAAACTTGGTTAGCATGCCGTCAGTGTCCATTGTTACAAACATGTTGTGTAATCCATTGTTTTCTTTTTGTTTCGTGCGTTGTACAGTTGGACTTGATATTATTTAGGGTTTTTTTTATATATTGTTATGTGAATATCTGTCTTGTCAACGATGTTTGCGTGTTGACTACAAATGGTTTTCAATTATCAACAAAAGGCTTTAATTATTTTTAGAACAAAGCTTCTCTCATTCCGAATATGGTTTCGGCCTATTTAGGGAGGCTTACGGGCTTTGATAAACAATGAAATAGAGAAACCTCAATTCATCATGTTATTACAATACAATGCTTGAACTAAATGATTGTAAAATTGAAACAGACATTGAAACCAGGACTTCTTCCGTTTGTGGCCACTCTCAAAAAATGATGTATGTTCTTATTACATTGTTGTATTTACTCTCGAGAATTGGTGGCTTTTATAATTAAAGACTAAATAATTTTGTTTATCGTATAAATATTAAATAAATGCTTATGTTTAAATGATCTGTCTTACAATGTTAAAATAAAACAAAATTTTATTAGAATTGAATAATTTGTTTAATTTTGAATACACGTACAAAATAGGCGTACGTGACAGCCCATTCAAGCTGTTTTTTGACAGCCTATTCAATTTTTAAAATAATTTTTATGTAATAAAATTGGAAACTTGTTAACATTTTCACACACAAAAATTTACCTCTATGGGGATTATTAATTTGTTTTAATATTTTGTACAAGATATTTATTTATGTTGTCTACTTTGTATATTATCAGTTGCTGCAGGTAATAAGTAGGATCTTATTATAAATCTGACAATTAGTTTTATGTTGCTTGTATTAGTCTTTCTCCGGACGATTGGATGAGTCGTCATGAAGCTAGACCAACTAACCACTGAGGACGACTATTGGTCTGTAGCCACAAACCTTTGTTGAAACCAACAGACGATCATGACCCAAGAACTTGGACCAGAGCATCAACAAAATTTATTCCGGCTGTGGTAGTTTTAATATTTTAACGTTAGAAGACTGCTGAGATAGCGTTAGGATATTTCCACTTATTGAATTTATCCTTTCATTTCAAGCTTTATTCTTTGATTTATTTTTTACTTTATTTGACTAGCTTGCTTGAGTGAGACAGTATGACAGTTTACAACAAAAATGTCACACAAAGAGGCATCATAGGATTCTATGCACTTGACGAAATTTAACAGTACAAAAACAATAATCAACAAGAAAGAAATAAGAATCACAAAGTAGCCTATATTTTATGGAATCCTTATGTTAGTGCCTTTCCTTCCTGTATGTATTAAATTTTTTTAACCCCCCCTGAAAATATCTTCCCCTTCCTTACATCGTTAATTAAGAAAGCTGTGTTAGTGGTTATAATCACAAACAGAATTATCATTGTTGCACACCACTATAGAAAAATTATTCCGATTAGCGCTTTCAAGCTTCACAGCTCATCGTCAGATAGGAAATAACCTGGATCGGAAATAATTGGTTATTTACGATCTGACGATGAGCTGTGAAGCTTGAAAGCGCTAATCGGAATAATTTTTACTATAGTGGTGTGCAACAGTGATAATTCTGTTCCTACTATCTTGTCACCCATTCACCAACTAACAGAAAAACTACGTATAAAAGCCAAAGGATGGAACTAATAAATATATGGCGGGGGCAAGGAATCACAAAGAATTTTTCAACCGATGAGAAGATTAAACGTTAGCAAACGCTTTAGTTGGGTTTTACAAAGTTTTCCCTTCAATTAAGATCGAATTTCGCCATCCAAAATAAAAAATCATTATTATATAAACTTTAAAATCTTAAAAATAAAACAAATTACTCAAATAATTGGTTATTTACGATCTGACGATGAGCTGTGAAGCTTGAAAGCGCTAATCGGAATAATTTTTACTATAGTGGTGTGCAACAGTGATAATTCTGTTCCTAGTATCTTGTCACCCATTCACCAACTAACAGAAAAACTACGTATAAAAGCCAAAGGATGGAACTAATAAATATATGGCGGGGGCAAGGAATCACAAAGAATTTTTCAACCGATGAGAAGATTAAACGTTAGCAAACGCTTTAGTTGGGTTTTACAAAGTTTTCCCTTCAATTAAGATAGAATTTCGCCATACAAAATAAAAAATCATTATTATATAAACTTTAAAATCTTAAAAATAAAACAAATTACTCTTTATTTATGTCATTACTATTAACTACACAATTATATTTAAAAGACGTGCGGTTCCAAAATTAACTTTTAGATGTAGATAAAATCATATTTTACATGTATATGATTACATGTACTTAATAATTAGCAACATCCGCCTTTACAATAAAACAATTCTAAAACGTTACTCCTCCTCTTCCGAAACACATCCCGTATTGTTGCCTGTAAGTCCACAAATCATCATGCAAGTTTATCTTCTAATATCTCTAGGTCTTCCTTGATCTACCTCATCTTATTCTTCGAGGTGGGTACCAGTTTGTACCTGCTTCGGTAGGTTTTAATCTATATACTACTACTAATTTTCGTATCGTGTATTTTTTACTATCATTATCTTTGGTTAGCACTACCTGATCGTCAGCAAAGCTAAGTGTGTAAAGGGGAATAAATATTTCTTTGATTTTTTAACATGATAATGTTTTTACGCTGGGGGTCATTCTACAAAATGCGTGATGCAAAATGTATAACGTCATCTAAAAATGTAACGCTCCAGGTGATGTTAACACTATATTTTTTCCACACTTTCGATTCCCCACAGTTTAGAAATCTTCGGTCTCTGTCGTTTTTAACATGATAATGTTTGTTATATAGTAAATATATTTGTTATATAGTAAATATTTGTTATATAGTTATATAGAAAACATGATGTTTTCCACAAAATGCGTGATGCAAAATCGAAATGTAGTTTATGTGTGAGTCTGCAGTTTATGCACATTATACGTTTCAAAAGCCTAAAAACATTATCATGCTTCGATGTTTCGGTTTCATCGAAATTCTTTTTTTTACTATTTCTTTAGTATCTTAAGAGCTTGTTCTAAGTACTTTTTACTAAGTAAGGTAGGTAGACTATATCCCTGTTTCAGACATTTTGTAACAGTGATATTTTATAAAAAACATTTCTTCCTATTGTCTGAAATAGTACCTGTGTATTGACGTGTAGCGTTTTAACTACTTTTGTTATATTTATGTTGGTATTATTTAGTTACATAGTTCCATATTGTCGCTTGTGAGTTTTACTTTCACACTCTCAAATACAACCGAGTATGTGAGATTTTAGGCCGCTTTCTTTTATAGTATCTATATTAAACAGAACTGTGTTCCATTGTGGTCTTTCTGTCTGAAAACCAGTTTGCGCATATGGTTCCTAATTTTTCTATTCAAAGTTGATTTTTTTTATAATATTTTGACAAGATTTTAAACATCAAATTATAGATTTTTTTTACATAGGAACTCAGAAGGAACTGATGTTTGCGCCATGAAGTAATGAAGAAAATGAAGAATATGACTATTTAGACCAGGGGTCTCCAAACTACGGCCCGCGAAGGGACATTTCCGGGCCGCGGCAACCGGCCGATGCTGCGTGCAGTTTTTAAATAGATAGCCAAAATACTTCAAAAATTATAACATTTGACTAAATAACTAAGCAAGAATAAGTTCAGTAAAATGTTATAATATTTTGTACAATTTTAAAACATTTACGTGGTTAATGTGCTTCTTGTTCGTCTGCCTGCCTTGAATGAATCACGCTTTTCAGTCGCATCAACCTAAAGCGAAGATTCCTATTCCATCCGTGCGCTCGGCTCTGACTCCCCCGTTTTCAAAAATGAACTTTGTAAAATCAAAGTACAGGGCTGAGTTGTCAGATGAACACTTGAAATCCATTCTAGTAATAGGAGCATCAAAATTTGACCCAAACTGGCCAAACATTATATGTCAGAAGCAACTCCACACATCCCATAAGAATCCAAAAAATAATACATAAGAAATATCTTTGAATGTTATTTTTTCCTTACTTTTATTTACATTATTTTGAATAAACGAATTTGTTTTCTTTGGATAAGTCAGCTTAATTTTTATGTAAATACCTATTTTGTTGACTTGATTATGTCGTAAAGTTAAAAAAAATTTCGTAAAAGTTCACTAAATGTATATATATATATATTTGTGTGTGTGTGTGTGTGTGTGTGTGTGTGTGTGTGTGTGTGTGTGTGTGTGTGTGTGTGTGTGTGTGTGCGTGTGCGTGTGTGTAAGTTGTTGGCCCGCCTGACTTCCAAGATTTTTCAATTCGGCCCTCAAGCGAAAAAGTTTGGAGACCCCTGATTTAGACTATTGAAATATTTGGATATTTGCTTTACTTAAATATCAACAGATTATCTGCATAATTTACGTTTAGTTAGTAATTATTAGGATTACTTAGCAAATTTCAGTCTATATATATTCTACAGAATACATTGTGTAAATTAATCGTTTAAAAATTTTCAACAATGTCTGCTGCTATTTTAATCTAAGACGCTTATTCAAATTTATTGCCTCGATCTATGGTTTTTGCAGACAAAGTTCTCTTTCTAATTGCCAAGCCAAAGCACGTAGTAAAGCACTCTGAGGCGTGGCGTCGAAGCCATTATTTCATTGAAAGAAGGTTTATATTTTTATTTTACAGTAAATAAATTTTTTAAGCACTCAAGTAAACAACTAAGAGTTTGTCACTACTGGAAAACAATATTTAATAAATTATATTTAATGATGTTATGTGGATAAGCAAAATAAAACAGTGTATTTTATAAGCGATTTTAAATTTGGATAAAAATTATAGTGTGTAGTAGAATAAAACTGATATGCGAGACAAGGAAATAATCACAAGTTTTATTAAACAATATTATCCAAATTACTATACATTTGAAAATCCTTATCAAATTTATTAATCGACAACACAAAATTCATAATAACAATAACAGTCTCTTAATTAACCAAGCTTACTAAATCGCAATTAAAACAAGTAAAAAATTCAAACAATCTCTTCGAACGTGTTAAAATGCGTCATATTATTTAAATAAAACGATTTGCAAAAAACTGACTGTACAGCACTTTGTTTATTTTAATACACGTAGCTACAAACTTCACCAGTGATGTGTGAAGAATATCAGCGCGTCAGAGATTTTTGATAAGCAATTTTTGAAGGAATTAAATATATTCTGGACATGGGAGTAAGCCAGGTTTTGAGTTCCGTAAAAAAAATGTCGATAACTTTATTCTGTTCCAGTCAAGTTAATTTTTATATTCTTCTGCGGTGTTTTTACCGCACATTCTACGTACTACATTTAATAACAATACAATTTTTTTAATGAATAGTTTTAAAATCTACACAGATTAAGACTCTTTAGAACGTGTACATAATGTTATAAAAAGGAAAAATAGAAACAATTGAACCAAGGAAATTTCTAAAACTTCCATATGTCCTGCAAGGAGTATATGAAATTATGGAGGAAATATAAGCCTGATAGCCTATAGGAAAAGAAAGCACGGTTGATTACAAAGATCATGCAACTAGGGTATGTTGGACAAAATTATAGCTATGCACACTCAAGTATTTGAAAATGAGAACGTACAGGACAGACATGTGTGGAAGACACGTTGTCGGCAATTGGAATGCTAGAAGCTGTAAGAAAGCGTGTAAAACAAGGAAATGGTGGTGGTGGTGATGATGATGATAAAGAAAGAGAAGAATTTGTAATCTTGGAATTGCAACTCCTCGCCAGTCTAGATTGTAGTATTCTCTTTCTGCACTTAACCACAATGCTTATTCCGATTTGCCAAAATGTTCGTTTAACTTGTCGACATGTAGTTACGTTAAGCGGCAAAGGATTCAAAGCTACAACCGTAAAACTTTTGCTTATACTCTTTCCTTTTTATCTTTTATTTATTTACCTTGCGACGTTACAATATCGATGATAATTCACATTATAGTTCAGGACGTTTAAACTTCGAAACAAGTTAATACGTTTCATTCATCTTTTTTACAGAAAAAACCATAATTTTCGATAAACAATAGCATTTAGAAGTATTCAACTGTAAATGATTTATCCTTTATAGAATATTTTGAAAATAATCTGAACCTTGATTTATTAAAATGACTTTAGCGTCATTGGGAAACAAAAACATTTATTGGTATAGCAGAGCGCACACACGCACGCGCATGCACACAAAACAGTCGTAACGTATATATTACAGAGAATGTGTAATGGAGAATTTGGCAGCAGGAAACGACAAACATATACAATTTATACATTACGTTCGAATTGAGTCTGGGGTCAGTGCTGTGTGGGGTAAGAGGGTTGAACGTGTTTTACGCCGCCGTCTGCTTTTGTGTATCGGCGACAATGCGTATGCCATTTAGATTTAGTAAGTAGGGATGAGGAATAAATGTTTGCTTGCCGACTAGATGTAGCTGAACGCCTTGTATACTTACGGAAGTCTATCCATCCGGGAGTACAACGAATGTATAATTTGTTATCCAATAATTAAATTATGAAAAACGAAAACAAACAATAAAATTTTAAAACAGATATAATGGAGAAAAAAATTATTTAATCTTTGTTATAAAGGCCTACTAGCTGTTACCCTCAGCTTCTCACGCGAATATTTGACTTTTAATAAGTATTTTAATATAATTTTTATTGTCTATGTCTATATGACGTTCTGTCAGCTCGTATAACAATTTTGTACTCAGTCAAATTCTCTCCAAAGCTGTTTTCAACACTTGTACTATTTTAACTTGTACTAAATTATTATGTTGGCTCAAGAGCCTTTGGAGATTTAAATATACCCGTTTACAAAGCGTTTGGAGATATTTATAGAGTACCTGTTAAATCAAAAACTCTAAATTCTTTATTTGAAGTGTTACTGTGTTGGAAGCATTGTATACACATGAAACGTTATGTTTTCCTCAACCACGGCTTTTATTTATTTCAGCAGTAAACTAAAAACCAAAACCGTTGTCACCTAACCTCACAAATGATAACAACACCTATTTTCGTTTTGCATTAAGTAACAGGACAATTTACAATTAGTACACTCTTTTCCACATCGTAATGTATCGATACAATCGCATATTATATAAAACATCGAAAATGTACTGCAGGAATGGATAAAAGTACAGTTCCGATTCAGCTAAATAGCTTTAGTTTATTTACTTGTTACTATGGTAATTAATTCTGGTCTCCATAGTGTTGTTGACATCTTTAGTAGTAGTATTTAATATTTTTCATTACTTATTTATTGCATCTTCAAAAATACGTATAAATATAAATTTTATAATCGTTTAAGACAATTACAAAATATATAGACGTATCTATATACAAAATTACAGAACATGTCAATACAATTGCATAGTAAAAATATTAAAACTGTAGGAACGGATAAAGGTATAGTTCCGAAGCCGCTAAATATCATTTGTTTATTTACTTGTTACTATAGTAATTAATTCTGGTCTCCATTGTGTTGTTGACATCTTTATACGCGTCAACGGAAAAGCATAATTAAAAGGGCCTAAATCGTACGAACGAGGCAACATTTCAAATTCCATGTTAGACAATGTTTTTCGCCATGTATTAAAGGTTACCTGTCCAAAATTTGAAGGCAATCAGTGTAAATGTGTGAATTTGTATTCAGTACCCATAAATCCTCAGACTTTGAGTTTTATATATATAGATTAGAAATCAGGTGTCTTGTGTAACACAGAAATCAATCCCTACGTAAATAATGAAAAACGTCTAGAAAAGATTCCGTATACAAAATCAAAGTGTAGAGAACACGTTATGAGAAACAGACAACTTAGTATTATATACTATAGCGATCGAAAAATAAAAAAATTTTAATGTTCTTTCTCGACCAGTCTGTTCACACGCAGCTGTGGCAACGACTCCAAGAAAAGGCTATAAACAAAGTTAATTGGGAAGGGCGACAACCAACGCCAATATCAGACAATGGAAGCGTGTTCAGCACGATGTTACAAAAGGAACGACGACTCAAGTTGACAGGAGAGGACCAACTGAGAATTATGACACCAAAACAAACCGAACAATGTACTTGGGCTCATTCACACGTTTACACAGAATCGAAGCGAGGATTCATTTAAGGGTTTAGTTAAGAAACGAGATCACGACAAAAACGAGGAAAGGTCACAAAGGATTGAAGAAGCGAAGCACTCTATAGAAAACATGCGAGCAACAAATTGTGAATAGGAGCAACGAGGTTGCACAGAGGGATGTAACGTTTAAGTGACATGCTGAGATTTACAACCAGTAAGCGTGGTGGCTGCAGCAGCTGACACTTGACGGAAAATGGTTAATTGCCAGAACGCGGGGTTACAAACATGAACAACACTCCAGGATGTTAGGGCAACCCTTGCTTAAAACTCTAGACAATAAGTTGACTGACAGGCGCGCAATGTCTTGCATTTCTCCGAACGAGAGTAACGCCTGAACAGCCGATACAAAAGACATATCCAACCACCTATCAGAATAGAGTATTTTACGAAGAGAGCGAAGGAGAAGCCAGTTTCCGTAGTAACCAGAAGAAGAACAAATCAGAGGGTAGAAGACTAGAAGGCTTCGAAATAGTGGGAAAAGATTTCGAGAGAGGGTAGTAGTTCAGCCTATCATGGTGATCTTAGGCGTGGACAAGCTGGAGACCAAATTCTAGAGGAACACTTAGTCTACTTAGTCAAGGATTTTCTTTATTACTGTACGTGAAGCGTAGTCTTGAGATAATTAAGTTTTATGTTAGTTCATTTATTGGTGCATTACATATCTATTCTTTAAGAAGTAATGTCAAATTGTTTTGTAGTTAGTTGAACCATTATTGAATATCTATGATTTGTTTATAATAAGATGTAAAACGCATTTACATAATTAACACATACTGTACATGCGTTAATGTTAGATACGTTCAAGCAATCCAGATGGATGGCAATAAATTCAAATACTTGATCTAAAAAAAAGGGGGGTATACCTAATTCAACACACATCGCGGGGAGTAGGTCATCAAGCTATACTTCTCACAAACGAAGATGGGCACGGCGAACACAGGGCGCAGAATCTGGATTCATTTGTTTCCTGAGGTCACGTCATTCAATCCACATTGGGGACGCTATAGCGATCAAAAAATAAAAAAAATTAAATTTTCCTTCTCGACCAGTCTGTTCACACGCAGCTGTGGCAACGACTCCAAGAAAAGGCTATAAACAAAGTTAATTGGGAAGGGCGACAGCCAACGCCAATATCAGACAATAGAAGTGTGTTCAGCACGATGTAACAAAAGGAACGACGACTCAAGTTGACAGGAGAGGACCAACTGAGAATTATGACACCAAAACAAACCGAACAATGTTTTTTTGTGTGAAAATATTAACAAGTTTCCAATTTTATTACATAAAAATTATTTTAAAAATTGAATAGGCTGTCAAAAAACAGCTTGAATAGGCTGTCACGTACACCTATTTTGTACGTGTATTCAAAATTAAACAAATTATTCAATTCTAATAAAATTTTGTTTTATTTTAACATTGTAAGACAGATCATTTAAACATAAGCATTTATTTAATATTTATACGATAAACAAAATTATTTAGTCTTTAATTATAAAAGCCACCAATTCTCGAGAGTAAATACAACAATGTAATAAGAACATACATCATTTTTTGAGAGTGGCCACAAACGGAAGAAGTCCTGGTTTCAATGTCTGTTTCAATTTTACAATCATTTAGTTCAAGCATTGTATTGTAATAACATGATGAATTGAGGTTTCTCTATTTCATTGTTTATCAAAGCCCGTAAGCCTCCCTAAATAGGCCGAAACCATATTCGGAATGCGAGAAGCTTTGTTCTAAAAATAATTAAAGCCTTTTGTTGATAATTGAAAACCATTTGTAGTCAACACGCAAACATCGTTGACAAGACAGATATTCACATAACAATATATAAAAACTACCCTAAATAATATCAAGTCCAACTGTACAACGCACGAAACAAAAAGAAAACTCACACGTTTACACAGAATTGAAGCGAGGATTCATTTAAGGGTTTAGTTAAGAAACGAGATCACGACAAAAACGAGGAAAGGTCACAAAGGATTGAAGAAGCGAAGCACACTATAGAAACGATGCGAGCAACAAATTGTGAATAGGAGCAACGAGGTTGCACAGAGGGATGTAACGTTTAAGTGACATGCTGAGATTTACAACGAGAAAGCGTGGTGGCTGCAGCAGCTGACACTTGACGGAAAATGGTTGATTGCCAGAACGCGGGGTTACAAACATGAACAATACACCAGGATGTTAGGGCAACCCTTGCTTAAAACTCTAGACAATAAGTTGACTGACAGGCGCGCAATGTTTTGCATTTCTCCGAACGAGAGTAACGCCTGAACAGCCGATACAAAAGACATATCCAACCACCTATCAGAATAGAGTATTTTACGCAGAGAGCGAAGGAGAAGCCAGTTTCCGTAGTAACCAGAAGAAGAACAAATCAGAGGGTAGAAGACTAGAAGACTTCGAAATAGTGGGAAAAGATTTCGAGAGAGGGTAGTAGTTCAGCCTATCATGGTGATCTTAGGCGTGGACAAGCTGGAGACCAAATTCTATTAGGGAGAGGTTGATAAAAACTAATTGTCTGCCACGGGACGAGGCAGTCTGATAATAAATTTTGGGGCAGTCATATAGAATAATTCGTCTCAGTGACATAGAAATTTTCGCTCAGTCTTATACAAAGTTTAGAGAGACACATAACTCTCGCGATCAGTCTTACAATGTTGCGGACAGTTTCATAATTTTATTAAGGCAATAAGAGTATCGAGAACAGTCACGTGAATTTTCGAACAGTGAATCAGTAAAGCGATCAATAGCGAAATCTTGAAGTACGGGGATTGGAGAACGATAACGTACACAGTATGTTTAGAAGTGAACTTTGTTGAACTTAGAAATTTTGAATCGTTTCGCGACCTAGTGAAATAAAATATAACGAACAACTATTTACGATGTGCATGAATGACACAATAATGTTCATAATCTTCAATAATCGAGGCACATTTATCTAAAAGAACTATTCTATAACCACATATTATTACCTAGTGTGCACACACAAAGAACCACGTTGAACACTTGAGTAAGCATTTACAACACAAACACCAAGTCCACACAACTGATAATGATGGTTGTACGCGGGAACGAGTCGAATTGTGCAGACAAGCCGTGAATAAACATAACACAACTACACTATTCTGTTGACGACGCGTGTGCATAAGTGAATAGCCAGTGAAAGTGATCTCATCATCATCATCCAGTGGAGCACCGTCTTCAAAAATCGTCATCACCTGGAATCTAGCACCGATGGACTATAATGGATAAACACTTGTCAAGTAATACTTTATGATTTTAGTAGCATAATTAAACTACTGTCCTGTCTCTTTCAAAGAATCTATACCCTGAGTAATTATACTAAAAGTTATTAAAGGAAAGTTGCATTTAAGATATAATCATGGTCAATTAAAGCTAATCCATCTGGGCGAATAAACGCATTAAATAAAGTAAATATTATTTGATTTTATTGTATGTATCTTTCATATATGTTATATGTTTTTCAGATAGCGATTAAGAAGGAACTTATATTTTGATATGTATATGTTTGATGTTTTGATGTATTTACAGGTACCAGGAATATATATATATATATATATATATATGTGTGTTATTGAATACAATTGTTTAAACGTATAATAAATTAGTACATAAGCAGATCAAATAATGCGTTCATCATTATCAGAAACCCTAATGTATAATCTACAAATCAATTAACTATTATAATTGCATAAATTATTGTGCATTGAGTGAACACACTTGAGAATTCCTGACTCTCATATTGGCACAGTTACATTGTAGTTAATGACGTTCCAATCAAGGGATACAGATAATTAAAGTAAAAGACAAATTTCAGTTATACGCTTTTCTTTAGTAAACAACAAAAGATTAATTTATTATCACTGTGGTAAATTGCAACCAACGTAAAGCAAATGATAATTACAATATCAGTAATTAACAGTATAGTTAATGGTACTTCCATGTGGAGCCTAAGAAGGATATAATTCACAAATTAGACAATTACACATAAGTATCATTGTATTAAAATGGCGACCAACAATTGACCAACAAACACAATTGATTATATTAAACGTAAAGTAATTTAATTTATGCAATTAATAAGATTTGCTTAAGACTACTCTGTAGTAAATGGCTCCCAAAAAACGTGGGGCTCCACAAACATAAATCCCATTAACATCACTAAATATATAAATGGTGCTACCAACACCATTGTAATACATAAATATGTGTGCTTTTCTGGACGGATGGGATACAACTCTGGCGGTGTGATAAATTGAGTTGCGTAAGAAAGATTCATTCAGGCTTTCTAAAATAAAATATTAAGAAGTATTTTCAGTGCTCTTTGGCACTGCCGTAGCAGTGACCATCGTCGAGATTTCGAGGCGGCCGATGATGTAGCAGAAATTAAACTCTGCTTGCAAGCACAAAGCACGTCTACACTAGCAGGATACACCCACTAGTCGAAGGCCTGCTGTCGACTGGTTGGGTAGTAGTTTTGTTGCTACAGAATCAGTAGTATGAACAAGTATTTCTTTCCGTCCCACTGATTCCTGGACTAACGTCAAAAGTCAGGTACGTTTGTGTATCTGAATTTTACAGCATATCATTTTCTGCTTATTCTCTAACAGCTTATTCTCAGATCATACTTCCATCCATCTTAATATTTACCATCGTAGTCTTGAGGCAATGTAGCAAACTTAGTAAAGTTTTACATTCTAAACAAGTACTTTTCCTACAGAAATTTTTGCTCTTAATTCTGGTAACGATAAATGGCAGGTAGAGGGAATAAAAACGGATGCCTGGTCATATATAAAAATACACGATTCGTGACACATGATGTTTATGTGTGTTAAGGTTTGACGCGGAAATTGACTGGGCCAACATGTCCGAAGGCAGTTAATCAACAGAATAACTAAAATATAAGCTGCTTTAATATGTCTTTATGGGTTAGTAGAAAATTCTTCGTATAAACTAGCTTATCGGGCAATAACTGTCATGTAAACTTTCCAACAACGGCTCATAATGTCTACAAGTTAAGTATATGAAACTGGTAAATAAGTTGTGTTAAACTTAAACACATAATGAATTGCAACGAAACAAATTAAGGATGCATAGGTGTGAATTAGAACTAATAATATATAACAGAGTCTCTTATCTGGAGATAGGAATTTATTAAACTAAAGCAAATTTAAATCTTATCTGTAAATTATTTACATAAATTATTTATTAATTATATATTGTTTTTAAATTCTAATGAATGTTTATTTTAACAATCGTCTACGTTACTTGATTGAAGAATTCCTTGTTGGCGTCTGGTTGAAAACCGCTGCGTTAACGTCGACGTCTGGTCTCGCCGCTGCAGTCACACGCGATTCACACACGCACGCCGTTTATCTGCCTGATACTGTTTTATTTACAAATCTCAGGTTCAATAAGTGGGTTAGTGAGTTATTATTAAATGCGGTGTATCTTGATGTGTCCACGCGTTTACACAGATGTATTCCGAATAGCGGAAAATCTTGACTCACGCGAGTTAGCACTATTAGATCTTCAAATACTATATTCTACGTTCTAATACCCCTTTCATTTAGGTTACGGGTAACTCGTGGCTGAAATCTAGGACGGTCGTCACTCATATAGCAAACGTGTACTGTCGCAAAGAACTCGCACAGAGAATACGTCTTATTAGGACGAGTTGTAGACGAGAACTGTACGAAATTTCCTCTACCAGCGCACACCGAAAATCAAAATTGAAGCTCCTGATTGGTTAAAATTTACAACACGTGATAGATTTCTACATCGATACTATGCCAGAGTCTGCAAAATCTTCTATAGATTCTATCTAAAAGTTTTATGACCTTTTTCTGCAGATAGACCTTCTATAGAAAAGTGAATTCAGTTAAAAAATACACAGTAAACTTATATGTTTTAAGTTTGTGACATATGAAAAATTTAGCGCTATTTATGACGCATACGCTGTCCAAGTTTCATTTCGATATGTTAATTATTATAGGAGTTATTCTGAAAAATACGAATAACACGCGCAGATGCGCACAAAACTTGCACTTGACATGACAGAGAATACGTTTATGGCCACATTGACATATAACACATAATTATCCATTTCTTATTTCAAAGCTTACAGCTATTTTTCAAAATTTGAACAAAATCAATTAAACAAAAGTCTACAACATCATAAAGTGTGTAATAGCTTCTAGTCATTTCTAAAATGACTCTTAAGGCAATTGATTCACTGCAGAACATAACCGAGAAAGGTAAGTGTATCGTCTGAGTATGGAATTTACTGTTTGTTAAGTGAAGTTTTTGAAAATAAAAGAATCTCCATTGCCTTTACAGAGCCTAACGCATCCCAGGCGACGGTTGTGATCAGTGAATAATTGAATTAGTAACATATTTTGTTACATTGGGTTTAAAAATTCCTACGATCATTATTTCAATATGATTACTCGATTTGATTATTAGGCACGTAACTAAGTGGGCGGGTACAGTTATTAGTAAAAGTATTTATAACACTGCAGGCATGCCAACACTCTTATATAATAGGGAGCCTCGGGTGAACCAGACTATGCAATATTTTGATGCATGAAGTGAAGAAGAAGAAGAAGAAGAAGAAGAAGAAGAAGAAGAAGAAGAAGAAGAAGAAGAAGAAGAAGAAGAAGAAGAAGAACAACAACAACAACAACAACAACTACAAATGAAATAGAAACAAACCTTAAAATGGCTTACTTATTTATACGAATAACTGATATATGTAAAAGTGAATGTATTTTAAGAGACAAAATAAAGTATCACTTTTACATGGCGTGTTATCGAACATCTTCAATATTACGTGCTTTTCTGAATTCTTCCTTGGTCATTCTTCAGCAATTTCTCTCAGCAAAGGTCTCCTTTCTTCAACAAACCTGTAAAACTCTGTAATTTAGGTAAGGCGTTAGAAGTCTTTTCGCGGACATTTTTTCCAAAATGTAAATTTAAAAGAAGACATAGAAACGTTGTTTTACCTAAAATAAAAAAGAAATTTCCAGGGTTAGCTATTTTATTTGTTGTTATAGTTATCTGAGGGTTAAAAACTTTTGAAGAGACTTGTATCCCTGTGACATCTTTATATACGTGAAGACAGAAAGAGAAAAAAGAAAACGGGTGACAGAAAACGAGTCAGAGGGAGGGAGAGAGAGATATAGAGAGAGAGAGAGAGAGAGAGAGAGAGAGAGAGAGAGAGAGAGAGAGAGAGAGAGAGAGAGAGAGAGAGAGAGAGAGAGAGAGAGAGAGAGACCGTAGATAGATAGACAGACAGACAGGCAGATTGGAAAAAGGAGAAAGAAACCGTAAAGAAAGGGAGGAAAAGAAAAGAGATAATTTTTTTCTGAAACGTGTTGGAAATGTTGGTACTATTTTATGTGTTTCGCAATAACAATAAAATAGGAAAGAGGGCACATCTCAATTTAGTGTTGATGTTGTCACGGCATCAACAACATTGAAAGTAGTTTTGCGTACAGACAAATAACAACATATAAAATGACACTCTCACGTCTGGTTTAGATATAGAAGTCATGCTGAATTTGTAAAATAAATTAAGATGTCGAGATTCGTGCACGTTGTCTAGGTGTCTGTGACCCTTTAAATATATAAACACAGGTATTTAACGCAGGTCAGGTTAGAGACCTCATTTATTGTGATATAGTTGTGCTTTGGTATTAGTAGTGGTTTTCTTGTTAAGGTACAGTTACACCGATCGTACATACATATCGCTAAATATATGCCATAAACCACACGTGATGCTTGTAAAGTATTGCCGAAGCAGCAGCTAGACGCCGAAGTATGTTCCTCAGACGTCCAGAAACGTCTGGGATAGTCCAGCCGATTATTCAAAATTAATTAATTAATTAATTTGACAACACGTGCAATTTGGTGTTGACACACTGACAGGATTGGACAGATCATGTTGAAAGAATGTATAAGAATAGGGTACCAAAACAAGGTTTGGTTTATGATCCGAAAGGACGGCGGAATATTGAAGCCCAAAGAAAAGATGGTCGGACCAAGGAGTGCGCAACGGATCGTAAGGTCCACAGCCGGAAGAAGAAGAAGAAAATGACATCTGGATCTTCTGGACGACATTAAATAGCGCATGAAACCTTGGTTGAGTATTATATCCTGTGTTCACTCACATCTGCAGTTTACTTCGGTCACATCCGCGACCTGAGTGCTCAGTGAACGGGAGAACCTTTTGACATTTGCCTGTCCGTCTGTCTGTTTATCTCTGTTTGCTATATGTGTTTGCTTACGATAATTTTTGAATGTATCAACCTAAATTATCACCGATACACAATCCACTTGGTGCAGGAGTTTTCAGATCAAGATGTTGTTGCAAGAAGAGCTTTCTGAGAGGAAGACAAGGTTTCTCAGGCAGTACACGAGCAACCGGACGTTATTCGTCGACTGATAATGCCGTACGAAGGTTATTTAAATAAGTAAACTTGCCGGCATGTCCGTACTTTACCCCCACAGATTCCTTTTCTATCTATATCGATCCTCAAAAATGTGAGAGGTCAAATTTTAAAAAATTGCAAAAGTCATGTGACTATGAAAAATGTTAAAAAGAATGCTAATGAAAATGTAAATATTTTGTTTAGATATGAAAATGCCCGATATGGAAACATTTAACAATATTTTTGAGACCTGGGGCCATAACGTGGATTAAAGTTTGATAAAATTGAAGGAGTTCATATGGGATATCAAACAGTGTTCCAAAAAAGGATCATACATTTTACAAAGTAGTAAATATATATGCCAAGTATTCAACTAAAGGGAA
Organism: Magicicada septendecula; assembly: GCA_034769895.1. Taxonomy (NCBI): domain Eukaryota; kingdom Metazoa; phylum Arthropoda; class Insecta; order Hemiptera; family Cicadidae; genus Magicicada; species Magicicada septendecula. The sequence goes on along the minus strand of CM068373.1, from coordinate 307,064,944 downwards.
TATTAACCCAAATCAAAATGCAATGTTTTCTGTGAATTTTTTTTAATTTAGGAGCACGCGATCAAAATAGAAGTTAAAATTTAAGAAACTTTTAAATGTATTTTTGGGGCACCAACGTATATGAATTTTATTAAAAAATTACACACTCAGTATTATTACGGGAAAATCAAAATGCAATGTTTTCTGTGAATTTTCTTTTTTAATTTTGGAGCACGCGGTCAAAATAGAAGTTAAAATTTAAGAAACTTTTAAATGTACTTTTGGGGCACCAAAGTATGATGAATTTTGTTAAAACATTACACACTCAGTATTATTAAGGGAGAGTCGGCTAGCCTCGGACAGTACTGGTAATTCTACACTCCGTACTCGTTGCTTAACGTTGGGTATATGACGGTCAACCGACTGTAGTTGGCGGGAGTCATTCAGTCCGTGTTTAGAAAAGTATTGCCTGCTACTTTATTTGTGTATTTTCGCTACATTTTATCATATTTGTCATCTTATATAACCTTTTCTGTTATTACAAGGTTTAATGCTTTTATTATTTAATGAACTCTTTTAACTACATACATAGTGGGTATAGTCACTAACAAAACGGGTTTAAAAGAGTGTAAGTTATAAAAAATATTAATATTTTTTATAATGAGGAACAGTCGGCTAGTAGTGGACACAAAATTCATGCAATAATTCAACCAACTAAGCGGTTTTATTTTACAGGTAATATGTTCTTCGAAGTGAGAACATATTTCTATAAAAAAAGTGCGTCTTGGACAAAAGAGATGTGAAAAAGACAATGGATCTTGTGTTGTCAGATAGGCCTACTTTTTAGTGTTATAGAAGCATCCTTAAGATTTGACGTGCCAGAAAGCACACTTCAAAACCGTACAATTGATATTAATATTGTGATGTTTTCCAATATGGTTTCTTCTGCAACTAACATTATTCGTTAGTTTCTATATTAACATAGAATTAATTCGATTGTTACTGATTTACTTACAAACCTCTGATGATGCTGATTTTTTCAGTGAAACGTGGGTAAGGTATTGAAACAACAAAAACGCAATACTCTACTTGCAGATGAAACCATATTGAACAATATCACAATATTATATAATTGCTGCAAGAAACTTTGAGTTATTTATGTAGAAAAACGATGAGTTGATATTAAATATGGGAAGAATGTTGACATGTCTGCTAGATTAGACAGAAACAATGAGAAGAGGGAGAGGAAAACCTAAATTCTATCAGCACTCAAAATCAAATTACAGTAGTAAATAGGCCTAAGCACGTAGAATAGCGGTTGCTTATTAATCTGGATCTTAGACTTTACTTTAGTAACCTATCTCTACTGAATAAACTGTCGCCAGTTTTTCGAAATAATTAAGAAATATTAAAGGAAAGAAAAATCCGTACAGAAAAGAGTCAGCTACTAACACGAACGCTATATAAACACCACCTGCGTTACAAACATTATCAAAACTTAAAAAGAAGTGTTCTAAAGCTTTTATGTTATAAATAATTAGCCCAAGTTTAAAATAGGCTTAAAACTAAAATATTACAGTTTTATGCCCACTGGACGAGTATATTTTGTTTTATTTTTTATAATAATTTACTTTTATTGAGTGTCGGGTGCTACCCGCCAAAATTTAAAAAAATAGTGTAGGTGAGACTACAATTTTTTTTAACAAATTCTTATTAATTTTTATGTAATGTTATATGTGTATTTTTTAAAGATGTAATAAATTAAAATTTATAATTATACTTATAAATTAATTAACCTTATCAGTTATTAATCTCAATTGTACCTCCTTATTTTGAGAAATTTTACATAATACTTAACTGTCCGGTACTAGCCAATTCACCCCTAATAATTTGACAAAATTAATATCTCTCAACATCCCTAGCAAATTTGGACCGCTTTCAAAAAGTTTGTAAGCTATGTACAGAAAATATTTTACGTACCGTTATCAGTTATGTACATTTGTAAAAAGTATTAAATATACTTTTATTGACATAAAATATGTGGAAAGATAGGAAAAACTTGAAAGTAATAATTAAATTACTACTCATTTAGGCGTTATGATTATTAACAAAAAAACCAATGCCGCAGTTGAACATTTTTGGTATTTGTTATATGTTATTTGTCTAATTTAGAATTGTTATTTTGGTAAAAAAAATTAGTAGATTAATAGAGGTTTTCCCAACTTTTTGCGATAATTACTTAGGCATAACATTGAAATTTATCTGAAAACAAATTATCACGTTGTTCAAAATAGTAACCGAGTTCTGCAGCTCACGGAGCTTTCGAGTTTGAGCGTTAGAGCTCAGATTTGGTGACTTTTAATATTCGTAGTGTGTTACGTTTTTAAAAACTTTATAATTAGGTAACCATTGTAATGAGAATGAGATTGTTGTATAGAAGTGTTAATGGTGAGTATCGATGACATTACTGTCAATAATTTATACCACTTGTTTATAAACACGTGCAATCATCGTAGAAATTTTACTTGTTTTAATTGAGATTTAAAAAAAATTAGTCATTTAATGTTTACTGTGAATAGTGGATAACGAATTATTAGTTTTGGACATCCATACGTAAATTTATTATAACATTCAAATTATTTACATTTTAGAGACTGTCGAATTAAGTAACAATCGGATTAAAAGTATTTAATGAAACTTGCGATAGGTTCACGTTGTCTGCTGTCAGTTTAAGATCACGCCATAAAAACTATCTCAAACTACGTATCAATATTTTAAGCCTGCTCGTGTGAAAACTGAAGAAAGGGTTTAGAAAAATAGATTAGGATGAGAATATTCTTGGAAGAAGAAAGTTACAAATAATAAGAGAGAGATAGAATAAGATAATAGGAGAGAGACTGAAATATAAAATCATTCAAGAACTAAGGGCAAGAGTCAGTTTTATTTACACAGCCAAGCGTAAAGTAAACACAATATGATGATTAATTTTTGTGGTTGCGTTTTTCATTGCCGGACGAGTCATTTTACGCCGTCATCGTGGCAATCGATCACTTGCACAGCTGCCACTCACTTGATGGAAAACGTTAAACTTAGCTTTACCTGCTTCTGTCTTTCACTTTCCCGTGCCTATCGCTTCCAATTCAGTATTGTGTTTTGTTAATAACGTTCGTTTTATGAACATAAAACTATTTACGCTAACAGTCATAAAACTCGACACATTATTTACAACACTGCACGCAGACGCACGCGCACACAAACACATAGAGTGTATATACAAGAGGATATGAATATATGCATACGTACACATACATACATACATTAAACGTATATATTGCAACAGAACACAGGATGATAAGATATGCTGTTTATATCAGAGTACATGAATGATGATGAGCATTTGTTTAAATTTGTTTTGTGTAATATTTTGTTTTTTAGTCATAAATTTTGTATTTAAAAATTGATAAGCATATAGGTTACACCAAACTCTTCATAAAAAGATGTACTATATTGTCATGTATTTTTTGTATGAATTGGTGCGCGTGTGCGGGTGTGATAATCTGCGATCGCTATAGCGGCAGTGGTAGTTAACCGAGTTACATGAAAATTTGACAAGGAATTATTTAAGTAAATAGCTTCGATTTGTGTATACTCTGAGGTTTGTAACTATTTTAGAAATATGGGTTTTTAAGTAAAGCAAAACTCAAGTGTAACTCTTATCAACGATAAGGGTAATAAAAATTGTAGATAATTTCCATGCAGGACTATGCAAAATTATACAAAGTTTTTCATGAAATTTGTGTATCTGGTCGTTCCATCAATCAGGTGACTTGGGCTTGGCCTATCAAAATACACCAAATTCAGTGAGATTCATACGTTGCAGAGCTAGGATGGACACAGTCTGTCTGTCGACGTTGCTAGGGGAAGTTGTGCCCGGGTAAGAGAGTTGTTCTCTTACAAACGTAAAAATATCTTATATAAAATAAACCATAAACCTCAAAATTCTTAACGAAGTTTTGCGGTAAGAACCAAGAAGGAATAGAGGAATATCTTATATAAAGTAAACTATAAACCTTGAAATTCTTAACGAAGTTTTGCGATAAGAACCGAGAGGGTAAATAATTAAATAAAATTTAAAATATAATACAGTGCTGTGTCGTGTAAGTTAAGATATCCGCTTAGGGAACTTAAAGACACTAAAAGATATCGTGGAAGCAGTCAAACATAACTACGAGACTTTGTGAAATATCGCCGCTGGAGCCGCTTGCTGTAGAAGAGGACGACGAGAAGAAGAGGACGCCAGGACGAAGAGGACACCAAGAAGGAGTGAAGCTGTAGAAGAGGACGACGAGACGAAGAGGACACCAGTAAGGAGGGACAGGAAGAAGAGGACGCCAAGACGGGACCGACGAGACGAGAGGAGGACGTTGCAGCAAACAAGTAAAGTCGATTTATATTATCGAACAATACAAACAATTAAATATAATATCAATATATGACATTTTAAAATACATTATGCATCTTTATAAACAATATTGGTACATAATAAATAATTTTTCATCTCCTCCATAATAGACTTGTATCGATTTTTACACACTCACAATATCCTTATTAGAATAATAAAGTTTGATCTGTTGCTATATATATATATATATATATATATATATATATATATATTGCAAGGTAACAGGTTATAGCCCAGACCAGACTTGCAGAAAAGAATGCACAATTAGTGAAAATACATACATTTATTGTCCTTTTCTTTTACACACAAATATATCAAAATGTGCTTTCGTTATTTCAAACAAAATTGATTTATGTATGGTGTATGGTGATGGCAAAAAAAATCGTGTTCGAGATTATTGCAGATTCTGATTGTACTACACTCAAAACATGAAAAAAGTCGTTTCTCGAAAAGTGTGTGTGTGTGTGTGTGTGTGTGTGTGTGTGTCTGTCTGTCTGTCTGTATGTCTGTCTGTCTGTCTGTCTGTCTGTCTGTCTGTCTGTCTGTCTGTCTGTGTGTGTGTCTGTCTGTCTGTCTGTCTGTCTATAGATTTTTTTTATGGCAAACGATAACAGCCGCAAATTCAAACAGAATCAAATATTTTTTTTGCATACAGCGCTGATTTGTAGAGTACTCACGACCTATTGTTTTTGGTGAAGATCGGTTGAGGGAAAGGGGTAGTTTACCTGCAACGGTTTTTTTTATCAAGGGTAATTTTTTTTTTGGCAAACGATAACAGCCGCAAATTCAAACAGAATCAAATAATGTTTCGCATACAGCCCTGAATTGTAGAGTTCTCAGGACTTATTGTTTTTTATGAAGATCGGTTAACGGGAAGGGGTAGTTTACCTGCAACGTTTTATGTTTTAACAAGGGTATTTTTTATGGCAACCGATAACAGCCGCAAATTCAAACAGAATCAAAATATTATTTGCATACAGCCCTAAATTGTAGAGTTCTCAAGACCTATTGTTTTTGGTGAAGATCGGTTAAGGGAAAGGGGTAGTTTACCTGCAACGTTTTATGTTTTAACAAGGGTATTTTCTATGGCAAACGATAACAGCCGCAAATTCAAACAGAATCAAATAATCTTTTGCATACTGCCCTGATTTGCAGAGTACTCAAGACTTATTGTTTTTGGTGAAGATCGGTTAAGGGGAAGGGGTAGTTTACCTGCAACGTTTTTATATCAAGGATAATTTTCTATGGCAAACGATAACTGCCGCATATTCAAACAGAATCAAATAATTTTTTGCATACGTCACTGAATTGTAGAGATCTCAAGGCCTTTTGTTTTTGGTGAAAATCGGTTAAGGGGAAGGGGTAGTTTACCAGCAACCTTTTACGTTTTAAAAACAGTAAGGTACATGAAAATTCATTTAAACTTTTTCAAACAATGGTAATTGTTAAAAATAAAATAATTTTGTTGCCAGGCAATAAAATTATAATTTCTTCATTTTAATGTAAATCATGTATGAGAGAAAATATATCGTTCGTGGCAGGCACGCATATCTCAATTATCTAATGTTTACGTTTCCATTTTATTATTATGATTACTGCAATAAAAAGCCAGGGAAGACACACACACACACACACACACACACACACACAATTCCCGTTATTTATGGCCTCACTCATGTTTATTTTCTTACATTTGCACGCTTTTTAAATGGAAAGTGCCGAAACCCTCACCAACATAACGCGTGCAAGCCGAAAAAATGTCCAGCGTGGATAGTGATTTGCTTCCTGTGGATCGCTGGGCAGTGTAACTGCACGTGTTTACAGAGGAACGATTCATAGACAGACTTTTTGTCTTTAGGGAATGAACCCTCTGCAAGATGCTGAGGGTCCATGAGTGACTTCGGAGCGCTCCTTTTCCGCGTGTTTGTTCTGTGAAACGTACACTGTAGATTCGCAGCTTTACTCTAAGCAACGCTCAATACGGAAATGTTGAAAATTTGTGTCCACGGTGTACACTCATACACACTAAACCTGCTCTGATGTTTTAATTACGGACATCATAATATTAAAACTTTGGAAACTTGAGCACTACTTAATGGAGATCAAACATTAACTTATACAAGCCATTAATTTTATGCATATTTTTTATATATATGTGTACAACGTAATCGGCAACAAAGTAGTAGTTTTTGTTAAAATTCCTTCCCGGGATATTTGGCCGTAGTCCAATGTTTTCTACAAAACCAGACGTTTCGGCAATGCCATCGACTTCCATCATCAGTGAAAATCGAGTGCGATAACGTGAGGTGGTATACGTTAGTGACCACAGTACTGTGGTTAAGGCTGAAGCAGTAAGTAGAAAGAAGTAGTTTCTATGGTAATATTTCATTTCGAAAATGATTTTAAATATAAATCTTAGAACATGGAAGTCATGTATGGTTCTCCATACCGATATTTGAAGTTCAAAATTTTCTTTGAAAATATATTTTAAACAAATATTCTCTTTATTTAAATAGTGCTGTAAATTTTTAACTGTTATAAGTCTCCTTTAAACAAAATTATATTTTAAATAAAGGTTCTTTTTACTTTACACTTTAAAGCTTTATACTTGGATAACAAATTTATTTAAATTTGGCTTCCCTGTTCTGTTGTCTTCATTGTCTTCCCGGTCGACGATCTCGATCCGGCCTCCAGCGATCCGTTGTCTTGGTTCCACGTTCCAGCAACCGCCTCCAGAAACTGCCTTGCTCTAGGTGTCCGTTTCCAGCCGCCAAAATCAGCAAAACAAAGCTCAGGAACGGTAGCCGACTATCTCGTACTCCGTATTTGTTCCCTGCCGACACTCGCTGGTATCACGACTCCACGGGCCCAAGGACTGCCTGGAATTGATGTTGACTGGACGATGCCCACCGCGACTGCTTTCGCTAAGTGCTGTATGAAGACTCTCAGAGAAGAGAGCTCTAAGAAGGTTCTAAGAGTGTTCTAAGAGAGTTAGATGAAGACTGGACACTGCTTTTATAATACTGCTCAATGTATGCTGCGGCGCTGCAAAATGACGTCACCGCCTATATGCGCGTAGGCGTATTTTCCATATATTCTATTACATTCTGGACCGGCCACGTGCTCACTGACTTCCTTATTCTTGAATTTTCTAGAACAATGCTTTATTACATATGAATAAACTTCCATAACCTTCTATTTGCTACCCACACTACATAGCACTTCACTCACATATTAAATTATATCTTCATAGTTTTTACATTGCCTTATTACTAATGTGTCCTATTAATTTAATTTTTAATAATATTATTTTACTTCCAAGCATTCTTCTATCGTTCTGGACTGCTAACTGCATATAACAGCTGATAATAATTATGCTCCAAATTTACCTATAGTGAGACACAGCTTGTCACGTTGCAATATTTATATGTAGTTTCCGTTCTTAGCTTAATCCTGATGTAAACCAACAGGCGTGGCACATCTGAAACGCTATTTGCTACTTGAATTAGAGGCGTGTCACTCTGACAGAAGGAGTACAGACAGGGTACGTATAATATTGATACTGTATAAGCAAACGTAAATTGTAATAATTTGTCCTGATCAAAGTAAAATTTGTGCGATAGTGTCAGACCGTCAGTGAAACATTTTATAACTCCAGTTAGTGGATTTTTTTATTAACCGTTTAAATATCGCAACAAACAAAAAGCAAAGTTTATTTAAAACGAAAATAGAAGCAGTGATAATTAACACTTTACTGAATACGATCAGTTGTTGTCAGAGAATAATTCAGTTCCTTCTATATGTGTGTCTGAACTTTGTATCATCATTTGAGTCAGTTATTGTTGATAATATTGTTCATTGATCACAACGACGTCGGTAATGTGGGCCAGTTGGCATAGCTTATCATCTTCCTTGATTATATGCTGCATAAAATGACTCCACTTGTCCACCGTTGTTTCAATTACCGCATTCTCATTAGCTGTTTTATATCGAGCAGCTAATGTTGTGATTCAGAATACAGTGATAAGGAGGAAGGTTTTAAAATGACGTGCCCCGATTTAAGTCGCAAGATAACTCTCACATGACTATACATACATTCTGCATATGCGCGTAACACGTTACTGTGTGAACAGTGTCACCACCCCTGACCAATAGCGTTTCAGATTTACCACGTGGGTTTGTTTACATCAGGACTGAACTAAGAACGGAAAGAATATACATGTTTTTATTTTGTAAGTAACTCTTCAATGTTTCTTGTAGTTTTTCTATATAATAATAAATATCTTTTCAAATAATAATTACTTCTGTAACTACATTATATTGAATTATATTGTTTTATTTTTACCTGACGCACGTTTCGCAGATTAGTTCGGTATTTTTATGAACTCATAAAGAAATCTCTCAAATTAAAAAACTATTCTGTGAAACGTGCGTCAGTTAAAATTACAACAATATAATTTAAGAAATATACTAGCAGAAGTATTTATTATTTGGAAACATATTTATTACATATACATTTATACCCGGGTACATTTACACATATAAACACATACTCGGGTGTTTCAGCGTTCATCTACCATTTTGACTCACGTTGTACTCCCATGATCACTGAGTGGGAATGGCGTGATTTGCACAGACTTGTTCAGTAAGAGACGCCATTTCAGTTAAAATGCAGCGTTGGTCGCCTTCACATCGAGCATTTGTTATCGACAGGGGCGAACCAAGGGGGATATGGGGAATATATCCCCCCCGAAATTCGAAAAAATTATAAAAATTTTGGAGCAAAAATTTAAAACGTTGTATTTTTGAAATTTAATTAATTGACTTCCAAGTTCTGTCAATTTAAAAAAAATTCTATTTGTGTCAATAACAAGTTTAAATAATCTACAATAATAGGCCTTATACACAATAATAAATATAACAGATATTGAAAAATGAAAAGAAGCTGTTAGAGGTTCAAAATGCTTGAAAGAGGTTAGGATATGGTACGTTTATCCGCTGGTTACGATAATTAGGGATATATCTTTTTATATTTTAACATAACGTTACATGTTGATAACTTCAATCACAAAGCACATAATGTGAATGAGTTTTAATTTTTTAACATTATTTTTCATAACGGACATGGGTTGTTGTAGTAGACTACCTAGCTCTAAGAAACAAAATGTTGTAAAATTAAATATATGTTCATTTATAATTTTTCGTGTTCTTGCGTGTTTTAACCCTACAACACAATCACGCACACGTACACATACAAAATTTACTTTCTTAATTTTAACATTCTCTTTAAAGTATTTATATTCCACAGAAAGGTATTATTAGGCTTCCAAGTCAAACTGTATGTTGTTAAATGATTTTTATGAAATTACTGAATTACAGCCATTATTTACCCATTAGTTTTAATTTATTGGTACGATTTTCAGTATCACATGAGAAAAAACTATAAGAAAACGATATGTGGGTGGAAAAAATCCTCCCTCGAAATGAAATCCTAAGTTCGGTCCTGGCTATCAAGACCCTTTTCAGAAGTGGCGATTCTGTTGTCGCGGCACAGCGATTATTTAGGCGACACTTCAATATTGAAAGAAATGAAAAAGTAGCGATCGCCACACAATCACGAACTGGGTGGCTAAGTTTGGCACTACAGCTTCTGCATTAGACAATAAATCGGGATGAAATATGAAATCTGTGCAGACACATAGAGCTAGTAAGGAGCGCTGTCGATCGAAGCCCAAGACGTTCAGTATGATAACAGACGTCGCTCGGTACTTAACCTGTCAACGAGTTCAGTGTGTTAGGTTTTGCATTGAGATCTATATTATCACCGATACAAAATCCAATTGGTGCAGGGGTTTTTACATAAAGGCTTTTTTTGGAAGACAAGCTGTTTGTGAGCATTTTTGAGCCCAGCGCAAGAGGAACCGGATGTCATTCGTCGATGTCGGATGAAGTACATTTTGAACTCTACAGCTGTGTGAATGAGAAGAATATGAGGTAGTAGAGTGTGAATAATCTTCGCCGGCTCCATCAAAACTTTTTCACAGTCGTAATGTTACGTATGGTGTGGAATAGCTGCTAACGGAGATATCGCCCCTAACGTTTTGATGAGGAATACGAAATTTTTTATATTCAAAAAGTAAAAATGATTTTTGTGTTATAAACCTTTAACTTTTATTTGTCACTATTTTCAATAAAAATGATCAATAATTAAATGAAATGTGTATATTTCAAATTAGTAGGTTAACATTAGAACAACACTTTACACGCGCACGCGCCCACGCACACACACACACACACACACACACACACACATATATATTCATAGATTCACGTAGGATGAAAATATCCATGAATATATTTTTGGGTTGATATTCATATGCATGTATAGTATATGTTACATATATATATTTGTTAGTTTAATATTTATAATAACTTTACCTCAAGATGTTCTTTCGTTATTTGGAACATATTTCGGTACACTTACTGTTCCCATCCTCAGCCTTCTTAATTTTGAATCTTGTAGAGTACTTGTGTGTTGGCTGGTTGTTGTTATGGTTTCCTGTTATTTTGTGGTATTTTAAATTGGTATTATTGTGTGTGATTGTAGTGTATATATTAGTATTTTGTGTATTTTCGATGTTGAGTGCTTTGAAAATTGTGTCATGTTTTTTATTGATTTGTATTTGTTCAGGTATTAGTTTGTTTTGTGTTCGTATATTTGTAAATTTTCCCAGATGTTCATTATGATGCCTTTGTGTGGTATGTGTTTTATTAGTGTCATGTTGGTTATGTCTGGGAATTCATGTCCAGTGCCTATTGCATGTGTGACCAAATTATATTTATATATTTCTGGTTTTTTGTATGCGCTTAGATGTTCAAAATAAAATTTTTTTAGTTGTTTTTTGCCCTATGTAACATTTATTGCATGTTTGTATGTACATGCATATGCGTTCTTTCTATACATTCATATCTCTTCTTTAGACATTCCATGTGAGGGACGCAATGTCCGTTTCTCTTGTTAAGGATCTCTACATCCCTAGCGATGATGTGGGGGTTGCTTACGATTGGTTCGCCGCGACCGTCGTTGCTGACGACCCGGACTTTGTGTGTACTGTTACGTAATGTTGATGTACACTTTGGCTCCAAAAACTTTTTCCACATTACGCTGTGGTGTCTGCCGTTTTTCCTGTTGCGTTTGAAAACACAGCATACGTGTTGTTTTTGGCCATCTAAAGACCACATGCCAATTTCAATTCTTTATTCTTTGTTCTTTTCTTTTTTTCTCCAATATTCTTTCATCTTTTCACGTGTCTCTTCTTTCTGTCTACAGTCCACTTTGAACTATCCTACCCTGGACTCCTTCCATTTTTAACACTTTTGCCCGAAAAACTTCTCTTTCAATTGCTTCTTCTTCGTGTAAGTTATTTTTTTCTAAATCCATTTGGACTTCTTTAATCCAACTTGATGTTGACTTATTCCCCCATAGATATTTGAAGATCTGCTTTGTTAACCTATTGTCGTCCATTCTATATAAATGTCCAAAAAATAATAGTCTTCTTTTTCTCATTGTTCCTGTTATATTTTCTATACTTTGATGTATTTCATCATTACTTCTTAATTTCCAACCTTCTGAAGTTTTTCGTGGGCTTAGTAATTTCCTAACAATTCGCCTTTCCAATATTTCTAGTTTGTCTAAATTATAATTCAATGCTATACATTCACTTGCATATAGCATTCTGGCTTCACTACTGTACTGTAATGCCTTATTTTCGCATTTTTAGATATGCACATTTTATTGTAAATATCTTAGTTATACCATATGCTATTTTCATTTTATGAATCCTCTCTTCTATAGCAGATTTTTCTAAACCATTCTCTTGTATTATCTCTACTAGATACTTAAATTTCCTAACCCACTCTATTCGACCAATATCTGCTACCAAGAATTTTAGCGCATTTTTAATGTTCGTGAGAAATTTGTTTTTCTCTGCAGAAATTCTTAAGCCTGTTCTACTGGGTATGTCCTCTAAAAAATTAACTTGTGTTACTGCAGATGTCAGGTGCTCATAAGTATTTTATTGTTTATACGTGTTTATACGTATTTTATTGTTTTCAGATTTTTTTTATTTGTTAGTGTCAGTGACTATGGTTTTGTTGTGCTCGTTTTTGATTAAGTGTCCTGAAGTATTACAGAAGTGCGAGGGCGTCAAGGTGTTATCTAATCTTGCCAACCTGATGTGCCTGTAGGTGCAGGTATAACAACATCGCTTACTGCTGAGTTGTTTTATAGCAGGAATTTTTAAATATGGAAACGACTCTAGGAATTTTTACGCGGACGGTCTCATTTGCACACAGACATTTTCTAAAGCGGACAGTTACTACAGCTGACAAGTGTTGGAGTTGGCAGCCTTGACACATTTGTTCACCTATAGCTCTAAAACAGAACGTGCTCCCTACGAGTGTAACATGTTTATGTTTGCCTTGTATATAACAAATTAATTCTCTTTTGCCTGTTTCATCGCACGCTTTCTGATTATTTAGATATTCTGACAAAATTGTTAAATATAGTTCAGTGTCTTTATCTTCATATAAAGAAATAAGTGTGTAAAATATAATTAAATGAAGAGCTACTTAAAAGGAAGAATTATGTTAAAATTATACTTAAAAATTTATGGTTAATTTACAACTGAATATATGCATAAACGCTGGAATTTCTTTCACATAAAAGTTTACTAAGCCATCAGTTTCGCTTGCTGCACGTGCACTAACGTTTCGTGTAATACGTTAATTTTAAATTGTAATCTTTTACTAAGAAAGTTATTATTTCTGTTTCTACATGGGGATTCATTTTCTGTATAACTCAGATTGTTTGTTTCCATTAACCGAAAACAAGTGACTGCACATAAAGGAGACGTTACACACAACAGGATATGGGGACTTTGTTTCTTTTAAGTTCGTTTTTTTACTATTTTTCAAAGCTCAGACATATTTGTACCTAAGGAATGAGCCCCAGAAGCGCTTTTCAGATTGTTTATTCAAAGTAAAAGATGTAAAAAAAGAGTGGGAGGAAGAAATTGACGATAGAAAAAACAAAAAAGTAACAAAATGTATTCTAACAAACGTTTATGCATTATGATAGATGTAATGTGTATATCACTACAATGAAAATTGTGGTTGTAAAACTTATTTCATTTTGTTCAATGAATTTAAAATTTTAAATGTTATTTAACGCTGTGATGGTAAAAGTTCTATTCTTCACTGTGATTCATCAATAATCATTATGGTTCGACCTAAAATCATTATCGGCATCATCATTGTTGTCATCACCATCATCATAGTCGTCATCACCATATCATATTAAAGTCAACATCATGGGTTTTGTTTGGGGTTTTTCTGAAGAAACGTCTCAACAATCGCTTTTGTTAGGTACACATTGCAAAGCCGATTAATTGGTACACGTAACTATCATAAATTGCAAATTCAGAAAAACGTACGGCAAAAGTTTAGCCAGTGTAGCAGATATTTAAAGATAAGTATTTCAAATGTAGTAAATCTGATGCCAGACAGAGGTCCAGAAAGATGTTTTTGCATTCTAACTTCTCGAGAAACATCAGATCTGACGAGGTCTGGGCAAAGGTTTTGTTAACGAAGTTAAAAATAAATTTATAATAAAATGGAGTTAGGCTATTTATTATTTTTTTAATTCAAACATTTTTTTTATGACCTAGTTTTAATTTTTTACAATGTTTTACAAAATTATTCATCTTTGGACCCACTATTTTGGTACCGTACATTCATATACATTTATGCTAATTTAAATTATAACAAATTATAAAATTATTTAAACCTACTTTATTAATCCTGTTTTTTTTATTTGACGTAGATTAGTTTTTAGACAATTTTGATGCGCTTATAGGATAATACAAATTTTTGAATCAAATTTTTTTTAAAATCCACCCAAGGCGTGTTTATAAATCTGTTTGTAAGTATTTAAAAAGTTTTTTCTTTTAAAATTAAAAAAAAAGTTTTGTTAAGAACTGTATGAGCTTTAGAAATCTGAAATAAAATTTTGTGTCAGAACCAACGTGAGGTGGCTAAATGTTTATATTTACAAATAGCCTGTTCGTCGATTACACGCTAAGATTAACATATCGCAAAAGAAATAAATACGTCGAATTTGTGGGTCTTCTGACTTATTCTCAGTGGAAAGCATCACAAATGCTCACATTATATCAATTGCAGATGCAGGAAAAATTTATTAAACGTAAACAAGTTAACAATACATATTGAATCGACTTTAGACAGCTGCCAAGAGTAAGGTAATAAAGAAAATCCATTTGTCCAAGATAGAGAAGAAAGTCACATAGCAGTAAACATAGGATTGTAAATTTGAGGTTGTTTCACATTCCTGTGTAGAATGGTTGCTTGGGAGATCTCAGAAAACACAAATATATAATATTTTAGGAAAAGATAATTTTTATAGAAATTTATTTCTATATATTTATATTTACAATTTAAAAAAAAATGAAAGAGCGTTTCTCAGCTTGGGAAATCGTACCTCCCTAGGAGGGTATGAGAGCATTTTCAGAGTGTTGTCAATGAATACCATCCTTAAAAACTACTTAAAAAGAAAACTTAATAACACAGTTCTTTAATATTCTGAGATATTAGGGTTTCAGTTTCCATATTTTTTTTGAAAAATACAAAATTTTAAAAATTTAATTTGTTTCAAACATAGGTTAGTGTTTTAAAGCCCATTTGTTATATTTGAACTACCACAATCAGCACTGTAAGATTACAAGTATTATGAAACAACAGCTACAGTAGGTGGCCAAAACCTGCAACCAGTTTACACATGCATATACCCATCATATACCCAACCATATACGCACTAACCCCTCTCCACACACACACACATTTAAAGTGTAGTGGAGGCGATAAACTTTCCCATAACATTTTAACGGAGGATGTGAATCTTAAAAGGTTGACAACTTTTTGAATAGAGGCTTTTATACAATAAAAACTCCCATACAGCCTTTTGTGTAGAGCGTGGCTCTGAATAGTCGCGAATCGTAAACCACTTGATTTGCTTAATTCGCTTACTCAATTTGACGTAAATGTATGAGAAAAACTAAGTAGAATATATCACTAATTATTTTTTATTTCAATTTTTTCCACTTATTTTCTGATTTTAGTACGTTAATTTCATCCTTTCCGTACAGAAAACTATTAGGACGCTTAATGTAAGAAATAATTTGTTTAACAATCGACTGTTTGATGTACCTATGCTGTTCTGATGGTTGAATTAAAGCAAAATGAGCACTGTGTGCATACATACGTAGCGAGAAACGCTATTGCTCAAAGGGTGTGGAAAAGAAATATGACAAGCCTGTCAACTTTAGCATCAGTCAACTGACACGGTTTGAGAAGCAGCACAGAATAAAGCCACGAAATCGATTCCATATTTTACAAACAGCTGTTGTAAAACATTTCGTCTGTCAGCCACAGTACCAATCCACCGAGCTCAGTTACCGTAACGTTTCCTCCCATTGCTTGTCTCGCAAACTATATATAGTCGTTTTTATCATAAAAACAATGCATTTGGATCTTTTATACACTAAAATCTTGAAAGGCTTAAGCAACAACACACGTAATTATCTAATATAGAAAGGTGTCCATATACTGCAGTTGTTGAGTTGTCTGCATGATTTCAAACCGTTTGTCGAGATATTATTTCAATTAGCACTTGTTACACCGGTACCATTTAACTTATTACCAGTTATCCTTTCTCATACGTTTATGTCAAATTGAGAAAGGGAATTAAGCAAATCAAGTGGTTTACGATTCAGGACTATTCAGAACTATTCTGTACACAAAAGGCTGTATGGGAGTTTTCATTGTTTGAAAGCCTCTATTCAAAAAATTCTTAACCTTTTAAGATTCACATCCTCCTTTAAAAGGTTATGGAAAAGTTTATGGCCTCCACTGCACTTTAAAATGTGTGTGTGTGTGTGTTAGTGTTAGTGTGTGGGGGGGGGTTAGTGCGTATATGGTTGGGTATATGATGGGTATATGCATGCGTAAACTGGTTGCAGGTTTTGGCCACCTAGCTGTTGTTTCATAATACTTGTAATCTTACAGTGCTGATTATGGTAGTTGAAATATAACAAATCAGCTTTAACATATTAACCTATATTTTAAACAAATTAAATTTTTCGTGTTTTTCAAAACAATTATTGAAATTGAAACCCTAATGTCTCTAAATTTTAAAGAATTGTGTTGTTAAGTTGTCATTTTAAGTATGGAGTTCACTGACAGCACTCTTAAAATGCTCTCATACCCTCCTAGCGGGGATCTCCAAAACTGAAAAACGCACTTTTATTTATTTTTTAATTGTAAATATAAATATATAGAAATCAATTTTTATTAAAAATATGTTTTCCTTAAATATTATACATTTGTGTTTTCTGAGATCTCCCAAGCACCCAATCTATTCTACACAAGAATGTGCAACAACATCAAATTTATACAATCCTACCTCTATTGCTATGTCACTTTTTTCTTTATCTTGGACAAATGGGTTTTCTTTATTACCTTACTCTTGACTGCTGTCTAAGGTAGATTCAATGTGTACTGTTAATTCGTTTACCTTTAATAAATTTCCCTGCACTTGCAATCGATATAATGTGAGGATTTGTTGTGCATCCCACTGAGAATAAGTCAGTAGACCCACAAATTCGACAGATTATTTTTTTTTAATAGAAACTAATATCTAAAAAACAGGCAAGTACGAAAAACTTAATAAGTTTAAGGTAGTAAGTGAACACACAATACTTATAAATATGTACGTTCATAGAGTATTGTTACGACGGTCACACTGATCGTCATATGGTACAGTGGAAAACAAAATAAAGACACCAAAGAAGTCACTAATAACCAGCTTCAATTATCACAATTAATAATTTGTAGTTAACAAGTTATTTAACAAGATTATACTCGTACAATAATTCCACTTAGATTTGTCCACACGCAGTAATAATGTCAAATAATAATGTTTCACACAAATTAGAGTAGAATAACACTTCACACAATACTTTGACGAACACTCGATCCGCACTAAGCCAGATGCTCTTGCTTTTGTAGGTCGAGGAGAGGTCCAGTATAGTAGTATAGCTATCCCTCCTTACTGCACGCCGGCTTAATGCGAATCTCAAGTGTTCTTGGACACACTGGAACCTACTTTTGGGTGGCCTTGACTGAGGCTACAACTGCCAGACCATCGGGGGGGGGGAACTCCCTCGGTTGTTTGAGAGTGTTCTCGTTACATTATGTTAGAAAAAATGTAGGCCTACATGTATTTGTAGTTATTTTTTACAGACTACCCTAATAAAAATAAACGTAAGCAGCGAGTGGTGTAGCAGGTGTAGCAGAAGAGAACGCCTTTTTTAATGACTTGTTTTGAACGCAATTATACCCAACACAGTGACGTCAGTATTCATTGTCAGTCAGACATTGTTATTGTACTGCTCAGTAACACTCTACCATGCTTACACACACATACACGTGTACAAGCATATAAAATACAGAGAGGGGTGTGCACTTGTATGTGAAGTTAGAAATATTACGTAACACAAGCGCGCGGAATACTTTATGTTTATTTGTTCATTGTCAGTTGTGTACGCGTTCATATCGTTCTGGTGGCGCAAAAAATTAAATAGGAGAACTAGTAGTGTGTATCGTTATGTTAGTTACATATCGTGATCACTCATCAGTATAACAATGTTACCAACAATAAACTACACATATCCATCGATGTATACTACATGGATTGCGTGCTGCAATCACTGAATTCGCTCCGACAGCTGCATCAATGGAGGGCAAGAATACTGCGTATATATACTATACCTACTATATATGCTATATACTGTACCTGTAGAAAGTCTGACTTTTCTGCTCTGTTATAGGTTTTGTTGCTTTAGCGGAGCATATTTTGCGTTAAATGGTATAACTATGTCATATTCTAACATTAATTAATGACTCCAAAGTGGGAGGTTTTTAATAAGTTCTTTTCCAAAATAAACACATTTGTTTCACTGTAAGATTTAAGTATTCTGATACATTATTTCAGTTTGTCGCTAGGTTCTGTTGCATTCAAAAATACTTATTTATGAACATTTAATGTTGAAGCCAGACGAATAAAAATTAAAAATAAAAGAAACAAACAATAAAAGACCTGAGCCGTAAACTTTAAAATGTTTATTGCGTAAAAGAAGCTGACGTATAAGCCGCCGTGGTCGTTAAAGTTTTCAATTAGCAATGCTAATTTACATTAACATTTTTTATTTTATTTAATTAGCTACATGTTAATTTTATAAAAAATTTTTACAATAAACATTACTAAAGACTACAAATTTATTTAACTTTTGGCGGACACCAAGCTTGGACAAGGTAGCTGCAGCGGTTCTTCCTTAGCAATATCATAGTACAAGATTTTATAAAATAATGTCTCTATTAATTTGATAAGTTTCATTTTATGGCTGTCTTCAGAAAAATCATTGTTTGAAATATGTTTTCTAAACACTGTGGCGGCAAAGTTTTCGCAACCTGATATAATCATTTTTTTGGTACTAAGTTTACTGTCAGATGTAATCAATAAATTATACATAAATTTTACAATCTTTAAAACGTCTGATGACGCTCTAATTAATTTTCAGTTTGACACTAAGTCAGTAAAATGAGTGTAAATGCTCTAGTTATTGTCATCTGTTTTCAGTAAATGAATAGTGCACTCTTCACTCCTGAATTTGGAAATAATTTTTTACAATAAAGCCACCAGATAATACAGAATGTTATCCTTATAGTATAACCTAACGTCTTTAACGACATTTATAATTCCCTTAAAGTTTTCAATTTCTTCAATATCCGTTTTATTGAAATTTTCTCTACTTCTGAGAAACTCATTATTTAAGTTTGGTTAATGAAATCAAAATCTAAACAATTACTTTTTTAGATACCTGGACATTGTTCCTGAACATAATTTTCAGTCCCAAATATAATAATTGTAAGGTGTCAAAGCAAGTGCATTACTGACTAAATGACTCGCTTAGTACAGGTGTTAACTTAGCGCCAAACGCTTTATACCCCCGATGGTGGGGGAAGCTGTACGTGCTTCGAAACCTTTTTCTGCCGTTCACTTTGCCTGTCAGCACGCGATCCACACAGTATACATCGATGTACATAGCACAATAGTTTTACATAGGGCCACGTAACCCTTATGTAAACGTAAACAAATGCGACTCGCTCTGACTGTTTAAATTCGTAGCTCGAACCAACGGAAGGAGGTACTAAATTATCAAGTATTTTATAAAAGTAGTCGTATTCATATAATTTACAGAACTTAATTATTTTTATTCCTCATGCAACTGTAACCGCTCTAAGGAGACATTCGCATCTGATAGCTTTGCCAGTGGCATGTCACTTCACTGTCACTTTCTACACTATTTTCTGTTTTTTGGCTTCCATCCTCCAGTCTTCCCTATTTTTTATTCTCTCCCTGTCTCTAGTTCCTCTGACACCTGGTTTTACTCACATTGCAGTTTCCATTTTGTAATTTTTTATTAGCAATGACTTTTTATACATTTTCAGATTTATTTCGTCACCATTTGTAAAACACGTTGTAAAACACCATTTGAACTGACCAGATTTTTTGCAGACAAATTCAGTACGTTTTTAGTAAAGAATAAAAAGGGCACATCTGCAATGAAATGTAATTACTAGGAAATATAATTAAAATAATATAATATATTATCTTTGTAACTTCAAACAAACATACATTGAACACACAAAGGCACTACAATCCACTACCGAATTTACCTTTGCAAACCACCGCATTGAAGCAAACCACACATACAAAAACATCGACTATAACATGGACATTCTACACGTACAAACAAAAGGGCGAAAACTAGACACTCTTGAACAATTTGAAATATACAAGCACACGAAAACACATAAAAATGACATCCTAAACGAACAGACACAATTCAAGTCACACGCATTATTCAAACATATCAACACCCCGCACACACAACATTAATCCTTCAAAAGTCGATACCGTCGCCAAGAACAAGACGACAGTGCTCCTAGCGACAGCCTCTGAAGAATCTTTTAAAAGCGAAAACTGGTTTAGTTTATAAGGTAAAACTTTTAGGTTTTTACCCATAAAAATCTTTGTGTTCCGAGTCGGTAGTGATTTAATTATATTTAGTTAATCAACGGACAGGTCATGGACAACGAAATCGAAGAATGTAATTACTACGCTTTAATCTAATTATTTTATTAATGAGAAACACAACATTTACAATATGTTCTGTATAATTACGAATATTTTTAAGGAATTGAAAAAATGAATCATTTTATTATTATGAGTAAATACGATTGCTTATTACCTAAGTCTAAGTACCTAACTTATACAGTTATAAAATTAAAACCATGGTTACATATTGAAGAAGAAAACATTTGTTTGAAGAAGAAATCGCCTTCAGTAATTCTTTATGATTTAAAATCTTTTCATAAAACAGACAACAGCTGGCAGTGATATTGTACTTTACAATTAATATGTGCTTCAAAGTATCTAGTCCTAATTGACTTTTATCAGTTGTCCAAATTTGTTCATTATTGAAAATAATCTTTCAACTGGTGCATTTGAACCAGGAATACATAAAAGATATTGAATTACTTTAATCATATTTTTAAATTAATTTGTTTTTGAGTTAAAACTTCAAAAATATGTACCCAGCGTAAATCAAATGCAATATTATCATTTCCCCAAGTTTTAAATATGTTATCACTTAAAATAATTATTTATGAATTGTATTTCATCAATTAATTCTGAATCATTAACAACATCCACCTCCAGATATTCTACTATAATTTGTGAAACTTTTTCAACATTTCAGAAATTAACGTACTGATTTTTCAGTACAGTACTGAATTAGTGCCTTTGAACTGATTTAAAATTTGTACTGAATCCTTTACTGATTTTAAGAAAAACAGCTAAAAATGTACTGTAGTAAAACTCGAGTGTTCGATCGGTCCCACTCGAGTGCGCACTCATGGAATGCGGATATGTGTAGAACTGTTTTCAATATTTGCAATTTTGATGTTTAACGACTTCACTTTGAGTGATTTCTTATTCTGAAGACGAATCATATGTTTCTAAACGCGTAAAGATAATCAACGAACGCAACATGAAGTCACACGACGGAAGAAATACGGTAAATCTTATATATATATTTTTTTCATTAAGTGTCTTGGATACCTATTCAAACAGGTTTTTCAAGTTTTTTGAACGTTACTAGCGGGGACTTTACAAAGCTCGTCTTTGCAATTTGGCGTCCAAATTATTAGACATTGATTACGATTATTACTGAGCAGACCCGGTGCTAACACTTAAGTTGGCTACATGTCACTTTACACACTTTTGCAAGTTCAAATTAGCTCCAAGTATAGTAAACGTTTGTTTATATCTGCGATTTAGTAAATATTATTTTGTAGTTATGAATATCTCTTGCCAACGGCGCATAATGGATTATTGTAGTTGTATAGAAAGACGTTATTGAATAAGGGTAATCTAGGTAAAGTTTTTAACAAAACTGGTGATAGACTTACTGTTTCTGGTGTCAGTCTATTACCACCACACCTAGAGCTCAATCCGCGTAACACTATTTAAAATCTGTTTTTTTTTTCAGGTAAGAAAACTACATTACCCAGTTGTCTGTTGTAAGCTGTATACATAAGTGATTGTAAGTGAATTCTATATCGCACTAGCACAACATTAAGTGCTGGGGGCTGCATGCTCCAAACCTTGTTCAACGAGTGGCGAAACTTTCCCAGGTATGTTAAATACACGTATTTTTAAAACAACAAAATTAAGTTTCCTTTCCACTTCCTGAATACCTAATTAATAAAGTTGTGTTGGAGGTTGTAATCATAAACAGAAATAACACTGTTGCACACCACTATAGAAAAATGATTCCGATTAGCGCCTTCAAGCTTCACAGCTCATCATCAGGTCGGAAGTATGCAATAATGGAACTAGACAACTTCTTTATACCGCCACTTGCCCTACAGCGCCTCGTTCGTTACCTTATTGTTGTGTGCAACAGTGTTATTTCTGTTTCCACCATCTATATGCAAATACAAGTCGTTAATGTAAACTGTAGTTTTCTCATATTCTATGATATAGTAATTCTATCGTCATAGATATTCTGCATGTATATCTGTATAACACATTCATATGGCTGCCGCTGTCTCTATGTACTCTGTTTCCGGTCTTTTCTATTTTTGCTGCCTCCCGTGTGTGTAAGTTTTGTGCTTCCATCCCCTACTGCAATTTTATTCTTCCATTACGTCTCGTTCTATCTCTCTTCTTTTTCTATTTAGGTTCCACTTGAATACTCTTATAGGCCACCTGTTGGTTCTCATAAGAGTCGTCTTCTTTCAATCTCCTCTGTTCTGTGTTTCTCAGCATCCATGTTTCTCCTTTCAAAGCGGTGTTCTCAAAACTTATCTCCGCGCCGTCATTCGTATCTGTAGCATACCATTCAGACTTCGCTAAATTAATATTCATTAAAGTATATGATATTTATCCTTTACATTCCTAAGCATTTGATTTAAATCTTTCGAAACCTCGGCCACAACTACTTAGCTATCAGCACAAAGTATAGTAAAGCAGTAACTTATATCGGCTTGCATTTTCTTCTCCATTTGGTTTGTTTTTGCTGAAGGTGGCAGGCATCCCTGTCTTAGAATATTATACAGTCTTTATGTTGCCTTTATAAACAGTAGCTACAGTGACAAAACTTATTCATACTTTTATGCAATGATAATAAAAATGATTATATTTATATTCTTATAGTACCACCCCAAACACCTTTTAGAACTTGTAGTGTATAATAATATGAATACTAAGACTAATACTAATAATAATACTGAAGCTTAAAATGAAAAGATTACAATTATTTACAGATTTTTTAAAGTTAATAATTAAAAAATGTTAAATTTTAATAATTTTGTATTTAAAAATAATTGTTTTAATATTTTAATTATTAATTAATTTTGTATTTTTTATATACCGAATAACAAAAGCATACTGTTTGAGAATAGTCTGGCTGACTAAAATAGCCGTCACAGGTTATTATAGACCTAGATTAACAAATAAATATTATGAAACGTTTATCGAAAGTTGTTTGTGTTTTCCTACAGTAATATGATTCACCAATTACCATGCGTACTGTCAAAACGTTTTATAAAATACACGAGGTGTTTCACAAAATATACTTTCAGTAGACGTTCTAATAAAAATACGTAAACACATTCATATAAATATTAATCTGAAAACTACTTAGTATTAGCTTACGGCCTCTAAATAATTCTGTAAAATTTTAACTAAAGACGACAATAATTTTTGCGTAACATTAACATTAACGAACAAGCATAAAGAATATGTACAATCATAATGAACAGTGTAGGTACATATTTATTCCTTTCGAACTCAACAGTTGCCGATATACGCTTGCTTAATTCAATCTACTTACATAAACTACAGAGACGTTGACTTTGTTTGTCTAACAAAGGCCAATTCTGTGTACTGGGGATTGTTTACAACTAAATGTGAACATAAACAGTGGACTTTTCAGACGGATTTTAAAAACACATTGAAGAAATTATTACAGTGTAGCTTCTAAAATGTTTTACCTGAATTTCTCTTGTTTTGAAATATAAAATTATCAACTGTGCCGCAATTATTATCTCTGACCAGAATTTCAATCACAAGTTACGATTTTATTTTAAAATTTGTCATATGTATTTAAGGGGATCCTAAGTAAAAAACAAAGCGTTTTCAGACCTATGTTTTGGATAAACTCTTCCTTTTTTTCGCCTGTACAACACATTCTGAAACTGTTCCCATTACTTTCCGAAATACTGCGTGTAGACTGTTAACATACATATACAAAAACTATTATTTTCGTATGACATCGTAACATTGCAGCGTCTGCAGAAGGTCTCACTTAATCATATTCTGCGTAATGAATGATTTGTTTTTTCTTTTAAGGTACAATTAATATATTTACTCTTTTGATATTTGTGTACCTAATCATTTGTTTGTGCTTATATTAAAAGTATAGTTTAAAAAAGTATTTAAAATGTTTGCTTTCTTAATTCTTTTATTATTTTGGTACGTTTTTTGTCAACAAGTACAATTTTAAGTTAAAAATAATTAATTACCCACACCACACTTCTGGTTATAAGCATTGTATATACACATTAAACGTCATGTTTTCTTCAACCATGGCTTTTATTTATTTCAGCAGTAAACTAAAAACCAATAACCGTTGTTACCTAACCTCACAAATGGAAACACCACGTATTTTCGCTTTGCATTAAGAAATAGGACAATTATTTACAATTAGTACACTTATTCTTTTCCAAATCGTAATATAGCGATACAATCGCATGTTAAAAACATCGAAAATGTACTGCAGAAACGGATAAAAGTACAGTTCGGATGCCGCTAAATAGCATTTGTTTATTTAATTTTTACTATAGTAATTAATTCTGGTCTCCATGGTGTTATTGACATATTTATACACGTCAACAAAAGAACTTAAATCGTGCGGACGGGGCAGAATATCAAATTCCATGTTAAACAGTGTTTTCGCCTTGTAAAGCTTACCTGTGTAAAATTTGGTGGTAATTGGTGTAACGGTGTGGATTTGTATTCAATACAAATAAATTCTCAGACTTTGATATATATATATATATATATATATTGTAAAATTGAGGGCTTTTAGAAATTAATATAATTGAAATTGTTTATTTATGTTAAGTTTAATTAGGTTTCTTCAAAAAATTATGATTAATGTTTCTGAGTTTAATTGTTGAGCGCCAATTCTGAATGGTTACAGAATAATTTTATATTTAGTTTAGTTAAGGTTAAAGTCACTTGATGTATACACACCACCTGTTGGTTGCAGAAAATCTGTAAAGTAAACAATGATGATGTGTAACACTGATTCACAAGATATTTAATAACGTCGATGAACCATAGTCGTGTAGTCATACTGTAGTAATTAGACGCCGTTGACCTACCTGTTTTCGTATCTTCTTTTAAATAAATACAGGGAAGAGCTGAAGTTAATTGTAATTGTAATTGTAACTACTCAAATAGTAGTATGATACAGTGTAAATTTCGCTTCCCTGAGGTATTTATGTTGACCTTTAAGTTTGTTAAAACATTCGATATTGGTAAGCACTCGTTTAAGAATTGTAATTAAATTAAGGTTCTTGAAATGTGAAGAGTTGTTCAGGTGATCGCTTCCTTATTGGTGTAAGGTAGTGTCGTTCTGAAAGTACATTGCAGGTTAAATAAAATATGATCTCAACCTTTTGGTTAAAATAATTATTGTTCACACCAAATTTAATTAACACCCTGGAATGATCAGCTGGTTTCACAAAATTACCTCTACGTACTCAATGATATATTTGAATTTTCGTGCAAATAATTTACCATACGAATTGCTGCCAACATAACCTGTGAAGGTCGGCTAGTACGAGTTTTCAAGTAAGGCAAGACGGTCCTAATACTAGTAATGATAGTTCATACACAATTATTATCCCTTAACATGCTTTTATTTTTATTTTATATTCATATTAAATTTCTTCGGACTTCAATAACAAAATAAATTCATAATATAAACTGACTGACCCGGCTAGAGACAATCCCTGGGTTCAAAGTTGGTAACATTAGATTCGCAAATGAACGTAAAAAGTGGCATTCATTATTTTACAATTATTAAATTATTAGGTTCTTTTGACCATGATATAGAATAGAAAATGTCTTCTTTGAAGAACAAAACATCACAAAAGATTACTAACTATAGAATTATTCACATAAATACTTAAATCTACGGTTGAGAAAACAAAATAAATCTCGAATTATATCCAAGTGTTAACATAACCAAATTTGGTTAGCTTGATCATTGAAAGCTCCTAATATTGACAAAAATAGTTAATTCAAATTAAATAATTATTAAAATTTAATTAGTGACAGAGATTAAAGAGGGTTATAGTGGTTAAATAGTTTCGATGTGTCTACAATAAGTGAAAAGGGGATACATTTCTTAAGTCCGATATAGTACAGTATTGTTTAAATATCACTATACTTGCTTGTTTGTACCCTTCTTTCTTTATTGCACTTTCACTTTAATTGACATTTAATCCACTACCCTATACGCACTGTACTCCATAAAGGTTCACTGATATAAGGTTAGGACGACCTTTGTTTACATATGACCTAACCTAATTCGCACTTTGAGGTTATTACATCCGGTCCGCTGTACGAGGTTATCACAGAAAATTGGTCACAGGAGAAGCGCAGTGTCCCCGTTGGAATACTTTTGTAGACTACCCTCTCACCTTTGTCAGAATCGCACTTCGACTGGCAGGTGATGATTGCTGATTGGTTGATTTCTTTTAATTTTCGTAATTATACGGTACATCTCGTTAAAATAGACGCTTTCACGCGTTGTTTTCCGGGGTTCAAGATTATAATAAATTGTTTTACACAAGTATGTCCAAGGACTCGGAATTGATTAAACTTTTATAATTAATATTATTCCCTTATATGTGTTCTAATAAACAATTCGTTACTGCCATTGCTCAGCATTTTCTGAGATGAACATTTTGGTGCCCCATACAATAGGGTTTTGATCATTAATAACAAAGTAATAATCCTAACATTTACCTTATTAGCTATTTACATATAAAAATGCTTATTTTCCTTATTTAACTAATTATTTTTAAATAAACATTGATACTTACTTACTAATAATCGAGTATAACTTATTTACAATAATTTATAGAGTTGTAGTTTTATAAAAACCATAGTTGGCTGATTAGGCCTAACTCAACCTGGGTTACTGAAATATTAATTTCCTTTCTTATATTAATATCACTTAATTTTATTGTGATATTACTATCCACAATTGTTACTTACAACTGTCTATCTCTTTTACAATGATACACCTGACATAAATTAATACTTATTTCTTATAAATAATATAAATAAGTGGTCTAGGCATAATGGCCTACCCTAGTTTGATCAACATTTCTTTCAGATTTTAATAATTCTGATTTTTTAATGCAAGACAATTATTCTCAATTGTTCATGATCAGTGTCTTTCACTTTTGACACTATAATAATTACAATTATTATCTTTAATTGTGTACATATACAATAAATCAGTTATCCATGTCTACTGGTCCATGGTCCTCCACACTTTATTTTCCTTCTTTGGATTAAAATAAGTACCTTTGCTATCAAACAATGACTCTAAATTGTTCTTGATACACTCATTCAACTTCTATTACAATACTAAATACCTAACATTACACTGATTTGTTCTAAACAATATAAACAATTAAGTTTGGCTCCTTGACCTAGGATAGTGACTTTTAGTTTCAATCTTATTTTGATGATACATTATTTTTGTTATTCAATTATTCGAACATGTTCTTCATAACTTACTTAAACTTTGATAATATAGTTTGTCACTTAACATTGTCTTTATTACTTATTCTAGAAGTTATTAGCTTCAGTATCTGTATCCTGAAAGTTCAGTACATGCATTTGGTTTCATTACTTTCTTTGGTTTATCTTTATTATTTACTAACATCTTTCTTACTAGAATATTCTTTGAATATTACTGCTTCTAGCATCATTGATATAACATAGTTTGTTTAAATAATTTATATTAAAACTTGTTATCTTTAATTAAAATTACTGACAATGTTCAGTGTCTCATATTTCTTCTGATTTATGTTATAATTTATATTATAACTGTTATTATTTGGTTATAATGTCATTATTTACTCCTTAATAGGTAGTTTTCACTTTCTATTTACAATTCAGGGATCTTACAAAGTTTTTTAGTCCTTTCTGTTACTTAGAACAGTACAATGGTACATAACCTTACATATTGGCTTACATTTGTTACATTGTTGTTTTGTAGTACATTTTCATCTCATTAGTTTTAATACTTTTTCTTGCTTTACATTCTTTTATTTATGTATAATCATAAATAAACGTTATTATTTGATTTCATTCTTTTTGTCTTTATAAATTAATTATTCTTTTCATAATGTTATTTTATTGAGTATCCAGTTTATGGCTGCATTATGGCATATAAGTTCTATCCTTTTTACCATTTTTTAATGCAGTTTACTGGAGTAAATCTTATTCTTGTTAATGTACACAGGTATATTATTCTAGTTCTTACTAAGTTTACTACATTGTTCTTATCTACCTATCTTATCTCATATCATAATGATGGTATACCATTTATTTAATGACATTGTATTCTGTTCTTCCTTTATCATGGTCATGAAATGGTTTAATTTGGGACCTACTTTATGTAATGGGATAACATAACGTTACTGTATATATATATATATATATATATATATATATATATATGTATAAGGACTACTACAACAAAAGTTGAGTGTGGTTAAAATTACTTTCGTCAACTGACGTTTACTGTCCTAAATATAAGTCCCAATTATTTCTAATGTGTTTCCGCTTTTCTATTTACTGCATATCATAAATGTAGTTAACGTTATCACTAACACTGACATCTTCAACACTGACTGTTATAGCCGGTATCCAGTGCGCTGACACACGACTAATCATTGTATTGAAACTGTTGTCTACTTTTTAACATCCGATAGTAGACGGCTTCTCTGTCACTATTACAGGATAAACTGGAAATATTTGTTAGATTAGATTTTTTTTCTTATCAACTAGTCCCAACAATTAATGTCACAATAACGTTATGCCATTTTTGTCTGTATCGATTGTTTGCCTATTAAAAATTTCTCAACAATCATACGAATTCTGTCAATTATTTCTCTGAATACTACAGTAGGGAGTTGTTCTGAATATTGATTTCCGGCGCACGAATGTAATTCAACTAGTTAGAAAGACTGTAGTTCGTAAGCAGAAGGTTAAGGCGGGAACGCTGGATTGTATGTCGAAACGGAAAATCCAACGAGCGAGCAATTAATGGTAGCCCTTAATGAGGTAAATCGTGACAGGTATAACGTTCCAATTTAACTGCTACGACAAGAAACACACACACACACACACACACACACACACACACACACACACACACACACACACACACACACAATGTACATAGTTTGAAGAGAAACACGATGCAAAGGGGTGCGGAGTGAACCCTAAGCTAAGTCCTCCGTTATTTGCACGTATTCGGGACAATTTATTCCCGCGCTAATTTAATTTGTTTTCGTAAAATTTAACTGTATTGTACTTTAAAATTGCTGCGGTAAAAAGGGGCTAAAGAAATACTCAATGCGTTGATTGACTAGTGGAACGTCTTGTTGGATCAAAAAACAATGCAAAATATATTGAGCTCCAATTGGCTCCTTAATTCTCTCACTCAAATCGAGGGAAATCTAGTAGCGTCGAAACGTACGCCTTCTATCAAGGTCTACGATCGTCGTGACTTATAAAGGCATAAACGGAACGCAATTTAAATCTACCTCATGCTAATAATTCCCAACTGCATGACTATATTAATCTCATTTATATCTAAATTTTCTTTGAATAAGGCGTCGGAGGAAATGCTTGGACGAAATTAGGAGCATGATAGTTTTTGGGAAGTATGACTGAAGATAGACTGTTTGGTTTTAGCGACCACAGGTTGTAGATGTGATTAGGATAATATTTAATTAAAAGTTCTACGGATCGAATGAATTTTAAAGTGGTACATAAATATAGTTACGTAGGAGATTTAAATATTTTAACTTGCAAATTTATAAGTGAAAATGTTTATAAGGTCAACCAGTTAGTTACACCAGGAACCCCTATACTAAATAAAGACGACCTAATCTAAACAAATAGTCATCGATAATGCGGATGCTGGATGAT
Organism: Magicicada septendecula; assembly: GCA_034769895.1. Lineage (NCBI taxonomy): Eukaryota > Metazoa > Arthropoda > Insecta > Hemiptera > Cicadidae > Magicicada > Magicicada septendecula. The sequence goes on along the minus strand of CM068373.1, from coordinate 307,034,486 downwards.
CATCTGCACTCTCTCAACAAAGAAATGACTCAAAGCAGTCCAATTCGATGTAAAGTATACATGAGAAGTCAATGAGTATAAAATAGAAGTAATTTTTACTAATATATCGTTAGTAATGAAATAGTAAATGAATGAGTAAATAATGAAATATTGGTAAGTTTCGTCCGACCATCAAACTAAAACCAACCAAGCAAAGTTCCTTGTCATTTCAGGAGACTGCATTGGTAGGTTTGCCTCTATAGTAGTACGGTTATCGAATGACAGCGTCTTCTTTTATGGGGAACACGCACAGACACACAGACACACGCGCGCTCACGCATACATAACTTTATAAATATGTGTGTTCATAATTTTCCCGAATTTACTACCTAAACTTAATGAACTAAACTATGAAGACTTTAAGATGAACTATGTAAACTCGTCTCCCTAAAACGCAGTGTTTATGTCAGAATTTCTGCTGTATACACTCAGAAGCTACGGATATAATTCATAGTGGGGCAACAGAACGGTCCACTAAAATTACGCATTCTGTAGGCCAATGTTATTCTTTGTCTTTGTTTGCACTTACATCGTTATAAGACATACGTCTTAAAATACGTCGTAAAACGTTTAGATTATACCTTCAGTACACAGGCCGCGTGGTAACAAAAAGTCCACATAATATGGATAAGTTTTGCTACTGTGTTATTATAACAATATGCATATTAAAAAATTTTAGAGATCTCACTGCTCATCTTTTTCCCAAACACTCGAATCTTTTCCAAGTCCCTCGCTGGTAGTTATTATTACTTTTTTTTATTTGCTTCTGCTACTATGTTTTACAAAATTCTCTACGTCTTCCTCTTCTTGTTCTTCTACAACACACAGCAGATATAAAAGACATATAATAAATCTCGGGTATCACCCGGACCATCTCACCCTCAAAACTACCACACGTACGAGACTGATAGATGCCTTACGCCTAAACTTGCTACCAAAATACCTATTACTTTGAAACTCAACCGACGATTACTGTCTACATGAATAAAGAATCTTCTTCTTTGGAGATCAATCCGAAGCTTGATTAGCAGCAGTTCTGTTGGTAACAGTTCTCCACTCGTCATGGTTTTCTATTTTGCTTTTCATTTCATGCATCTCATATTTCGTCTGTTGTACATATTGTAGTCACGGTCTTTCCCTAGATCTGTTCTCGTTCACATGTCGCTCTATTCTTGTTTTTAGTTGTCTCTGATGCCTCATTGAATGTCCATTAATCTGCACTTTCCCATTTAAACTGGATTTCTACAGGCTTCCTATTCTTCTGGGAATTTCCTCATTTGTAATCATATCGGTCCATTCAATTTTCAGCATGTGCCATATGACATCAAAGAACTTCTCTCTTCAAAGGAAACGACTGTTCGCGTCAGTTCGTCTAAGGGAAACCATGCACGGCAGTTAAAAAAAAGAAACTTTTAAGGATTGAAGAGAAAAACATGAAAAACAACCCCAAGTCATCAAACCATCATCATATGCACTAGCGCGCGGGCGGAAACACACACACACACACACACACACAATTGCAATAACGGTATCAAATATATATATATATATATATATTTCAATCACTTTCTGCTACAGTCCGTTTCTTGATGTATATAATACTATAATACTTATAACTATTTTACCTCAAGATGTATTTTTTCTTTAGGGACATGTTTCGGGAGATCCTGTTCTCCCATCTTCAACCTTCGCCATCTTGCTTCTGGTTCAGTATTTGTGTGTTGGCTTCTGGATGTTATTATGGTGGTTTGTTGGTCTTTGGTCCTTCAATACCAGAACAAATACAAATCAATACAAAACATGACACAATATTCAAAGCACTCAACATCGAAAATACACAAAATACAAAAACAGATACCACAACCACACACAATAATGCAACATTGAAGGACCAAAGACCAACAAACCACCATAATAACATCCAGAAGCCAACACACAAATACTGCACCAGAAGCAAGATGGCGAAGGTTGAAGATGGGAGAACAGGATCTCCCGAAACATGTCCCTAAAGAAAAAATACATCTTGAGGTAAAATAGTTATAAGTATTATAGTAATATATATATATATATATATATTCGGTACGGATAATTTATAGACTAATGGTACGTCTCTACTTTATCCGGTGCTCAGAAAGCTCTTACGTACAAGCAGACAGCAAACTTCCATCCCGCGTACTTGATTGGTTTAAATTTCTCATCATTTCAACTGTCCTCTGATTTATGATTAATCTAGCTGAAACATAAATTCTGAAATGTATTGGTAGCGTCTGTAGGGAATAGAGGAAACGTCGTACTGAAATCAAAGACTACAGTTACTCTATAAGTTTTATTAAACGCTCTAGTTAATTAATAACGCATGTAGGTTTAGTTACTTTGTTTACAAAACGGTGAGTAATAACATCCACCTTATGCGTGTAATTGTAGTAATTTTGCCTTCAGTCTATCTCACCATTTTAAATTCACATCTTTTATTTGACTAACAATCAAATTACATTGCCACTGACCTCTACCGATTTTTGCTGTATACTTGTAAACCGACTAACTAAAAAGACATGCATCGCTAGTAGGATTAGCGAGGCCTTAATTTTAGAAACAGTGTTCGAAGGAGATGTGAGCATATGTAGCTCACCAGGCACATGCTGTAGTTCACGAATGTATAGTAACTACGAATACCGAAAGTACAAGTCTGAAGATCTAATAAAATAATAAATATCGGTATGGAGAACCATACATGACTTCCATGTTCTAAGATTCACATTTAAAATCATTTTTGAAATGAAATACTTCTATAGAACTACTTCTTTCTACTTCTTGCTTCAGCCTTAACCACAGTACTGTGGTCACTCACGTTAGCGCGCTTCATTTTCACTGACGATGGCAGTCGATGGCACTGCTGAAACGTCTGGTTTTGCAGAAAACATTGAACCACGGCCAAACAGCCCGAGAAAGGATTTTAACAACAAACTACTTCTTTGTTGCCGATAACGTAGTACACATATAAAAATTATCGCCTCCCACTTCAACTATCATTTCCATATATAGAAAATTAACCCCTCCCTCTTCAACTACCCTTTACTTTTATAGATATTTCATCTACCTTTATACAGTGGATTATTATGACCTTCTTTTCAGGATACTTTATTTATCAAAATTAAGTACTTTATTATTGTTTAAACATAAAATGTTGCAGGTAAACTACCCCTTTCCTTTAACCTATCTTCACCAAAATTAATAAACCTTGAGTCCTCTACAACTTAGCACATATGCAAAATTTTATGTGATTCTGTTTAAATTTACGTCAGTTATCGTTCGTCATAGAAAAATTACTCTTGTTACAGTATAAAACTTTGGAGATAAACTACCTCTTCCCCTTAACCGATCTTCACCAAAATCAATAGGCTATGAGTCCTCTACAAATCAGGCATGTATGCAAAACATTATTATTTGATTCTGTTTGAATTTGCGGCAGTTTTCGTTTGCCATAGAAAAAAATTCTACACACAGACACACAGATAGACACACAGACACACAGATAGACACACAGACACACACAGACACTTTTCGGAAAATGACTTTTCTTCATGTTTTGAGGGTAGTATAATCAGAATTAGCCCTTATCTCGAACACGATTTTTTTCGCCATCACAATACTTCCATTTTCTTATGGAACATGGAAGTAAAAAACGATGGTCTTTTTAGGAAGCTGTCGAATAAGGGACGAAGATTGTTGTCAGTACAAAGTTAGTAGAACAAATGTCTCATTTCCAGACTTTGAAATAGAAAAACATCTATAAGGCGCATGTGTGAGTATGTGTGGTTGGCACAATGGGAAGGACTGCAAGAGGGAAGAGAAATTTTACAGAATGATGGCGACGCCCGCTACTATGAGGCCCGAATGCCCTTATGTGTAAGCAGACACCACACTTCAATGTCGCATACCTGACTGTTTAAATTTCTCATCATTTCATCTGTCCTCTGTATTATGATTAAATTAGCTGAAACAAAAATTTGGTAATTAAGCTGAAAGAAATATTACAGATAACATTTTGACAACGGTAATCTAAGGATGTAACAGAGGAAATTAGACGAAAAACAGTTCGAGAGGAATTGGGTGTACAAGACATGATCAAATGTACAATGAAGTACTAAGAAAAGTGAGAAATCCTGTTGAAAGAATGGCTGCCGAAAGAATTGCAAAGCTGGTTTTCAATTATCGGCCAGAAGGATTAAGAATATTGTAGAACGAAGAAGACATAGTCGCGCCGAAACAAGCCTAAGTTTTGAAGGCTCGAAGACGAAGAAAAGTTTGAAGAAATGATGCTAGATCCTTGAAAATATAAGAAACGCGAAGGAGTGCACCAATGAGCTCATATAGTGAGATTCGTAGAAAGTAGAATGTTTACTAGGTCATGTGAGAAAGATGGATGCCTGAAGAATAGTTAAAAGAGTACAAACTGGAAGAAGAATGAGGGGAAGGTCGTGCAAATGGTGGTTGGAAAACGCAGATGACGATTTGTTGACTTTAATGGGGGAAATAAAAGATTGAAGGTGATTATGTGAATTGAAGGTGGAATACAGATAGCCGTTGGGAAGGCTAATGTCAACATATCCACACATCGTATGTCCCTGAATTCAAAGGAAAAGAAAGGGCAGTGAAATTGTAAAACAGACAACAAAGTATAAAATTATGTAAGCATAACATAACTCAACAAGTAACTCACAAATTCAATAGTCTACAGAAATCCACCAGTAACAATGCCCTGTTGATGCAAAAGTCTTTGAATAGTACCGTGACAGTTAAAAAGTCTATTTGCGTGTTTCAGAGTCGATTTTGCGTAATCTATTTGCGTGTCAACTAATATGATTAAAATTGAAAAATTTCTTTTAAAAGGTCGTTGAATGGAGGTAGCTCTTGACCAGCTTTAGCTTTGAAGATGATCGTTAAGCTCATGAAAGTTACACTGATGTAGTAAGTAACTCACGTACCGTCATCCCTATTTTCAAAGCATCTGTCAAGACCCACAATTCACATCAATACGTGAGAATCGGCACAAGAGCATCGGCATATCTTCATGAGTTTAGCCACTATACAGTATTCTGTATAATTTTGATACTTGAAAAATTGCTACTTCTAACTCTGTTTTCCCTGTGTAGTCTATTATTAGCATTAGACGACATTCATTGGCATTCTATTTGCTTCTTTTTTTTGTATTTCATGGCCTGCAACATCAGTTCTACCAGATCCGTTGTGTGTGACAGACTCGGAAATTTGTCTTAAATTCACTTTTAAATCGTATTGTTCTAAAGCGTCTTTCCACTTACCTGTTCGCGTCTATGAATCTCTTTTGTTATTTGCAAAAAACACCACAAGTCACCGGAATTCATAAGTTAACTTACACTCATTGGTTTTAAGTCTGTATATGCCACGAGGACTGCCTTGGTAAATAAGTTAAGGGTTTGCTTAAATAATTTCTGTTTTTTTTTAATTTTTAGAAATCTTCGAGACCTGTAAGCGCGTGGTCCTACCCCTTCATATATGAAGCCGTCACAGAAGACGCACTACGGAAAATCCAAGAAAAGAAATAGGAATGGTGCAGAGAACAAAGAACAAAGAACAAAGAACAAAGAACGAAGAATGAAGAACGAAGAACGAACAGTGCTTGGGATAACAGTATAATCCACAATACATGCCACCAAAATTAAAAAATTGTAGCTTATAATATACTGTCACAGGGCTGAAATTGAAGAGAAACTGAGCTGGCCATATTGTAATATTAACGGATGATAAGTTGGAAAAACGATTTATTCAACGGAGACCTACAGACCTTAGCAAAAGAATGGTCCGACGTAGAAGTATTTCCAATTGCATCCTGCTTGGAATATAAATCCATAATTCATCCGATCATGTTATATTATTATATATGTGCTGATTATGGTCGTATTAAACAAGTAGCCATTAGTTTAAGCGTCATCTCCATTGTTTTATATTCTTTCCGACAGGTTTATATATGTAAACACTATTTATATTGTTACGTAATGCGGAAAAAGTGTTACGCCATTACGGAACGTTCTGGTAGATTGGAGAACGTTGTTCTACTCTTTTCTCGGGTATTCCCGCAGCTGTAATGCGTACGTGATGCTTGGCATGTGAGGCAGTATTACGTAATGCGGAATGTCGTGCGTTCGATTGTGTCGTTCTAGAAGCATCTTGACTAGCCCAACGGTGTGTGTTTCTGCCACGGCCGCGCAGAAGTATTCTCTAGAATTTTCACGTGTTTGTTAAAGACGCATATTATGGAACCCTGCAGACTATAAATAGCCCATACCGGTACCTGCCGCTTAGAGTTGAGTGTTATGTCGGGCGAATTACACAGTGCGTCGCAAGTTGTGTATTAGTACATACTTTATATTTGACATTATTATTGCGTGTGGACAAATCTAACTAGAATTATTGTACGAGTTGGTTATAAACTGTGTAACAAAATAAAAATTTCGTTTACAAAATAAAAATTTGTGGTTTACCAAAATAAAAAATTTTTGTGTTTTTGTAAAATATCGTTTTTGTTGTTTCAGTATTTAGTAAATAAATTTCGTTATTGATTCGTGTAAAAATTTAACTCTTTTATTTATTTTCCTGTTTACTGTATCACTTTGAGTTTTAGAATTAATTTCTGAGTTAATTGTGTTATCGCCAGCACTAATCGATAGACGGTTTTTCTTCTTAACTAGGTATTCTCCTTCCACTTTGGTAAAAGCTGCCTTTCGGATAGTCCGTGATCTCAAATTTAGTTTATTTTTAATTCTATTTATTAAATTTATAAATAAATAGAAATCAATTTGCAGAAATTTTAGATTTATTAACAATTTGTATAATATATTGAGTGTTAATCGATTATTCAACAGTAGTATCGACTCGTTTCTCAGGGCCGTCGATTAATTTTTACATCTGTATTTTATATTAATTATTAGGTTCTTTGAACGGTTATTTTATATAGTCAGAGAAGGGTAAGGTCAGGAAAGTATAACACTTACATGTAAAAAGCTTAATAATTAAAATTTACAACGTTATTATTTAATATATAATGTTCATTAAAGATTAAATTTCGAACCATTGAAGTCTGGACGATCGTATAGGCAAAGCTCGCTTTGAATTGTTCGAGTCAAGATGGCGGCTTCCGTACTGCTCCTGTTTTAATGAAGTCGGCTCAACGACAATTTCTTCCAATAAATGTTGTCCCTTCAAAGTTTCCTCGTCTCCGCAGTTGTGATTATTCCTTCTGGTGTTAGTGGAGTGGTCCTGGTTAAGTGTTTTGTGGTTCACTTCGATAAAATGTGTGTGCTAAGGTTTAAATTCACTTCGGTCAATTAGGTCGAAACTCGCACTACTCGTCTCGTTATTAAGAATTATTTGTTTTATCGGTTTAATTTATTATTTCACTCCTTTACTGTTCCGTATTACTTCAGTTTCATTGTGATATTAATTGTTCTCACTGAGTTTAAGGTTCAAGTTCAATTTTTAGAAAATTACGATTTTTCACTGTAGACCAGCTTACAGACCGATCGCCATATTTGTCTGCTATATAGGTTAATATAAGCAAAAATCTCGTTCAAGTGTGCTCGACAAGGTCCAATAATTAACTGTTCTCATTTCCTTCGTTTCCTGAAAACGTCTTAGCCAAATTAATATTAGCAATACGTTGATTTAAATCTGTTTGGCTTCCGCTACATGCAGAAAATTTACATTATATTACTGAATATATTTTTGCTATTATTTAATTTTATGAAATACTAAATACATAATCTCTTTCTTTAGTTCATTCTGCTTGATTTGATACCAAATAAGATAGTTTTACAAAGTTTTTTATCTAAAATGCTATATTTCCTTCATTCTGAAATGTAGGCTTTAAAATTTACTTCCTGTCCTTCCCCAAATGTTTGCCATTTTATATGTTATATTTATGATTGGTTCAATTCCCGCCAGGGGCCATCTGATTTAGATACGACCGTTCCCCCTCGCAAGGTAATGGCAGACCAGCGAGAGGTATCCTGCTTAGTATAAACCTTCCCCAACTATGCCGTTCGGATCCGGCGTTAAACTGTAGGTCCCATATACCTGTGAGAGACTCAGTACCACACGCACAACGGGTATATGCGGGGAGGGTACAAAACCAGTCGAAAGACTGAAGGACAACGAATTTATGATTTTACTAAATCTCAGATTGACATAAAATGTTTATCTTCCCTTAATTTCTTGTAATTTTATTAAATGGTTATTTTTTTAATTATTATTCATTAATCTGTGACTCCCCTCTTTGAATTTTCAGTTTTTACATTTGCATTTTTAACAATAATCCTTACTATCTTTTTACAATATTTTTCTTAATTATAGTTACAGTTATATGACTCTGTGACTGATTTACGTTATATAAATTTCATCAGTTTAACTATTTTATTGCACTTAATTCATCAATTTTAATGTTTTTTAGATTTACTCTTTGGCCTAGATTTTATCTGTTTTTACATACAAAGTTTTTGAATAATACGGTTTGTTTATACCCCTTCTGACCTTCTATTCTAATACAATATTAATTAACAATTCCTTACTTTACTACAAAAACATTTAGTATTAAATTCACACTATTAATACATAACAATTATTTGACATTAAAAAAGTGGTATTTAAGCTCAGACATTCTAGTCTTGATTATTTCTAGTAACACATAATAAACACTTTATAATAAAAGAATGGTATCCACACTCAGACATTTCATTTTTGATTACCATTATTAAACATAACATACCTTTTAGAATAATAAAACATTGTACTCTACTTCCAACATTTAGTTATAGAGTCATTTATTTATTTACTAGAAACATAACACATCTGTTACTTCATTTTTTAAACTTCCTTAAAATTACTTTTGTGCAGTCTTATCTGTCCTTATTTTATATTATGGATGTATCCCTTTTCACCTCACTTATTAACTACCTGCTCTCTATTTATCCTTCTCATTTCAGTGAATGTTTTTAGATAAAGAGTGGCACTTTCTTAGAAATCTTAGTTTTTGCTTTTCATAATACTATTCTATCAAATAGTATTTATTAAGTTAAATTAAAACCTTAAAGTTGTTTAAAGGTACACATTTATTAAGTTTAAGCATTTAATACACCTTCTTGAAGTTTATTTACTATAATATAATAACTTGCACTTGTCCCCGGTTATTTCTTGATACTATCAATAATCAGTTTTATAGTTTTATATTATCAAGATATTTATTTATGGAGGACTCTTAAGATTTGTTTTTATTCATTATAAAATAACTTTTATGGGTGCACTTTTACTTATACCGCTAAACTCTTTTATTTACATTTATTTTAAATTAGTTTCTGTTTTGGGGTGTTATACTTTCATTTGTGACATTTAATTTCATTTGGGGTTTTTGTTTTCTCCTTACTGGGTCTCTTTTGGGTAATTCTGGTAGCCTTCTTCCTACTATCTTGTATCTTCAAAATCATTCCTGTTTATTTGGTATTTCGGTTTGTTCTGGGTTTTGTCTTACTTCATGATTCTCATTCTTAGTTTCTTCACTACAATATTGTTTTATCATGTACGTTGGTTCGTTCTGGGTATCTTCCTTACTTACTCCTATCCTACCTGGGTATTTCCTTACTTTATTTTAGTTTTTAATTTATTTTTCATTACACATATTTGTTGCATAGTTGTTTTTTCTGTATTTTTACTTCTTCAAGTTATGATTGTATTTTATTGTGATACTTATTTGTTTTCATTTGGATTTTTCTTTGATAGTTATTTTAATTGATATTTATTTATGATCATATTTCATTCATTATTAAGTGGATAATCTGTCATGCTACAGATTGCTCTTCTCCAGAAATGATTAGTTCAGACCATACTTTGAGTTTGTCTAAAATAATTGCTTATGATACTTATTATATATTATAATTCTTGACTTCCTTTCCATTTCTACCTTTGCTTCTTCATGTTTGAGCTTACATATATTTTATTCTTAAATTGATTTTCCTTGATAGTAATAGTCATCTGAGGTTTATTACTATTTATTTTCATTTTTTCTTAACTTGGTGTTTTATCCTTGGGATATTTATTCCCAACATTCCCTAACACCTGAGCTGGGGCAGTTCAGAGAGGCACTTGTGGCTACATATACTCTGCTGGCCATACTACACTTCTCATTGAGATCAGAGGAAATTCATCTGTGCTCAAAACCTAATAATACTGCTGGAATCATCTACAGAGAGTCATTAATAAAAATTATATAAGAATAGTCTATTTCACGACTATTAAAAAATATCTTTGGATACTTCACTTCGTATTTGCTCAGATTTGTTAATATTTCTATCTTAGTTATTTTTCTTCTCAGTTATTCTTCTGACTTGTTAGCTCTACTGATATCTTATTTCTTATTATGTTGGGAAGCTCTTTTATTAATATAATTATCACTAGTTATTAAGTATAAAGTTTTTTTTTTATTTAGAATTCTCTGTTATTCCTTTGTTGTTATCCCAATCTGCTTCTGGTCATTGGTAGCGTATATTTTATGATATTTTGGTTTTTTCTTAGTTCTCATGAATTGTTCCACTAGTTTCATGTTCTTGCAATTATTCTTCTAATTGTCTTTATTATAATTGGCATTTATTTTATGATCATAGTTATATTATTTATTTATTTATATTTTTTTTCTTTTTCAAAAAAAATATTTCGCTCTTGTTTTTTATCCAAATGAATTCTTTAATTATAATATTTACGTGGTCATTGTTTCTCCTTGTATTGCGTAAAAGTTTTATTATTTTTATTCCAACACAAATTTATTCCCTTTAATTGTATCAGTGGTTCTTACTTCTTTTCTTTCTCTTCAAAATTATTTCATAAATAGTTGTGGTAAGTTGCTCTCACTATATTTTATAATTTGTTTGTTTTATTTAACTTCCATATTCTTTTCTTTAATTCCATAATTAGTTTCATATATAATTGGTAGTAAGTTGACCTTACTATATTTTAGAATTTGTTTGTTTTATTTAACTTCCAAATTCTTTTCTTTAATCCCATAATTAGTTTCATATATAATTGGTAGTAAGTTGATCTTACTATATTTTTAATTTATTTGTGTTTTATTTAACTTCCAAATTCTTTTCTTTAATTCAATAATTAGTTTCATATATAATTTTCAGTAAGTTGATCTTACTATTGTTTAGAATTTATTTGTTTTTAACTCAAAATCCTTTTCTTTTATTTTCAAAATTATTTCCACAAATCATTGTCAGTAAGTTGAGCTTACTATGCTTTTGAATTTATTTGATTTTTAATTCAAAATTCTTTTCTTTATTTCCATAATTATTTTCTTAAATAATTGTCAGTAAGTTGATCTTACTATATTTTAGAATTTATTTGTTTTTAATTCAAAATTCTTTTCTTTTTTCCATAATTATTTTCATGAATAATTGGTAGTAAGTTGATCTTACTATATTTTATAATTTGTTTGTTTTAATTCGAAATTCTACTCCTCATAATATTTTTTTATGGAAGCCTGGTTATATATACCTTTGATTCTCCCTGAACCCATCTCCTTTATTTCATACGTATTATTGTTCTTTATCTTGGAGTCTATATATGGTCCTGTGTACAGTAACAATAACTTTTTCGTTATTCCTTCTATCGTGCTGGGTAGTTCACGATTTCTCAATAGTATTTTTTCTCCAACTTTATAAGTTATTATTTTACCACGAGCCTTTTGATACTTGTCTTCGGATCGTTTTGTTTTGGCGACCAGTGGCACCTATTAATACAATATTATTTATCGGTAATGGCAATATTTGACCACATCCCTTTTGGATTCTCTCCAATTCAGTTGTGTTAATTATAGATATATTCGCACCTGTATCGATCATTAATTGGGCGAAGACTCCTTCTACTTCCGCGTTTATATAAATTATTTCATTGTTTAGACTATTGAGGCGAGTGTCGTCCTCCTCCAATAGTTCGTTTCTAATATTTTTTAAGTAGTTGCAATTAATGATTGTAATATTATTAGAGTTAGTTGCTCTTTGCAACTCTCGTTGATACCCAGGAGATAGGAGCAGTGAAGGGTCATGATAATTCATCACTGCCTCCTCCCGTTTAAATTCACATTTTCGTTGTTATTAAGGTTAGGACCGATCGAGGCGTCAGTCGGGAAACCTTGAGTGGTTTCCTGCCGCTCCGTGCGATGTTCAAATGGTTGTTCTCGGTTTGGGTTTCGTTCTGGGTCATCTAGACTGGTACTTCGTCTAGGCGGATTGTACCTCGGACCATCACGTTCTCTACTTCTCTGCCGATCCTCATACTCGTTGAAACTGTTACGCCGCTGATGGGTGTATCTTCGTTGGCTGTTTCCTTCGGCTCGTATGAAATTTACCCTGGGCCGGGAAAACCTGTTGTTATTATTGTTATTGTTTGGTGTGTACCCTCTATTATTATTATAACACCGTTCGTTATTATTAAGGTTTGGGTTTCTCTGACTATTAATATTTGAATTCTGGTAATAATTATTGCGATTACCTTGGTAACCGTTATTATTCCTATTTGCATTTTGGTTAGTAGGACCGTTATTATTATTATTATTGTTGGTATTATTATAATTTGAATTATATCGGTTCCTTTGGTATCCATTGCTGTTATGGTTATTACCGTTGTTCGGGTATTGATTATTTCTGATTTCCGGCCGATCATCCTCCTTCTGCTTTGCCGATAGTACTCTTCATTCTCATAATTCTCCAACCGTTCAGTCATCGCCTGTATCGTTTTGATTTGGCTACCCCTCCTTGCTCTTATTACTTCTTCGTCGTAATGGTACGACAGCTTGTTTACGAGGCATTCTTCTGGTATGGCCGGTTCCAAATGCTTCGCCAGACATACCTTTCCGAGGAAGTATGCGGTCATAGTGTTACCCATTTGTGTTTTGTATCTGCCATGACAGATGTTGTCGCGTGTTAAGTTCTGGGTGGTCTCCGACCAGTACTTCGCCTTGAATAAGTTTTTGAATTGCTGGTAGTCGGCGATCTCACTCCGGTTTGCCATCCACCAATTGTCAGTCATCTCCCGGAATGATTAGTCCAACAGTTCTCGGTTATTAATCCATCTGTTGCCCCCATGTTTGGCAATGTATTCCTCGATTCGGGCAAAGAACTCCATCGGCTTCCTTTTATATTGGCGGAAATTCAGCCATTCCCGATTCTCATTTATGGGGATACCCGTGAAGTTAGTTGGTCTGTTTCTAATTACTTCCATCTCTTCCTGGCTCTGCAGCACTTGGCCGGTGATATTCGTCATAGCCACTTCCATACCGTCACACCTTTCCGCGACTTGGTTCCGTACCTTCCCTAATTCTTCCTGGGGTTCTCTTCTGTTTTCTTCCGCCTTCCTTCGACTGTGCTCTTCGACATTCGTGAATTTGGTGTTTACTTCTCCCTTTAAATCCTGTACTTCTCTCTCGGTCTGGCTACATCTTTCGTCAACTTCCTTGATCTGTTGTTTTATTACTATGGTTTCTTCGTCTATTTTCTTGTTTGTGTATTCCTTATTATCGTTGATTTCCTTGCTCATCTCTTCTTTTAACAACTCCATCCTTTCATCTAACTTATCCAGATTCTCCTGGTTGACCTTTCTTAATTCTTCTCTTAATAGTTGGTTATCCTCTTTCAATTATTCCCACTTCTCCTCCATCTTCTCTTCCATTTTCTTGTTATTTTCTCTTAATTTTTTTTTCAACTGTTGGTGGTCGCTTTCCATCTTCTTACTATTTTCCTCCATCTTCTCTTCCATCTTCTTACTGGTTTCTTCAATTCTCTTATTAGTATTTTCTATTTTATCAATCAATTCTTCCTTGGTTGATTTGAATTCTTCCTTTGTTGATTTGAATTCTTCCTTCAAAGATTGGTTGTCCTCCTTCAAATCTTCCAACTTCTTATTTAAGAATTGGTTGTCTTCCTTCCTTTCTTTACCCAATTCTTCCTTGTTGGATTTGATTTCTTCCTTTGTGAATTTGATTTCTTCTTTTGTGGAATCCATTTTCTCCTCCATCTTCTTACTCATTGATTTGTTATCCTCTCTCATTTCCATTATCATTCTCATTAGGGTTTCCTGGAACTTAACATCCGCGGTTGGCGCAGTGTTCTCGGGCTGTCCCTCCTGTTGTACGGGTTGATTCGGTTCCTCTTGTGACATTGGTTTGGTCGGTTCGGTCGGAGGTAGCATCATTTCCACATCTTCCACTGGCGTTGCCTCCTTGTCTTCCATATCAATTTCCTTTTCGGCCTCCGCCGCCCTTTTCTTCGATGTTGCTCGACGTTGCATCTTTCTTATTTCTCTGACTGGATAACCGCTGCCAAGCTTGAATTAGGAATTGGGCAAATTATAGTGGTCTATCAATCACTAATTGAAGCCCTTTAGTTGGACGCCAATTTTGTAACAAAATAAAAATTTCGTTTACAAAATAAAAATTTGTGGTTTACCAAAATAAAAATTTTTTGTGTTTTTGTAAAATATTGTTTTTGTTGTTTTTGTTGTTTCAGTATTTAGTAAATAAAATTTCGTTATTGATTCGTGTAAAAATTTAACTCTTTTATTTATTTTCCAGTGTACTGTATCACTTTGAGTTTTAGAATTAATTTCTGAGTTAATTGTGTTATCGCCAGCACTAATCGATAGACGGTTCTTCTTCTTAACTAGGTATTCTCCTTCCACTTTGGTAAAAGCTGCCATTCGGATAGTCCTTGATCTCAAATTTAGTTTATTTTTAATTCTATTCATTAAATTTATAAATAAATAGAAACCAATTTGCAGAAATTTTAGATTTATTAACAATTTGTATAATGTATCGAGTGTTAATCGATTATTCAACAGTAGTATCGACTTGTTTCTCAGGGCCGTCGATTAATTTTTACATCTGTATTTTATAGTAATTATTAGGTTCTTTGAACGGTTATTTTATATAGTCAGAGAAGGGTAAGGTCAGGAAAGTATAACACTTACATGTAAAAAGCTTAATAATTAAAATTTACAACGTTATTATTTAATATATAATGTTTATTAAAGATTAAATTTCGAACCATTGAAGTCTGGACGATCGTATAGGCAAAGCTCGCTTTGAATTGTTCGAGTCAAGATGGCGGCTTCCGTACTGCTCCTGTTTTAATGAAGTCGGCTCAACGACAATGTCTTCCAATAAATGTTGTCCCTTCAAAGTTTCCTCGTCTCCGCAGTTGTGATTATTCCTTCTGGTGTTAGTGGAGTGGTCCTGGTTAAGTGTTTTGTGGTTCACTTCGATAAAATGTGTGTGCTAAGGTTTAAATTCACTTCGGTCAATTAGGTCGAAACTCGCACTACTCGTCTCGTTATTAAGAATTATTTGTTTTATCGGTTTAATTTATTATTTCACTCCTTTACTGTTCCGAATTACTTAAGTTTCGTTGTAGTATTAATTGTTCTCACTGAGTTTAACGTTTAAGTTCAAATTTTAGAAAATTACGATTTTCACTGTACACCAGCTTACAGACCGATCGCCATATTTGTCTGCTATATAGGTTAATATAAGCAATAAAATCTCGTTCAAGTGTGCTCGACAAGGTCCAATAATTAACTGTTCTCATTTCCTTCGTTTCCTGAAAACGTCTTAGCCAATTTAATATTAGCAATACATTGTTTTAAATCTGTTTGGCTTCCGCTACATGCAGAAAATTTACATTATATTACTGAATATATTTTTGCTATTATTTAATTTTATGAAATACTAAATACATAATCTCTTTCTTTAGTTCATTCCGCTTGATTTGATACCAAATAAGATAGTTTTACAATGTTTTTTATCTAAAATGCTATATTTTCTTCATTTTGAAAAAGTAGGCTTTAAAATTTACTTCCTGTCCTTCCCCAAATTTTTGCCATTTTATATGTTATATTTATGATTGCACTAAATCTCAGATTGACATAAAATGTTTATCTTCCCTTAATTTCTTGTAATTTTATTAAATGGTTATTTTTTTAATTATTATTCATTAATCTGTGACTCCCCTCTTTGAATTTTCAGTTTTTACATTTGCATTTTTAACAATAATCCTTACTATCTTTTTACAATATTTTTCTTAATTATAGTTACAGTTATATGACTCTGTGACTGATTTACGTTATATAAATTTCATCAGTTTAACTATTTTATTGCACTTAATTCATCAATTTTAATGTTTTTTAGATTTACTCTTTGGCCTAGATTTTATCTGTTTTTACATACAAAGTTTTTGAATAATACGGTTTGTTTATACCCCTTCTGACCTTCTATTCTAATACAATATTAATTAACAATTCCTTACTTTACTACAAAAACATTTAGTATTAAATTCACACTATTAATACATAACAATTATTTGACATTAAAAAAGTGGTATTTAAGCTCAGACATTCTAGTCTTGATTATTTATAGTAACACATAATAAACACTTTATAATAAAAGAATGGTATCCACACTCAGACATTTCATTTTTGATTACCATTATTAAACATAACATACCTTTTAGAATAATAAAACATTGTACCCTACTTCCAACATTTAGGTATAGAGTCATTTATTTATTTACTAGAAACATAACACATCTGTTACTTCATTTTTTAAACTTCCTTAAAATTACTTTTGTGCAGTCTTATCTGTCCTTATTTTATATTATGGATGTATCCCTTTTCACCTCACTTATTAACTACCTGCTCTCTATTTATCCTTCTCATTTCAGTGAATGTTTTTAGATAAAGAGTGGCACTTTCTTAGAAATCTTAGTTTTTGCTTTTCATAATACTATTCTATCAAATAGTATTTATTAAGTTAAATTAAAACCTTAAAGTTGTTTAAAGGTACACATTTATTAAGTTTAAGCATTTAATACACCTTCTTGAAGTTTATTTACTATAATATAATAACTTGCACTTGTCCCCGGTTATTTCTTGATACTATCAATAATCAGTTTTATAGTTTTATATTATCAAGATATTTATTTATGGAGGACTCTTAAGATTTGTTTTTATTCATTATAAAATAACTTTTATGGGTGCACTTTTACTTATACCGCTAAACTCTTTTATTTACATTTATTTTACATTAGTTTCTGTTTTGGGGTGTTATACTTTCATTTGTGACATTTAATTTCATTTGGGGTTTTTGTTTTCTCCTTACTGGGTCTCTTTTGGGTAATTCTGGTAGCCTTCTTCCTACTATCTTGTATCTTCAAAATCATTCCTGTTTATTTGGTATTTCGGTTTGTTCTGGGTTTTGTCTTACTTCATGATTCTCATTCTTAGTTTCTTCACTACAATATTGTTTTATCATGTACGTTGGTTCGTTCTGGGTATCTTCCTTACTTACTCCTATCCTACCTGGGTATTTCCTTACTTTATTTTAGTTTTTAATTTATTTTTCATTACACATATTTGTTGCATAGTTGTTTTTTCTGTATTTTTACTTCTTCAAGTTATGATTGTATTTTATTGTGATACTTATTTGTTTTCATTTGGATTTTTCTTTGATAGTTATTTTAATTGATATTTATTTATGATCATATTTCATTCATTATTAAGTGGATAATCTGTCATGCTACAGATTGCTCTTCTCCAGAAATGATTAGTTCAGACCATACTTTGAGTTTGTCTGAAATAATTGCTTATGATACTTATTATATATTATAATTCTTGACTTCCTTTCCATTTCTATCTTTGCTTCTTCATGTTTGAGCTTACATATATTTTATTCTTAAATTGATTTTCCTTGATAGTAATAGTCATCTGAGGTTTATTATTATTTATTTTCATTTTTTCTTAACTTGGTGTTTTATCCTTGGGATATTTATTCCCAACATTCCCTAACACGTGAGCTGGGGCAGTTCAGAGAGGCACTTGTGGCTACATATACTCTGCTGGCCATACTACACTTCTCATTGAGATCAGAGGAAATTCATCTGTGCTCAAAACCTAATAATACTGCTGGAATCATCTACAGACAGTCATTAATAAAAATTATATAAGAATAGTCTATTTCACGACTATTAAAAAATATCTTTGGATACTTCACTTCGTATTTGCTCAGATTTGTTAATATTTCTATCTTAGTTATTTTTCTTCTCAGTTATTCTTCTGACTTGTTAGCTCTACTGATATCTTATTTCTTATTATGTTGGGTAGCTCTTTTATTAATATAATTATCACTAGTTATTAAGTATAAAGTTTTTTTTTATTTAGAATTCTCTGTTATTCCTTTGTTGTTATCCCAATCTGCTTCTGGTCATTGGTAGCGTATATTTTATGATATTTTGGTTTTTTCTTAGTTCTCATGAATTGTTCCACTAGTTTCATGTTCTTGCAATTATTCTTCTAATTGTCTTTATTATAATTGGCATTTATTTTATGATCATAGTTATATTATTTATTTATTTATATTTTTTTCTTTTTCAAAAAAAATATTTCGCTCTTGTTTTTTATCCAAATGAATTCTTTAATTATAATATTTACGTGGTCATTGTTTCTCCTTGTATTGCGTAAAAGTTTTATTATTTTTATTCCAACACAAATTTATTCCCTTTAATTGTATCAGTGGTTCTTACTTCTTTTCTTTCTCTTCAAAATTATTTCATAAATAGTTGTGGTAAGTTGCTCTCACTATATTTTATAATTTGTTTGTTTTATTTAACTTCCATATTCTTTTCTTTAATTCCATAATTAGTTTCATATATAATTGGTAGTAAGTTGACCTTACTATATTTTAGAATTTGTTTGTTTTATTTAACTTCCAAATTCTTTTCTTTAATCCCATAATTAGTTTCATATATAATTGGTAGTAAGTTGATCTTACTATATTTTTAATTTATTTGTGTTTTATTTAACTTCCAAATTCTTTTCTTTAATTCAATAATTAGTTTCATATATAATTTTCAGTAAGTTGATCTTACTATTGTTTAGAATTTATTTGTTTTTAACTCAAAATCCTTTTCTTTTATTTTCAAAATTATTTCCACAAATCATTGTCAGTAAGTTGAGCTTACTATGCTTTTGAATTTATTTGATTTTTAATTCAAAATTCTTTTCTTTATTTCCATAATTATTTTCTTAAATAATTGTCAGTAAGTTGATCTTACTATATTTTAGAATTTATTTGTTTTTAATTCAAAATTCTTTTCTTTTTTCCATAATTATTTTCATGAATAATTGGTAGTAAGTTGATCTTACTATATTTTATAATTTGTTTGTTTTAATTCGAATTTCTACTCCTCATAATATTTTTTTATGGAAGCCTGGTTATATATACCTTTGATTCTCCCTGAACCCATCTCCTTTATTTCATACGTATTATTGTTCTTTATCTTGGAGTCTATATATGGTCCTGTGTACAGTAACAATAACTTTTTCGTTATTCCTTCTATCGTGCTGGGTAGTTCACGATTTCTCAATAGTATTTTTTCTCCAACTTTATAAGTTATTATTTTACCACGAGCCTTTTGATACTTGTCTTCGGATCGTTTTGTTTTGGCGACCAGTGGCACCTATTAATACAATATTATTTATCGGTAATGGCAATATTTGACCACATCCCTTTTGGATTCTCTCCAATTCAGTTGTGTTAATTATAGATATATTCGCACCTGTATCGATCATTAATTGGGCGAAGACTCCTTCTACTTCCGCGTTTATATAAATTATTTCATTGTTTAGACTATTGAGGCGAGTGTCGTCCTCCTCCAATAGTTCGTTTCTAATATTTTTTAAGTAGTTGCAATTAATGATTGTAATATTATTAGAGTTAGTTGCTCTTTGCAACTCTCGTTGATACCCAGGAGATAGGAGCAGTGAAGGGTCATGATAATTCATCACTGCCTCCTCCCGTTTAAATTCACATTTTCGTTGTTATTAAGGTTAGGACCGATCGAGGCGTCAGTCGGGAAACCTTGAGTGGTTTCCTGCCGCTCCGTGCGATGTTCAAATGGTTGTTCTCGGTTTGGGTTTCGTTCTGGGTCATCTAGACTGGTACTTCGTCTAGGCGGATTGTACCTCGGACCATCACGTTCTCTACTTCTCTGCCGATCCTCATACTCGTTGAAACTGTTACGCCGCTGATGGGTGTATCTTCGTTGGCTGTTTCCTTCGGCTCGTATGAAATTTACCCTGGGCCGGGAAAACCTGTTGTTATTATTGTTATTGTTTGGTGTGTACCCTCTATTATTATTATAACACCGTTCGTTATTATTAAGGTTTGGGTTTCTCTGACTATTAATATTTGAATTCTGGTAATAATTATTGCGATTACCTTGGTAACCGTTATTATTCCTATTTGCATTTTGGTTAGTAGGACCGTTATTATTATTATTATTGTTGGTATTATTATAATTTGAATTATATCGGTTCCTTTGGTATCCATTGCTGTTATGGTTATTACCGTTGTTCGGGTATTGATTATTTCTGATTTCCGGCCGATCATCCTCCTTCTGCTTTGCCGATAGTACTCTTCATTCTCATAATTCTCCAACCGTTCAGTCATCGCCTGTATCGTTTTGATTTGGCTACCCCTCCTTGCTCTTATTACTTCTTCGTCGTAATGGTACGACAGCTTGTTTACGAGGCATTCTTCTGGTATGGCCGGTTCCAAATGCTTCGCCAGACATACCTTTCCGAGGAAGTATGCGGTCATAGTGTTACCCATTTGTGTTTTGTATCTGCCATGACAGATGTTGTCGCGTGTTAAGTTCTGGGTGGTCTCCGACCAGTACTTCGCCTTGAATAAGTTTTTGAATTGCTGGTAGTCGGCGATCTCACTCCGGTTTGCCATCCACCAATTGTCAGTCATCTCCCGGAATGATTAGTCCAACAGTTCTCGGTTATTAATCCATCTGTTGCCCCCATGTTTGGCAATGTATTCCTCGATTCGGGCAAAGAACTCCATCGGCTTCCTTTTATATTGGCGGAAATTCAGCCATTCCCGATTCTCATTTATGGGGATACCCGTGAAGTTAGTTGGTCTGTTTCTAATTACTTCCATCTCTTCCTGGCTCTGCAGCACTTGGCCGGTGATATTCGTCATAGCCACTTCCATACCGTCACACCTTTCCGCGACTTGGTTCCGTACCTTCCCTAATTCTTCCTGGGGTTCTCTTCTGTTTTCTTCCGCCTTCCTTCGACTGTGCTCTTCGACATTCGTGAATTTGGTGTTTACTTCTCCCTTTAAATCCTGTACTTCTCTCTCGGTCTGGCTACATCTTTCGTCAACTTCCTTGATCTGTTGTTTTATTACTATGGTTTCTTCGTCTATTTTCTTGTTTGTGTATTCCTTATTATCGTTGATTTCCTTGCTCATCTCTTCTTTTAACAACTCCATCCTTTCATCTAACTTATCCAGATTCTCCTGGTTGACCTTTCTTAATTCTTCTCTTAATAGTTGGTTATCCTCTTTCAATTATTCCCACTTCTCCTCCATCTTCTCTTCCATTTTCTTGTTATTTTCTCTTAATTTTTTTTTCAACTGTTGGTGGTCGCTTTCCATCTTCTTACTATTTTCCTCCATCTTCTCTTCCATCTTCTTACTGGTTTCTTCAATTCTCTTATTAGTATTTTCTATTTTATCAATCAATTCTTCCTTGGTTGATTTGACTTCTTCCTTTGTTGATTTGAATTCTTCCTTCAAAGATTGGTTGTCCTCCTTCAAATCTTCCAACTTCTTATTTAAGGATTGGTTGTCTTCCTTCCTTTCTTTACCCAATTCTTCCTTGTTGGATTTGATTTCTTCCTTTGTGAATTTGATTTCTTCTTTTGTGGAATCCATTTTCTCCTCCATCTTCTTACTCATTGATTTGTTATCCTCTCTCATTTCCATTATCATTCTCATTAGGGTTTCCTGGAACTTAACATCCGCGGTTGGCGCAGTGTTCTCGGGCTGTCCCTCCTGTTGTACGGGTTGATTCGGTTCCTCTTGTGACATTGGTTTGGTCGGTTCGGTCGGAGGTAGCATCATTTCCACATCTTCCACTGGCGTTGCCTCCTTGTCTTCCATATCAATTTCCTTTTCGGCCTCCGCCGCCCTTTTCTTCGATGTTGCTCGACGTTGCATCTTTCTTATTTCTCTGACTGGATAACCGCTGCCAAGCTTGAATTAGGAATTGGGCAAATTATAGTGGTCTATCAATCACTAATTGAAGCCCTTTAGTTGGACGCCAATTTTGTAACAAAATAAAAATTTCGTTTACAAAATAAAAATTTGTGGTTTACCAAAATAAAAATTTTTTGTGTTTTTGTAAAATATTGTTTTTGTTGTTTTTGTTGTTTCAGTATTTAGTAAATAAAATTTCGTTATTGATTCGTGTAAAAATTTAACTCTTTTATTTATTTTCCAGTGTACTGTATCACTTTGAGTTTTAGAATTAATTTCTGAGTTAATTGTGTTATCGCCAGCACTAATCGATAGACGGTTCTTCTTCTTAACTAGGTATTCTCCTTCCACTTTGGTAAAAGCTGCCATTCGGATAGTCCTTGATCTCAAATTTAGTTTATTTTTAATTCTATTCATTAAATTTATAAATAAATAGAAACCAATTTGCAGAAATTTTAGATTTATTAACAATTTGTATAATGTATCGAGTGTTAATCGATTATTCAACAGTAGTATCGACTTGTTTCTCAGGGCCGTCGATTAATTTTTACATCTGTATTTTATAGTAATTATTAGGTTCTTTGAACGGTTATTTTATATAGTCAGAGAAGGGTAAGGTCAGGAAAGTATAACACTTACATGTAAAAAGCTTAATAATTAAAATTTACAACGTTATTATTTAATATATAATGTTTATTAAAGATTAAATTTCGAACCATTGAAGTCTGGACGATCGTATAGGCAAAGCTCTCTTTGAATTGTTCGAGTCAAGATGGCGGCTTCCGTACTGCTCCTGTTTTAATGAAGTCGGCTCAACGACAATGTCTTCCAATAAATGTTGTCCCTTCAAAGTTTCCTCGTCTCCGCAGTTGTGATTATTCCTTCTGGTGTTAGTGGAGTGGTCCTGGTTAAGTGTTTTGTGGTTCACTTCGATAAAATGTGTGTGCTAAGGTTTAAATTCACTTCGGTCAATTAGGTCGAAACTCGCACTACTCGTCTCGTTATTAAGAATTATTTGTTTTATCGGTTTAATTTATTATTTCACTCCTTTACTGTTCCGAATTACTTAAGTTTCGTTGTAGTATTAATTGTTCTCACTGAGTTTAACGTTTAAGTTCAAATTTTAGAAAATTACGATTTTCACTGTACACCAGCTTACAGACCGATCGCCATATTTGTCTGCTATATAGGTTAATATAAGCAATAAAATCTCGTTCAAGTGTGCTCGACAAGGTCCAATAATTAACTGTTCTCATTTCCTTCGTTTCCTGAAAACGTCTTAGCCAATTTAATATTAGCAATACATTGTTTTAAATCTGTTTGGCTTCCGCTACATGCAGAAAATTTACATTATATTACTGAATATATTTTTGCTATTATTTAATTTTATGAAATACTAAATACATAATCTCTTTCTTTAGTTCATTCCGCTTGATTTGATACCAAATAAGATAGTTTTACAATGTTTTTTATCTAAAATGCTATATTTTCTTCATTTTGAAAAAGTAGGCTTTAAAATTTACTTCCTGTCCTTCCCCAAATTTTTGCCATTTTATATGTTATATTTATGATTGCACTAAATCTCAGATTGACATAAAATGTTTATCTTCCCTTAATTTCTTGTAATTTTATTAAATGGTTATTTTTTTAATTATTATTCATTAATCTGTGACGCCCCTCTTTGAATTTTCAGTTTTTACATTTGCATTTTTAACAATAATTCTTACTATCTTTTTACAATATTTTTCTTAATTATAGTTACAGTTATATGACTCTGTGACTGATTTACGTTATATAAATTTCATCAGTTTAACTATTTTATTGCACTTAATTCATCAATTTTAATGTTTTTTAGATTTACTCTTTGGCCTAGATTTTATCTGTTTTTACATACAAAGTTTTTGAATAATACGGTTTGTTTATACCCCTTCTGACCTTCTATTCTAATACAATATTAATTAACAATTCCTTACTTTACTACAAAAACATTTAGTATTAAATTCATACTATTAATACATAACAATTATTTGACATTAAGATAGTGATATTTAAGCTCAGACATTCTAGTCTTGATTACTTCTAGTAACACATAATAAACACTTTATAATAAAAGAATGGTATCCACACTCAGACATTTCATTCTTGATTACCATTATTAAACATAATAAACCTTTTAGAATAATAAAACATTGTACCCTACTTCCAACATTTAGGTATAGAGTCATTTACTTATTTACTAGAAACATAACACATCTGTTACTTCATTTTTTAAACTTCCTTAAAATTACTTTTGTGCAGTCTTATATATCTTTATTTTATAATAGGGATGTATCCCTTGTCACCTCACTTATTAACTACCTGCTCTCTATTCATCCTTCTCATTTCAGTGAATGTTTTTAGATAAAGAGTGGCACTTTCTTAGAAATCTTAGTTTTTGCTTTTCATAATACTATTCTATCAAATAGTATTTATTAAGTTAAATTAAAACCTTAAAGTTGTTTAAAGGTACACATTTATTAAGTTTAAGCATTTAATACACCTTCTTGAAGTTTATTTACTATAATATAATAACTTGCACTTGTCCCCGGTTATTTCTTGATACTATCAATAATCAGTTTTATAGTTTTATATTATCAAGATATTTATTTATGGAGAACTCTTAAGATTTGTTTTTATTCATTATAAAATAGCTTTTATGGGCGCACTTTTACTTATACCGCTAAACTCTTTTATTTACATTTATTTTACATTAGTTTCTGTTTTGGGGTGTTATACTTTCATTTGTGACATTTAATTTCTTTTGGGGTTTTTGTTTTCTCCTTACTGGGTCTCTTTTGGGTAATTCTGGTAGCCTTCTTCCTACTATCTTGTATCTTCAAAATCATTCCTGTTTATTTGGTATTTCGGTTTGTTCTGGGTTTTGTCTTACTTAGTTTGGTTTCTCATTCTCATTTTAGTTTGGGGTTTGATTCTCATTCTTAGTTTCTTCACTACAATATTGTTTTATCATGTACGTTGGTTCGTTCTGGGTATCTTCCTTACTTACTCCTATTCTACCTGGGTATTTCCTTACTCTATTTTAGTTTTTTAATTCATTTTTCAGTACACATATTTGTTGCATAGTTGTTTTTCTGTATTTTTACTTCTTCAAGTTATGATTGTATTTTATTTTGATACTTATTTGTTTTCATTTGGATTTTTCTTTGATAGTTATTGTAATTGATATTTATTTATGATCATACTTCATTTATTATTAAGTGGATAATCTGTCATGCTACAACTGTTATTTGTGATAATTAAAGCTGGTTTTTAGTGACTTCATTGGTGTTATGTATTTTGTTTTCCACTGTACCATACGACGATCAGTAGACCGTCGTAACAATATTGTTTTGTTTAGTTTGGTTTATTTTTGTCTTTTTTCTGACGGCGTGTTAATGCAAACTCTAACAGCCGTATAATTTAACGACGTATTGTAATTAGCCGAAACGTGACTGTTGCAGGATTTGTATTTAATCGTGATGGTAAAACATTAGCACAATACATTGTGCCGTACAGTGCTGAATAGGAATAGGCTACGGAAGGTGTACATACTTGCCCTAAAGGGCGTTGTGAACACGTTTACATACAGGCAAGAAGGAAGGTTCGCCCCGCTCAAATCCGATTAATTCTCTTATAATTTTAACTCTCCTCTGCTTTATCATAAAACTCGTTGAAACATAAATTCTGAATTGACTCTAATAGTATCCGTTGGAATTCCATTGTGTACTCCGCAGGTGACATTATATAATTTTACATAATTAATAATTACACGTAAGGCGACAGTAAGATCCTGAGGTAAATTTATTGTTGCTCTATTTGTAAATTCAAGGGTTACATGCATTCATGTATATTGGGCGGCCTGTTATTGGGAGTTGTGTAAATTTATAGATCAAAATCTTCTTCTAGGTTAGCAGCCCATAGGCTGGTTGGCAGCAGCTCGCCATTCTTCACGTTTCTCTGCTTTTCTTTTCAACTCACACTATGATGTGCAGTTCACATCGACCATAAGCTGTTTCATGTAGTCTAAACGGGGTCGTCCTCAGTGATTCTTCCCTTCAATTGTTCCTTCTATTATCTCTTAACCAATCCATTGTGTCGTAGTATATGCCCTATAAACTTAGCTCTTCTGTCTTTTAAATTTCGCAGAAATCTCTTCTCCTCCTGAGGTTTTCTAAAGGGTTCCTCATTCGTTATTCTTGTTTTCCGCTTTGTAGCAATGTCTTTACATTCCAGGTTCCGATTCTCTTTTCAGTATTGTATTTAACTGAACTAACTTCTCCCCACCCGGAGATCTAAACAGGGGACCGTTTTACCTCCGGAATATTGTACAAGAGAGGCATCTATCATAGAGCTGCTGACACTAGGGATATCTTAAACAGATCTTTAATGCAGTGGTTTCCTCTAGCCTTCTGTATCCTACGCCGTTGACGTATACCCGTTCCTCCGCCTTTAGGAGTGATTTTTCACCCCTAGGACAATAGAGTACCCTGTCCTCTATCCGCTCATCTGCCCTCCAAGGAGGCCATTGGCACTTGATAGAGGGGATCACCTTAACCCGGGATACTCGGTCCCTGTGTTCGTTAGCCGCTTGAAATACAAACGTTACCCCCTCTCTACTCCGGGCAGGTGAACATCAGGATTTTCCCTTCGTCAGGTCTAGGACCCAGGCAATGTCTAAGACCAGGCATTTCCTAGACCTTCCAATACTTTTAGATAGGTAGATCAAAATGTGAATCAAAAATTAAAAAAAAAGATCGTAGGCCTAACAATTAAAAAAAATGTAATGTAATAAATGAACACAAAATGTAAAAGTTAATAAGATTTGTTTTTTGTTAAAAGTTCATTAATGGTTAGTTTCAGCTATTACAGTAGGTTCCTAACTTCACTTCGCACGTACAATCGTTCACGGTGTTTTGATTTTATATTTAGCTGTTTCTGAAAGTCCGGTTTCCCATCTAGATGTGTAGATAAAAGCTGTTCCTTAGCAATTTATGAGTAGATATGAAGATTGTTTATCCAAACGCCTCAAGACTCATTTTTGGTATTTCTTTTTGCTATACCCGTTGAGCTGAGTAATCTGCTACCGAATGAAGTCTGGGACGTTTATCAATATTGATAGTGAAAGCAGCTTTTCCTCTGAAATTTCAGAAAAGTAAGACAAATTTCTACATAAAGTGAGGCTACCTGTAAAGACATGAGGGCTAATCAGTTCGTTTTACACATATTTTCAGAGAGACGAGGAAAGAAGGAAACGATGACAAGATGATGCTCCTACAGTTAAAAACACATGTCATAATGTTTCTGTTTTTCCTTATGTCTCCAGAATAAGGTTCTTCAGGGTTTAAAAAATGAAAGAGGATATTAGAAAGTGAGAAATAAAGGTCACACTTCTCTTGACTCAAAAGAACTATTTTAACTTCTGACATCCACATGTACATCGTATTGTACTTATCTTCTTACAGGCACCTTCGTACCTTCTTACGAAAGCAAACGGATTTCTTTATGGAAAAGAAAACTTCGAAGTTACTTGCTGAAGTTACTATACAACTTAAAACATTCGAGGTTTTGAAGAACGTGTTTCTATACAATTGGCGGTTATAATCGCAAGTAGTAAAGTACGATTAAACTGTTGTAGTATGAGTTTAGAAGCCAAAGTGTGTCCGGTAATACTTTGAAAACTAAGAGTTTTGTAACTGTATGCAGTGCTTGCTTTATAAATCTAGAACACTCACCACTGAAACTGCTCTGTCGGTACACATGCCTACAATTTTATTCTAAAGAAGACCATTTCTACTATAAAAACGTAGAGATAAACAAAACTGATCATATTGATGTTCTTTTTTAATATAGAAAATAGTAATTATTTTATTAATCGTTTGTAGTAAAAAAACCGTTAACAAACTGTTAGCTGACACCATTGCAAAAGAAAAACTATACAGTCACTTTCTCTACAACCCGCTATTTTAAATCCTGAGTTATTTTAGGTATCCTACGCTTTCAAGAGCTAATATGTGATTCACTTTTGCTGACCTGTGTCAGCTTCCATTGTTTAAAGCGACTGTGGATGCAGTATGTAGGCTACTCATGATTTTGCGTGTGACTAACCAATCGAGTGTTGTTTCTTCTCTTTAGTAATGAAGAAAGACAGTTCGTACGAAGCTCATTTTTGAGAAGACAACTTCCGGTTAAGTGAGTTTCAGTGAGTTTTGTTTCTCATCGGTTTCAGTGAGTTTTGTTTCACCAAAAATGTCATAGGTTTGTCTCTTAATTTACAACGATTTGTCCGCAATGACGTTCCAGTCGCGGGGTTGAATTTTATTAGTGCTAAGAACACACTAAAAAACAGACCGCTGCTGTGACCGAATTCCACTTTTCTCGGGAAAAAACTGAAACCGTATTTAATTCATTGATCACTATATACTCAGACACAGATACGGATTTGGTCATTTTTGTTCATAGCAAAACTACTAATCCATACAAACAATGAAAACAAGCAAAACACGAGCGGCCAACTATCTAACGATAAGGCAGTGTCAAGTGCAAAGGCCAAGACGAATGTGCTGTTAGCTGGTGCCAACCGACGCAGGCAAACAAAGGTCGGATTCTAATTTTACAGGCGTCTGCGTGTGTTATAAGAAAGCAATCCTCAAACTGCTCAGCATTATTTAAGCTATTTATCAAAATAAGCCCATGTCATTACAGTCTTAAAGAAATTAACAATAACTATAAAGTTTTGCCATATTTTACACATAAAATTTGCTATATTTTGTTATAACTGCGGGAGTGTTTCCGTTTTTACATGTTATGTTAAAGTAAGTTTGTACAGAAATGTTTTTGAACCTTACTGATCCTCCATCAACATCACAGACCCATCCCCGAGCCGCGAGCTCACCAGTTTGGAAACCACTGCTTAAGCACTAGCGTACCAAATACCTAGAAAGGTTACAATTGGCAGTAATATAGTAGATAAGCTACTCTTTATGCACTTCAAATAAATTGCACCAAAGTCCTAGTCTGTAGTCAGAAGGAAGAAGATCCAGTCAGAATAACTCTTGAAAATAATATTCTCCAGGCAGTTAAAGAATATAACTATCTAGGAAGTAAAATCACAAGTGATAGACGTAACAGTAAGGAAATTATAAGTAGAATTAACCAGGCTAAAATGGCTTTCGACAAACAGAAAACCTCGTTACTTCAAATACAATCAGCCTAAAAATAAGGAAGAATCTAGTAAAGATATACGTGTGGAGTGTTGCCCTAAACGGGAGTGAATCTTGGACAACTGGAGAACGTGACAAGAAAAGACTCCACGTATTTGAGACCTGTTGCTACAGAATAATATTCATGATAATCTGGAGGGAGAAGATAACGAATGAGGAAGTCTTTAGAAGAGCTCAGGAGGAGAAGAACTTTCTACGAAATTTAAAACGCAGAAGAGCTAAGTTTATAGGGCACATACTACGGCACAATGGGTTGGTTAAGAGAATAATAGAAGGAACAATTGAAGGGAAGAATCACAGAGGACGACTCCGTTTAGACTACGTTAATTAGCTTATGGTCGATATGAACTGCACATCATAATGTGAGTTGAAAAGAAAAGCAGAGAAGCATGAAGAATGGCGAGCTGCTGCCAACCAGTCTATGGGCTGCTAACCTAGAAGAGAGAAATATTTCTATTACAGATCATATTACAACAGAATTATTTTACTTATGATAATAAGTTTTTCAATCAAGAAGACGGATTAGCAATGGGCTCACCTCTCAGTGGACTTTTAGCTGAAATTTATCTTAACTATTATGAAAATAAATATTTATTATCTGATCATAACCGTTTTTATGATAAAATAATTTCGTATACACGTTACGTGGACGACACATTCTTAGTATTTAACGGCACTCACAGACAAATAGATATGTTTTTCAAATTTATGAACGGCATTAATCACTACATTAAATTTCCCATGGAAATGGAAAACAATAACTGCTTGAATTTCCTTGACGT
The DNA here is from genome assembly GCA_034769895.1 of Magicicada septendecula. Taxonomy (NCBI): domain Eukaryota; kingdom Metazoa; phylum Arthropoda; class Insecta; order Hemiptera; family Cicadidae; genus Magicicada; species Magicicada septendecula. Next base: position 307,004,226 of record CM068373.1, on the reverse strand, counting down.
ATCTGTACAAAAACGAAATACTCTTCTCACTTTCAAAATATACAGAAAACCCACCACAGCAGATTTGGTTATACATGCTAATTCAAATCATCCGTATACACAAAAAATGGCAGCGTTTAATGCACTTGCACACAGATTAGTGAATATACCTATGAACACTGAGGATTATAATGACGAAGTCAACACAATAAAACACATAGCAATAAAAAATGGTTATAAAAGTGAAATTGTTGATAAAAATAATATATAAAAACCTGAAAAAATTAAATAGTAAAAATGTTGCAAAATGTAAAACACAATATGTTTCAGCAATATACACAAATATACTCCCTAATATAATAAAAAATGAGTTAAAAAAGTTAAATATCAATGTTTCATTCAGGACCACTAATAAATTAAAAAATATACTTAAACCACGAGTTCCAACCTTAACAGAAGATTGTTCACGTGTGTACAAAATTAGATGTAGTGAATGTGATAGTTTCTACATCGGACAGACGGGCAGAAGATTCATCGATAGATTTAGAGAACATCTACCAAAGAAGAACCCTAACAAAACCACATCAAATTACGCACTTCACCTTATAAATAAAAACCATAATTACACCGGGTTTAAAGAAAACATGGAACCTATACACATCTGTAATAAAGGTTATCTTTTGAATGCCCTAGAAGAATTTGAAATTTACAGGGCCTCAAAAATACATAAAGAACAATTACTTAATGACCAGCTGATATTTAAGTCTAACGCGCTCTATGAGACCGCATTGAAAATCAGAAGTGAAACACGCGTAAAAGCTAGTTGACGATCGGAACCCGACCAGTGCACTGGGTCACGTATCACGCGCTTGTGTGTTGTATGTGTTTCATGTGTTTTTATCTAGTTTTATGTGTTATATTTTATGTGCGTTAACATTTTCGACGACCCCTATGCATTAGGGTGAATAAACATTTTACCTGAGGATGGGGATTTATCCCCGAAACATGTTGTAAAAACATATAACAGAAGATCGCGTAGCGGATTAAATATAAGGTAAATTATTTAAATTTGGAGAGAAATTACTTGGTAACGCCTTGAATCATTTACACAATGATGACCACTTGTTTTATGATGTAATACAATTTTAAACAATTATTACTATTAACACCTCATATCTCTCTCAATTTCGTTGGGCAGTACGAAAATATGTTTACAACAATCTAATGGTTCGTCGACTTTAAACAGTGGAGTACATAATTGAACACCAGAGACTTAGTAGTCACAACTTTAATACAGTTTTTTATAAACAAAGACAATGGTGCACAACATTTTCAAAGATTTAAATTGTCCACCACATAATATCCCAACAAGTAAATAAAAGTTAACAGTTACAAATCTCCGTACATAAAATAAACAATTATCATCGTTATCAAATGACATTACCGAATCGTAAGTCACAACTCACATTAACACGTCTTATCTCTTCGATTCGTAATGTGCAACTAACCGAGTTGGGCCGGTGTTCCTCTGCTTACAACTGACAGAGTAAGTAAGTAATCAGGTATGTTAAAGTAATCGACTTTGTTATCATTAAGAAACTACAACAATCAGCGATTTAGATTAGGACTCTCTTATCAGGTTGCTTACATGTTAGCGTATCTTGGCTAGTGCAGACGTTAAGTGTTAAGTGTACGTTAGAGCGTGTCTGTTTAATCGTAATTAAATATATTTTAATCTCGATATTCTCAGTTTACGATCTTGGACAGTATCGATCTTAGTTCTGATGGCTGTCAGCGATATTCCAGTAGGTACTTCGTAGGTTCCTATCCCCATGAGTTATCTATTTTATAAATTTCGCAAGTCTCGTCTGTCTATCTTTCTACATTGTAATGTATTGAAGGTCGGAGTTACACGTAATGTCACCTGTCGCCGCGAGGGTAAAGTAAATTGTATTGCTGTTTAAAGCCCCACTTTTACGAAGTGAGTAGTCAGAGAGGGGCGAAGCAATAAACACACAACCACACACACACACACACACACACACACACACACACACACACAAGTAGTATGGTGTGCTATGAGCGAATATCAAAAAGTGCTATGATTAACAAATTCCGTGAGGTGAGCCGAATGGAGTGGCAAAGTGAGTGGGAACAAACATCAAATGGAATGATGACTAGTTGTTTTTCCCTAGTGTGAAGCACAGACTGTCCTCAAGGTTTGCACTGTCTCCTAATTTTGCCACAATGGTGACTGGTCATGGCAGACTTAGAGCCTACTACTATCGTTTCAAAATAAAAGATGATCCAACATGTGTCTGTAACGACGGTGACCAAACAGTGGAACATTTGTTGTATGAGTGCAATATGTTGAATGAAGAAAAACGGGTTTTCAAAAATAGTGTACTAAGGAGTGGTGGACGATGGCCTCCATATAGATGTGAACTAACTTCAAAATATGTTAGACAGTTTATTAAATATGTTAATAACATTGATTTTGATTCTTTGTAGTGTTTATTGATATTGGGCTTGTCTATCTATTTTGAATCATTGTATGCGTTTATTATTATGAATTAACTTACATATTGGTTGAAGAGCTTCGTCATGCATACATATATGAATGCAGTTTTTAACATGTTAATAATGTAGTAGTAATTCATTGTATCATTGTAATTGATTGATTTTAATTTTCTTGTTTATTTTGAATATTTATAATTGTTGTTTTGTTGTTGTAATAATGGAATTGTTTTTATATGTATTGAGATTCGCTTGAAATAATTTATATATAGCATATAGTATTACTTTATTTGTAATGGAGTATGCTGATAAAATAAAGGTATTTAAAACACACACACACACACACACACACACACACACACACACACACACACACACACACACACATGTATATATATATATATATATATATATTGTTATGGCGGAAAACTGCGACATTCGTCGCATCCTAAATCTCAGCCGCCTGTAACCTCTGTTTCCCATTTTTTCTTGTCATTCGCTTACAAACCTCTGCTCTTCGTGTCTTGCTTTATATCTTGCTTTCAAGTTCTACAAGGCTTACCGCTTTTCCTACTTTTTATCGGATGATATTCTAGTATGTTTTTCGAATCATTCGTCCACATTATTTGTCCATATTGTATTATTCTACACTGTTCTATCTTTCATTAGTATTTCCCTTTGGCAAGCTAATTTCCCTTCTTTTATAATGTAGCCGGGATAATTTACAAGATCTTTTCACATAATCCGTTTCAACTGCTGCAATGTTAGCTTTATTCCTTTTCGTCATGTGTTAATACTCTCATGAATACGATATGACTGGGTACACAATAGTTTGACACAATATAATTTGAACGCTGATTCTTATTCTTTAAAAGCAAATCAAAGAATTCTACTTTCTGGATAGCTGTTCGCCATTAATTCACCTTTATTAGCTGAATATGCCAGATCCTCTTTAGGACTGGGTAAGGTAAAAGTCCTGATAATCGCAGCGTAAAATAACATTTTAATATTACAACAACCGTATTTACATGAGGAGGCACTAATTGATTTCCTGTCTTAAAAAAAGTAAAGAGAATGAAGAGAACGTTTTACGACTTTTGAAAGCATAAATAACAGTCACTAACCGAAGTAAAGACACCACCATAAAGTATTTTTGAAGTCTGAAGACAATGTTACCATAAGTGTTACATCCAGCAGAGATTACTCTGAAGAAGACAGTACAAATATACACAGATGTAGTAAAATATTTATAAATAAACAAAGATTGCACGAAACCTTGCACAGTGGCTTGAATATATCCTTAACGAATCCAGTTTTGCAGTGCGTAATTTCGACGAAATTAGAAGAAAGCTTCAAGACAAATAACATAACAATTGCATACTATGTTAAATAAAGTCTTAGCTTTCGTATGTTTTATTAGTCTTATGCCAAGTATATATATACGTATCTGTGTGTGTGTGAGTGTGTGTTTGTAGAATTGTGCGTTAAAAGGCCTTTGAACCCGAGAAACAAAGAAAGGACAATAAGTACAGTAACGGTATAGAAACAGAGGGACTTGAGAATCTTAATTTTGCTTAAACTACTATAATTAGTTTTTTGTATCTTTCTTATTGACGATTAAAGTAGGAAAAATGGAGTGTTGTCAAGTTGTACTAAACAATTACGTGTTCCACTGCAGGCAGCTTCGGTCTGATAGATTTGTTTACATCAGATGTTACAAACGGTTAATACATTTAATATAACAAGTATTTGTTACATTTTTAACGTTCTTAATGTGAGTTTTTATTAATTTTCTTCTTCTTCATCATCATCATCATCTTCGAGGATTAAACCAAGGATGGATTGTTCCTGTCTCAAATAGGCAAAGATTACAGCTGGTCACTCCAGCGCTTCCTCGGACGTCTCACACCTCTCCGTCCCCTCGGCTTATAGTTCCATAGTTGTTTGAGGATACGGCAGTCATCCATTCGGCAAAGATGTTCCCACCAACTCAGCAGATACTGGGCGATCCAGTCGAGTATACTCAAAATATTCAGTTCCTGCCGTATATCTGTGTTTCTTCTATGATCATGGAGAGTTTACCCTGCCACGTGCCTGAGAAATCTCGTTTCATCCGCTTGGATGCGACTGGCCTGGCCTTCGTTAAAGTCCAATTCTCAGACCCATAATGAAGTGTGGGAAGAGCCATAACCTTGTAGAATTTCAGGCGTGTCCCTTTACTTGCTGATTTAAGGGTTTGTCTGATGGTCCCGCACACAAGTTTGAATTTATGCAACTTACTCACAACGTCGTTGCTTGCATTATAAGACACGCCTTATAACTGTAGCCCAGTTATTTAAAATTGATATCTAGTTCTAAGACAGTACAATCTATAACAAGTTTTGCCCGTACGGGATCAGTTCCGCGAAAAGCCATCATCTGGTTTTAAGTGTGGATATTTGCAATCCAGTCTTTGCAGATTCGATTTAACAAAAGTGTACCCATCGGCAATCTGTTTTCAGAGTCCGACAGAACAACCTGATCGTCCACAAACAACAAAGTGTCAATTGTAGAGTGACCAATCATAAAATGTTCTGGAAGACACATCTGCCAGTTTTGTGTGACATCGTCAATACATAAATTAAAAAGAGAATGTGATAATGGACACCCTTGTCGTACTCCACAATTGATCAGACCAACTCTAGGAGCTGTTCTCGGTCTCCCTGCTCCTATTAAGATTTTATTCTCTATATACAGACTCTGTATTGCTCTCATTAGATGTTGTGGGATCCCTTTAATTGCCATTACTGCCCATAGTTTGCTCCGATTCACTCTGTCAAACGCCTTCTCGAAGTCGATGAAAGCTTTGTATGTGTGCACCTGATACTCTCTACGCTTTTCAATGAGCTGCGGTATTGTAAATATATAATCTAAACATGATCTGCCTTTCCTGAAACCTTTCTGGGCCTATGAAAGCATGGTCTCCACTATTGCATTCAGCCGTGTTCTTAATATAGATGCGTATTATTTTTTATGAAGTATTAAGAAGGCTGACTCCTCTGTAGTTCCTGCAGTCATTAAGATCACTTTTCTGGAATATGGAAATTATTAATTTTCTTATTTTAATAACTAGAAAAGTAACTATAGTAAACACTTTTTTTAAACGCGCTTTGAAAGCAAAGGCGTGTTGTTTGGCATCATTAATCTGTTGCTATAGAAGGGACGTCATAAACATTAGTGGTCAATGTTCATGTAAAAGTATGCCAAATCGCTACACTGTCTACGCTCCTAAACATGAAACGAAAGACAAATGAAACAGATTGCCTTATAGTGCATTGCCACACTAACAAAACACAATAGTGCATTGACGACAAGATTACTGAGAGATTAAGGGAAAAAACAAAGTAAAAAAGATTAAGAAGGGACATTCAACTTCATTGAAAAGAAAAATATTAAGTTGTCATTAATACGTTAGAACTGAGATAATAACGGGACAAAGAGAGTTACTGATTGGATTTCTCAGAGAAGGAAAAGAAGACCTTGAATGTCCTGAAGAGTTGAAATAGACAAGGCAATTGCCTAGATCGAAGACCGAGAAGATGGAGAATGGGAAAACAATAAGGGCTGGAGATTGTGCTGAGAGGAAGGAAGCGCTGACAGGTGTAGACAAAAAACATGATAATGGCAAGCTCAGTAACCGGTAGTTGGTCCCTGGTTAACCGTGTAAAAATGGGTATAAGGTACTGAGGGTATGGACAGTCAGCCATCATATGTAAATAATGTGGGCTAACGGAAGGTTATACACAACATAAGTGCGGAAATCCATTAACACGAACACATGAAATGTTCAAGGATATTGAATGGGAGCCAAAACTGTTACGCAGCAAAAAGGAGGGGGATGTATAATATGCAAAAGAATACAATTAATCTAGGATAGAGATTTCTGGACGAACGAAACATTGGTACCGGGTAACTGACAAGAATACTCCAGGTTTATCGCTTATCCGTACTGCACGTGTCTGTGCGAATGTAAGTTTCTTCCTTTCCACAATCGTTTCCGATTTTTAACGTTTTTCGTCAGTTCATGAAACATATAATTTCAAAACAAATTCAATCGACGTGAACTCAAGCTTAGCTATGAGAACAATAATGTACGTGACATAACAAACTGATGAACTGAAACGGACGGGTAGAAGGTTTGTATTTATTTAACTGTGAAAACACACACACGCACACTCACACATACACTACAATTCAGCGTACAATACTGTGCTGAGTATAGGTTTGCCATGTCTACGTGTACACATACCGTACCCTACGGGGGTCATTGTGAACGACCTTGTATACAGGACGGCTCGTCCCGTGCTAATTGGATTAATGTTCTCATAATTCTAAGTGTCAACTGTTTTAATGTAAACTCGTTAAAAAGTAAATTCTGAATTGTGTCTGTAACATCCGTAGGCAATCGAGAAAGTGTGGTACTCAAATACATTAAATTTAGAATGAAAAGTGTGTGGATTGAAATTAAAATTTGCCTGCTCTAGAAGTTTTATTATACAAGTTTAGTCTATTAACAACGTATAATGCTCAGTTAAGTACAAGTACAAGTCTTACAGTACTTGTTCTTCTACGTCGATCAAAGGAAAATGGTAATTATTTTGAAATATGTAATGGTTTATTTATTTTTTTATAGAAATTATTACAAACCAATAATAATTTTTTCAAACAGAATTATCACTGTTGCACACCACTATAGAACAATTATTCCGATTAGAGCTTTCAAACTTCACAGCTCTTCTTCAGATCGGAAATCGGAAATTTTCCGATCTGACGATGAGCTGAGAAGCTTGAAAGCGCTAATCGGAATAAATTTTCTATAGTGGTATGCAACATTGTTAATTCTGTTTGTGATTATAACCACTAACACAACTTTCTTAATTAAATAATTGTTTCGACAAAAGTACATTATTTGTCTTTTGTCTCTTACCTTAACTTACATTTCCAGTATGGCTTAACTAAGTGAATGCAATTATCTACCTCCGTAGAAAAAGAACCTTAAAACTTAATAATAATAATGGCTCCCATGTGTACCACCTGAAGTAGTGTAGGAGAAGGCAGGGTAGGCTGCCCCCCACTTTAAAACTTAGAAAACGAGAATTATTACTACTTTATAACAATAAAAAATGATCATAATTTAGTAATTACTTATTACCTCTAATTGTATAACACTCCACCCGCACTAACCAGCATAAACATAGACGTCCACCGTGTTGGTAATTTTGCAAATTCCACTTATTTTCAATAAACAGGAATTAGGCCTATATTTATAGGCATATATTGAAATATTTCTTAACTTTTCTTAAGGAAGACAGTGGATTACCTACAAGATAGGGTAAACAGTCCTAGACTTGACTAAGATAAACCATTTATTTGGATTAATTTACATATATTTATCAGTATTTCTCAACGTAATCTCTATTTTTCTGGATGAACATTAACCAAAGATTTTTTTAAAGCGGTTATTTCGGGCTGATTAGCAAATTTTCCTCGACATAGCTACTTGCAACAAATTGTTACGTAATGCTGAGGAAGTGTTACGAAATATGGAACGTTCTACAAGTTTATCGAATCTTCCAGTGGAATCCAGTTGTAATGTGTGTGTGTGTGTGTGTGTGTGTGTGTGTGTGTGTGTGTGTGTGTGTGTGTGTGTGTGTGTGTGTGTGTGTGTGTGTGTGTGTGTGTGTGTGTGTGTGTGTGTGTGTGTAATCCTGCTACTTTACGGTGAAAGACAATTACGCGTCAATTATCGGATCTACACCAGACCATACCGGTCCGAGCGTGTTGTGTTCAAGGACACTGTTTCTAGTGGATTCTCGAGAGCGCCTGTTTGTTTAACAAGGTTACAGATTATTCTGGTATTTTGGAGGGGTATAAATACAAGTACTCAGGGACGTTCAGGCAGTTGAGTTGCGAGTTATTGTCGAGCGATTACTCTGTTCGTTTAAGTGGTTATTAGTGCGGCTCGTAATACTGTGGGGAAGTGTTTATGTGTTTTATAATTGCGCGGGACAATTCTAATATAATTGTGTTTTATATTAGTACACATTATTATTGCGTGTGAACAATTTTTATTTGATTTGTTGTAAGAGACTATCTTGTTGATTACAAACTGTGTAATTGTGATAATTAAAGCTGGTGATTAGTGACTTAATAGGTGTCTTGTATTTTGTTTTCCACTGTACCATACGACGTCAAGTTAGACCGTCGTAACAATATTATTGTCAACCAAAAGCTTTTTTCACCGACTGTTTTTTAAGGTTAGCAAAAAAACAGGAAGTCCCTCTGGGGTAAATCTAGCGAGTACGATGGGTGAAGAAGCAATTGAAAATTTAAATCTTTTATTTTAGCCAACACAACAATTAATGTGTATGTGGTGCGTAGTTTCGGCAAAACAACACTTTCTTATTTACTACACATTTGCGTTTTTTCTTGGCTCAAAATTTACATATAGAAATATTTGCATAACACTTGCCACTAGTTCTTTTTTTCTTTTTAAGGTAACAGAAAGAGAATTCAACACACGTCCCAATCGCCATAAACTCACCAGCAGGTAGAATTGTCTTTGCTTTATTTGAAGTTAGTTCCTCTTTCGCGGTCCGCTGTTTTCTAACGTATCTATTTTACGAAAGACATAGGTTCTTCTGTCTGTCTCTCAGCACTAGGTAGTAGTGAATGATAGATTTCAACATACTAATGTCGGTTTACCCCCCAGAGGAAGGAGTAAATTTTATTGCTTCTTAAAACGTCGTTTTTACGTAGTGTGTAGACGGAAAGGAAAGGAAAGGAAAAAGGGATGAGATATGTTTACCCTGAGGAGTTTTTACGTCACTCAGTCGACAAGCGCACAAACCTGTTATATTCGCTCGCCGTGTTGGACTCTTTGTGTGAAAATGTAATTTATTTACGCTGCAGAACTCCACAAACGGAATACGAAGCCCGTGTGAATATTGGAGTTATGCGGTTATGCAAAGTTAAAGTTTATATTTCCTTGTGCATGTGTTTCCCTAAATATAGGCCTTCATTTATTTGCATCGGTGCAATAGACTGTTTGGTGTTCCTTACTTCTTACGCAAAAACAATTGTTTGTTTAGACGTAACAAATGAAAAAAACATCAGTTTCTACTTTCTTACAGTGAGTTATTAACAACGATTTCCGTTCCCACGTAAAATACGCCAAACTTTCCTATTTAGTGAATGGCCATTGGTAAGTTGTCTGTCGTCGTTGTCTTTGGTAATCTACAGCTTGTTTCCATGTTTGTCTTGGTTTATTTCGCTTCTTCATCCTATTGGTGTCCAATAAAATATCTTCCGAGACCACCTTCATCCTGGGTTCTCCTGAGATGACCATACCTGAGACGGTCTCACTGATCGTCGTATGGTACAGTGTAAAACAAGTACAGACACCAATGAACTCACTAATTACCAGCTTTAATAAATCACAAGTAACAGTTTGTAATCGACAAGTTATTCAACAAGATTATACCCGTTCGATAATTTAAGAAAAATTGTCCACACGCAATAATAATGTCAACTATAAAGAATTCCGCACTAATTATAACACACAACCACTTGATATCTCTTGACAAATCGCCCAACATAAACTAACCTCTAAATGGGAGCTGTCGTTGTTTATATAGGCAGCACAAGTGTTCCAGAATAATCCTTAATACGCGTCAATAGACATCCGAGAACTTCAGCGCGGCCTTGGCAGAAACACACACCTGCCGGCAAACACGTAGAACGACGCTCTCCATTATTTGAGACGTTTTGTCGTTACAGTATTAACCTAATTTCCTACTCCTCTAATCTCTCTGTGATAACCTCCTCAGCATTCGTCTTTACCTGACAAAAATTTCGGAGACGTGTTGAAGTTCCGAAATTCGACAGCCCCTTCTAAAAGTGTCTACATCTAAGGCTTGTAACATTATACGTTGTTTATTATTGAATTTCCACATTTCAGCATTCCACAGTAGAGTGGTAGATTATCTTTTGCGTACTGCCTTGTAATCCTTTACTGCACAACACTCCATTAATTTATGTATGGCTCTTCTTTCTTGATTTATCCTATTTCTGTATCTTTCTTATAATTTGGAAATTTTTTAATTACGGATACAAGGTACTTTAATTCTGTACACCTCTTGACAGATCTATCCTCTAAGTTTAGGTCTTCTTCTCCTTCAGTTTCCACTATGAAATACTCTGACTTCTTGTGGTTTATTTTTATAACCAAATGCTCGTATTAATCATAACTAAATTTGCGAATCATGTACTTTGCGATTATATTATTTTTCTGATATAGGAACGTCGTCGTTAGTGGCAACAGCTTATAGAAGAAAGAATCACCGATCTCCATTTCCACTGACATTACATTTACCTGGCCATTTCCTGAGAGCTGAAGAAACGTATATATTAAAGCGGATACATAACAGATAAGACTGTTAACGTCTTATAAACTATAATACACAATAGTATATTACTCACGAGCGCGCGCACCACCCCCCCTAACAAATCGTGCATAGTACAATAGTAAAAATATATTTTAGTTTTACATTTTGTTCAAAGTCGGTATAGTAATGATGTAAAATATGTTATTAAAAAGTGGTGTTATCTAAACGTTCCTCACATCGTGCGATATTTGTCCACTGCCGATAAAGTCAAACTTATACTGATCTTTCACTATTGTGTTTCCTGATTCAGTTGCAGTAGTCTACGTTGGGAAACCGTTCGCTCTCCGGTCTTGGTCGTCCGTCGACGATTCCCCATTCGCTCAATTTATCTTGCCCATTTCCATGCAGCTGATCAACTATGTGGAAAAATTAGCTAATTTTCTCTATCGTTAAACCTTACAAGTTCAAGAGACAAACTAAAGGTTGCACACATAGAGATCAAATACGAAATAAAGATATAAGAACCGAGTTAAATGTGTATTATATGGCCAGGGAAGGGCAATAAAATAGAGGCAGCATATCAAGAGAATTGAAGATACATTCTCCAATATACAACAAGATATAATATTTTCTCCAAGATACAACAAGTTATAAGATACATACATCTACCTTTAAGGAAGACGAGATATACAGACGAAGGAAGAGTTGGCTTCAGTGAGGGAGGAGCAGGCTGTAAGCAATATATCCTTTTATTGCTTATTTGAAAGTACACATTTAATATTTATCATCATCATCATTATAGCGAGTGGTTTTACATTTCACACCAGCTTTCGCATTCTAACTTCTAACTTTGCCTAACCAAACATCCCCGATTTGTGTGCGTTTGTGATCCTGTATCCCACGTTGTTTTCTCCAACTTCTTCTTCCATGGTATTCCGTTCTATATTTTTCCTTCTACGTGGTGATGATGAGTCATTTAACTTCTTAGGCTGCGGACAAAAAAATTGTTCTCAGTGTCCAGTCACAGTTTGGGTAGCCTTTCAACAGCTTCCTGTTTTAGGTGTGAATGTGAAATATTTCTGGCAGTCTCATTTAGTGCTATTCTGCACGTCAATTTTGCTTCAATTATGAGTAATACGTCGATGACTCCACAATTATTTACGGCCTCTGTCATGTCTACATATCAAAAGCGGCCTTCTATTCAGTCTAGAATGGACTGGAACGAGTCTAGATTTTCAGAAAATACGTGTCATTCAGTCTAGTTTCAGTTAAAGGGTGTATTTTTGTCGTTATCATTATCTCCCTTCCATAAAGAAAAGGTAGAGAAACGTACATTATTTACTGTACAAAGTATAAAATTTTTTATTTTACGACTATCCCGTGCTTTCTTTACGACTCATTAACATGTTTCTAATGACTCAGTAAGCTAACTGCAGTTTTAGCTGATACATAGCTCATTAAATATACTACCTGGGGAAAAATTGTGTAAGACTAAGAACGTGATGGAACGTTAAGCTAAAAATCTCTACAGGTCTGCCATTTTAAATTGTTGACGATGCTGCTGATGACGATGATAATATTATTGTCAAATATGGTGAAACGTGTAGGTCTATCTATATTAGACCGTCTAGTAGACAGATATGATATTAAAAATTAGTAATGGAGCAGGAAACATTTCTTGTTATATTTATTGCACATCTCTTCCATTAATCTCTTGAATTTTCTGTTATTCCCTTCTTTTCTCTTTTAGTTTTTTTTTAAAGATATACGTATTCTTGACAAGTGTCTATGAGAAGAAAAACAGCGAGAAAAGCGTAAGGCCAATACTTGGATAAAGCAAATAAATCAATAAAACCACTTACCTTTCAACTCTTTAGCGTCACATGTTCCACTGTATGTTCGCTGGCGTTACAATTTCCTCGCGCGGCGTTCCGTCATGCAATACCGGGAGAAATAAATTACATTTCCAGACAAAACGGTGCAATCGCGCGCGTAAAAACAACAGGTTTCTGACTGACTGACGGGCGAACTCCTGCGGGTAAACATATTTTATCCTCTTGTCTCTGTTCTCATTCGTGAAACTGGTGTTTTTAAAAAGCAATACAATTTACTACTTCCCCTCGGGAAACACACAACAGTATGTTTAAAGTCAGCATTCAATACACTAAAGGCATAGGAGAATGGGTGACGCGTGTTTTATAAAACAGACAATACACGGGAATAGTAACGGAGTCCTGATGAAACACCGGAACAAGGCTGACACGCTCTAGGACGAAGATTAATGTTGTCCGAGAGAAGGTGGACATACGGCACACGTGTAATTATGACGCGACGGTCAAGCTCCAACTTGTTCAACAGCGATCGTGTCTTACTGTAAAACACGTAACAGTTCGATGTTACTGTTGGTGCCCCTGTAGCTACGAAATGTAGAAAAACTGCGTCGTTTGTATTTGTAGAATACTACAATTTACAAAAATTCTGCCGTTGTAAAAAGGTATATAAAAAAACTTAAGTTTGCAAAATTGTTTTACTAATATTCATAGACGTATTTTGTATTCTGAATTCTTAGCAATTTGTTCATCCGTTCACATGTCATATATTCTGAATTTGTACAAATTGTTTTTTTTTTAATTAAGAAAGTTGTGTTAGTGGTTATATTCACAAACAGAATTATCACTGTTGCACACCACTATAGAAAAATTATTCCGATTAGCGCTTTCAAGCTTCTCAGCTCATCGTCAGAACGGAAATACGACAACAACTTTTATCTGTCTGGGTGAGGGTGTGAAGAGTTTATTTTCTTCTGTTGTTGTTGTTATTTCCGATCTGACGATGAGCTGTGAAGCTTGAAAGCACTAATCGGAATAATTTTTTTCTATAGTGGTGTGCAACAGTGATAATTCTGTTTTTTTTTTTTTTGTAAAATAACACTTAAATTTGTAAAAAACTGAAAATCGCTGACGATTAATTACGCTAAACTTACCTAATATTTGTTCAAGAATTTGTTTGTTATTTAACAACAATTAAATATTCTGACTAAAAGAATTAGCCTCATGGATATAGACAGATGAGGTTTTCGAGTTCAAATGCTCCGAAATTTCCTGTTATGCTAAGAAACTCGTAATATCGAGTCACTTCATTGTGCTTTTAAGAGTGTTTTAAATATTATTTAAAATAAAAAAAATAATAATGAATTCGATTTGTCTACAGAAATGTTATTACGAGATGGGTGACCATAATGTCTATCCCCTCCATTTGAAAAAAAATTCTGGAAACGAAATTCTGCGTACGCCTGTGAATAACCACTACAAACGTATCTGACAACAGTTTTGTTTTTCAAAACTATAAATTTTTTAAGATCGAGTAGGAAACGTATATTAATTAATGAAACGACCTTGTTCGTTATTCTGTAATTATTAATTTTTTATTGGATTACCCTTGCAAGTAATGCATTAACAGTGTAGAATTAGTGATATATACGGGCGTTAATGTAAACTGAATCAGGATAATTAAGTTCCTATAACCTTGCTTTTTGTATAATTTAATACCTTATTCACAAATTTAAAATGCAAACCTTTAAAATTGCATTTTTTCGTACGTGAGAATAAAAACAGGTAATCTTTCAAAACCGCATCTCATTTGGGACTGTATACACGTGTACATTAGAATATATGCAGTTACTGTAAATCTGTGCTTATATAGATTAGGTAGTTATGTTGAACTATAGGGGAAGGTTGCCATCATTGGACCACATAACAGTTTTTAATTTTTTTTCATCACATTTTCAACTTAAATTTACCATTCAATATACAGATAGCCTCTGTATTACTTTCTGATTAACCGTGAGTATTTACTTTTTTTTATGTTTTTCAAATATTGTAGTAGGAACAAAAAACAAAATTTTAACAAACGGTCTATTGATGGCAACTGGTAGCTATGAATGGACCATCGAGTTTCCATCGATGGACCGATTACGAAAGTAAAGAAAAACTGTCTCTACATTGGTCTATTACGTTTTATTATAGGCCTACGTATCTGCTAGTCATGGTAAAACAAAACTAAAACATATAAAGTATGAAAAAATATCTCAAGAAGCCTGAGACTTAATTCGGGATGTCGCCGCATAAAATTGTAGTACCATTTTTCCCAGCCGATCTCTTCTATTTGCTGAATCTGTGTTCGATGTTATTTTGTTCAGCGAATTGAAACGCGAGTTCTCGTAAATCTTTGGCTGTAATTCCAAAAACTATCTCCTCTAATTTTGAAATGTTGTCTACTAATTCCTTCTCTACCTCAGGAGGCAGATCTCCTAAACTACCAATAATTTTCTTTCCCTCCACAGCAAAATTGTTTTTGCCTTCTAAATGTATCTTTAAAGTTGCTTTGGGCACTCCATACTCTCGGCAGACTTCATTCAAACCCATGTCTCCGTTACGAAAGGCTACGATAGCACGTTCCATTGTCTCGGTACTCCATTGTCCATATTTCACTCCTTTTGGCATTTTCCTGAAAAACGAAAATTAGTATGTTAATTTATAGACAAGCTACTATAATATTTTGTGTGTTTAGGGTTTTTTGCAATGATTACTATTTAAAATTAATAAATTTCATTTCAGCTTTTAAATACAATCAACTGTCTGTCTACTCTTCAACCTGAGTGCCATACAACGACCATGTTAACAGTAGGAACCTAACGCCCTTGTGACTAAAAGTGTAAGGCTATGATTTTATTTGTGTTATCATAGTACAGGGAGACTCAGTATGTTTGTATTGAAATGTTTTTATTTTCAATTTGCTACTAATTGTTGCTATAATCTTATTTTCAAATGACTACAATATTCGGACTAGAATATAATTATGTAAATTTTTCATTGTAGTCTACAGAGTTTAAATGTTTATATGTAGTTGTAGGTTATACTTTAGGCTAATAGTTAGGCTATTTGTAAAAAATAAAAAAAACAGCACTTACATTGAACACAGTGCATATTTGAGTATTATAACACGTTTTTCTAGACACTAACGCAGCTACCAACTCACACACAATAATACGCTATTCCCTCGCATCTCCTACATTCTTAGCGTTATAAAAATTAATATTTGCAATTTAACAGGTTGTTAGTTGTACTGTAAACCGTAGATTATAGGTTAATAAAATTTACTAAGAGGCCTTTCACAAAATATCAGTAAATGAAAAAGTACCAAGCAAACAAGGTTTCTGTGTCCCATGTAAGAGGTAAAACTTAAAATGATAAAAATGTAGTCTTACTTGTAGTCAAAATATAAAAGAAAAGATACTTAACGTAAAGCGTGTCAAGGAAAATAATAATAATTCAAACATTTGTTCACGTTTCCATGAATGGACCACCTGATAAACTGGTCCATTCATGGAACCGCCAAGTGGTCCAATGATGGTAACTCGCCATATTGGATTCCTTAGATAAACACAGCCGAAATGACGATTCAAATTGGAACAACCAATATAAAATTTATAACGCCAGTTGTGAGCTGCACCACGGTTAAAGCCAGCAGGGCATGGACATCATGCTTGAGAGAAAAAGAAGAAGAAGTAGAAGAAGAAGAAGAAGAAGAAGATTTATTTTAAAAACTGGCATTCGTATTGTAACAATTCTTATAATTTCAAGTTATCCAGTTCTTCAGTACCCATTATTCGGAACTGATACTAAAAGTCGCCAAGTTGATTTAATTCAATAATCCTCATTCCAATATTTACTCCACTAGCACTCTACAAATCCGTGATGTATTTGCTTGAATACACAGCCAAAGAACCAACAAATCTGCGGAACTAACAGCAATCGCTGTGTACTGATTATAGAGCTACGGACCCACCCGAGAAGTAATGTAGACAGGAAGTTTCCAAATGCTTCTACATTTATCGTGTGGTTTGTTAGGTAATAATTTTTAATGGGGGGTACTGAATTACAAGTGTATTTCGTGATATATCAGTACACGGTAAACGTCGTTGTAACGATATGAACCCACTCGAGTGGACAGTTTTACTACTTTATACTCTCAGCACTGAGTGTTATCACTGCCTTATAAACACTTTTATCACAATTCACAATTTACATTATAACGAGTTTTGTATTAAAATTGAGGGCAGGTAACATTATAAGAGAATTAATCCAATAAGCGCGGGACTGGAACGACCTGGCTGTCTGTGTACCAGGACGTTCAGATCATCCCTTAGGGCAGGTGCATAGCCCTACGTCTTCCGTATCCGTATTCAACACGGTGACGCACGTTAGATTGTACGAATATTTTGCCGTCATGACTAAATACAACTATTGAACGAGTCACGTTTCAGCTCAATAAGATACTCCGTCAGATTATATAACCGTTTGAGTTGGTATACTAGCAGATTTCAGGAAAATAAAACAAAATGGAACTTGTTTACATCAGCGTTCACATCTGATTACGTAATGAAGCTACGACGACACATGAAATAATAATTATTACAAACGTAATCAGCGACAAACAGCTCGTTTCACAACACCGTAGAAGTTGCAGAATAATCAAATGAATTTTGGCGACGACTTACCATGGGTGGTTTGCAACTGGTTCACATGGTAGATTTCCGTATTTAAAAAAAAATCACTTAGGGATCTACTTTTAAAAATAACAGCAATTTAAAGTGTCGTAAAACCGTGTTTCTGGACGAATAACCGAATAAAAGTACTGAAAAGATCGAGAACAATAATATTATAAGTAACTGTAATTTCGACTCAAAAACTAAATGTCCGCCTTTATAATCATCTCTCTCTCTCTCTCTCTCTCTCTCTCTCTCTCTCTCTCTCTCTCTCTCTCCCCCCTCCACACCTCGTCACTAAAATACACATATGACACCATAGAAAATTCTTGCTAACCGTTGAGGTCAGATTCTAAAACACAATATTTTTTGAAATACTCGATTATTATATGAAAAGTAATAATCACATATTGTTCGTGATTAACATAACAATACAGTACAGTAATACCTGTAAGTGCATTTTGTCATACGTGTATAGTATTTATACAGGTATTTGATGATTAATCCAAACTACACAATTATTACCACTTTTAACGGTGTCGGAATAGTTACATTCAAACAGAATTATTTTTTACCACAACACTCTACTGTTTTGCAAGTATCACATTTTAAATTTTGTGTTTTATTACATTTTAAATATTATATATCATATAGGAAGGATATTGTTATCGAGAGAAAGTTAATTGAATTTACTTATATCTGTAGAACAATAAGAGGACTATTGAAGAATAAAACGCAGAGGAAGACAAAGCTAAAGTTCTATAAGGTCATGGCTGTGCCGACTTTACTGTATGTATGGATGTGAAACATGGACTCTCCTGCAAAAAAGATATTTCAAAAATACAGGCTTCAAAAATAAAATGTTTTAAGAGCAGTGAAGGGATGGAGTTTTAGAGATCGTTTACGAAACGATGACGTCAGAAAAGACCTAAAGTTACAGTCGGTTCTGAAGAGAATAAAGGTAAACAGGCAAAATTTTAAGCCCCATGTGGAACGCATAGTAGAGACACGCATTCCTAAACAAGCGTTTGTGTATAGGCCAGTGGGGACGAGAGATCGTGGAAAACCCTGGAAAACATGGTCAGAGACTCTGTGAAGTCAGAACGGACTATAGCTCAAGTCATGTAGTTCAGACGAAGAAGAAGACTACTGTTTATCTAGTTTACCCGCTGCTTAAGGAAGGTCTAGACGGTTGACTCTTATATTGTGCTATTTGTTTTGTTTATAGACTTCCTGGTAGCACCTTAAGCTGTTCATAACCTTTCAACTTTGGATAAATGTTCACAGGGTATTTTAATTATCCGAAATATAAAGCCTTCCTCAATTTTCCAACCTCTTTACGAAAATTAGAGCAAGAATTAGTATAGCGAAAGAGGCATTTAATGGGAAGAAAAGACAGCTGTGTGGCAAAATTAATAAGAATTTAAGAAAAAGGTTGGCGAAATGTTACGTATGGAGCGTTGCTTTATATGATGCAGAAACATGGACATTGAGGAAGGAGGATGAGAAAAGATTAGAAGCATTTGAGATGTGGGTATGGCGAGCAATGGAAAAAGTGAGGTGGGTTGATAAAGT